>OX375880.1:124367437-124967437 GCA_947359465.1 Metellina segmentata | reverse complement strand
ATAGCAACTAAAACTTCCAGTACAATAGCAACTCAAACTGATCCTCTCTTTGGAATTCACCTTCCACCTCTAAATTTTGCAAAACCATCTCAAATATCAGTTAGTAGTAATAAGCCAACCACCAAAACAGTTACCATTTCTACACCTCGTCCATCCTCTAGTGGATCCAATGCCCATTCAAACATTCCAAAACCACCTCCAAATAAAATTAAAACCTCAAAGAAAAAGACCATATATATATAATTCTAAGTATAAAAATCAGAAATTCTTAGAAAACTACAAAAAAACACCAATACATCTACTTCGACATGCAGATGACGAAATTGAAATAGGCATTCATGCATCGGACCTATCAGAGGATGACGAATATCATGATATAAAGGAACCGACTGGGCAGAATAACAAATCTGCCCATCCCCTTATCAATCAACAATAGGATTGTTCGTTTCTGGAACTGTCGTGGCTATCGTAATAAGTTGGATGACATAAAAACCCTGATTACAGAATACCATCCCGTATGTGTCGCACTTCAGGAGACATACCTGAAGTCGTGTGACACTGCGAAGATCCGTCGTTATGCTTGTATTAGGAGAGATGGCAATAATGATGGAAGAGCATCGGGAGGTGTTTCTCTCTTCACTTCCCTGGAATACCCATCTCTAGCTCTCTCACTAAACACCCCTTTACAAGCAACTGCTGTCCGAGTACAAGTACGACACGCGATTACCATCTGTACTCTGTATTTGCCGCCAAATAATCCCATCCAACAACAGAGCCTTGAGATTCTGTACATTGTAAGCCATGGTCGATCAATTGCCGCAGCCATTCATTATTCTCGGTGATTTTAATGCTCATAGTGTGCTTTGGGGAAGTAGGGATACCAATCCCCGTGGGCGACGGATCGAACAGCTGATCAATGATCGCTGTATCTGTCTGCTCAATAACGGCGAGGTTACCTACTTCCACGAACCATCACGTCATAGAGCTCTCCATCTGCTCACCTGCCATCTTTTCTTCTCTCTCATTTTTTGTCGGTAGTGACCTCCGCAACAGTGATCACTTCCCGATATTCGTAACAGATATCGGTGGATGTAATCCTGTTAACCGCCCGTCAAGATACATCTACGAGTCTGCCGACTGGTCTATTATTTCAGAACAGATGGTAGAGGGCAGCATAGACGAGGCGATAGCTAAAGTCACCGATGCTATAATTAAAGCTGATGATACGGCAATCCCCAAGAAATCTCCTTCCTTTCATAGACATTGTAAGCCATGGTGGACTATTGAATGCACTGCAGCGATTAAGACCCAAAGGAAGGCGTGGGGTATTTTCCACCGATACCCTACAACAGAGAATCTTGTTGCCTTCAAGCGAGCGAAAGCTAGCGCCCGCCGAGTGCGATGTCAAAGCCAAAGGGAATCTTGGATGAAATATGTTTCAGGCATAACATCTGCCACTCCCTCCAAACAGTTATGGGATCGAGTTCGAAAAGCGATGGGATTGTATCCCGAACATAAAATCTCGTTCGTGGAAGAGAATGGACAGCAAGTGTCGGAGGCTGTCGAGATTGCAAACGCCATTGCGCGTGCATTCTCCACAGCTTCCAGTATTACCAACTACTCAGGCACATTTCAACGCGCCAAACATCGCGCAGAATCCCATCGTCTTAATTTCCATTCTCGTACCGAACTTGCCTATAACTGTGGATTTACAGAAAGGGAATTGATGCGATGTCTTAAAGGGACCAGGATGACAGCTCTTACATCATTTTTCAACATCTTTCTCATCAATCTACCTTAACATCCTTTATCTTTTTAATCGTATATGGGAGGAACATACCTTCCCTATGGCTTGGACACGTGCCATAGTTATACCCTTTCCAAAACCTGGAAAAGATCCAACTAATCCGTATAACTATCGGCCAATAGCACTCACAAGCTGCATGTGCAAACTTTTTGAAAGGATGGTGAATGCTCGTCTCGTTCACATCCTTGAGACGACTCAGGCTCTATCACCTTTTCAAAGCGGTTTCAGGGTTGCCCGCTGCACGGTAGATAACATCTTGTATCTTGAAACTCAAGTTCGACAAGCATCTTCTTTGACATGGAGAAGGCGAATGATCGCACTTGGCGATACGGAATCCTCCGTGATTTACACTCCCTTGGGTTTCGAGGACACCTACCGATTTTTATTCAAAATTTTCTAGCCACTCGACAGTTTCAGGTCTGGATTGGATCTGCCTTTTCGGATTCTTTCACTCAAGAAGAGGGTGTTCCTCAGGGTAGTGTCCTCAGCGTGACTCTATTTTCAATTAAAATAAACAATATATTAAACCAATTACCGGCAACTGTCCAGGGTAATTTGTATGTGGATGACTTGAGCATTCAATGTCAAGGTAAAGACATGCGGTACGTCGAACGACAACTTCAGGTAGCTGTCTCTCGCCTGACGCGATGGAGTGACGAGAACGGTTTCATCTTCTCCACTCAAGACATCCTGCGTTCATTTCTGCCGACGTCGAAACCTGCATTCTAAACCTGAGATCTTGCTGGGTAATGTCAGGATTGCAGTGGAGGACAAGGTAAGATTTCTAGGTATCGTTTTGGACTTGTCTTGCGAGTCTCTCGTACGCTCGTTTGTCTTGCGAGAAAAAGCTTTAATCTTAAAAGTACTCTCTAAAACATCTTGGGGGGCAGAACGATTCTCCATGTTGAATATCTCTCGAGCTTTAATTCGTTCCAGACTAGACTATGGATGTGCAGCATATGGCTCTGCCCGTTAGTCTGTGTTACGAAAGCTCGATACTGTGCATCACACCGCACTGAGGATCTATTCTGGAGCTTTTCGCACTTCACCATTCGCCTGTACGTTGTGTGCCATGAGCCATCTCTGGCTTCTACTCGTCTTTTGTTGTCGTTACGAAAATATTACCGAGTCTTAGAACATCCAGACCATCCACTGCAAAATTCCCTCCTGGACAATTCACTTGATCGTCTTTTCTTAAATCGACCCTCCTGTATCGCAACTTTTGGGCTTCGTATGAGGAATGCCCTGAGGATTACGCCCCTTCATTTATTTGAAGTAGCCGAGAGACCTCTTTTTGCCATTTCACCTTGGAAATCACATTCATTATCATTCTTAAATTTATTTCCAGGATATGAGAGGTCGAACACCAGCGCAGCAGTTTACCATCAACTTTGTTTCGCTCATTGTTTTAAAAACCATAAAGCAGTGTACACTGACGGTTCAAAATCGCTTGATCATGCCGGCTGTGCTTTTGTTTTTGAATTGATTACTTTTAAATTTTCATTACCATCTTTTATTTCTATTTTTACCGCTGAATGCCTAGCTTTATATAAGGCATTAAAATATATTTCTACTTTAAGCATGGACAATTTTATTTTTTACACCGACTCCAAAAGTGTATTGGAATCCTTGATTTCGGATTATCCGAGACACCCTTTGGTTCATGATATTTTAAAACTAAACAACAGACTCATCCGACGAGGCTTTGGTATAATATTTTATTGGATACCGGGACACATGGGAATTATCGGCAATGAACTGGCCGATGATGCAGCGAAAAATGCAGTGACTCAACTTAATATTCGCATTCCATACAATGATCTCCGTCATTTCCTACGGGACATCGTATGGAACGAATGGCGCGAAGACTGGAGTGAGCAGAGCTACAACAAACTACACACCATCCTCCCGACAATCTCACTCCTACCATCATTAAAATATCGATGGTTTGATGTTATTTTGACACGTCTTCGCAGCGGCCATTCAAGAGTCACGCACAGATATTTATTGGCAGGAGAAACCGCTCCATCGTGCCAGCATTGCCAAGAGCCTCTCTCCATCCATCATATTTTAACTTCTTGTACAGGTCTTAGACATTTTTACCGTCAATTTTTTAAAACTTCATCGCTAATTTTATCAAACCTGTTGGGTCAACCTCCCCATCCATTACTTTTTAATTTTCTTCATCATTCAGGTTTTTTACCACATATATAATACGGTTTTTAATTGAATTCTTTTAAATTTTACCGAAACTAAGATGAGAAAATACTCAATTAAAATTTTACCTTTATCTGTAAATCTTGTGTTTTATCGGTTGTTTTTACTCATTGTATTTTGCTTTTAAAGTTGGTCTGGTTATTATTTTCCAAACTTTTAAGTACACTTTCTTTTTTGACTGTCTTGTGTTTGGCGCAGCTTATCCATTTTTGGATCTTGCGCCATAAAACCTCAACCAACCGTTCCGTACATCTGAGCAAGTTAGTGGTCGGGAAGACTAGGATCACTTTTCTTCCCATCCTAATGAGTCGGGAAGGGCCATCACCCATTTGTCTCTGGGAGGTGTTTTTGGAAGAGGTCAGGCTTGGGTCTGGTTTCAGTCCGAT
Organism: Metellina segmentata; assembly: GCA_947359465.1. Taxonomy (NCBI): domain Eukaryota; kingdom Metazoa; phylum Arthropoda; class Arachnida; order Araneae; family Tetragnathidae; genus Metellina; species Metellina segmentata. The sequence continues at coordinate 124,963,027 of OX375880.1, read as the reverse complement.
TCCGGTAGCAGTGGGATTCAATCCTCCAGTTCCAGTTCTTCTGTCGCTGCCGGGTTCCAAGTTGATTCCTCGTGAGTCACTTCGCTCAGCGGCAATGTCGCCAATGGGTAAGTCGGAGGTTGCCACTCCAGTAGGAGATGATGACAAGTTAGTTGTCAACACGTTGACTCTAGTCTCACTTTGACAGGGCATAATCTCTTGATGTGCAGCGTGAGTTCGAATTTGCTGTCGAAAGACCAACCGCAGAATCTGCATACGTGTTTCCGGAGGGGGTCAGTGCCGAATAATGTTCGATATAATCCCGCCTGTCAATATGGACATCCGGGTCTGTTCAGAGAATCCCGGGTAATCCCCCAAGGTGGGGCACTCCAAATGGGTCGATTGCTTTCCTAGAGGGAAACCCATAGGATAGTCCTAGTATCCCAGATCCGTTGGGTCTTATCTCGTGTTTGTCAGCTATTGTCTTTGGTTACACACACATCACATAGCTCAGAAACATAACAAAAGCAAGTGGACTGTATAAAACTTTACTATTCTCCACACATTGAGAATACAACTCGCGGCACGGGCGTAGCCGCAACGGAAAAATACAAAACAGCGCCATCTATCGGCGAATTCATCAGCACTGAGGGAGAGCATGCGTAAACATTCTCCCCCCGTTGAAATGTAAGAGACATTCAACAAAAACTACAAAAGATTACAAATTAAAAAAAATAATAATAATACAAACACAGTACACAAATATACATATGTAGATCTTATGCAGGACACCCTTTCTTTGGTTACGATATCTGACCATAAATGGTCCACAAAAATCTACACCAGAGCAGTTAAAGGGATAATCGGGAACTACTCTGTCCCGGGGAAGATTACCCATTAACTGTGACATCACATTTGGTTTCGTTTTAAAAACATAATACACTCATGTACAATTTTTCTGCACAGAGAACGACCATTCAAAGGCCAAAACTTTTCTCTTACACAGTGCAGAAGTGTAGATGCACCAATATGAAGGTTTTTCTTATGGAAATACACAATTATTTGGTTTGTCACCTTATGATTACTGGGCAAGATTGCAGGGTATTTGTTATCATATGGTAGATTTGAATTACCCAGGCGTCCACCTACCCGCACTACACCATCACTATCAAGAAAAGGATTTAAATTCCTTAACTTACTGTTAGGTAGGACGCTTTTCTGGCGTTGGAGGTTCCTAATCTCAGTGGGAAAGCCTCCTTTTGGACCATTCGGATCAAGCATTTTTCAGCTTGATCCAACTCTGAGGCACCAAGCGGGCCAGACACTATCACATTGCATTGTTTCACATTATTTACAAATCTTAATACATAACTAAATACACGAAGAACATTCACATAATTTTTCTCCTGCATAATAAATCAGATAATAAAGATAATTCACATGTAGATACACAAACATTCAACACCGCCATATCAGACTCCAAATTCGTTTTTAGTTCACATGAGAACTCTGAATCATTCATAAGGGTTGAATTGGGTTGCTCACTGGATGTCTCACCTCGTTGAAGGAATGGCGGGCCATTCCACCACAATTCCAACTCTGGAAGGTCACGAGGGCCTAGCCCACGCGAAATCACATCCGCAGGATTCAGAGCTGATGGCACATGATTCCACTGACAGTTTTCAGTCAGCCGTTGCACTTTAGACACGCGGTTGGCGATGAAGGTCTTAAGACGGTTCGCAGGTGTGTTCAACCACGCAAGGGGGATCGTCGAGTCCGTATGCAACACAACTTCGATCTCCAAACGTAGAGTAGCACGAACTTTCTCCACTAGCTGAGCCAAGAGAACACAAGCGCAGAGTTCCAGCCGTGGAATGGAAATCACTCTATTGGGTGCCACGCGGGACTTGCTTGCCAAAATGGTAGTTCTCGCAGTATCAGTTCAATGGAAGCACTGTAGGCATACGACGGCACCGTATGCTGCTTCGGATGCATCTGCAAAGCCTTGAAGGACGATTTTTAAACAACCCTCGGTCAATATGTATCTCTGAATTTTAACCTTCTCGATGCACTTCAAGGTTGTCACAAATTCGCTCCACTCTTCGGCGATTGGATCGGGAAGCACATCATCCCAATCTAGCTTCTGCTGCCACAGCCGCTGCAGAAGAATCTTGGCTTTCGTTATCACTGGGCCTAAGAAACCAAGGGGGTCATACAGCCTGGAGATCACACTTAGCACCTCACGCTTGGTGTATGACGGTCGACTAGAAATTGACACCTTGAAGACGAACTGATCTTGAACCGGCTTCCAGCTGATGCCCAACGTCTTCACAGAGAACTCCGTGTCAACAGTGAACGGATGTTCAACATCAGATGACAAAGAGCTGTTCAGCAATTCATGGGAATTGGAAGACCACTTGTGAAGAGTCATTCCGCACGACTGCAAGGCTTCTTGCAGCTGTGATTGTAGTTCTCGGGCGGTCTCTAGGTCAGGCGCCCCAGTCACGATGTCGTCCATGTAGGTGTCGTGCAGCAGAACTTCAGAAGCCAGAGAAAATCTCGATTTCTCATCCTTGGCTAGCTGTTGCAGGGTCCTTATGGCAAGGAAGGGTGCATTTGACGTGCCATAAGTGACAGTATTTAAACGGTAATTTAAAACCTCCTCGTTGACACCAGTCTTCCACACTATTCTCTGAAGATCTCGTTGTTCTGGATCGATGAGGATCTGCCGATACATTTTTTGAATGTCGGTGGTGAAGGCAAACTTGTGTCTCCGAAACCGCGTAACTGTTTCGAAGACGTCCTCAGTGACTTCTCCTTCATCAGAACGTCATTCAGACTCATGCCTGTTGTGGTTGGCGACGAGGCATTAAAGACAACTCTCAGCTTAGTTGTCAGTTTATCAGGGCGTAGAACGCCATGATGGGGTATGTAGTAGTGTATGGGTGGTTCACTTGACTCAATAACCTTCTCCATATGACCCAATTCCTCATACTCCCTCAAAAAATCCGTATACAACGACAAATACTCGGAATCCCTAGACAAGCGCTTCCACAACGAATTAAGCCGCCTCACAGCAATCTCTTTAGAATTTCCTAAACACGACGGATCTTTACTCAAGGGCATTGCTACTACATATCTACCCTCCTCATTTCTTCTATGGGTACGAACGAAGTGATCCTCACACAACGATGCCTCTGTATTCCCTGTCTGCTCCATATCAACGTTTTCGATTTCCCAAAATTGCTTCAATGTTTTATTTAGGTCATCATCAAGAATTAACCCACAATGAACGCAATTATCCGCTACCTGATCAACACTCCCACTTGCAACGTAACCAAACACCGTATTCTGCAACAATAACTGCGAATCTTGGGCATAGATTTGTCCAGGCCTCAACAATTCATAAAAAATCTCTGCACCCAGCAACATGTCAATTTTACCTGGGACATTGAAACTATGATCAGCTAATGAAACGAATTCTGATACGTCAACACACACATTAATTACCTTGCTTGGAATGAGATCGGTTATCTTGTTCACCACTAACATAGACAATTCTCTCTCGTAACTCTTATCCCTGTTCGTTACCGAAGTCCTCACACAATTATTAACAACCATTGTTGCGTCATTAACACACAAAACCACGGTATTTATTTTATCCATTTTTAATTGCAACCTTTCTGCACATGCCTTAGTGCACAGACAAGATTGGGACCCGACATCCAGAAGGCATCGCACTTCGATCCACTCTGAATACTTATTTTTGACTAGAGCTCGAACAGTACTCAACAACACAGTTTTGGTTTTGTTTTGCTCGAAACTTGTTGCGACCTCCGCCTCCCCTACCCTACCGCTCTGCCTCGGAAGAAACTGAGCAGGTGCATTTGTTTGTGAATTAGGGTTGCCGAAAACTGAGTCCCCTTCACGCGGAAAATGAATCAGATGATTGTGGGGTTGGCCACAGAAACAGTTTCTTACTGAACGGCATTCACGAAGTTGGTGTGGCAAAAAGCAACGAAAGCACAATTTATTCCGCTTTACCACATCCGCTCTTTCCCAAACTGACAGCCTCTTAAATTGGGGGCACGTGTAAAGAGGATGAACCACATTTTTACAACTAACACAATTTGCACTTTTTTTCTTCAGACATTAATACTTTAGTTACATTCTTATCCTCACGCCAATTAGGATTTTTCTGCCATTTACTCGTATATACTCGAAATCCTCTCGTTTCCCCTGCTACAGTTCTACTGCCTAACTCATTTTTGCATTTACCTCTCGATGATAAGTAAATGTCGCACTCCCGACCAAGCTGCTGAGGTTTGAAAAACGTCTCGCCCTGTTTTACCCCAATGTGAGTCATTAATTCCCGATCAAGCGTTTCGAAAATCATATCGGAAACCATGAGCTCGCACAGGGATTTGAATTCTGTTACCTTGTGCAACTGACAATAATAGTCAAACGATGCGCACAACCGAGAAGCAAATTGCACATAATTCTCAGATGGTAACTTCTGGGTCTTTTTAAAGTTGCTCAGGCATTCCTGGGGGTGGGTTCAAATTCCTTCAACACTAAACCTTTTATTTTCTCGTAATTACCTAATTCCTCCTGACTCACATACACTAGCAAGTTATTTACCTTTTCGCCCAAAATATTCAAAAGAATCTCTGCTTTCAATTCGTTAGAAACTGATTTGGTTTGGAATGCCTTTTCCAACGAATGGAAAAACATATTAAACGATTCTGCTTTAACAGGCACTGGAATGGTCAAGGTTTTAATGCTATTGATTAATCGTTCCAGATTAACAGTTGAGGGAGTCTGTTCAATGCCTTCTGTAGTTAGGGATGTGTTAACTAAATTTCTTTTCGCGTTTGCAATTTCTAGCTCCTTTTCTAATTGGGCTAATTTTAATCTCTCCGATTCTAATTTTGTTTCACTATCTAATTTATCCCTTTCATTTTCCAAGTAAACTTTCCTTTCTTCTAATATATTATCAATAAGGCAACGCAGAAATTCACTATCATTTTTGTACACATCACTAGATTCAATTAACTTCTTAAGCTGTACAACTTTCGCATTGTCGGGTATCGTTAAGTCCAATTCTTCCGCAACCAGAATTAGCTCATCCTTTTTTTAAATTCAATTTGACCGCCATTATTTAAATTAATTCCTACAACTGTTCATAAAATAAGACACATTCACCCTATACACCTCTAAATTTAAACTCAACAACTACTACCGAATAAAAGCACAACAATACAAAACGAAACAAGACTACCATATAACTAATTCAAAACTAATCCACAATTGAAAAACCAACTGCAATCACAATTTTTACACTAAATAGCACAAGACTAATTCAACTTTTTTACCTCAAAGTTCGATATCCCAGTCACTAAAACACTTCAGATCACGCATTTGAAGGTATCACAATTCACTGAGGACGCAACGAAATTCGATGTCCCACATCACAATTTATGCAGAAACACACAATTCCGATTCGAAGATACTCAATCCACAGATCACTGAATTTCCTCACGGGTAGGAGGACCAAAAAATGATTACACACACATCACATAGCTCAGAAACATATAACAAAAGCAAGTGGACTGTATAAAACTTTACTATTCTCCACACACATTGAGAATACAACTCGCGGCACGGGCGTGGCCGCAACGCAAAAATACAAAATAGGACCAGCGCCATCTATCGGCGAATTCATCAGCACTGAGGGAGAGCATGCGTAAACAGGTTTCTCAGGTGGTCTCAGGGTAGATCTCCTCGATAGGTGTGGGATCGAAAGAAAAGGTCCTTTGTCTTCTAAGGGAGGGACCAAAGGGGCCCCAGCCGATCCATCACGACAGAACGGTCCAGAGTTCTCCTCAGTGAGAGGTTCTGGGTTATCAATCTCATTCATAAAGTTTTAATTCACAAATACAGAGCATGGGGGAGACTCGATTCCAAGTGATCCTCAAGGAGTGTTTTAATGTCAGCTTTCATGGGCCCAGGCTCATGAGATGCTCTCATCAACACAGATAAATCAGTCCTCAAGCAGTTTCCCAATACGGGTCTCAAGAGTTCGAGAAGGGGAGATCACCAGAATTTCGTCCATTGGTCCCACTGCCATTGCTGCGTTCTCATTGGGCCTGAACCAACTGTTCTCGTATCTTCGATATTGATTTTCACTTTATCTGAGATCAATGTCTCTCAAAGAGAGTCTAATCAACATACTCCGGGACAGTACATCGTCATGTGAAATTTCATGACCTTTTGATTTTTAGCTAAGTAGCCGCATAGAGTGAATTTGAATGATTCGGGATCAGTGATGAGGTCGTTTCTTCCTAGTCTCTGGGTTCTGAATAAGGCCAGTCTTGGAGCATCGATTGGGGGTTGGGGCCAAGTGTCTTTTCGTCCAGAAAGCATCTTGTTGGTATTCTCGTTATCTCGAAGGTGCCACTCGGTGTGTTTGGTTTTCTGGGTCTTGGAGACAAAAGATCTTTCACGGTAGTCGCAAGATCCGAAGCATTCTATTAATTTCATGTTGACTCCTGGTTTCAAGATGAGCGGTCCAGCTCCCGATATGGGGGAGTGATCTGCCCACCTCTGGGGAATCTTGGACTCAAAGAAGTTCCAGTTTTTTGCCCCATCACCCGGTAGGGCTCGAATTTTTGTAGTGTTTTTACATCTTTTCTCCATGTGGTTCTCCCTATCCCTCGTGTCTCTACATGGGTATAATCGGCGTCTCCCTCCATTCCATGAGAATTTGTCGATAAAATCTCTGTGGTATCCAAATGTTTCTTTAATGGGTAGAGTCTGGTAGACGAGTAAGAGCATCTATAACACCGGTAAGGGGCAGTCTCAACACATGGCTCCCCTGCAGATGAGTTCGATCGCAGCACCATTTCGGCACATGTATCCACTTCTATAAGTTTATCTATCCGATCTCTCAGATTATCGGGAATTACTTCTCCTTCATCCGGTTTGTCAATAATAGCTTCAGGTTCGTCAGAGGTAAAGTCAAAAAAGGATCTAATCGCAGGAGGAGCATCCTTTCTATCAGGAGACATCAGTGGGGATCGTTCCTCAAGTCCGATTTCACCTATGCCGGTCCAGTTCCAGTCACCGGTGTAAGGTAATTTTTAGTTAACGTCGTACTAGAGTAACACAACGGGCTATTGACGACGGTCCGGGATCAGTCCCGTAAGGGAAAGATCCGTGGGCAACACCTCGTAATTTTGAACCACGGTCAGATGACGAAGCAACACCTGAGATGGCACACCACTCTCCAAACTTCCACACCAACCCAACGTGAAGACTTTCGGCCACGACAGATTTAAGGTGCACCAGCCGCCTCTACACCATACGCTTACAAACATCCATGCCCGGACCCGAACCAGGAAACTTCCGATCTAGAGGCTAACACCTTAACCACTATGCCGGTTGGTCGGCCCACCGGTGTAAGATCATCCACGTAAGCTAAGATACCACAACGTAAAGGTATTACAGCAGTTCTCAGTGCTCACAGTCGTTGTCGCGTTGTCGTGGGTGAGGTATTAAACCACTTCCGTCAACGTTTCACCTGCACCATGACAGGTGAGGTACTTGTGAATAGCTGCATGAGACACGGAACCAAAGGAGTCTGATACATCGAACCCATGCTGTATACGCATCCGTACCATTCAGATGGGTCCCCGCCAGGAAGGACTAGCAAAACATTATGCTCAGATTCCCATCGCGTGGGCGGAACTTCTTATGTCCCGTGTGCAGGAGATCATTTTCCTAGACCTAGGTGGTTAGCCTGGCCGTCAATAGGCCTGTATTAATCTTGTATATGGTTGGATTCAAAGAAATTGGTCTCCAGTTTTTTGGATCTCTCTATTCCCTTTTTAAATAAAATAATTCTGGATGTTAAGAAGCCTGCTTGGACTCTTCTATTTAGGCATATATTGAATACTTTGGAGAGGATTTTGCAACTTGGACCAGTGGCGATATGTGAGCCTGTCAGGGCTTGGGGAATTTTTTTTTTCAAATATAGCTAATTTGGAACGAATTTCTTCTGTGGTGAAAGGACACACTGTCACTTTGGACAATTTAAACGTTAGCCTAAACTATGTCGTCGAATTGCCGTTCTGGTTCCAGGTTCTTGAATTGGGACCGGACAGGAAGGGGAGGTTCACTCCATAAAGACGCTCTCATGGCTGCTCGCAGATTTCTTTTGTATAACTTCTGGATGACAGTTGGGTCGTCTATATTGGTTGGTATTCTTTCTCCTTTCCTTTTTGTTTATGCTCTGGGATCTTAACGCACATTTGTATGAGGTCAATGATTTTCCTATACTTGTTTTCAAAGTCACTACGTTACCTTCAGAAAAGGTCTCCTGAGGGGTCATGAAATGCTCAAGCGGGAAGTTTTCCAAAACCCTATTTCTAATTCGCACATCCCGTTCAACCTCCCTATTCGCCTCAATTTGAATCGGGTCAATTGTTTCAATTTCCATATGTCTGCCCCTGGGAAATGACTGTTGATGTTCTGATTTTCGTGTGGCCTGAGAGGGTTCTCAGGTTCCTCCTCTGGTTCTTCGATATTTTCCTGTACTTCCTCACGTTCCAACTCAATATCCCTACCATGATAGTTCTCAGACAGTGGTTCAATCACGAGAGGATCCGTTGGTGCCGGGGGTCGGGACAATTTTGTTCTCCTGTGCTGAAGCCTGATTATCGAGACCTTTTCCGCTTAGGAAATATTTCCCACACTCCGAAATTTTCGATTGGATTTGAACTGTACTTTGTGAATATGCTCTCTATTGAGGAAGTAAGCATGACTCTTATCATGTTTGGGGATTTGGTGCTGACATCTGGTACATTTTAAAATTACTATTAGCCGTCCACTTCTTGTTAAAGAACTTTTTGTTACATTTGTTTTCTGTAGTCAACGATGATCGGTCTAGGGAAAAATAAATTCAAGATGTCTCCTTTTGTGGTGGGTTCGAGGGAGTTTATCTCGTTTCTACTTGAGCTATCCTCGCAATCGGTTTCCGGTATGTAAGGCAGTGTATTTATGCTCAGTCCAGTATTATGAGTATGTGATGTGGTTCTCTGAATATCCTTTTTTCTCCCAATCCTTTTAATGGGGGTAAGCTCATTTCACTTGTTTTTTTATTTCCGTTTGGAATTGTAGTGTTAGAAATATTTTCACCAATACTATCTCTGTTCAGTTGGATAAGGGTTGTTTGATTGTCTATTGAGTGGACGTGGTAAGGTCAGATCTTTACGGGGTTCCTTTTTCAGACTGGTCCTATATACGTTTTGCCGTGGTGTTCTAATGTCCAGAAATATGTGCAGTTGGTTTTGGATCTTCTGTTCTCTATATTAGAGCTCTTCGGGTCACGTTTTTCAGGCGTCCTCCCACCACAAGGGGTTGGCCTGTGTGCGGCACGATCAGATTTACTGGCATTTTAATAATCTCGGGTGAGGGGGATATGCTGTCCATTGTTTCCAGCTATTTTCTGATTTTGCATAGTATTTTAACATGCAATTTTAGGTTCCTCTTTTCCTTGAAGCTTTTCGAGCAATATTTGCCCCTGAAGTTGGTAATCTCAGGTGGTTTAGGTAAGTTCTCGGTTAACTCCAAGCTGGGGGTTCGTTGCTCTCCTTCCTGTTCCTCTTCGATAACCTCAAGAGGTCATCCTCTTCTATTTTTTCAGGGTTATTCGGTATTAAATAGGTTGTTATCCTGGTTGGGTCAGGTTTAATCATCCGAGATTCTGTCGACGAGGTTCCGAGTACTGGTATCTATTCATTCTTGTGTCTCTACTGTTTCTTACTCGTCCCAAGGGTGATCGTTAGTCATATATTCTGTGCTTTGTAATTGTCTGTGAATATTGTGCCGCATTGTTTGCATTCCACCCTGGGCCCTTCTGTTTTCAAGTGGGGTCTCTTTCTCTATTTTGGTATTTTTATACCCCTTGTGGGTACTCTTCAAACCAAGTAGGTTAAAAAAAAAACAGATCCCGCACACTTCAAATTTCCACTGGGATTCAAAAAGGTACCTCAACCATTAGGTTTGGTTTTTTCCCTTTAGGCAGTGATAGTCTAATGCTCTTCTCTCCCGGATGGTTTGGGAGCAAATGATACAAAAGGTGTGTCTGCATGATGTCTCTACCGTGTGTTCGTCACAAGTGCCTTCTCATAGATATTTTGTTGGAATTGAGGGATGTGTTCTGAAAAATGACTTGACACCCTCTATCCGTGCACAGAAGTGCATTTCAGGCTGGGAGGTAATTTGTGATGGCGTCACCTTTTCTAGAGGGACTCGCATAGTCCCCATGCTATTTTCATCCTTTCGTCGGTTTTGTGATCTCTATCAGTCTGCTCCCCAATCCCGGCCTCTGACCCCGTCTCTTCATTCCCAGATCCAGTCTTCGGGAGTAAATCATCGTTTTTCTTTGTTCCGGTTGTCTTCGTATCCCGGGTCCGGTCTTACCTCTTGATTGTCTCATTTTCCTCTATGTTTCCGGTCGCATTTTGGCAATCCTCTTGATTGGTAGGGAATGATTCCTCTGGTTTTGTTGTAAGAATCTTCGCAGTAAGGGGTTTTCCAGGTTTTAATGGGTGGTTCTCTGGTGTTCAGATTGTAGGTTCCAGGGCAGTACTTCTTTGAGTGGAACCAGAGTCCTTTCGGTTTTTTCGCCTGATATTCGCAGGCCTGGCAGGTTCTGTTCTTCGGGTCAAAGGCCTGTTTTGACTCTGTTCCTCATTGTTTTGTGATTTCGGATCTATGGGCCAACCCTCGGCCAAGTATCAGTCTTTCCTTGAAGCATTCTACTGATGTCGTTAGATTCAGAATGCCATCTATCGTATTCTGCCTTCAGTTTTTGGTACAAGTGAGGTATCGCATGTGGCATGTGCCAAGATTTTCACTGGGCTGTATTCCAAGACAAACTCCTGTTCCATTGTCGTCCAGCTTCGGTTGTTGTAGGATATGCCGAATTGTTTTTGCCTTTATCTTTATGGGTGGGGTATTATCTATGCTCTCTCTGGAATCTCTGGAGAGTGAGATAGTTTCATTACACCTATTTTCGATTAGGTCCGCCTGGTCATCTTGGCTTTTACAGAGTTAGAAGCACATGGTGCATTTGAATTTTCTATCTTGTATAACCTCCCCCTTAGATATGAATTTGGTCATGTATTCATACTGGAGTTCTATGTGCCTTCTAAATTGGGTGTACTTGTAGGATCTGTAAATGTATCCGAAACATTCAAAGTGAGGTATTTTTGCTTTGAATAGAAATCTCATTTTTGGGTCCACACGTTTTTCTATTGTTTCAGTATGTTCCTGTGATTTCGAGTTCCCGTCATTCAGTGAGTTTCATCCTCGTTTCCCTCAGAATGGATTACAGTATTGCTATTCATATGCGTCTGGGTCCTTTCCTGGACCCTTACGGTCAGTTTTACCCGTTAGTTTGTCTAGATTGATTCCTTCCAGTAAATTCTGTTTATTGTTTAAATTACAGAGGACTATCTCCAGCTCTCACTCCGGCTTAACCCCGTTAAACAAATCCGGATATATGTTCATGTCTCGTCCGCATACATCTTCAGAGTAGCCAATAGGTTCAAATGGTGTAAATTCAAAGTATGACTTTAACATCTCTACGAGGCTTGTATCGTGTTTTTCGACGATAGGGGTAAAGCGTGAAAACAATTTGTCTCTCTCCTTCCTCCAGTCAAACTCCTATCTGTCCTATCTGGAATTTTTAATTGGTGGATGGTAATTCCGGGTAAGGTCTGCACTGAGGAGGGGCTGCTCAGTGGAGATGGAGGTAAGTTCACCGATCCTGTCGAGCATGTCTTCGATTAGTTCGACGACCAAAGGGTCTATAGTCTTTTTACACTGGTACGTCGGTGTGGGGTGGAGGAGCCTTCTTGGTCAGAGTTCTCGCTCTCAGATATATCAGTAAACTCGCAATTGGGGTCAAATAGGGTGGGCTCCGGTAAATCCTTTACAACCGAATCTCAGACACCATTTCATCTATCGTTTTCGCTCTCGTTTTACTCCTTGAATAGATAGACCTCCGATCTGTCGTATTTCGGTGTTCTATAATTTCACCTACCGGGGTAATAGGAAGGTTCCTTGGCTTTCTTTCTTTTGAGCTTTTACTGTTTCATGTTCTCCTGCTGGGCTTGGGGTCGCCCATGCTTGCGAGATCTTTATGGGTCCCTTCATCCCTCCACCCCACACGGGCGATCGGGTTGAGACTGTTTTCCCGGTTTCTTTGGGGTAACTTTTTCTGCTAGGTTCCTCTCTGTCCGGTTTACTTCGAATCCCAACCATTTCAGGGTTGTCTGGGTTTGTAAGAGGAGATTAAAATTTTAAAAGGTTAAAAGAGGTAAAAATGAAGAAAAATAGAAATGGAAATGGATATTTATAATTATGAAAAATTGAATTGTGTAATCTCATTACTGAAATTGTTCTCATCGAAGGTGTCTCTCTCTATATATACAGTCTACATATATAAACCGGGTCCGAGTAAATTGCAAGTACAAGGAGTCTACAAGTAACGTAGCTATGCACTAAGTGTCTGCGTCAGAAAAAAAATAAAATTACAAGTCAATTAAAACTCCTATAGGGGTCTTGTTATATAGAAAAAGGGGTTTTGTGATAGTCAGATATATTAAAACCAGAATGGTCTATTGGTATAATTTAGTGTCAATCAGTCCTCACACAAGTGATGTTTTCGATATTTCAGTACTCAAGAAGGGTTTAAAGCGTATTTACCTTATATGTTTAGAATCTGAATTTATATATAGGTTTGCGAAAGTCTCGTATTACGAGGTCAGAGGTTGATCTCTCAAATTTGCCGCTTTCTTTAAATCTTTGGGTGTCCTGCTTGAAAAGCAGTTCCGTCTATCAAATATACCCAAAGGGAAACCACTATAGCAGGGTCCAAATGGTAGGTTAGTCACTAAAATTTTTTAGAATGGTTTAAAAGTCCTTCTCCGATGCAGAGCCTCGTGCGGACATCGATCCGCTGAGGAGCGCTTAACAAAACATCTGCGCTCGGACAGCTGCCAGAATTTGAAAGGAATAACTTCAAATTGATATCCACTCAACCTTATGGGCCTGAAATCACGGAGTGCTGCACGAGTTATTCACCAGGGAATGCGCAAATGAATAACGCTGGCTCGCATCTGTTTTTATAAGCAGTTGATAATTGTTCGACCGCTCCCGGTGCGATAGTGACGCCAGCTGATAAGAATAGGGCAGACGCGGTGATCCGCAGATGGTTCCGAAGTGTTACCTTCCTTCGGTTCCATGTTTTGTTTTTAAAAATTGCGTCACAACTTTTTTCAGTACAGGAGAGCACATTATACATTGGGAATAATAGGGTCCTTTTCTAAATGGGTTGTTTGTGTTGTCTGTGTTGTCTGTATTCCTGTTCATTTCAATAATCGCAGCATTATTTCTCCTTAGTTGTTTTTTTATCATTATTCATCTCTTCTCTCCCCCCTCAGTCCTGTTTACACCTTCCAACCATTTAGCATTCTTAAAAAAGATTTAAAAAGGCTAAAAAACAGTAAAAGCAGTCTAATTTAAAAAAAAGAGAAGTCCGGGTCAGAGTGTGTGTCGGCGGTCAGGGGTCAAGAATAAAAATTAAGTAATTTTCATTTGTTATAAAATTCCATATTAGGAAGTGGTCTAGATCAAACTTTACCAAGATTTTGTTCTATATCGAAGATAAAATTTTTGGAGGTCCATTGGTCTGGTAAAAGGTGGGTTCAAGTATGAAATATCGCTGGGATCCACAATTCCTTTCACAATTTTTACTTGTCCTAGGTTACCTTAGTATTGTTAAAATTTTAATCTATTGTAGATGAATCTGTCCGTTGTCCGTTTTCGAGATTCAAGTCTCGTCTTTAAAATGGCAGTTTTCAATATTTTCAAGGACACCCTTACTTGAAGCTCAGAATATCGAGTCATAATTTATTGTCCAATTTAAAATATGACCTCCAGTTTACACTCCAGCAAGCTAAATGGTAGGTTAGCGTATAAGTATAAAAATACTGAATCCCAAAAGGAATCCGATTTCGTCTATTTGTTATTCTAAACGGTCTATTGGCTAATGCTTAATGTTGTCAAGGTCAGTTACGCAGAGTTCCAGATTTTGTTTTTTCTCTACGATTTTCGGCTGTGTACGATAAGTTTTTAAATCCTTATCAGATTAACTTTTCCATTTTCTTCTATTCCAATTCATATATCCATAATCGAGGGGTTCAAACTTCAAAAATGCATTGAGCGAATCCTGAAAGTTGGTCTCTGTCCTTGACGTATATCTTATCTCATTTTCATAAGGAAATTTTCAATCGGCCTAGTTTTGTTTAATAAACGGTCTACTGGCAATCAAGTATTTTGTAGTCTTGTTCCAACTAGTTGATTCTATCAACTTATCGAAGAGAAATTTTCGAGTCTGGTCAACCAGGTCTCAAAGATAGTGTGTTCTAATTAAATTTCCAGATCATAATTTTGTGTGTCGAAAGAAAATTCAAAGATGGTCTTCTGGCACTCTAGTAACTGGAGTTGATCGCTGCAACTGGGCAGTAGTACTCCATAGATGAAAAGGCCTTTCAATTATATTCTAAGGATCCAGGGATGGTCGCGATTAGATAAGGCACTGATAATTGATGAGAGTCAAGACATCGACATCGGGGGGGGGGGTAACACCACCAGAAGGAGGTCCGTTCACTGCCGAGATCAGAATGGATCTTCAAGAAATGCTTCATTTGGGGTTCCGGAATTATCAGGATCACGATGAGGTTATCCTAATCAGCAATTCAGGTCAAAAGCTACTTCAAAGCTGGATTCAAACTCGTATTAGGAAAAATAACTCCAATTTTCTGGGCTATCCAGGAAGTTTAAAAGGGACCAAAAGGAGGATCCGAAGCGATTTCACCTAATGGTAGGTTCTAGAGTAGTTTGCGATTTAAAAAGCCATGTACCTGTTCTAATACTGGCCGTGGACAGGAAGCTTTCAAGGTGGAAGTTGTTTTCAAAAACACCGTCAAATGGAAGGAATCCCTTCTGTCCCGGGTGCAACACGTTGCTCTCCTCCAGCCACACGATGAGCCTTGAGGCCAACAACCCCGTGTACAACTTGTAGATGGTGTTGCACAGGGAGATTGGCCTCCAGTTGGGCCTCATCCCCCTTTTTGTGAAGGAGTATGGTCTTGGACTGCAGGAATGCCTCCGGTACATTCCTATGTTGCAGGCACATGTTTAGGATCTTCGTGAGCACCGTTCCCTCTGGGTCGATTTCCCTCCAGTGCCTATACGTAAGCCTGTTCGGCCCTGGTCCAGTGTTTTCGAATTTAGCGAGCCTCTTCGTAACCTCAAGCGGCGTGAAAGGCGTGGTAGAGATAGGGTCCCTTGCCCACCTCATCGTAGAATCTTGGGTCGAAGCTTCGGGGCTGGGACCTACCTCCGAATTGCTACGTGATTTGGTGGATGGGGAGGGAGCATACGGGAGATTGGCCTTGTGTAATTAGCCTAATGGCAGACGGCCTATTCCTTCTATACATCCGCTGTATCGTCTGGGGGTCCTCGATGTTGACGGGAGGGTATTTCCTCCTTTCTGTCAGCTCCGGCAATTTGACGAACTCCTGGGTTGCCGCAAGGACATCGTCGAACAGTGCCTCGAATTGTGCCCAGTTGTTGTCATCTGGCACGCCTCGAAGCAGTGGCTCCAGATTTTCGAGGAAGGGCGTCAACACGTCAACACCGAGGTGTGAGTTATCCAACTCAGCGGTGGGAGCTGGGTAGTATGCGGGGCATCTGCCAGCGGGTTCAGGCCCTCTTGTGAGTTATCAGGAATTAGCTCTCGCAGCCTAGGGTCCTTGGGGAATGAGTGCTCATTTATTTTCTTCATTCGCCCCAGCATCTCAGAATGGTATTTCTCCGCGCTGATGGGTTCTGGTGGAGGCAGTGATTCCGAAGGCGTGTGGGAGGATGTAGCAGCGCTCAGCTGGTTGATGGTGAGTGGTCCGGTTGAGGGTGCAGGCTTTCCAATGTTATTCCTCCTGTGCTTGTGTGCATGGTTAATGTGCGCACGGTGCGTCGGGAAAGACAGTGGACACTGACTGCATTTGAAAGGGAGCTCCCCCTGGACTGGGACGACCAATCGGACATCCCTAAGACAGCCATGGGCAGCGAGCTTCCTCGGGATGATGGGTCCGCACTCCCCACAGGAGTTGACGAATGAGTCCACGATGACATTGTGGAATCTCATTAGGTGCCTCCTGAGGGAGTGCTTGGTCGTGGTCCACTTGTCGTTCTTGAATTGCCTCGTGCAGCCAATCTCCATGCAGCACCAGACCTCAAGTATAGGGAACGATAGGGAGACGGATTGTTCCCTCCTAACTGGTTGGAACGGCCTGATGACGACATGGGCCCTATTAAAAGCCTCCCATTCCTTAGCTGGCGCTGTGTCCGATGGAGTGTGCGGTGTTAGGTCATCCTCCACAGATTCCACGGCTTTCCGTCTTCCTCCTCTAGCCGATGCCACTGAGTGTTTAGCCGATTTCTTCGTGGGCTTGGAAATTTGTAATTGCACCATTGGTCCTCTCCTGGCTCACTGATAGAGGTGGGCCCTCGGCGCAGGCTGTTCTGATTGCCCGAGTCTGTTCTAGTATTATACTCCTCATAGTGACTCCAGTTGGTTGTGATTTGGAGTTGTCCAGCTCCTCCTGTTCCCTCCTGTAAATGCACCTTGTTTTCAAATGCCGATTGAGCTCCATCTTGTTTGCTGCCCTAGTGCCGCATAATTCGCACTCAAGCTGGAGCCACGCCGTATTTTCCAAAGTGGCCGGGGGCAGGAGCGGTTCATCCTGGCAAGCGGATGGACCGGGTGAGGTCCCTTGTTCCAGGACGAGTGGGGTGGGCAGTTTTGCTTTTTTGGAGAGTCTTCTCACGTGCGTGCGAAGATGAAATTGGAGCGCATTTCTTGTGGCAGCTTTCACTACACAAACATTTCACTTGAAAGTGGGAACACGGTTGAGGGTGGGGTCACTCTCGTTGACGGTTCCAACTTTAGATTCTCCCCTCCTGACATGCCAGTCCATGTGAGTCTTGAGCAGCTTCGGGCAGGAGAACTTCTTTTCGCAGAACCTGCATTCCACCAGTTTTGTGGTGGGTGGGTTTGGCCCTGCAGGCTCTTTAGCCGCTGTTGGGAGCTCGGGAGCGGGGACGGCATCCAAGTTTGCCTCCACTATGCTTTTGTTGTTGCAAGCCGTTTTTTCATAATTGGACAGCCCTGCCTTGCTAGGGAAATCCGCCTGACAGAATGCACATGCAAACCTTGCAGTGCTGAAGAAGCATCTGCCACATTGCAGGTCGTTGGATCGACTGTTGGGCTGGGGGAGTGGTAGAGCTGGTTGTTTGGCTATGTCAGGAAAGAGGGTGGGAGAGCCTGTATGGAGGTCTGTCAGGGCCCTCGGTGGCGCGGGAGCTTTCCCAGGAACCCTAGCTGTTGCTTTTCTCATCTCCTCCGCATTCGTACATTTGATCTTTATGTGGAAGTTGAGGTGATGGGTGTTTTCAGCTGGGAAAAGACAGTAAGGGCAGGACAGTAAGACAAGGATATCCTGAAGAGCTGGCTGGCGGAGGAATACGAAAGGGAGGTGTGGAGGTGGAGGTGCTTCTTGAGCTCTGCTATGGTGTTGGAGCTCATTATGCAGAGGTAGCATCGCAGCCTCATCTGTGCAGTTTCGCTCAGCTCAACTTTCTCGCCTGGGCTCGTGTTCTCCAGGACCTTGGCGTCAGCAATCCTCCCGCTTGGAGCTTTCGCAGGCCTCCTCCTTTTCCCAGTTGCGTTAGTCACCCTGCATTCTAAGGAGACGTGGTGGGCAAGCTGCTGCCTGCATTGCGCCTGGTAAAGGCAATGATGACAGAGGTGAATTTTAAGAGCATCACTGAGTTTCTCCAGGTGCCCTTTTGCGTGGGATGCGAATTTGCCTCGGTTCTGCGTTTTAAAACTGCAGGCGTTGCAGTAAAATAGCCCCGGTGCATGTGCGCTCCCGGACATTCTCCTTTGATCCTCCCCTGCAGGCAAATGAGGAGGGCTGGCAGAAGGCGAGCTCTTCCCTGAAGTCGAGGTGGTTGTGTTGCCCCTTCCCCTCGATGATGTCTCGGCGTAGGTGGGCGAGTCCTCTGTCGGGATAGTCAAATTTAACTTCCCTGGTTTATCCTCCGGAGTTTCCTCAATTATCAAAAACTCCGAGGTATCTTTTGCAGGAGTAACAAACAGAACCTACGGGAGAGGGCTATTGCTTCCTCCCTCTTGGGTGAGAGGGGTAGAGGCTAAGCACCCTGGCGTCCGTACAGGCGAGGTGTATTTGCAAGCTCTTTCCGCTTTCTCATCTGTTTGCTGATGGACAGGGGAGTCAGAGGGTGGTGGAGAATGCATCGAGTCAGGAACTGCGTGCTGAGTGCCCTCAACTTCAGGTTGCGAAGGTGGGGTGAGGCTTGCCTCCGGGGTCAGGGTTGCTTGGGACAGGAGGTCAGGCTTTCCGGTCCTGTTGTGCCCCGCACTTTCGAACTTCTAATATGTGAAAACTGGCATGCTAAGCAACCCGCGCTGTTCACTAGCTGGTGAAAGTGCAAAGTCCTTGCCGTTGAAAAACAGCTCAATTATAGGAGGATCCGGAGGTGAAAGAGGGTTGCTGGGCACCTTCTCCCCGTTAGTTCCTTCCTTAGGAGGATGTGCTTAATTACAGCTGAGGTAGCCTGTGATGCAGCCTCCACAATGCGAGCTCGCGTTCTTCTTGCAACTGGGCTCGGCGAGGGTATTCCAATGCTTCTGAGGAGGTCATTTGGTGCATCTTCTGCGGTTTGACGTTGAACACTTGACGAAGGCATCAATAATAGGTCCAGCTGTCCTTCTGGCATTCCAATCCCAGGGGTAAGCTTCCATCAAACGGCACTTCGGGGGGGGGTGACCTATTTGGTAAGACAAGGTGTGGGGTGTGCATTTACATGGTGTCAGTTGATCTGCTTGTTTCCTATTGCCTTTCTCGCAGCCAATTGTGGGTTTCGTTGAGTGACAATTATGGCGCTCGGTCGTGCTACCTGCAATGCGCATTGGCCACTGTTTCAGAAAATCACTCAGAAAATCCTTCCTTTGGTCTTCTCCGCGGTCGGGCCCCTGCAGCATTAATGCGCAGGTAGCGGGAATCTAGCTGTGAGGAAAAATGAGAAAACAACTTATGGAGCAGATCAAGTGATAAAAAGCATGCATGACGTACCCTTTGTTGTGTGCGATTCGTTAAACTCCACCTAAAGCTAGAATTGTTTGGAAAGGCGATGTGTCATCTCAGTGGTGGAGCTGTGGGAACAACAAAGGAACATGCATTGCTAAACAGTATCTCGCCGCTCTGGCAATCACTCCGGACATGTGCATTGGACTTGTGCAATACAAAGAAGATATGCAAATACGATAAACAATAAAGCGAATAAAAAATTATAACAAATACAGTGAACAAAAAGTACTAGTTAGACAGGAAGGAAAAACAGAACAAATGCACATAAAACGCTAACAATGGGGAAAATAAAAAGGAATAATTAGCGTGTTTGTGATGTTTTCTGTTTGTGTTGTCTGGAAGTGCCCAGGGGGAAATAACGAAATGAATACACTCACACACACCAGCCCCGCTGATAAGAACAGAATTTTGAATTTTGGAGATAAAAAGAAGCCGAATGGTAAGCCAAAAGTCGGTCCCACTAAATAGGGTCCCAGGACCACCCATGTGTGAAAAAGGAGTGGGGTACCTACCTCAGGATCCAGAGCAGTGGAGCTCAGTGTCAGTATGTGTGCTTAAAAGGTCTGAACATATAATTCAATGATTGATCACGGTTCCTCTCATACATTCTAAAAAAGGCACAAAAAAAAATCGAGGGTTTTCCGTGCTCTCTGGGGCTTAGAAAGGAAGAAAAAACAATAATCCAAAATTGGAGTTCCGAAAATATTTAAAGTCAGAAACTGCCAATTTTGAACAAACGAACCAAGTGGAGTAGCACAAAACTGGTTGCACGGGTGGAAAGTGTGCGTCATCGCTCTCATCTGGATGTGTTACAACACCGGTCTAGGCTTCCCTATTCCAGTGTTATAACGGTTCCAAGTTTGCGAGGGATCCGGAAAAACGGCAGAGTCCTCGGTCGAAAAAATCGAAAAAACGAGAAAATGGTCCGATTTGAATTGGCCAATTTTGGAAAAAACCAAGAAATCAATTTAAGAAAAAAATCGCTCTATAGGTAAGTAGCCGTCAGTAGATAGACTGGCTTAAACAAAACCCAGTCATCTTGGGGAGTAAAATAGGCAAGTTATAAGCGATAATGTCGTTTTTTCAACAACAAAAAAAAAGTCCAACAAAAAATGAAAAAATGTTCCGAGGCCAGAAACAAACATATTTCCAGGTGCAGAACATAAGGGCGGGTAAAATGACAGGTGAACCGTGATCATAAATGCATAATTAAACAAAATACAGCAAAAAAGCACTTTACATAAATATCGTGATTTTCGATGAAAAAATTGACAAAGTTGTCCGAATAAGCGTTTTTATCTATCAAATTGAATGTCCCTTCGATTAGAAGTCTATTTGAATATGAGACGGGCCGAAATATTTTTACGTGAGCCCAAAGTCAACTCAGGTAAAAAGTTTTAAAAGGGTTAAAAAATCTTAAAAGTCTAAAAGCTCACTATTCGGAGTCTCGCGAGCGATATCCCTAATCGGCGTTAAAATGAGAAAGGAAGAGAGGATAGATAACGACACCAGGACCGAGCAGAAATGTATTTAGTTTTGGTAATGGTACTGGTGTCTCACCTTTGTGGCCTACACAGGGCGCAATCAGTAGGGTGCTTTATCAGGGGGTCTAGTTACTATTACGGCCACCTGTCTGATCTACACCAAACAGGTGGATCCGAGTAGTACAGACAGGAGTTCGAATACAGGGAGGTAGCGAAATCGGAGTTTAAGACTCAACGAATTCTAGTGCTTGTTTGTGATCGTGATTTGCAGAAATGCAAAACCGCGCCTAACTCAAGCTAAAAAGGGTACCAACTGGGTAATGGTAATTTTAGTTAACGTCGTACTAGAGCAACACAACGGGCTATTGACGACGGTCCGGAATCAGTCCCTTAAGGGAAAGATTCGAGAACAACACCTCGTAATTTTGAACCACGGTCAGATGACGGAGCAACACCTGAGCTGGCACCCCACTCTCCAAACTTCCACGCCAACCCAACGTGAGGACTTTCGGCCACGACAGATTTAAGGTGCACCAGTCGCCTCTACACCATACGTTTACAAACATCCATGCCCGGACCCGGATTCGAACAAGGAATCTTCCGATCTAGAGGCTAACAGGGTACCAACTGGGGGTAATTGGTAATTATTAGTTAACGTCGTACTAGAGCAACACAACAGGCTATTGACGACGGTCTGGGATCAATCCCTTTATGGAAAAATCCGAGGACAACACCTCGTAATTTTGATCCACGGTCAGATTACGAAGCAATACCTGAGCTGGCACCCCACTCTCCAAACTTCCAGCTGCCTCTACACCTTACGCTTACAAACATCCATGCCCGGACCCGGTTTCTAACCTTTAACGTAGCAACTGTGGTGATAACTACCATGTAGAGTCCAATTTCAGAGTTTCAAATGGGAAAAGCGGGAATTGATCTCGGTAGCGTCTAGAGCAAACTAGGTGTTGACCTGATGGGAATACACAAAAATGGAGGGGTTGCAATCTTGCTAGAGCCACAGGCCACGACGCGAGAGAACCTCCGGCATCAATCACATGCATCAATCACAAAATTGCATATACCAAATATAAAAATGTACCCCAGGGCCCCATCGATCCGCTGAGGAGTGCTTAGAACATCATCTGCACTCGGTCAGCTGCCAGAAAATGAATTGAGTTGTTTTGAGGAAATCCTTAAAACTCCTATAAATCAAGGATTTTGGTTATTTTTCTTAGTAGTATACTTGTATAGGTAGTTTTTAATTAGTGTAGCACCAAATATCTTAACTATCGCCTATTCTAAATCTTTGGATGTTGGGGTTCAAAAAGCAGGTTGTTGTCGCTGAATATGCGAAATGCCTTCGATAATCTCCAAAAAAGTCAGATTTGTATATTATCAAGTGAAATACTTGTACTGGCGGTTTTTAAATAATTTAGCACAAATTGTTCTTGTAAATAAACTTTTCCAAGTCTCCAACGTTGGGTTCAAATGGTAGGTTGGCGTCATAAATTTTCAGTTTATGGGTTCATTGGTCGCTTCCGGGCAATCAAAATAGGTAGTATGAATATTGGATCGATCGGAAGTCATAAAAAGCTGGAGTGTCTACTGGTAACTTTTTCCTGACTGGATCGGGTGTTGGGTTGGCCCTTTGAAGGTCTATAAATAGGTGAAATGTTTTATAGTCTATAGTCTTGAGAAAATCTTCAAAAACTTCTATAAAACACGGATTTGGCTATATTTCTAGTAGTACGCTTGAAGTCAGTTTTAGATTAGTTTAGCATAAAAAGTTTGAATAATTATGTTTTCTTTTTGTAAGTTGGCGTCGATGAATTTGTGACATGGCTTCAATAGTCCCCAAAAGTCACAGATTTGTTTGTTTACCTAGTAATACACCTAGTTGAATTAATCCGGCACAGAAATTTCTTGATAACTAGCCCCTGCAAGTTTCAAAAGCTGGGGTTCAAATGGTAGGCTGGCGTCACAAATTTTCAGTTTATGGGTTCGCTGGTCTCTGGGTAGTCATAATGGGGAATTAAAAAAATGGAGTGGATCAGACGTCATAAAGTTCTTAACGGTCTATTGGAAACTTTATTTTGCAGTTTCCAAGGTCAATGCCTTTTATGCACCCTGTCAGTTACGCAAGTACACGCACAATAAAATATGTTCTACTCGTTCAAGAGGAGTCTAATTTACTAATAAAGGACAAAATATTAGTCCAAAGGCTAAAGTCAAATATATAAAATAGTAGTCAATTAGCTTTAAAATTTTTATGACTGGAATCCGATAGCGCAACAATGTTTACACGTAGCGACTCTCCGAATTTATAATTTTTCAATTCTATTGGCTAGAACCAAAAGCGAAGTTCATCAACGGTACTCATTGAGCCTGTATCAGTTTTGAACTATACGCAATCGCAAGGGCAATAGTCAATAATGCCAACAAGACCAGTCTTGCAGTGAAATATATGAAAGTAGTACCTATATGTCAGGTTGTTTCCATCCCCGGGACTAGATGTGCATCGAGTAATTGATCAAAGTCCGCAGCCAAAGGAAAGCGACTCGAGAGGAACAGATGAACTTCTTCAGTTAAAAGTGACACACCGTATAACGGACTTACGAGTTTAACAGGTCTGATAAGAACAGAAGCCGCTACTAGATCTCGCCAAAATGGCAAGACGCGATAAGTGGGTCTGGGTCAATCGAAACACAACTAGGTTTAAGAGGAGCGAAAACGGGATCTCGTCTGATAGAAGTCAAACTATCGAAAAGAAATAAAAGTAGGCAAAACCTAAAGTCAACTGTCAGTAATTTAAATGGTTTAAATCCTAAGAGCACTCAAATTTAATGCTGCACGCACGAAATCGCTACACGGCCAGCAAAACTCACAAAGAGAGCGAATGGATGACAAGACTAATATCGTGGGGATCTAAAAGTGGTTTTGGTATAGGGACTGGTGTTTCACCTTCCTGACCTAAAAGGGTGCAATCAGTGGAGTGATTTACTAGGGGTCTATATCTGGTCTATCCGGCTGTTGGTCAACACCTACCAGGCGGGTTGTTGTTGTCGTGCGGGCCATATATGGCCCAATTGGGGGTGCCATTGCCCCGGAGAATTGGACTTCTTCATGCATGACACATCCATTTTACAGGAAGGTCCCTTTCACACGTCCATTCACTCACATATATCGTAATTTAGATCCCAATCAGAGGCCGATAACCCCCTGATCAGGTACCCCCAGAGGTATTGATTTGGTATGGGAACATGGGGGACTTTGTGACCACGACCTATTTAATGTGCCCCAGCCACCATTAGCGAACACGACGGTCTTTATCCCCGGTCTAAGCGTTGATCTCGGAACCATCAGAATTGCAGCTGAGGACAGAACCCACAATCCTTCTGATGCGAGCCCGACGCTCTACTGACTGAGGTACCGCGGCCCTACCTACCAGGTGGGTACGAGCAGTATATCAGGGGTTCAATTGTTTGAGCGGGAGCGAAATTGGGGTTTAGGACCTAATCAATTCTGTTGCTAGTGTTGGTGATCGGGATTTGCAGTAGTACAGAGTACAATCGCGACAAGCAGTTGTGCTAAAAGCTACCAACCGGGGAGGTGACTACCACATAGAGTCCAATTCCAGAGCTTCAAATGGGAATTGATCTCGATGGCGTCAAGACTAGACCGTAAGCAGTTCCAGCCCCATCCCTGCCTGCGAATGCAGAACTACTGGGACACTGCAGGTCGAGCTCGGTGTCTACCAGGCGGGAACAAAATGGAGGTGTTGCCAATCTGCGAGAGGTACAAGTTTCTCACGAGAGGAACCAACAGGGTCCAGCGAAATAACGGGTAGCCAATCGCAGGTTAGCAAATAACAAAATCCAAACTTACCCCAGGGCCTCATCCGGTCATCAATCCGCTGAGGAGTGCTTAACAGGACATCTGCACTCGGACAGCAATGGGTTTTGGAAAGAGTGAAACTCCAAAAAGCATATTAGTCTCTCCAGCTTCATGGGCCTTGAATCAGTAAGTGCACCGCGGACTAGACCTTTAGGACCTTTTTTAGACCCACACAAATTGCAGAGGGTGCTCTCTTCGTTTCGATAGGAACATCATGGGGAATGTTTTACTTTCAGCTTGAGAGGTGCTATAGGAAGTTGAGGCAACTGGATGTGGATGGAGCGTTCACTTTGGCAGAGCTGACAGGAGGCTGACGTTAGGCCTTGGAGTGTTTTCCTGGATTTTTCTATGCATCTTTTGGTGGAGCTGGAACGCCATCCACTACAATAAAAAATCAAGTAAGGGGAATCAAAAGGGGAAAAAATTCCAATCTGCAATTTCAAAAATCTAATTTAATCCAGAAAAAAAATAGCGTTTCACATCAAATGCACTTTCAACAGTTCAAAGACAATCAAAATTTATATCAAGGAACAAAATAAAAAAATCTGCAATTTCCAAATTGAAATATATTCTAATTTCAAAACGAATAGCAAATAAGTTTCAGACAAGTCGGATTCAAAATTAGCGTTAAAAAAAAAGAGCAAACAATTTTTAGTAGTATTGGATACTACATACCACCCCAAAAGGTATCACGAATATGTGAAAATGCAAAATAAGTCGAAACAATCACAAGTCCAACAAGGGGGCGAATATTGGGAACTTCTTCCACAACATGAAAAGCGCATTAATGCAATATAAAATTATAAACTATTTAAAACGCGGGAAGAAGTGCCCATTCTCAAAAAACACAATACACGAAAAAAATCACACAATTCCAGAACGTAAATATTGTCAGAACGAGGAGACACATATTATCAACAGTGCAAAATAAAGCAATAGAGTGCCGCTTAACCTTTTGAATACGGCTATTGATACAACTGGCGCGATTCTTATAACTTTCAAGGTAAAACTGCTGTACTAGCCGTAGTCAAAATTCTCTCATGGCGCTATCAAGGTACAACTGCTGTACCGGCCGTAGTCTGAAGGTTAATGAACACCAGTCAGGCTTTTCATTTGGAAAAATTCTCAGCTTTGGCCTATGATGGGGGCTCTCCTCCTACGAATAATTTCAAAGTGTGACTGTACTCACCCCATTTTGACGACTTTAATACCAAGAAGGGAAGCTGGGATGAAGGGTCTAGCCTACCATTGGCTTAGACAATGGGTTGCACAAAAGTAACAAAAAAGTTCAGGTAAAAGCAGTTCCACTCTACACTCAATTAAAATGTTAAAAAAAATATCCCCCACTTTTGTGTGATAACGTTAAAGCTGGAATAAAATCACAAGTGCTGCACTCTTGAGAGAAAAAAATTATAAGTTCTGAAGAATTGTTTATCAGGAAAAAAGACAGAGTCCCGTACTCTCTGCTTCCGATGTAATCAGAGATAAAAAACGGTCCAAGATATGCATCAAATGCAAAAATTAAGTTCAGAAAAGTAGGCCTAGCAGTGGTCAGTGAACCAGGGTTTTGCCTGAACACTGTTTACGTTTTCTATTTTGGAAACGTTAGAGCACAAGGGAGGGAGTGCGTTCCTGCGGTAATCCGTGTTGACAGCAGATTCCAATAAGTCAGCACTTAGAACCAGTGGCACCAAATCTTGAGGGAATTGCTGCTAAAACCAGCCAAGGTGTCAGGTAATTTGGTAATTTGGTAATTTTAGTTAACGTCGTACTAGAGCAACACAACGGGCTATTGACGACGGTCCGGGATCAGTCCCTTAAGGGAAAGATCCGAGGACAACACTTCGTAATTTTGAACCACGGTCAGATGACGAAGCAACACCTGAGCTATCCAAGGTGTCAGGAATACGCCTTGTTGATCTGTGTTTAGGATCGCTTCTCTCTTGCTTAAGCGATCAAAGTGCAGACCTGACAGGCTAGTAAAATGATCTAATCGTACGAGGGAATGGGTCCTCTTCATCAGTAATGGCTGCAAACTGAAGTAGTGCAGCCAAAGACAGAGAGTTGGGTCCAGAAACGTTGTGCAATTAAATGCGGCTCCCATTGAAAATTTAAATCCGTTTTTTAATTATGTCAGAACATTTCTTTATGAATTTTGTTAAATTGACAAAGTTAGCAAAGCGTTCAAGTCATACCCAATTGTTTCGAAAGAATATCTTCGGTGTTGCATCGATAGGTTCTTCTAGGACTCGTCGATGCCTGTTCTCCAAACATAAGGTAATGGTAATGGTAATTTTTGTTAACGTCGTACTAGAGCAACACAACGGGCTATTGACGACGGTCCGGGATCAGTCCCTTAAGGGAAAGGACGAGGACAACACATCGTAATTTTGAACCACTGTCACATGACGAAGCAACACCTGAGCTGGCACCCCACTCTCCAAACTTCCACACCAACCCAACGTGAGGACTTTCGGACAGATTTAAGGTGCACCAGACGCCTCTACATCATACGCTCACAAACATCCATGCCCGGACCCGGATTCGAACCATGAACCTTCCGATCTAGAGGCTAACACCTTAACCACTATACCGGTTGGTCGGCTCACATAAGATGCAAATGCAGTTTCAAACTCTTCAATCTTATGTTTGGAGAGCCGACCAACCGGTATAGTGGTTAAGGTATTAGCCTCTGGATCGGAAGGTTCCTGGTTATTGGGTTGGCGTGGAAGTTTGGAGAGTGGGGTGCCAGCTCAGGTGTTGCTTCGTCATCTGACCGTGGTTCAAAATTACGAGGTGTTGTCCTCGGATCTTTCCCTTAAGGGACTGAACCCGGACCGTCGTCAATAGCCCGTTGTGTTGCTCTAGTACGACGTTAACTAAAAAATTACCAATTACCATCTTATGTGAACCTATTTTTTTGTTATATTGAATATGGATTTCCAATTTCTGAAATACCTGTCGGAAAACTGCAGTGGTATTGCAGTTTTTAGAGATGAAAGAAGATCGGGCATTGTAAACGCAGCACAAATCTAGTTGTTTCCTCTAGAACGAAAGTTTCTTGGTTCGAATCTGGCTCAGTGCATGTACGTTTGTAAACGTATTGTGTAGAGACCGGCAGGTGCACTTTACATTTGCTATGGCTAAAACTCCTCATGTTAGGTTGGTGTAGAAGTTTGGAGAGTGGGAAGCCAGCTCAAGTGTTGCCTCGTCATCTGACTGTGGTTCAAAATGACGTGTTGTCCTCGGATCTTTCTCTTAGGTGATTGATCCTGTCCATAGCCAATAGACCGTTGTGTTGCTCTAGTACGACATTAATTAAAAATCACCAAATTACGACACTTAACGAAAGCTGCTCGCCGCTTTGTTGCAATTTGTGGTACATGTTGCTGTGGATTTTTGTACTCTACAATGAATTCGTGAATTCGAAATTTTGGATCTCGGTGGAGAATAATTTCAAACACGTCATCTGTCCTTAGTTCAAAATTACGTGGTGCCCTCGAATCTTTTATTTATTTGGTGATGGTAATTCTAATGGTAATTTTAATTAACGTCGTACTAGAGCAACACAACGCGTTATTGACGACGGTCCGGGATCAATCCCCTAAGGGAAAGATTCGAGGACAACACCACGTAGTTTTGAACAACGGTCAGATGATGAGCTTCACCTGAGCTGCCACCTCACTCAAACGTCAGCACCCACTCAAAGTGAGGACTTACGGCCACCAGTCGCATCTACACCATACGCTTACAAATATCCATGCCCTTGCCCGGAATCGAACCAGCATCCTTCCGATCCAGAGGCTAACAGCTTAACCACCTAACCGGTTGGTAGGCAACCTTCATGTTTGATCTAGCTTCAATTGGACACTTTCATCCATAATTTCAAATTTCCGCCACACTTACTCAATGCAATTAACTTGCTTTGACGTTATAAGATCCTTCCTTCACCTTTCGCGTTGTGTGTGTGGAAGTTTGAAGAGTGGAGTGCCAGGTCAGGTGTTGCTTCGTCATATGACCGTGGTTCTTACGAGATGTTGTCCTCGAATCTTTCCCTTAAGGGATTGATCCCGGACCTTCGTCAATAGCCCGTTGTGTTGCTCTAGTACGACGTTAATTACAAATTACCTTCACCTTTCTATCAGCCTGGGGTTGTCGTGGCTCAGTGATTATGTGCATTGTACTAGCAATCATTGAGATCAAGTTTAAGTCCTGTCAGGTGTATTCTTCCTGGCTGTATTTCTCTCTGCAGTGGCAGTAAAAACTTTCATGTGTGTGTGTGCCTGTTACTAGATTTGAAGTGATGTCGAAGTTTGGAGAGGGCTGACAGCTCAGGTATTTCCTCGTCATCTGACCGTGGTTATAAATTTCGTGGTGCTTTGTCCTCGATCTTTCGCTTCGGGAAAGGATCTTTCCGGATCTTTACCTTCGAGGGTAGATCCCGGGCCGTCACCAATAACCCGTTGTGTGGCTCCAGTGTGACGTTTTTTAAAAATACCAAAATATCAAAAATCGAATTATTGTAATTTCATAAGTACGCAGATTCACGTACTGTACTGTTCTAAGTATACATTGAGAGGACACATGGCTCCACCACACAAAAAGCATTTAAGTTGACAGAAAATGACTCTCACGAATAGCCCGCTGTGTTGTTTCAGTACGACGTTATTAGGATACGGTAGCTCTAGTGTGACCTCTTCATCTGACCATAGTTCAAAATACGTGGTGTTGTTATCTGATTTTATCTCATATTAATAAAATGTATTGCGACATCATCCCGTAGACTATATAAATACACCTCCTTAATTAAAGTTTCGTTATCTATATAAACTGAATTCTGAGAAAATATTTTTGTTTTCCTTTCATAAAAACTTCAGTTCAGAATTTATGTTCCGAAATAATCTATGCATTATGAAAACAATTTAATATTATCCTGAGGGTGTTTTTGAATTTTAGACGAAAGCTTAGCGTGCTTATTTCGGGCCATATAAGCACTTTTTATGAAAGTAAATTTATTTGATTTCTATTTTATTCCACTTGTCTAAATGAGTTCCGTGTCATAATCTTAATTTATTTCGAGTCGTCCCCACTTCAATATTTATTACGTAGTAGAAGTAATAAAATGAATAAGACATTTAAAAAATTTCATCTAA
This sequence comes from Metellina segmentata, assembly GCA_947359465.1. Lineage (NCBI taxonomy): Eukaryota > Metazoa > Arthropoda > Arachnida > Araneae > Tetragnathidae > Metellina > Metellina segmentata. Next base: position 124,933,207 of record OX375880.1, on the reverse strand, counting down.
TTCATTTAGCTACTTATAGTAGTATGAGACATTTTGGACTCATTACACAAGAATTAATTCATAGTTTGAAACTTTTTTTTCACCCCTCCGGTGGTTCTCTCGACGAGACATCGCACCAGTTGATCAAAATCCTCATCACATCTTTCTAGATAAGTCATTGGAACAAAACTGGTCAGAACTTGATCTCGTCACCTTTAAAATACCGGCGATATCTTAACGATATATCTCTCCGTTAGCGAAGTTGTTCAAATCATGGTCATCTCATCGAAACCAATTGGAGAGTATCAACGGATGGGGATGTGTCGGAACGCGGTCGCTAGGTTTACGTCGTAGAATACATCAGTGAGGAAATAGTGTGAATTGATTACGACAAAAACTAGTTGTAGAATGTTTTAATCACACACAAATCCCAGTTGGTGCACCCGCTGTAGATGTTGAAGGTTGTGGTTCAACTCCACCTTTCGATATTAAAACGTTTATGTCATCAGATGTGCTATTTGTGTCGAACTGAGCGGCGGAGGTACTTACATAAGGCATTTGTTTAACTTGAAGGCGCAAAGCCTATATTTACAACTCCATCCAAGTCCGTTGACGCGCAGCATTGATTTTCCAAACCCTCATAGGTACTACAACTGGGTGCGGGGCTAACCGTAACTGTCAATGATCGCGAGCGCTGGATAGGAATCTTCTTCACTACGCTAAAGACAACTGAAATCTTGTCTGATCCTGTTTGCAGTGTAATAAATGAAACATGTTAAATAATTTTTCTGTTTTCTTCTTTTCTTTTCAGATCTATGGCTATGGGTGGGTAGAGGTGGGAGCCGAAAATTGTATAATTTTATTATATAAGTTAATAATTATATAAGTTAGTGTTTTATGTATGCTTTTTGTTACATCACAATGGTCCTAAACCAGGGGTTGATACGACACCGTCATCCTAAAGCAAAGGGGACGGCAGAGGGCGGGAAAATATTAGCTGGTAGTGAGTTCAGGAGTGGTTCTTAGATTATTTATGTAAAACCAACGGAAGCTTGGAAAAATATAAAAAGGGTATTAAAAATTAGGAAAAGTAATTTAGAATGAAAAGGAATTAAATTGGAATTTTTTTTGAATAATTTGGAGGATCTAAAAATTTTTCCGCCAACTGGATTCGAACTCGGGAAGTCATCGTCCGCTACCGACGCCAAACTGAAGGTAGGTGACTTTAGCCATTAGGCCATCGTTGCTTCACCAAAAGAAGCTCTTTAAAAGAAGACATTTTATATTTGGTTGATTTCAGTCTCATTGGCCGTTATGGTTAGCTCCGCCCCCAGTTGTAGTATCTATGAGGATTTGGAAAATAGCGTCCGGACCTTCTTGCATTCTTTATGTCTTGAACAGGAACGAACAATATATATACAGCGCGCCACATGACTATTACGTAATGCAATCACAGTTGTAGATACAGTTAAACATTCTTAAGAAGGGAGGTGTTGTGTATCACAAGGGATCTTACTTAAACATAAAACAAATCAAATTAAACAATATTAATCCTTCAAACTTTAAAAGATCACGATACACAATCATTTACAATGACTCAACTCTAATATCCGTATCTTAGAGGTGGTTTTACAGTTCTTCCAGATCTTGTTACATACAGGTTCTTAGTTTTATCAGACACAGATTTTGTACTTACATTACTTTTTACACTTGATTTTTCATTTACACTATTATCAACATCAAAATTAAAATCAAAAGACGGTTTATTGTTTGATGGTTTTAGATGAACCCTATTCCTTCTTAGTATTCTATTGTTTTGACACTTAACCCAATAACTTCTAGGTTTTCCATCTTTTTTAACTATTACACCTCTTTCCCATTTCTTACCATTACGAATCAATACGTTTTGATTTTTATGCAACTCACCTAAAGGTTTAGCATTTTTATCATAATAATGTTTACTCTGGTTTTGTTTGTTTACAATTTTATCTTTAACATTTAACTGAACTGCTGGTTTTAACAAATCTCTGTTAATTGGAATTTTAGTTCGAACTCTTCTACTCATTAAAGCTTGAGAAGGGGAAAACTCAGCATCTTTTATAGGGGTATTTCTTTATTCCATAAGAGCAGTATAAATATCCTTATTCAAGTCATTACACTTTTTTATGATACTTTTAGCAATTTTGACACCACTCTCAGCTTGTCCGTTAGACTTGGGATATCCAGGGCTACTATTTATGACCTCAAAATCCCACTCTTTAGCAAATTTTCTAAATTCCCTGGAACTAAAGGGCATGTTATCTGCAACCAAATAACGGGGAATACCATGGATACTAAAAATAACTTTTAACCTATCCACTATTTCACTAGTTTGTTTGTTAGCAATAGGAACAATTTCTAACCATTTAGTTAAATAGTCCACTACAACAAAATAATTTTTGTTACCGTATTCACAAATATCACATCCAACTTTTTCAAAAGGTAAAGACATAATTTCATGGGATATAAGTGGCTCTTTACAGTTTTTAGAACTATATCTTTCACAAACAGAACACTTAGAAATCAATTTTTCAATATCACACGACATACCAGGCCAGTAAAGAATTTCTCTAGCTCTCATTTTAGTTTTGTCCATACCAAAATGACCTTTATGAATTCTATACAGCATTTCATTTCTTAACTCTAAAGGAACTACAATTTTACCATTTAAAAATACAACATTATCTTCTACAAAAAGATCACTTCTCATTTTAAAATAAAATTTTACATTATCATCAACATCTTTTTTACAATCTGGCCATCCATTTTGGCAATAGGTAATTATTATGTTTAACACTGGATCTTTTAAGGTACACTCCTGAAATTCCTTCAATTTTCTATCTGTTACATGTATATGTCTTACAGCCTTGACACAATGCACGATTTTTTTCAAAAAATCATCTTGATCATACTCATTAATATAAGATCTAGATAACAAATCTGCTACATACATATTTTTACCTGGAACATACATAACATTAAGATCATATTTAAGAAGCTTAAGTTTCATTTTTTGTAACCTACTAGACATGATTTTTACAACATTTTTCTTGTGAATTGTTACTAGAGGTTTATGATCTGTGTGTACAATAACTTTCTTACCATACATAAAATTATGAAATTTTTTAGTAGCAAACACAATACTTAAGTATTCCTTTTTTATTTGAGCATAATTTTGCTCTGCTTCTGAAAGTGCACGAGAGGCAAAAATTACCGGTTGACCATCTTGAAGCAAACAACATCCTAATCCACTTTAAGAACTGTCACATTGCAGAGTAATTTTTTTATTAGAGTCAAAATTACCAAGAACAGGAGCTTTACTAATTCTGTCTTTTAACTCATTAAGAGCCTTATTATGAACAGATAACCATTCAAAATGAACAGAGGTTTTAAGTAGCTCTCTTAAAGAGGCAGTAACTTCTGACATATTTGGGATAAACTTTCTTAAATAGTTTATCATACCCAAAATACGCTGTAGTTCTTTTTTATTACTAGGAACCTCTAAGTTCATGATAGCTCTTACATGATCAGGATCAGATTTCATACCAGACTTATTAAACACAAATCCAAGATATTTTACTTCAGTTACACGATACTGTAGTTTTCTAAGATTAAATTTAACATTCAATTTTCTAGCTCTTTCTACAACTTTACATAAAATTTCATCATGTTGTTTTTCATTATCAGCACAAATTAACATATCATCAAAATATATTACAACACCCGGAATAACACCAAAATTCTTTTCATTAAACTTCTCAAAAATTTCTGGGGCAATACTTATACCAAAAGGAAGTCTATTAAACTTAAAACATCCAAATGGGCTGTTAAACTTACATAGTTCACTGGACTTATTATCAAGTTTCATCTGATAAAACAAAAAGATGGGTTTTATAGTCAAACACAGTAAAAATTGATTTATTACACAACTTTGGAATCAACTCTTCTATCGTAGGTATTAAATAATATTCTCTTTTAATAACCTTATTAAGATCTTGGGGATCCAAACAAATCCTAATCGTACCATCTGGTTTTTCAACAATTACCAAGTTATTAACCCAACCTTCAGGACTTTCTACTTTACTTATAATACCATCTTTTTCAAGAACTTTTAATTTATCCTTTAATTTTATTTTAACAGTCTCTGGAATTCTTCTAGGGGGCTTAACAATAGGTTCAATACTTTCATCTATTTTAATAGAACATGTAGAATCAAAAGTACCTGTACCTTCAAACAAATCACCATTCTCACTCACAAATTGATCTTTACTTAAAGTTTCAGCAATATTTACTTCTTGCTTTTTAATAAGACCAAGTTCTACACAACTAGTTAATCCAAGTAATGGTTTAGAATACACCTTACAATCAACAATAACAAACTCTAGTTTTCTACGAACATCATTAACACTACATGTTAAACTAACTTTACCAAGTGGTTTAATTTTAGCACTACCAAAAGCTTCTAATATAATATTAGTACAGTTCAGTTTTGTTGTAGATCTAAGGGCATTATACACATTATGAGGTAAAATATTTACAGCTGCACCCGTATCCAGCTTGAAAGACAATTCAGTACCACATACCTTTATTTTTTGAACCCAACATGACACTGTTGTCATCATCATAGACACTATAGATCTCGAAATTTTCGGTAATCTCAGTCACCTTTCTTGGCTTTGCAGTTGACGTTTTACACCCGACTGCAAAATGTCCCAGTTTATGGCAGATATTGCACTTTTTTCCAAATGCTGGACAGTTTCTTTTCCTGTGTTTGGTATTGCACCTTTTACAAAGGTACACTTCTGAGGACGTTTCACGTTCTTCTTTTTATTACATCCATTTCTGTTGAGGTCGCCGAGGGATGAAGAATCGCCGACTGTTGTCTGCTGATTTCCGCCGATCTGCAAATCTCCACCGTTTTTCCCAACGTTAAATTATTTTCTCTTAGCAACCTTTCCGTAAGGGACTGTTCAGTTAAGCCAACGACTATTCTATCGCGGACGACACTATCTGTCAGTTCTCCGTATTCACAGTTTTTTACTAATTTTTTTAATTCCGTTAAAAAATCATTAAAAGATTCTCCTTGGAGTTTCTTCCGTCCGTTAAACAAAAAACGCTCGACCACGACGTTCTTCCGAGGATTCGCGTATTTTTCAAACTCGACTACTACAGCTTTATAACTTTTTCGGTCTTCATCCGTTAAGCTTCGGTTTCCTAAGAAAGCGTAGCCGTGATCTAGCGGCCGTGATGTATCGGTGGGTGACGTCACTAAAACGTTGTTTATACTAACACATGGTGTTGGTTTCCTAGAGAGCGGTGTTTGTGAGCGTAACGAAATTTATCGGAGCCGCCATTTCCATGACTGTCGTCATAGCGGTCTCAAACAGTTGGAGAACGTTTTTTCTCTTGTAGCGGCCACATTTCATTTCCTGCTCCAAGCGATTCGAGCCAAGAAGAGCAATATAAATAAACATTTTTGACTGCCATTGAATAATTCGTTTTTGTAAAATCGGGATCGTTAAACACAGAATAAAAATTTCAACGGATTCGAAATCTGCGGAAAATTTGACACCAGATCGATACCTTAAATGTGATTTTCTTTGAATAAATAATTAATTATTTAATACATAATTAAATAAAACTCTTTTTTATATCGATCTGGCGTAGAAATTTACGCTGATTTGAAATCTGTTGACATTTTCACTCTACCTTCAACGATCCCGAAGTTAGGAACTTTGAACTAGAGAATAAAAAACCACTTTGTTTTGTTTCTCGAATAAAATAAACCACGACAGCCGTCTGTGTTGTCCATTCTCCAACGTATTCTATCCGCCTAAGTTGACACCTTGGATTCTTGTTTAGACGGCCGTCTAGTTATGCCCGCGGCATCATGACGTATCACGGCTGTTAGATAACGGCTCCACTTTCTTAGGAAACCAAAGCTTAAGGGAGAACATATTGAAAAGTTCCACGCTATCTTCGCCAATACAATTTAGTAGTATTGCTATCTTAACCTCATCGGGCATTTCATCGTGACCAGCGGCCTTCAGAAAGATTTCAAAGTTCTGGTAAAATCGCCTCCACTCTTCGGAAATGTTACCGCTTAGGTTGAGGTTTCTCGGCGGTTTCAAACCCTCCATATTCTTTCAGCTACTTCAGCAGGTTCTTCAAAGGCTGCGCCATGTTTAAGATATTTATTAAGACGAGAAGTACACACAACAGGCAGAGCAACAGGAACGAATAATATATATACAGCGCGCCATATGGCTATTACGTAATGCAATCACAGTTATAGATGTTGTTCTGTTTGGTAAGGTCTATATTAAAGACTTCGAATCTTACAGCACATTGACATTTAATGAATTAATATACACAGTTATTATGTACAGTTGAGATATTTTAAAACAGTTCCGTCATTATCTGCAGCAGTCGTCTCTGCTCGGAAAAAATACGTCAGCTCTCAATGGCGTCCAGGGGAAAAAGTGTCTGTTCTATTAATTTTCTCGTAACTGAATACCAGAATGTGAATGGCTCGTGACAGTCTTGCCTTGCATTCCTACTACAATGCAACTGACTTCTACCAGTCTCGTTGCTCTTATAATGAGTTCTTTCCAGACTAGTAGACAACTACCGTTGTCTAGTATTCCTACAACCGGCCATCCTGATGATCTTTCGTCCTCGAAAGGAACACGACAAACCTAAAAAAAAACACAAAACAGTATCTGGGAATACATTGATTCAGTATTAGTTATTGAACCACGACTTCATATGGTCAGCTGCTGTCGACGTCAAGTTCGGTCCTTCATGGTTTCCAACTTTCTCAACGTCATAGCGATCATGGGGTTTCACTTTCTTCACTCGATATGGTCCTAAGAATTTCGGTCGTAATTTCATTCCGACACCAAATTGAGTCCGCTGAATAGCAATAAGATCGCCCTCTTTGTATTGATGAGGTTTCTTCCTCTTCTTATCATACGTTCTTTTATTCTCTTCCTGAATTTTTAGGATATTCTCTTTGGCATCGTCTCTTAATTTCTTCCTCTTCTCTAGAAAAACTTCAGTATTTTCTTCTTCTAAAAGCTGGACTATCTTGAGATCTTCTTTGTTTCGCATTTTCACACCTGTCAAAAGTTCGAAGGGTGTCCATCTTGTGCTTCTGGAGGTTGTACTATTGAGTATTCTTTGTACGGCGTCAACGTGTTTGAACCATTTGATCGGTTCTTCAATTGAAAGTTTGGATAACACTGGAATCAGGGTTTTGTGCATTCTTTCTACTTGTCCATTGCCTCTTGGGATTCCTGTTGTGATTTTTAGGTGTTCAATCCCGTTTTCGCAACAAAAATCTGTAAATTCTTTAGATGTAAAAGCGGATCCTCTATCCGAGATTATCCTCGCAGGATTTCCAAAACTATTTTGTTGTTGTTTGAGTTTATTTATTGCGTCACCTGATGTCGTAGATTTGGTAGGATATAACCAAGTGAATTTTGTGAATGCGTCTACTACCGTGAAGATATACTGATAGTTCTTAGATGTTGAAGGTAACGGACCTATGAAATCAATGTGATAAGTGTATAATGGAACGTCCTCTTTAGGAATTGGATTTAGAAATTTGTTATCCTCTGCTATGGTTCGTTTTGTCTCCAACTTAGTGTTTGGTTCCAGACGATTAGTTACTTCGAGATGAGTTTCGGTTTGAATTTTAGTTGAATCTGAAGTGTTCGCTAAATTAACAATTCTTGTGTAATTCACTCGAAAATTATCGCGTCTGCTCAAAACATGAATTCCGCTCTCTGATAAAGTAAGATTTAACTTATTTATGCAATCGAACCCAAGAACAATATGATCAGGTAAATTTTTTAAAACATAAACATCAGTAACAATAATGCAGTCATCAATAATAATTTCAGTAGAAAAGAAACCTAGAGGAGAAATGTGTTCTCCTCCTATACCCATTAAAGTCACATTATCAAAACTCAATTTTGGGGATCCAATTTCAACATAAAATTCATATTTTATCATTGACACATCACTTCCTGTGTCGATTAGCGCATTAGATCTTTTCCTGCACATTTCAACATATTTTCTTAGCTTAGTACGAGAATTAAAAGGGCTATTAATTAAAGTTCTATTTACATCTCTTTTGGGACACACGTCGGCCTTGTGCCCATAATTTTTACATTTAAAGCATCTCACACCCTCAGTTTTCTTTTCACAATTTATCGACTTATGTCCATATTCATTGCAGTTGTAACATTTTATATGATTGGTGTTAGTTTGTTCAGGGCGCACGAAAGATCGAGGCTTTAATTTGTCAAAATCCCTATTGAAACGCTTCTTATATTTATCGTCTGATGTTTTCGAATCTCTATTGGTTTTTAAATGACATCGAGCCGCTTCATATTCGTCTAATTTATTGACGAGTTGGTCTATTTTCGTTATTTTCGGTAGCTCGTCTATAAAATGGTCTCGAACGTCATTGGGTATTTTTCGTTTTAGTTGATCGGTAATCATGAGTTCTTTAAGGTCTTGGTAATTTGATACTTCCAACCCACTCGTCCATTCTTCAAAGAAATTTTTCAGATCATGAGCAAAGTCATTTCAAGTAGAAGACGCTTCTTTTCTATGCGAAAGGAAATTTTGCCTAAATTGTTCCGGATTTAATTTAAAACGTTTCAACAATAATCTCTTGACATTTTCATAGTCATTAGCCTTTTCGTCAGGCTCAAGCGTGATAAGATTAGCCAAATCCAATGGGAGTAACCCCAACAAATGTGTAACCCATTCCGTTTTTGGTATTTCGATACGACTAATCTGTCTTTCAAATAAAGTTAAATAACAGCTAATACCCTTATTTGTCTCGTAACGGTTAATCAATTTCAATAAATCGTTATTGTATAGGCTGGTAGTTTTACCATAACTGTTGCCTTGTCCGTTAGCAGTTTCGATTTCGAGTTTCCTTAATTCGAATTCGCGGGCTTGTTTTTCGGCTTCAATTTTCTCTGCGCGTTTTTCGGCTTCAATTTTCTCTGCGCGTTTTTCGGCTTCAATTTTCTCTTCGCGGGCTTGTTTTTCGGCTTCAATTTTCTCTTCGCGTTCAGTTATAATAACGCTCAACAGATTTTTTGTTATCTCCGCGTCATAGTTTTCAGAATCTGTTATAAGTTTCGAGCACTGCGCTACTTTGGGATTCGCTGGCACTATCAGGCCTAATTCGTCAATCAATGTTAGCAAATCTACTTTTCGGGCCTTAGTTAAATATGCCATGTCATCAAGTAAAACAGAATTCTGTACTCACAGTTTCGAAAGTTCCTTCTATCCGTCTTTTCCGTCAACTCGTCTTTTTCGTCTACGCGTTTTTTCGTCTACGCGTTTTCTTTTTTGTCGTTTCAGTCTATCATCAGCACCACGTCAGGAGAAGTCATGAAACTGTTCTTGCAGATGATTAAAACACAAGTCCAGGTTTGCATAGGGAGTCAAAACATTCCGCCGGCCGGTTCAATCGTCACTGCTTTCGGGGTCTGCTAATCCGTCGTTCAAGCCCTCGTACGAAGGAGGAGAATCGTCGCGGTCGTCAACGGTTTTTCACATCCCGGCCGAACCCCCATTTTTTGTAAGATTCGTGTTGTTCTGTTTGGTAAGGTCTATATTAAAGACTTCGAATCTTACAGCACATTGACATTTAATGAATTAATATACACAGTTATTATGTACAGTTGAGATATTTTAAAACAGTTCCGTCATTATCTGCAGCAGTCGTCTCTGCTCGGAAAAAATACGTCAGCTCTCAATGGCGTCCAGGGGAAAAAGTGTCTGTTCTATTAATTTTCTCGTAACTGAATACCAGAATGTGAATGGCTCGTGACAGTCTTGCCTTGCATTCCTACTACAATGCAACTGACTCCTACCAGTCTCGTTGCTCTTATAATGAGTTCTTTCCAGACTAGTAGACAACTACCGTTGTCTAGTATTCCTACATATATATATATTCCTTGGCCTGCTTATTCGCCGTATATGTCGCCTATTGAGCAAGTGTGGAATTTGGTTGGTCGGCGTCTAGCGATCCGCGTCCTATAGCTTCAAAAGACGAAGTTTGGGTGCGCATACAAACAATATGGAATTATCTTCCACAAGCAGACATTCAACATCTGTTTCACTCCATGCCACGTCGTATAGCAACACCTATTGCAGCGCGTGGTGGCTACACCAAATACTGATTTCGGGCACTTAATATTGTTTGTTTGCTTTGAAAATTTATTCATTTATTTGTACTAATACAATCCGTTTGTGTATTAAATTTCATTTAATTCTGACGTCTTCTTCATGGCGTTGCATTTTTTACAAACAGAATTATATATATATATATATATATATATATATATATATATATATATATATATATATATATATATATATTCAAATACGCAATACGAACATTTAAATACGCAAATTAACGATTTCTTTCTAACGTGCAAATTAACTTTCGTTTTCTGACACATTGTAATGTAACAACAATAATAATAATAATGTAACAAAAATGTAATAACACAATGTCCAAACTTTTGAAACCTCTCAAAACTTTGGGAAATGCCTAAGTTGTGTAACATACAGGCCAGCAATGTCCTAAATCTGTAACCTACAGGAAAGCAATGTCAAAAATCTGTAACCTACGGATCTTGAAATTAATTTTTTATTTTTTAATAATTTTGGAAAACAGTTTCTGTATTTGAATTATTGTATATTGTATTTTAGGCCTATAAACAATACGCTAAAAAGTATTGATGATGAATTTCAAACTTTTAAAAATTACTCATAGTTAACATTTAGTGTTCCCACATTTTGAGAATCTCCCATTGATGTGTTTGTTTCATTTCAATAATTCGTCAAAGCATTCTTTTATATGTGTTCTGATATGAGTTGAACATGTTTAAATTTTTCTTGGGTTATTTACTTTGTCCGTGTAATTTGACGGAAAACGTCTTACAAGAAATGACAATACCACAAACAAGATGGTCGCCGAGTTATCCGGCGAGTGCACCAAAATTATTATAGCTCTGCTTCCCGACGAATGAACATATCGCGAGGGTTTGTTATGTAGCGGTTTAAATGCAGTATAAGAATAAATAGCAACGCAGTAAGTATATTTTAACAATTTTTTGGAATATGCATTATTAATCAAAATAAGATAAAATTGTACAATTTCGCTATTTTTTCAGAAATATACGAATGTCTCGCCAATAAGAAGCAGAAAGAGTATAGAAAACGTGTCTTAATCCAGTATAATTACTTCTGGGTTCGAACCCTTTTGAAGGCATAGGTGCCATTTAAGTCACACATCCCATAAAATGACCGTCGATAGCGTGTTTCTGACTAACGCCGCACTGGGAGTAATACCACTGGCTATTGGCGACGGTCTGTTGTCAATCCTCAAAGGGAGATCCGAGAACAATACCACGTAATTTTGAACCATGGTCAAATCACGAGGCAATACCTGAGCTCGCACCCTACTCTCCGAACTTTCACAACACGCCAACGTGAGGACATCTGAGGCTCCGACAGATTTATCGTGCACCCTTTCTACACGGCGCTTTTGCGTTAGATTTGATGAACATAGAAGAGCTGACGAAAGAATCCGTATCAAAGGGTTTCGGAATGTGTTCTTTGAACCCGTTGATCTTTCGTTGTTTCATTATTACTAGCAATATTAGTTTGTGTAGCAAACGGAATAGCACAAAAAATTTCAATTTGGGTGAAATCCTTGTTATTGAGGTTCAATCCTTGTTCATTAAAATTCAATCCTTGTTCTTTTAGGTTCAATCCTTGTTCATTAAAATTCAATCCTTGTTCTTTTAGGTTCAATCCTTGTTCTTATAAGTTCGATCCTTGTTCTTATAAGTTTAATCCTGGTTATCAGGGTTCCATCCTACATCATTTAGGTTCAATCCTGGTTATCAGGGTTCCATCCTACATCATTTAGGTTCAATCCTTGTTCATTTAGGTTCAATCCTTGTCAGGTCCGGTTCCTCCCTGAGTGTATTTCTCTGTTATGTGACAGTGAATCTTTTCTTGTATATACGTCTATTTGTGTATGTTTGGCTCAGTTTGGCCCACTATGGCCCATGTACCAGCAAAACGTATCTATTCCCATTTGGAGGCCCAATTCCTCCCTGTGTGTAAACCTTCCCTTGTGTGTGTATGTTCAGTTGTATGAGCGTTGTTTGGCGTATCGCTTGTGCAAATATTACCCTTTGAAATGGAACCGCAACCATCCTATTTCTATTAACAGGTTCGATTGCTGTTGATTCCTCCGTGGGTGTCTCTTTCGTGAGTTCATTGTATATGTGTCCATTTACTTGACGTTGTTTGGCAAGTGTGACCATATGTGTCCCTTTGCGCCATAAAAGCAACAAACTTATTTCTATTTTGTTAACCTAATCACAGCAAGTGTTCTGAAGATCACGGACATGCGCAAACATAAATGCTTAGAACTTTTATTATTCCAACATCCCCTTATGTGTGGCATAAGATAGCTATAAAACAACTGACGAGGAAACAACTTCCTCTTTCCATACAAAATTTTCTATTACAAATCCGTAAAGTTTTCCACGAAGTTTATCAGTTTAACTCGAACAAAAGAGAAACATTTCTGCAAACTCAACGTCTTAACCCAGCGCCTTGCCCTGAATTTCAAACGCGCAGGTGGTTTCATGGGCAGCAGGATAAGCTTTTCCGATGACTCAGAACCTCTTTTATCGTTTTTTTTATCTCGCTCCATTCTAACCTTTGGGAATTGGGAAGAAGAAAGTTCGTAAACGGAACACGGAGACCTACGTGTCATGTGCGGGAGACAATGCTGCCAGATTCATCGGTCCATTGACAGTTCTGAAATTCTCTGAGGACCCACATGAAGGAGACGTGAGTGCGAATGCGGTTTTTATCGCCATTTTTATTTTCAGGTTGTTTCTGTGTTGGTGTTTTTTATATATTACCCAGTGATAAGTTGAAAGACGGTTGCTCATTTTGTCGCTATTTTTATTTGGCCAGAAATCTTTTTTTTCCCAGTAGAATTGACAGTCTCTATAAACGTGTGGATTAACTTCAAGAAAGATTGCTTCCGCGGTCCTGATTGTAATGATCAAAAAAGTAGCAAGACGCTTTCATAGATTAATTAGACATGTTTCAATTTAAATAGATTGAGAGTTTTTCTCTGTAAAGCTAAATGTAGTGTTTTTGCGGTGGATCCTCTATATGTGTACCTAGAACAGTGCAGTGCATACGAAATCTGCATACTTATGAAAATACAATAACTAGATTTTTGGTATTTTGATATTTTCAACTAACGCCACACGGGAGCAACACAACGAGATATTGGTGACGGTACGTGCTCAATCCCACGAAGGTAAATTACCGAGGTCAACATCATGTACTATAGAGCCAAGGTCAGATGACGTGGGAACACCTTAGCTGGCACCCCACTCTCCAGACTTCCATGCCACTCCAACGTGAGGACATTTGAGGACACGACGTACGTAACGTGCACTAGCCCTCTTTGTGCACGACGGTCTTTGGCAAGGTTCGAACTCGCAATTCTCCAGTTGCTAGTCCGTTGCTCTTTCAACCGGTTTATCGTGACCCACTATAACTATAATCTCTGTGCTTAGGATAGGAGAATAATTTTTGTTTCGATGTCAAAAAATATATTGGTAGATGCAGTTCATCCCGTTGTTTTTTTTTGACAGAAATAGAAGAAACGTGATGGTATTGACTAAAAATTGCATTGAATCAATACTGTTTGGGCCGTTTTGTTCGATGGCCTTCGTCTAGACAGCAACTTAAATTCTGGTACAATCCCGGCCAATCCGAGACGTCTGCCAACCCTACTCAAGTCACGCGGGATCGTAAACGGCACCTTGATCCTGCATCTTCTTTTGCTTCTGCGAAACATTATTCTACTATCTGATAATATCCATACTGCTCCAAAATTGACTTCATTCAAAATGTCCTCAAATCCGTTCTCTATAGCCAACATTTCACTTCGAAACACCGAGCAATTATCCGGGTTTCTCATTTCAATTTTTCTGACTTCTCTGTGAGTCTTAATATAAATCCCACTCCCGGATTGGTTTTCTTCATTTTTGCTCCCGTCTGTATAAATCTGAATATCTACTCCAGGGATTTCGTTGATTATCTGAAGTGCCATCTGCCTCATTAGAGCCGGGACTGTATAAGATTTGTTTACGGATTGATGTAGTTCTGTATGAACGAATACTCCCTTTAGTCCCTCCGATGGATCAATACAATTTTTCAGGGAGTGACCTTCAACCCTCCGGCTGATTAAATTCAGCTCCGTAGCTTGGATCATAGGACTGTTTTTCTTTAATCTTTGGTTACTCTTCCACCCTCCTAGATAATCCGAGGTACGATTGTGAGAGCCATAGCTTATAAGCTTATTAAAATATTTCTCCAAGCTAGCTTCTCCTCTGAATCTCAGTGGCTGTAAGTCTGCCTCATACAACACTACTTCATTCGGACAACTATTTCTCAAACCTCTGATGATGCGAGCCGCGCTCAATTGCACTCTTTCTAATTTCTGTTAGTTGTATTTTGAAGAGCAAAAAAAATACAAGTCGTCCGTATTCCAAGATAAGTCTTATAAGTGCAATGTATGTAGTCCTTAGTGCTTCAGCATTAGCGTCCCAATCTCTACCTGAGATATATTTGAGAATATTTAGTCTTCTTCTGCTCTTAGTGATTAAGCTCTCTATATGTTTATTGCAGGTGAATTCTGGGTCTAATATAAACCCCAAGTATTTAGTATCTTTTACGGTATTGATATTTTGTCCATCGATCAAAACTCTAGGTTCGTAATTATACAATTTTTTGTTTGTTGTAAAAAAAGCTGACATATGACTTATTGGCATTAAAGTTTAGTTTGTTTTGATCAGAAAACTCTCCTAGGTCTTCCAGTGCTAAATTTAGTTCGGTCTCAATCTCGTCCACTTGAGATCCCGATTTCCATAAAACCATATAATCCGCAAAAATTCCAACCTCACACCTCCTGGTTATTAACTCCTCCGTAATTTTACAATTCTATTGAATATAATGGAAGTTACCACCATAAATACTTACCTAAAATTTAAAAGAAGCTTATACTATTTCAATATTAAGTTTTATAGTATCCTTTAAGTTGATGTTTCTCAAATTCTGCCATTTTGAGTTTCTGCCGGGGTGCGATACGTCTTTCTGGCGTCTAGTTTTATTATTTATATATTCTGCGATTTGACACTCATCTCTATCAGCGGTACCGAACCTCAAACACGCATCTCAATACAAGTTATTTACAGTTTTTTCTGTGTAATTTTCGGTTTCTGTACCAAGTGAAGAGTCAGTAGTCTCACAGGTGAACTATTACAGCGTTTTATAGGATATAAGGGCAGCTTTTCATTTTGGAACAACTTTTAAATCAAACATTGTTTGTTTAATTTTTTTACATATTGTTTACTCAATTGATGGCAGTTTATAGAACATAACATCCATTCATCACTCTGCAAATGTGGTGGCCCCATTTTCCATTGCGTTCGATCGCATTTCAGGTTGATTTGTACTATTTAATTACTAATTTTTGCTTTCGCTGTTCAGTCGTGTTAGAGTAGACTCATTTCTATAGCAGCAAATGGCTATCGTGGAGCAAATTTGGCACTATCATATCGAGAGAACGAGGGGGACAATTGATATCAACAGATTTCATTCGGCCAAGAAACGCCTCCTTTGTAATTCGCGTTGTTGCTCGCAGTGGGTGAGATTTTACTCCATCTTTTTGAAACCTCACGTCATGTAAGCCTTGTTGAACCATTTCAGGTAGAAATTAATTTTATAACTTCGTACAGTGTCGTTCATAATTGACAGTAACCGCATCTTCATAACACCATACAAATGGTCCAATAATGCCTCCCCTCCGAAATACAAACTGTCGATATATGAGCAAACAGTATGTAAAAAACTTAAAAAATAAAGGTTTTATTTTGAAGTTATTCCGAAACAAAATGGCACCCTTACATAAAAAGCACCCAGTATCAATTGTAAAACAAACGTTTTGTGTGGACTGTAAGCAAATACCTCCAACTAAACCAACTAAAAACCAATAGTACTCAGAAGTTCCATTACCTTACTCAATTGATGCCACAGTCTGCTGAACGAATAGCAACAACTCATAATTTATGCAGAAACTTTTATGGAGTGTTTAATTTGAAAAAGATTGCTTTTGTATGAACAAGAAAGCTGCAGCCTGCATTAAATATATTGCTTCGCATCTTAAAATTTTATAAATGTAAATGGTGTTTCCCCGCAATTTAAATGTTCTCTCCATCCCCAAATAAGTAACGGAATTTGGTTCTAGAAGTTTGTTAAAAAAAACATTCTAAGGGCCTTCGTGTTTTGAATCTTGCGGTGTTCGTTTTAACTGAATGAGAAATATAATTGCATAAGACCGAGGTTCACCTATTCCCCTAATGTTTTCAATTTACGAGAGCTAATCTTCCAAACTGAACATGAACAAACACGCTTGGCTATTTTAAAAGCAGGCAATAATTTGCAAACGGTGTTGCACCTGATCATTTGCTAAACGCTTGAGTGCGTTTGCATGTTTTAGAAGAAAATGGGATGAAAAACTGGGCGACATTCACTCTCTTTTGTTCTTATGTTAATGCGTTTTGGAAAGTGGAATTACGAAAAAACGTACCTACTGAAAAAACAAAGTTTTGTTTGCCTGATTTGTCTTTAGGTGGTGTTTAGTTTTCGCGTTTCTTGAACGAAATTAGAAATGCAATAATGCACAGAACCCATTTTCTATTCCTTGTTGACTGGAAAAAGGATAGAACATTTCTTATTTTTTCCGGTCGTTTCAGGCGTTCGAGTTTAGTTCTCTCGCGTTCTATTTTAATTGCAAACATTCGCACCTGTTTCTATTAATGCTTAACACAATAAAAAAAGCAACTTTCTGTGTAGCTTTAATGGTTTCTTTAAAAAAATTGATAGGTTGCGTTGAGGATACAAACATCAGTTTTGACTCGCACCTGATGTTAGATTGCGGAATGAATGACGCGGACATAGGAATTTTTACGATTGTTTATACTGTGTATATTCAACAATTAATTTACATTTGGATGCCCAAATTGCAGTTTGATTTTGATATTCATAGATCATTTCATTGATTAAAGTCTCGTAATTGTAGCGTAGTTTGGTAGCTTTGGAATGGTATAATTTATTCCCTCCACGCAATCCAAAGTCACACTGACCCAAAGCTCGCCCAGCACCGTTTGAATTGTGGAACTCCTCTCTAGGTGAGCCTGAGCACGCGGTCTAAAGGTCATGTCAGGTACGAACATATTTTCTGTACACAACGTTACATTCATCTCCTGGGTGTTTCTTCTGGTTCTGAAACCATCAGACAAAACAGTTGTAACGCTTTTTGTAACATTCAATTTTTTTATTTTAAAGACTACTCAGGTCAAAAATCACGAGTTTAATATTGTTTATGCCATCTGGAATAAACCTTTTAATTTTAATTCATAGTCATGTGACATTACGTATCATGGATTGGTATTGTTTTAGACAGTATTTAACTGTAAACAACTAAGGCCACTACCCAATATTCAGCCCAAAATGCTTTTCCAGGTGATGATATCCAACATTTCAGTTGAAACAAGACAAACTAAAGATGCGATTCAGAATCTTTCAAAGTGTGAATACCCTAGGATGGTATTGTTAATGATCAAGAGTAAGCACGAATTATTAAATTCTTTGTACAAATATGGCTGGACGGATTTTTTACTGTCAACAATTTCTGTGTTAGGATAATAGTGTTAATGAGACACGTGTTTGGATGGGAATAACATAAGCTCCTGGTAGTTGTGATACCCAACATTTCACTGTAAATCCTAAGCTAGTGAACTGATACAGAAGGTTTCTGTATTTGTATTGTTAAGGGGTAGAGTACTTTAGTGTTAATAGAATTCTTTGTAAAACAGGTGTAGTTAACGAAGCGAAATACTTCGTCGCAAATAACATAAGCTGCTAGTACTATCCACCATTTTAGTGCAAGTAAAATAAGCTTATAAGCTCGTAACTAATGCACAAAGTTTCTGTGCCGATGACAGACCGGTACAAATACCCAGAGTAATAAAGCTTAAGTTATTAAGTTTTTGGGCGAATCAATATAATATTGATGAGATAGATGCTTCAACTGTCAATTTCTGTGTGAGGATAATAATGTTAATGAGACACACTTTCAATATTGATAACGATCTCTACTTGTGATACCCAACATTTTAGTTCAAATCGTAAGTTCATATGTGATACAGTCAATTAATGTGACTGGTATTATTATAGGCTGGTATTGAGGTAAACTATTTCAATATTAATAACAAGTTTTGTTCAAGGGTGATATTGCTTATATTTTATGGTCTAGGTCCCCTATTTAAAATTTTCCACATCACACCAACATGTGAACATTTGAGGTCACGACAGATTTAACTTGCCCCAAATGCGGTGTCTTTGGTCGAATCGAGTTCCAAAATCGTAGCAATCCATAATCCGCGACTCTAGCAACTGGACTCCCACTGCCACGTTGCATATTGGAACATCCATGCGTTGGAATAACTGTACATGTCCCTTGCGGTCGTATTCGTATCCGTTAATTCATAATCTTATTGCTAATGAACTTCTGGAAGAAATTGTATAACATCTGAAGTTCACTCTAATTTGTGTTGAGTACTATAAAATAACAACTGTCAGTTGTCAAATCATTGGAATCTAAGAAATCCCTGTAAAGTGGACTGGTTTTAAGGAGTGATGTATTAATCGTAATTCATTTCAATTTTATGTTTCTTATTTCGAACTAAAGTGTGACATAAAAAATAGATATCACTAATTTTAATATCGTAATTTTTTGTATCTAAACAAATTTTAAGTCATAAACACACACATACGTTCACATTGTTGTCAATTCACTGGTAGAACAAAACTGCATACATTCCAATAATTAACCAAGGTGGTCAATTACTGGATTTATTACTGCAGATAATTACTCAAAGAGGTGCCCAAGCACTGTTGATAAATGTAGAAGCAATGAAAGTTTTAAGAAAAAAGTCTTACAGTACCTTATTTACATTAAACCTTCTCCAGTTAGTTCTGCATTATAATTCTATACGATGCGCTATATACCCTAGAGTCAGTTCTATATCATCAAAAAGATTCACAAAGAAAGAAAGGTGACCCATGCAGTTGTTGGGACAAAAAGTAGTTTGTATATTATAAAAGAATGGACAAAATAGGGGGAAATGTGTCAAAGAGGAAAAGAATCAAAGCAGATTACCTTTAACCAAAAGAGAACAACATATGAAACTGATAACATAAAAAGAAAAAATACATTCATGTTTAATTGGGAAAGTGAAGAATTTGTGAAAAATGTGAAGGTAACTGGCAAAACAAAAACAAATCTATATAAATAAGAATGGAGTGTTTGTTTGTACATTGAATATTTTCGACCCATTTCAAGTTTTCTATCCGTTTTGGACCCTTCTGATGCAAAATCCGCCTTTTTCGCGTTTGGTGTCTGTCTGTCTGTATGCATGTATGTGCCCTATACACGTCCACACGATTTAATATATTTTCAAAGAAATTTGCATACAGTGAGTACTTATCTTCACTAAGTGAATGGAATTGGTTGCAAAAGTCTGTCTGTCCGTCTTTTTGTTCTATGTTCGATTTTGTGTTTGTGTGTTTGTGCAGGCATCACATGTATTTTCTTCCAGATATTTAATTGAAATGTGTTTTATTGTATACACTATCGATTAGTTTAAGCCGACAAACCGGTCTAGTGGTTAAGGTGTTGGTCTCTGGATCGGAAGGTTCCTGGTTCGTATCCGGGGTCAGGGCATGGATATAAATTGTGTTGTCCTTTGTTAGGAATCGATGATGGTCCTCCCACTGTTTTCTCCTTCACAAGAGACCATCACTTCCGACCTTGTAGAGGCCAATGACTATGTGCATTTGTGCCCGCCATTAAAAAAAATAAAAAATATATTAGTTTAGTGAATGCAATATTAAATATTTCTTTATTTTTATATTTAGACTAGCAAAATACCCGACCTTACTCGGTTTGAATTGGTTTACTCTAGATTGAAGAGATAATCAAATTATACAATGACTTACGTTTTTTGTAGAATAAAAATTTATTTTAACATCTTTCGCCATCTTTATATTTTCTACAACTTACTTTGGACACAAATCCTACACATGCATATCCATTCATGTAATACATTTCACATACATCGCACAATTGCTGTATGACAAAGCTCAAAAAGACGAAAGGTGATACTAAGGTTACTACTATAAAAGACGATTTATAGGAAGATTTGGAATTCCCTTTCTTAAGTTCTTTTCATGTTCAACTCAATTAATTAAAATTACGATTTACGGCGAGTGCTCTCGCACTCATAGTCAACAAAACAATATATTTTTACTTGTGGCACTCTTGCCTCCGGTATGCGACATTGTGAAATTTTGCAATCTTCTCCTGTCATTATTACAACAAATTTTTTAATTTTGGAAAAAGTTCCAGTTTGGATTAATAAACATTATTATTCTTTCAATAACGGCATTATTCTTTAAATAACGGCATTATTCTTTAAAATAACGGCATTATTCTTTAAATAACGGCATTATTCTTTAAATAACGGCATTACTCTTTCAATAATGCCATAACTACACTTAAAATTTACTGAAAATTTATACTGACTTACCTAACATTTTAAGTCTAATACTTTGTGGTGCTGTTGCGTGTGATGAGAAGGAAAACACATTTATTAAAATAATAAATATTTAAAACTGGAAACAGCGAAGTAAAACAAAATGAAAGATGTCGAAAAAAATTGTTCTAAAGACATTAATTTGTGATTCAATTTTATCTCTTGATCTCGCACAGTTGCCACAGCTTACAACTAAAAGTGTATGAAAATTTAGAAATGTAAAATTAATTCAGAGCGAAAGAACCAGAAAAAATATCACTGCTCGCGCGATCTTGTTCATTCTCATTTCATTGAAAAATATCGTCTGTCCCAAATATTCGGAAATCGTTTTCATTGCGCAAAGAATAAAAATAAGACTCGAAATAAATGAAGTATCAGAGATGAAATTCCATAAAAAAAAAAAAAAATTTGAAGAATAATTACTTTTTCAGCAGTACTGGTAAAGCAATCGAAGTAATCGTAATATTCAATAGACATTCCAATTTTTCCAAAACTACCAAATTATGGTTGATTTAAGTATACTTACTCAGGTGTTTTAGCATGAAACTCGTCTAAATATAACAATAAAGAAATGTTTATATTGCGTTCCCTAAACTAATAGATAATGTATAAAATAAAATACAATGCAATCAAATAACTGGAATACAATTCATGTGATGTCTACACAAACACACAAACACAAAATTGAGCATAGAACAGAAAGACGGACAGACAGACTTTCGCAACCAATACCACTCACTAAATGAAGATAAGTACTCACTGTATGCAAATTTTCATGAAAATATCTTAAACCGCGTGGACGTGTATAGGGCACAACATACAGACAGACAGACAGACAGACAGACAGACAGACACCAAACGAAAAAAAGGCGGATTCGGCATCAGAAGGGTCCAAAACGGATAGAAAACTTGAAATGGGTCGAAAATATTGAATGTACAAACAAACACTCCATTCTTATTTATATAGATTAGTTTCATGCTGAAACACCTGAGTAAATAAACTTAAATCAACCATAATTTGGTAGTTTTGTAAAAATTGGAATTTCTATTGAATATTACGATTACTTCGATTGCTTTACCACTACTGTTGAAAAAGTAATTATTCTTAAAAAAGTTATTTGTTTTTTATGGAATTTTAGCTCTGATACTTCATTTATTTCGAGTCTTATTTTTGTTCTTTGCGCAATGAAAACGATTTCCGAATATTTTTGACAGACCATATTTTTCAACGAACGGGAATGAGAGATCGCGAGCAGTGATATTTTCTATTTCTTTCGATCTGAATTAATTTCACATTTCTAAATTTTGTGCACTTTTAGTTGTAAGTTGTGACAACTGTGCGAGATCAAGAGATAAAAATGAATAACAAATTAATGTCTTCAGAACAATTTTTTCCGACAGATTTTATTTTGTTTTATTTCGCTGTTTTAAATATTTATTATTTTAATAAATGTATTTTCCGTCTCATCACACGCAACACCACCACAAAGTATTCGACTTAAAAGTGGCAGGTAAGTCAGAATAAATTTTCAGTAAATTTTAAGTATATTTATGCCATTATTAAAATAATAATGCCGTTATTGAAAGATATTAATAATGTTTAAAAAATCCGAACTAGAACTTTTCAAACATTAAAAAATTCGTTGTCATAATGACAGGAGAAGATTGCAAAATTTCACAATGTCGCATACCAGATGCAAGAGTGAAAAAGTAAATGCAAGTAAAAAAATATTGTTTTAGTTGACTATGAGTACTAGAGCATTCGCCTTAAATCGTAATTTTTATTAATTGAGTTGAACATGAAAATAACTTAAGAAAGGGAATTCCAAATCTCCCTCAAAATCGTCTTTTATCTTAACCTTTCGTCATTTGCAGCTATGTCATACAGCAAGGGTACGATGTATGTGAAATGCATTACATGAATGGATATGCATGTGTAGGATTTGTGTCCAAAGTAAGTTGTAGAAATTATAAGGATGTCGAGTCGAAAGGTGTTCAAATAAATTTTTATTCTACAAAAAACGTAAGGCATTATATATTTTGATTATCTCTTCAATCTAGAGTACACCAATTCAAACTGAGTAGGGTCGAGTATTTTGCTAGTATAATATAAAAGTGGTAAGTTGCTCCAAAATATATCTAAAATGGCTTTCATAAAAACAGGTTTTGTAGATTGGATTGGATGATTTTTTTTCTGATTACAATGAAAATGCCGATGTTGTGTGTGTGTATCCAGAAACGATGGTTACTGCTGTAATTAACTTTAGTTTCTGTTATAATTAACGCAACAGAATCCTTTAGTGTCGCAACATTTATTTTGCTTGTTTGAATAACATTAATTATTAATATTATTTTGTTATGTATTTAAACTAATTTACTTGTTTAATATTTGTACAAATCATTATATACTTCATTCAAATATACTGATGATCGCTAAAATATTTGCATAATTGTTTCAATTTGAATTTTAAAAAGTAAATGGTCAATTACTGGTCCAATTACTCTACTTAACTTTGAGATAAAAATTCTAAAACACGATCTAGTTCTAGAAATTCTTATTTAGCTTGTTGTAATCACCATATTTACAAGATACAAACTACGAAAATCTTGTAAACACAATTTCAAATTACCTCTAGGGAATTTTTTTTTTGTTGCGAAAAAGGAGCGCTAACTATTCAATTACTGGTTGGTTTTCCCTGTATTCCGACCAATACGTAGTGATTCCGAAAGCTAATAACATTGACAAAGCTTCATCACACGAATAAATTTTATAAATTTGGTACTAATGTCAGCTACTTTACCTAATCTCTACTGTTATAAAATGAAATATTTGTGTGTGTATGTTGGTGTACGGGGTGCCCTGACGAATTTATGGCATGTACACTAATGCAATTTAGCACACATGTAGTACGAATATTTTGCGATTTTATAGACCAGCCCGATTTTTAAAATTTAATGTTGAAAATTTTAAAATTAATTTAATGCGATGTTCAATTATTGTTTTCTTTCTTCGGAATGGCAACAGTCATCAATCGGTATTGAATGAATCCGTATTTACTGCGCGTGTGTATCCCTTGCCGTGTAGCCGCCCGATTACTGGATATCCTTTCAAAAATTTATTGCCTTTTTAAAAGCATATTAACTTTTAGTTAGCGTTGACTTTTAATCTTTTATATAAGTATCTTTTTACTGTGTTTACTTCATTTTTGTAACTGGATAACGGTTGTGCAATACATTTGTTATTGTTTCTTTTTTAGACGACGATAGTTTGGATTTTGATTTTTAAAGCACATTAACTTTTAGTTTGGATATTTTTTTCAAAGTTTAGCGTTATTTAATTTTGATGTTTTGTGCAATTTCTGGTTTGTTTCATTTATGCAATCTTTTGTTTGTTTCTTTATAGTACTTCGGTTTTCGTATAGTTAATTTTTATCATTTTTGTTTCGATGTCTTATGGAAAGAAAAGCGATATTTATTCCTAATTTTAAATTTAATGTATGACATCTTAATATGAATTTGTTATTATATTTTTGTTTTATTTGGTTTCCTAAAAATGTCCACAGAATTTAAAAGGTCTTTACTGCACTCAGGCCAATTTCGGATTTCAATCATTTATCAACTAACGACATTTTTTCTATGTAGTTCTACGCTCACAGGATGATGATGTGCTCTTAGAACTTTAATGTTTTACTGAGAAGCAAAGACATGTTCCATCAATTTATTGTCGCCATGTATTCCGAGATTTAATCGGAGAAGGTGTTGTGCATACGACTAAATCAGATGACTCAACAGTGGAACAGTATGCACATTTGACGCATCTCATTCAGATGCGTTAATGATCAATGAAAATGTTGCTGTACGAAAACTGAAGTACACAGAAATCGCTAAACTTCCAAAAAGATATCAAAACCAAAAGTAACAGGTGATGCTTTTGTAAATTTTTATATTGCATAAATTATCGAAATTAAATATTGCTATTCTTTCCAAAAGACACTGAAACACAGAAACAAACACAAAATGGCATTAAATAATAACAAAATTATGGCATTTCGCTATAACGGCCTCTTTTCATGTACGCCCCACAATATTTTGTTATACGACTAAAACAAATGCTGTTTTTATGCTTTTGTTTAGTATGAGTTTCTCCCTTTAGATTACACTGCTACATTTTGCCTCACGAAAATATCAGTAATATTTGCATAACATTGTCGTCATCTTACTGTGTTGTCGCTTTAGTGTACCAGTGTTTAGTTATACCAACACCGACTTTATACAAAGCCCACGGCACAACTCTAAATCCTATCGCGAGGCTACTTTTACGCGCTACGATACACCCAAAGTTAAGCACGGAGAGTAAAATGTTAATTTCCAAAAGGCAATATGAATTTGTGAGGCTGCAATGTGCTGCACAGAAAGAAGGAAGTATTCAAATGCGTTAGGTAACGGACATTCACGGTTTCGTTTTGAGAAATATGCTAAAAATGCAGTCTTGCATTTAAACATTATTTTGTTAATGACACCAATGCTCCGACCCTTCATAATGCTGGCTGCCTCTTTTGCATATTGCGGCTGTAAATTAAAAAAATACTGTTATTACGAAATTATGCTATTCTGTTGATCTTTTATGCTATTATTATTTATTATTATTTTTTTTTTGGTTTCTGTTTATCTTTTTGGAAGTTTAGCTATTTCGTTGTATTTTAGTTTACGTATAGCAACATTTCCATCGTTCATCAAAGCATCTCTCAAATTTGCATAATGTTCCACTCTCAGAGTCCTCTGATTCAACAATATCCAAACCAAAAGTTTATGCTTTTGTAAATTTATGTTGCATATATTATCAAAATTCAATATTGCTATGTTTTCCAAAAGTCACCCAAACACAGAAACAAACAAAAAAATTGCATAAAATAACAACAAAACTATGGCATTTCGCTATAACTGCCTTTTTTTTTATTTACAGCCCACAATGTTTCGTTGTATGGCCAAAAAAATTGCTGTTTTTTTGTTTCTGTTCAGTTTTAGCTTCTCTCTTTATGCTGCGGCACTGCTACATTTAGTATCACGAAAATATGAGGAATGTTTGCACAACATTGTCATCATTTTACTGTGTTGTCGCTTTAGTGTAGTTAGACCAACACAGACTTTTTACAAAGCCCACGTCACAACTAAAAATCCTATCGCGAGGCTACTTTTATGCGCTATCATACAAACTGCAGGCAGTTTAGACTGATACGTGTACTTAAACATACGTACTTTTTCATATTCGTCTTATAATACACTCACTACCAAAAGTTAAGCACGGAGAGGAAAATGTTGATTTCCAGAAGCCAATATCAATTTCAGAGACTGCAATTTGTTGCACAGGAAGATGGAAGTATTGAAATGTGTTAAGTAACAGCCAAACACGGTTTCGTTTTGAGAAATGTTAATCACACCAATGCTCTAACCCTTCACAATGCTAGCTTCTTATACGACTGCCTTTTTTGCATATTTGGGGCTGTAAATTAAAAAAAAAATACTGTTATTGCGAAATTCTGTTATTTTGTTTATCTTTTATGCTATTTTTTGTTTGTTTCTGTGTTTGGGTGTCTTTTGGAAAGCATAGCAATACTTATTTTTGATAATTTATGCAATGTATAAATTTATTAATGCATAAACGTTAACTTTTTGGTTTTTATATCTTTTTGGAAGTTTAGTCATTTCTGTGTACTTCAGTTTTTGTATCGCAGCATTTCCACCGTTCATCAATGCATCTCACAAATGTGCATACTGTTCCACTCTGATTCAGTCTTATATACAACACCCTTTCCGATTCAATCTTGGAATACATTTCGACAATAAATTGATGAAACAGGTCTTTGCTTTTTAAAAATATATCCAAATAATCCAAACTAAAACGTGATATCATTTAAAAATAATAATCCAAACTATCGTACTCTAAAAAATAAACAAAGACAAACATCATATTGCACAACTGTGATCCAGTTCCAAAAATGGAGAAAGCACAATAAAAATATACTTATATTATACATTATGATAATCCAAACTAAAAGTTAACGCTAACTAAAAGTTAATATGCTTTTAAATAAAGCAAAAAAATTTTATAAAGGATATCCAGTAATCGGCCGGCTACATACGCACAGTAAATACGGATTTAGTCAACACCGATTGAACACTTGCCATTCGGAGGAAATCAATAATAATTAAATATCTCATTTGATTACTTTTAAAATGTTCTACATTATATTTTAAAATTCGGGGTGGAATATAAAATTGTAAAACATTCAGACTACCAATGTGCCAAATTTCATTATTCTAAGTACCATAGATTTGTCAGAACTCGCCGAACAGACAACACACGTACTTAATTTTATAATTGTCTACACTCGCTACCAAAACTTAAACACAGTGTAGAAAATCTTAATTTCTGGAAGCTAATCTTAATTTTAGGGGCTGCAATTTGCTGCAGAGTTAGATGGAAATATGCAAATGTGTTATGTAACAGCCAATCATGGTTTCGTGTCAAGAAATATAAAAAAGGCAGTCGTATAAGAAGCCAACATTGTGAAGGGTTAGTTTAGAACTTTCGTAAGATTAGTTTTCAAGACAGACATGTTTATGTGACTTCCACAACACGAATAGCAAATAGTGAGCGCTACCGTTCTGTGGGATGCCTTCAAGAAGAGCAATCAATCACTGATGTTGCTCTTTTCATTGGCGTTCGTTCCGGGATTTCATGATATTCCAAACAAGCCAAACAGTTGTCCAAAGTCCTGTGTCCCGCTCCCCAAAGGTTACGACCCCTGCAGTTTATCTATATATTGCTGTTGTAGCAAAGCACTTATCATACATGGCTGTGCTAAAGGGTAAATCTTTCCCAGAGAAATAAAGATGTCAATGTCATCAAAAAGCAACACTTACGAGAATTGCCCCGTACTTTTAATATTTACAAATCTATATACATTAAACGTCACACAGATGAGGCCTTAAAACACACGACGCAGTTTTTTAACACATTGCAACCATCTGGAGTACTCTCGCACATATTGGAGCACCGATTATGCTTCTCACAAATATGAATCCACCTTCACTGTGCAATGGCACGACACTGTCAACAAACTCATGCCAAATATTATTCAAGCCACCATCGTGACTAGACATGCCGCAAGTGAAAACATTCATTCTTATAGTACCAATCATCACTTCTCATATCCCCCCTTTCCAATTTAAAAAACTTCAGTTCCCAGTTCGTTACAGTTTCACTGTTAGCATCAAGAAGGCACAATCGCTGAAAGTCATAGTACTCGGTCTCATTAAACCGTGTTTCTCCCACGCAAAAAGTGTTCGAGAGAATTGGATACCTTTTTACTTTTTATAAATAGATATCACTTAAATTTCTTGCCGGATGTGGTTGTTGTAATAAGTGTAGAGCTATACTCTCTCGGAAAAAAATAATAAAGTATAAAATGCTCATTTTTTTTTTAATTTTTTTTTCCTCTCACACATGGGACACACTTATTTCATTCAATTTAATTGTTTCTAAAGTTACATTTCACATCCACAAACATTGCTAATTTAAAAAATTCACATAAGCAGTAAAATAATTTACTTTGTGCTCAACAAAATTATAAAAAATACCTTTTTGGTGTATTAATCTATTTTATTTTAAATTCAAAATTATCTCAACTTACAAAAATATTTATAATTTTTCTGTCTCCCTATTATTAGAGTAATTTGGGGTTAAAAGATACTGCGTTGGCCAAACCAACACATTTCATTGTTGTGTTAAAAATATATACACATTTAAGTTGTAAAATTTAAAAAGTAACACTCATTTTTTTTTCTGTTTTTAGTAAAAAAAGCATGTTTTCTCACTCCTTTCACTACTCAATTTTCTCAACTGACTTTTTTAAAAACTTAAAACTTTTAATTCTTAGAAAATACAATTGTTTGGCATTGCAGTAACATGTGTAAAAAAAAAAAAATATGCACATTATAAAAATAATACAACAATCTACAGAAATTCTACAAGTTTTTATTAAAAATTTCAACGAATTTTAAATCTGAGGATATTTGTAATTTTAATTAACATCACACAAGAGCAACACAATGGGCTATTGACGAGGGTCTGGGATTAATTCCCTAATTGAGAGATCATAGGTACTTTTGAACTATTGTCGTACTGTAGCAACTCAACGTGCTATTGACTACGGTTCAGGATCAATCCACTAAGGAAAGTATCCGACAAAATTGGGTGATTTTTAATTAACGTTCTCAAGGAATACAACTACCTAATAACTAGGGTCGTAGTTAAATCCAATAAGTAAAATATATGTTTAGAATATCGCGTGATTTTAAACCACGGCCAAATAATAACACCTGAGCTGGCACCCCACCCTGTAGTACATTGTGACATCACACCGATTGGATCTCTTTGGAATTCCAATTTTATCGCATTTCACAATGACGAGGTCATTAAGGCGTTGTCCGTGGTGTTGGTTTACGAAGCAAACCAAATGGGAATGCGTAGCAAACTCCGGTGGTTGGCGAACGTTCACAATGGACACACCTAACCCCACAAAGTACAGCACGGGCAACGCCGTGCTAGCCACGCAGTGGCTAGTATTTAATAATATTCAGTCAGAATGTAGGTGTCAATATTAGGTAAAGAATTAAAATCAACATCAACATAAAAATTTTCGTATAAAAATTTACATTTCGATGGAAAACAAAAATACACAAGTACATAAAATAGTCAATCTCTTTGAAATATTTTATCTAATTATTTTTATTCTTCTTCTCTAATGTCACGAATCAGAATGTTTATTTATTTTTTTGCTGCTTTTTTATTTCCATACTAGCCACTTCATGGCTAGCCCGGCGTTGCCTGTGAAAGTTGCTTTTGTGGGGTTTTTGGTTTGCGAAGCAAACCAAATGGGAATTCGTAGCCATTGAATAACAGCCATAACGGAGTTACCCGTGGTGTTGGTGTGCTTCGCAAACCAAATGGGAATTTAGCGTGACGTCGCAATCTCCCCTTGCGAAAATATAAATACTTAATTGAAAAATTATTTATTAAAAGAAAATCAAATGTATAAGGTATCTAACGGGTGTCAATTTTTCCGCAGATTTCAAAACAGTTAAAATACTTAATATATCTCTATAACCGATTTTATGTAAAAAAAAGAACTAAACAATGGCAGTCAAAATGTTTTAAATTTGGTTTGATTTCCTTCGCTGTGGAATCGTTTAAAACCCTTTCATCCCCGGTGTTCCACAGCATGGAACATCTAACCTGATTTGTTTCTCAAATCGTTAAATTCGACTATAAATTAATACAAATAGGTTCATTTTTTTACTTTCAACTTCCCTTTTCAATAATACATGGCAGCACGACACAAACCGATTCATTAGTTTTAGCTATTATGCTCTATTGAAAACACTGATTTTCAAAGTCATTTTGTCTAATTTTTTTATCTAATACAAAAAAAATTGCATGAAAAAAAATTTCTAAGTTATTTTGTTGGCTGTACTTTAAACTATCTATTCTATATGTTTTTTAATTTTTTATACAAAAACCATACGCAGAATGAATGAATGAAAAAGGTTTTCCATCCTATGGAACACTGAAGATTCAGAACAGCGATCACGGGTTACGAGGTTGTTTTCTCCTTTGGGTGAATGAATTCCTCAAGCTAGGGAATGGTTCGTGGGTGTTGTAACGTCGTGAGTATAATTTACGTGGCGAGTGGCTTGAAGGCAATTGAGACGACATTTAAAATTACAGCACATTTAATTAATTATTGAAGATATACATATAAGTTAAGTCTATTTCGAGGCTAATAGATATTGTATACAATTAGGGTTTCAGTCCCGCGGCTTCAATCGGAGCAGAGTCGTTCTGCATACGCTCACGTTCCTGCTTTCCACGATTCTCCCTTTTTTTTTCGAGAGAAGACCCCACACGTTCTTCCGAAATCGCTGCAATCCAAAGAGAAGGGAATACCCCATCCGGTCATAAATTCAAGGACCACCATGAAAGCTGTGGTCAGAGAGACCCCCTGCGACTACGCTATAGTGTGTTTGTTGTCTTTGAAGGGAACACGGGGGGCTCTGGAATTTTGTGGGGTGCTTTGTTTCTTTCAGGAATTTATCAGTATAGCTCAAGTCCTCTCTACTTTGAGCTGCGCGAATTTTTTGCTAACGCTTTTGAATTTTTCTACCGCTTATTTTATGTAGATATTTTTTGGAATATATATATTTTATAGCTTACTTTTTATTGTAAATATAATTATAGTTAATGTTTTTGCATTTTATTCAATTGTGGTTCATGCTGGTTCATTCCTGGTTCATGCTAAATCTGCTACACATGTATAATACAGTGTTTTCTCATTCATATGCAAAAGCTTTTACTCATTTTTGCGCTTCACCGCAATGCTCGCTTAGCCGCACTTCAAAGCTCTATTCTCCCAGTGTTCCACAGCATGGAACACCCACAAAATCAAAACCGGAAGTGCAATCTTTATGAAATTTTAACTGTGGTCTTTAGGCCTAAACATAGTGCCTATAACTTTTTAGGTATGAATTTCAACTTTAAAGGGTGGTGTGAAACAAAATAATGCGCAGGAAATGAAAACTGATTTCCCTAAGGCCTCCACTTGCGATTTTGAGTCGCGTTATTTTTCAGTCGCAAAAATAAAACTCATTGGTTTGTTTCCAGGTGCACGCACTTGCGACTAAAGAATCACCGCGATTAACAAGTTGCAACCGGTCCTATTTCCGCTGCGACGCGAAACCAAAACGCAACCAACCGACGACAACCAAGAGAATGAATCATACGTAAAGGCAGGTGCATGCACCCACTGGCGATATTTGAGTCGCAGTTCTGAAGCAGTCGTGCTTTGGTTTATGTTTAAAACACTTCAAATACTTGTTTAAAATGTCTGACAACGAATCTACCGGAGGTGATGATGGACAAATATTAACAGTAATTGAGCCACAATGCAATTCTGTGGGCAAAGAAAGAGTAAAAATACTCAAGATAATAATATTAATAATGGTACTGATCAAAAATTGGAAATAAAGACATTTACAAATTGTTATGTTTAATAAGATGAGTTTTAATTTGCGTAAGTGCAAATTGTTTGAGATCGGACGGAGGGGTGAATTAACTAAAGGGGTCATAATTATTTTAAAATATGCGTTGGAAAGATCCAGATGCTGAGATTTACCGACTAAAATAAAATCATGGAAAAAGTTAATATTAGAACTGTAAAGGGTAATTTGTCTCGATTT
Organism: Metellina segmentata; assembly: GCA_947359465.1. Classification (NCBI taxonomy): domain Eukaryota; kingdom Metazoa; phylum Arthropoda; class Arachnida; order Araneae; family Tetragnathidae; genus Metellina; species Metellina segmentata. Next base: position 124,901,087 of record OX375880.1, on the reverse strand, counting down.
TGTGTTTTTAGTGTATAAACATATGTAGATATGATAAGAGGCCTGATATGTGATAGAGTTACCATAAATAAAGGACATACTACACTCAATTACGTAACACTTGTACTTACCTCAAAGTTACTGACAAGCGCTCTTCTGGTAGTATGGACTTTCTCCATGTTATGTCATTATATGTTATTGATGGACCAATTATTACCAACAATTAGACAAAACTACTGTTTGTCATTCGGTAATACTGGAAAAACTTTGCATATTGCTCACATATAAATCTTCAAATAACTTGTAAAACTGCCCTTTCAATAATCTTTGACTAGTTATTGGATGTACCCAAAAAGATGCTATCTCCGTTTACTTCTCGACCGAAACAAAAGAGCGATCACACAAGTAGTTTTAGTGACATCCATTGGAAATTTTATTCGTATTGCAAAAATAAAAATGGTACAATTGAAAAATTATTTATTTAAAGAAAATCAAATGAAAGGTATCTATCTGGAGCAAAATTTTCCGCAGATTTCAAATCCGTTGAAATTTTTAAACTATCTTTAACTATCCCCATTTTACAAAAAAAAAAGAACTAAACAATGCCAGTCAAAAAATTTTATTTGAATTCAGCGATTTATCTATTGCAATGTGTGCACCTCCTTGATTTTCTGCGACAGCGATTTTTTGATCGCCTCAACTAGAAATAGCAAGTGGAGGCCTAGCCTAATCTCCAATCAAACGAAGGTCATTCCTCGCAACAGCGTTCGTATAGGAAAAAATATAGAAGTTACCATTTAAAAATTAATTATTTAAAAAAAAATCATATTTTTAGGTATCGATCTCTAATGTGAAAATTTCAGCAAATTTTAATTCCGTTGAAATTGTTACTCCATCTTTAACGATCTAGTAGATAGAAAAGAGAACTTCATAACTCCAGTTAAAACTTTTTATTTGCTTTGTTCTTCGGCTGAAAGTGTTCCTCCGCAATATCAAACGGAATCACGGAAAAAATAAATTTAGAATCTGTAATCTTTTATGTTCTTGCCATTCTAAAAAAATAATATTGATTAAATTCCATTAAATTCCAAATAAATTTTAAAATGTTCTAGATTGAATTTTAAAATTCAGGCTTCGAAAAAAAATTGCAAAAAATAGGGACTACCTGTGTGCCCAAGTCCCATTATTGTAAGTACCATAGATTCGTCAGGAACTTTCACATACTGGACAAACAAACAAACACTTCATTTTATAATAGTAGAGATTCTATCGTTGCTCTCTCATTGGGTGACACTTTGGCGAGCCAGAATATCTTTCGAACCAGAACATCACATGTGGACATATATATTTCGCATAAATCGTCATCAAGTTCTTGTTCTGATTCCCATAAGATCAGTTGAAAGTTCGTCGCCTCAAGAATACTATAAATTTGCATAGACTGAAACATAACATCCATATTGCTTTGTTTACAAAATATTTCGATTATTTCTTTAAAAAAATAGTACTGCTTACGCGTTAAACCTCACCCGAGTGTCAAACCACCGGTTTCCGAGGATTAATATGGAACTCCGAAACTGGTGTTGAGACCTCGAATCAAGCATTGTGAATACGGTTTCTTCGATAATTGGTTGGAACTCAACTTGGACTTGCGAATACGGCCTTTAGAGAGTTTACCCCTCCAAGTGGTTTGGACGAGATATATCGTCATTAAAATATTGTCAATTTTTTATGACTAGATTTTGGCCTCGTGTCTGTTTTCTTCTAATAACGAGGTATTCGGTCCCTCTTAATCTGGACAAGTTGGCTAATGACGAGTTCACTACCCGTCGAGGCAACCATTATTCTTACCCTAGGAAACTACATAGATCCCTATCTACATTCCCGCTCGAAACCTTTCTACGCAACAACCTCTCCAGCAGAATCTTCTCAAAACAAAGCCTCCACCTGACCCTTGAGCTAGGAACACCCTCACTTAGCACTTTAACTGCAACTGTTGAGTGCTTTATCGTCACCCGCAGCTGAAAGTTTACTTACCCCGCGAGCATGCCTCACAAAGGAATACAGCCAGGTGACTAAAAATAGCCACTCGACGAAGAATTAAGCAATCTTCGAGGGCATTTATTTCGTTTTTGCCTTTTTCCAGCTGGCCTTGTCCCAACTTCCTGAATGGGTTTGTCGAACACTTAGCTCCCGGGGAGTCTTCTCTTTAAGGAGGTGTTTCCTGGAATCCATCTTTTCTGCTCAACTTTCCGTATAACTTCGTGGAATTGGTTGAGAGCCAGCGGAATTCGATTTCTGTTCCGTTTTAGTTCTGTTTTCTTCCTGTTTCAGAACGATGTTCGGAATGAAAGTGGTCTTACAATTCAATTGTCTGAGTTCTCAACGAAGTTTATAGGGACTATCGTGTTCGCAGATCTCAGTTTTTGCTGTATTCGTAACAAAGCTCTGAAGATAGATTTATTGCTTTGAAATAGTTTGATATCGGATTAAGCCCTTCTCGAATGATTACCCTGTACGTTACATTCTGTTCCTTACATATTCCAGAACGGTATTCAGAGACGAAGCGGATTTAAAAATCGAATTGTCATTGTTCACAAGTTTATTGTGTCTTGTTTGCTTTTCTTTATTTTTACAGCATTTAAGCTCTCTACATTCGAGAGACCGATTTATTATTTTGGGACAACTTTTTGTTTGGATATGATATTCAAATGCATGTTGAATCCTTGACTGGATGGTTGGTCTAGATTTTATGGCGAAATATCCTATATTGGACAAGCTGCCTCGTCATTGGCTGGTACATTTAGATTTTGTTTTTTCTTCTGCAAGAGCGCTGTGTTACACAAAGGCCAATCAGTCTGTTACATATAGATTCATGCTAGATTAACACCAACCGCGGTAGCTTGGTTGGAAGAGTAACGGATTAGCAAATCGGAGGGTTGCAAATTCGAAACTATTATTGCGACAAGTCTTAGCAGTCATTGCTAACTTGCGATCACAGATTATTAATTGCTGCTACAAACAGCTTATTTAATAGTTCAATTCTAAGAATAACTTCGAAACTCGATCCAGCTAAAGACCATCGGTTACTAACCGTTACCAATAGGCAGCTGAATTGTTCCAGAGTGGGGTTAATTAAATACCTACCAAGCTCCGAACATCTATGTTTAGCCTGGGATTCCATCAGATTTTTTTAACAGTCAGAGCGATAGACACAAACTGAAGTTTTTTTTAGGATTTCATTGATATAGGACCCACAAATTTCAAAATATAATTGTCATTAATTCCGAATAAATATCTGAACAGTATTTATTTTATAAAAATTTCGTAATCTTTTGACTTAAGCCACCTATGTATCACCAATCACTATGGAAAGTTTTTAAGTAATGGTGAAACAGTAAGCACATCACATAACTTTATGAATGAAGGTTAGGTTTCGTTTCTATGGAACTATGGCCATATTTGGCCATGCTGCATCAATTAATCACGAAGTTCTTTGGTGAATTCGAATACTGATATCACGTTTACCAAAGATTGTTAGCCAAATGTTTTTTATGATATGAATATCATTAGCAAATTTGAGTTTTTGCTTTTCGAAATTCTTTTTAAATTTTTCTGTTATGATTGAAAAGTTGACACAATGAATAGAACACGTATGCATGAAAAATGGCTTAATAAAGCAAACTAATGATATTCATGTGTTTAAATTTTTCTTCCACAAGTGACTACTTCATTAAATTATAAATTAATTTATTAGGCCTCACAAACCTTCATCTGGACACACTGAGAATTTGAGGCAAAAAAAAATATTTTCTCAGACGATTTCAAAGTTGTTTTCTATGGAACGTAAAAACCGTACTTTTTAGTGTTTTGGTAAAAAGAAACAATAGCAGCAACTGATACGTATGGACCCTTACCAATAGGGATTACAAACTTTTTCTGCGATACGTATAGCACTATAATGGAAGAATAAACGACATGAAAATCTGTTTTGTAAATGTAATTGTAAAATTAATTTAAATATCCGCATACGTTCTGAACACTTTTTTTTTTAAATGCGATGCAGAAGTAATTTAATATTATTTTTATAACTATTTAACTATTTGTGTTCAAAATTAATTTTGTAATATTAAAAAAAATGTAATTAAAAAAAAAATTGTGTTTAAATTCGATTTTTTTAAAAATTTGATAAATGATACAGGGCGTACATTTTAATTTCGCAGCAAAAAAAACCTGATCAGAGTAAACTTCATGGTGTTATCTAGTGCTTCTACTAAAATAGAAAGATATAAAAAATAAAGCTTTTATGACTGATCAAAAATTGTTAAAGGATTTTCGACTATTTCCAACATTAATATTCAAATTCAAGCTCATAAATGAGAAAACAAAAATAAAGATATCAATATGATTCTAGTATATGCACTAGCAAACACTATTTCGACTATGCATAAATATTTTTATAAATATATATGTGGGGTTAGTGGGTCGGTTATTTTTATGTCTAGGGGTTGTCTCAGGTAGAAGACTAATTTTAGAAAACAATTATATTTATTAACAAAATTACTATTTACATTACAAATAAGATAAAATGACATTAAAATAAGAATTGATAAGTTGACAGCAAGAATCAGTTTCAAGACACAAGTATCTTAGAAACCTGTCATGACGGAGGAATTGGGACAAAATAGTTAATTTAAACAGCTTAATCTATAAACGAAGGACTATTTAAAGTCAAAGAAGATTTAGTTTACAAAATTGGTTATTACCGCGAAACGGAACAACGGAAAAACACACCCATGCTGGCGATCGAAAAATGTCTGACTGCTCATACTCTGTGAAGGCTCCAGACCGTTCTAGAAAGATAGCGCAACTCACCTGCGCAGTAACAGAAATTTAGTACTAGTAATAGAATAGTAGTTTGGTCCAATTCGTGCTGTCATCTACCGGCTTCGGTAAACAGTAGAAATTACTCACATGAAAATTCCTACATATATATATAAAACTTTTTTAGTTATCATTTCTGGAATTCAATGTTTATGCCTAAAATGTAATTCTGAGAAAATTCTTGAAAACAAAATCCAAGCGAGTAAAGATACTGCCAAATTCTTTTAACAAATAAGTGAATTTTATTAAAAAATTGTAGTGGCCAATTTATAGCAACATAATTACTATATATTTTAACTTACTATGAGAGATAAAGGGTAGAAATTATGGTAAAAATAGAATATTCTTACTATGAGTACCAGTTTCGTTATACTACTTCCGGTATAACTTAACGATTTCGTACAAATTTTTAATTGAACTAACTTTGTTCTATTAGTCGCACATTAAAAGTTGGAACTGTTTTAGAAGCACAAAGGTACAAGGAATTCAATAGTAGAAATCAATTTTCGTCAAAATTGGCATTTCAACGTTGCGGATACCTTAATTGCGCCAATGTTTAGTGGTAGAGGTAGGTAATGAATGTCATACTGGAGCAACACAACGCGCTATTGGCGAAGGTCCTGGATCCATCCCGAAGGGAAAAAACCTAAGGACATAGCTTCATAATTTTGAACTACGGTCAAATGACGACAACAACACCTTAACTTGCACCCCACTCTACAGACTTCCACACCACGCCAAAGTGAAGACATTTGATACCACGGCTGATTTAACGTGCACCAGCACCCGAGTACATAACAGTATTATTTGGACTAACAACCCTTCGGTTACTAATCTCTTGTTCTTCTAACTGGGCTACCGCAGTAGCTTTTAAGGTATAAAGGGCTTGTACGTATTTCGTGTTGGTTAACCGGAAGTTAAATTCGCGTCTTCGGTGGTTTGTTTGTTTGTCTTGAAGTACGTAGTGACGACAAGAAACCTAATGCAAAAGTAACGCATTTGCTACGAAGTCTCTCTTCTCGAAGTCAGCCTTCTCATAAAAATTCAATAGCAGAGATCAGATTATATCAGCAATACTATTAAAATAGTTAAATGTGATCTGAACAAAAATCAATTATGATATCTAGGACATTTTTTAAGTTATATATCATTCCTTTCATTTCTTAAATCAATATGAAACCGCAGTCTTCGGTTATTTATAAATATCATTTTTAATATATAATTCCCTAATTCAAACACCTTTTCTTACTAAACTAAAACTCATAGAATAACACACGTTTCAACAAGTGAATCTACTTATAAATATTTTATGGTAGCACCATCTTCTGTATTGATCTGTATCTTCTGATCAAATCTGTATTGATTCATCATTGACAGGAATGCACTTTAAACTGAAGATCCTGGTATAATTTGCTTTCGTATAACACAAATCGAACATAGAGGGACAAACAAACCAAACATTTTATTTCACAATATAGTAACATTTCCAATTTTATCTCTAAAAAAAATTGATAATCATGGGTTTGAGAAATGTTTATCAAAACAGAATACATATTTACGTACATAGTCTGCATCGTATCTATAACTTCAAAAGCGCACGTGCGTAATAAATTGAAAAACATTTATTACTGTAAGAGCAAAAAAAAATGCAATAAAAACACGAAATTCTCCACTTATGCATCTGTTTCCTTTAAAGCAGCTCATTAATTTAATTATGACCGCGTATATTTTCTGAATTTGTTTCACAAACGTATTCCTATATCGACTTTGTTCATCAAATAACATTTTTCCCTTGGAGGGAAAGTTTATTTCTTAATTCTAAGCTTCCCTTTCCACTCAACCAAACCAAAAGAGGAAAAAAAAAAACACTCAATAAATGTCAGTCTGGAAATGAACAGACATGAGCAAGAAATAAGACAAACGAGAAATATAATCGACAAAGAACGAATACCAACTGAACCATTCTAGACAGATCTTCAGAATAGTTCGAGTTGTTTGGCAGAACAAAAGGTTTTCATCCGTTTTGGTTTGCTTAGTCAATATTTATTCTATAATTTTATCTAACCAAATAAGAATTTTGATTTATTCAGGGTCTCACTTTTTATCTCTTCTCCTACATATAATTTTACGAAATTTACTGGTTTCTTTTTTTAATGAATTTGCCCTTGTTTGAAGTTTGTTTAGTTTATTACTTAAGAGAAACGATTGACTAAAAAAATGTTTACAGAGTTGTTATGAAAACGACAAACAGAATTTCGGATTCGCTAATCTCTTTTCCCCTTTGTAAATTGTTTTTATTTAAATCCTTTTATTCTAATAGGTTCATGGCTGAACGAAAAAGGAATTTCTGTTTGATTTAGTAGTTTACAGGAAATTGAGCAATGTATTATTTATGGAAAATGTTCTTAAAGAATCGATTTCAAATGCATTTCGAAACGAGTCCAAACATTGGCTTCACAGTCACTATTTGTTTTCCTTCTATTGTCATTTACTTAGAGTGAAAAGAAAAATAATATTCTTATGCTTAAATTGAATTATTTATAACGGATAATATCAGAGAGAAGAAAAATTTGACGATTTAATTCTTTGTGTGATACGAAGTAGATTAATACTTTACTCTCTCTCTCTCTCTCATGCATTTACCTGATTAATTTTCGTTTAGTTTACCTATCTACTACGCAACTATATATGAAACTATTGATCGCAGAAAAAAGGGAAATTTTTTTTAAGTGAATAGATAAGTATATTTTATTTCTGCTTTCCAAATGCTCTCTCATCATTGTATCTGGTTTATCTAAAAATATAGTTTGTCACCGTTCGGCTTTTAACCTAACTGACTTTGACAAATCAATTTATCATATATCAATTTGTAATTTTAATTAGCGAAGTGCTGGAATCGTAATCTAGAAACAAATCCACTGACGTTCAAGAAACAAGAATCGCTTCAGAAAGACTACCGCCGCCTATTACAACTGGATTTAAAATACCCCCATATAAGAGGAAAGACCCTGTGAAGTCTAGAAAGATAAGCAAGCTCGCAAGGGGAAAAGGGTTCCATGCTCGCAATCATGTGTGGCGATCGCAATAGATAATTGTTCCGCTGACTCGTAATCACCGCCATCGCTTTCGAAAAATAAAATCGGAACCAAAATCTTCGTTAAGACGCCAATCGTGGGAACATTGTTAACGGTTAACTTGACCACAGATTTAACGAATGGACTTGTTTAAACGAAGTTGGTCCCAAACGTTGTCAGACTATATTGCGAATGTTAAATGCTGCTAATTGTAAATTATCTTCTAACAACAATGCCGATGAACATTTTCATTAACAATTATTAAATACATTTAAAGGCTAGACATTACGGGCCTTATATGTAATCACGACCAGTTTGTTAAAGTAAACTTAATTTTTTTAACATTTGATAACAATATTTATTGATAGTTGTTCGTTTTTTTATAACAGTTGGTAATTTATGGAACTTTTATTGCAACTAGTATGGGAATAACAGCCAATCTATAGATTGGAAATATGTTAGGGACACATGCAGAAAATATTAGTAAATCGACCTGATGTATTTCTCTATTTAGAATATTACATTACCACTACTATTTAGGTATTATTAAATTTTGCAATATGTTTGAAAATTCAGAATCTATGATATCCAAGGTACATAGACCTTGCAACAAAGCACGCAACTTTCAACACCAGCATTTTCTAGTGGAAACATGCATCCGTTAAGAAACAAAGACATTATCTTATTTTTTTCATTTCTACATTATTTTTAGAATGAGCTATAAGAAGCCTGTATTTTGATAGTGGTTCGTTCATAAATTACAGCTAACTTAATGCACAGGGTTATAAATTATCAGGCCATTTCTGTCATCTGATAAAGATATAATTTATTAGATTTTAATGTTCGCTGAGAGAATTTTAATGACAATTTTTTCTTTCATACTTCAGCTAAAACCGATTTCTGAATGTGATCCATAAATCAGAACTGTCGAGAAATTCATTTTGAAAACGAAACTTACGCTCTGATCATTTTTCACTTTTATTAACACCTCTTTCAATATTCCATGATATCGTGAAATATCTCTCGATATCTTGGAAGACCCTGTAATGTATTATGAGATATCTATCATCAAATGTATCAATGTACTATGAGATGGATAACCAATGCAAACAAACTACACGGAAAGAGAAGATTGATTTTCTTCTATCCCCCAAATGCTTTCGCATGACACACATCAGGGTTATCTTAATATGTAGTTATTTGCCGTTTTGGTGATGTTTGTAGTTTAACCTTCCAAGATATTTCGACACTATATCATCCGTGAAGATCCTATCGTATTAACTAATGACTAGATATATTGTCCATCAGAACTGGGTAATTGTGATAATTACGAGATACTCCTTTGAAACATAACTGAAATAAGGAAGGGTAATTAAAATCCAAGTAAGAAAAGCAAACTATCGCTTGCTTGGAAATAGTGACGATTTGGTGCAGGGGTTTGTTTTATGAGCTGGCCAACACAGAGCGCCACGAAAATACACTAAGAGGTTCAATCTACCTTACCTTTTCTGATCAATTATCCTATATCGATTTGGAATTTATTATCCGCAATTCTTATTGGAGAAGTGCTGATAATCGTGTTCGAAAAACAAGCCAAGTGACGTCACGTTCTGAATATGTACAGGAAACACGTCCAACGCAGAAACACTGCATTTAGCTCGACGGAAAAATCCTCTACTTGAACTAATACTTAAATCAGCTACAGCAGACCAATCAGAGCGTTTTCACCGCTCACGCCGTCTCCTCTAACTGGTCCGAATCCGTCACTTTGTTCCTTGAGCTTCCTATTTAATCACGGCTTAACCTGACGTCATCCGGGATGCTGTGAGATGCAGAAACATCATCTAAAACTAGAGTACAAAACAAATATAGATTGTTGGATGTAATAATCAATTCCGCTAATCAGTAAAAAGGTAATGGAATAATGACTCTTTTTACTAAAATATCTAGATATCTATGAATAAATAAATTCTGGTAAAAAAAATACATCAGGTGATATAATTTAGCTATTTGAAGTTTCAAAAAAATTACTTTTCTGTGTTAGAAAATAATCCCTGTTTTATTCCACCCAAAATCTAGTCTACATCAAAAATTTAAATGAGTCAAACAAACATAAGTTATTAGTCATCAAAAATTAGCTACGGGAAATAAACGTGAAGATTGGAGAGCCCAATTCCTTCATTTTCTCTGAAGAGAATTAGCCATTTTGAGTCTATTTTTCCTTTTGCATCTGTCCACCGAACGTGCAGCCGGCTCATTATTTATTCATGACGTCATTTCTCTGTGCGGCCAAGTTCATTAAGATGGAGAAAATAAGCCGTGTTCGGGGCTTCGAAGAATTTGTGTTCCGCTTCGAACATTAATGGAATGTTTTCCGTTCTTTTGTTCGCTATAGTTCTGGACACGAAATTTTAAGTAATTATTCCGGAACAAATTCCATCGTGTGTTAAGTCCCTGTCAAATCTTTATGAAATTGCAAATGCAGTTCAGAAGACAAGTAGATTAAGGCATCCCTTCAAAGAAATCTTTCAAATAAGTTTTCAAAGTACTCTTGAAGTTTAAGTAGTTCCTTGAATTGGTCTTTACTACTACACCAGGGCCGTCGTAACTCGATGGGGATGCCCACTGCGTTTGCAAACTGCGAGTTCTAGGCGACGCAGGTTTGATACCTCCACAAGTGTATTGCTCCCTTCCGTGTCATTAAATCTTTCTCTGTATGTATGTCCATTACTTGATACTGTCGGTGTTGCGTTTGGCTCAGCATGGCCAAATATGGCCCTTGTGCCATAAAGCCAAACCAATCATCTCCTACTAAGCTAGTAAGTTACGCGCTGCAGGAGAGTTCGATTCCAGTTCATTGATCTAAGAGTATATTTAGTTTCATAAGTGTTGCATATTTTCTTTAAGTGTTTATGCTGGCTGGACAAAAAGTGTCCCATGACACATTTCAAAATTTAATATAAAAACAAACCAATTGTGACATTCGTATGCGGTTTTCACTAAATACCTTTACATGACATGAAGGTGGTTTTGTGGCACAGAAATGTACACAGATGTCTAAAATTAAGGTCACAAACATAAAGTCTGTGAGAACTGGAGAAATGTTCAGTTTAATGCTACGACATTTGACACAGAGATATATTATTATGAGAGAAAGCATTTTAGAACTTAACAATATGAAAAAGAGTTGAATTGTTAGTTAAGATACAGTTATATGAAAAAGATCAAGTCATGATGCATTTATCTCGGGATAGGTCCGTCTAATATGGAGTGTGGCTACCGTGCACTGGTACACAACCCTCACAATGAGCCTTCATATTGTTAATGAGTGTGTCGAGAAATGCTTGCGGCTATAAATCCCATTATTCCAAAAGCTCAGCTTTTAACGCCTGGATGGTCCTGGGAGGGGGTAACGTTGTGCAATGGCTCTTCCTAGACCATCACAAACATATTCTATAGGATTGAGATCCGGAGACTTCGCGGGATAGTTCATACAGCGAATATCCTCTTCTTCAAGAAAATCGTCAACAATGTGGACGTGCATTATTGTCCATAAAAAGGAAATCCGGGCCTGTAGCTCCCCGGGACAACCCCACATTGGGTTCAAGGACCTCATCCCTCTAGCGATGTGTGGTAACACTACCCTTATCAAAGACGTGCAGTGGTAGTCAGTGTGGTAGTGGTGGCAGTAGTGATAGCAGTGTACGACTGCCCAACATTATGCGGCCCCAGACAAGGATTCCTCTGCCAAATAGGTAGATTTCCCTTACGTTGGAGGGATGATAGCGAGCTACACGTTCTTCTCCAGATGAAGACTCGCCGAAAATCACTCTGTGTACCGAATCTCGACTGATGAAAAGAACACGCCCCCATTCTTGGTGTGTCCAAGAATGGTGTGTTCGGCTCCACGACAATCGGGCTCTCCTCTGTAATGCGCTCAAAGGGAGACACGCCACTGGACGCAGGGCGTAAAGGGCTCTCTCTGTTAGACGTCTATATACTGTTTGCCTAGAAATTCATTTTCCAGACGCAGCAGCAAGGTCACATGAAAGCTCTGTAGCAGTTGTGCACTTAATGCCAAATAGCGATCCTGTGCAGGTGTCGTCGCTCTTGGGCGGCCTTGGCCGGGCTTCCTGGTGATAGTACCACTTGTTGGGAATTAATTCCACAACCTGGATACGACTTATGGTGCCACATGTAACCATCGAGTCACCTCTGCTTGAGACTGCCCAGCTTCAAGCCTACCAATGGCTCTCCGTCTCATTGAATCATCTAAACGATGATGAGAACTCATTCTCACTACAAACAGTCAAACTTATGGGTTTTAACGCAAAATTCATAACACTGCAAGAGAAAATCCAAGATGCTTAACTGTCAAACATTGTGCTACCAGTTATTCAAAATATATCAAATACACATTTATTAAATTTTCTGGAAGCAATTTTGAATTATTTTGAAAAACGTGTTTGTGACCTTAATTTTGGACACCAGTGTAGTTCAATTGTTTGAAGAACTGAAGATATCGAATCACGCAAGTAATAAACACTATTCCACAATCCGTGTTAGCATATTCGGGGATTGAAATTGATTATCAGTTAGATGTGGCTCGAGCCACAAAGTGTGCCGTCATTGAAATATGGTGGTATGTAGTGACAAAAATGCTCTTATAAATTCTAATACGTATTGTAATTATTTGTGTACAATTTTATATTGTTTTTTGGTAGCGTGCCGTGTATGTGTTAAATTATGTTTCTTTATTTGTGTACCAAAAAAATAAACTTGATGTCATGTAAAGCAATTTTGTGAAAGCCACACTCTCATATGACAGTAGGTTGATTTTATATTAAATTTTGAAATATGTAATGGACTTTTCGCCCACAATGTAGTTTACGTTCAGCCTCGTTAAATTTGATAGATATCTCGAGATATTCAATCCTAAAGTTAGTATCAATTTCAGGGATCATTTTGACAAAGAACGCCTCTTTCTGTAGACCGAGATACAAAGGAGTTATAGCTACCCGAATTTCAAATTTGAATACTATTCAAAAGTATATATATATATATATATATATATATTTCAGCGATCCGAGAATTATTATATTTTCTAGCAAAATACCCGACCTTACTCGGTTTGAATTGGTTTACTCTAGATTTAAGAGATGATCAAAATGTATATAATGACCTACGTTTTTCGTAGAATGAAATATTATTTAAAAAACCTTTTGCCATCTTTATAATTTCTACAACTTACTTTGGACACAAATCCTACACATGCATATCCATTCATGTAATACATTTCACATACATAGCACCCTTGTTGTGTGACATAGGTACAAAATGACGAAAGATGACACAAGGTTACTATGACAAAAGACGATTTTGAGGAAGATTTACAGAATTATATATAAGAATTACATTATTATATTTGCTTTACAAATGCAAACAATCCTAGGATGATTATCCGAGGTTGTGTTGAAAAACCGTAATAATGAAAATTTTAAAGACGCTAAAGATAGATTATTTAGAAAGATATGCTTAAAAGTCGAAGAAACGGATTTAACATTAGGAGTTCCAATATTTCAGTACTCATAACTTCGAAACGGTAAGACCTAATGATAAGGAGTTTGGTATCTCAAGTTAAATTGTGATATAGATTCATAATCGTGGGTCGAATAAGGGTTCCTATTAGAAATTAAGACGTTGGTGCTCAATTTAATTTGAATAGGTCTCTTATGCAAATTTGTATGGATTTGAATTTATAGAAGACGTTAGGTTCCTGTCAAACGCTATCTTTGAATTTTCTCTACTATTAAAATTGTTTTAATGAAAAAGGGTGGTTCTTTTCCTCCCTTGACTGTATATTATTGAATTCAGGCTATTTTTTATTTTCATTGCAAAATACAAAAGATCCACAAAATTTCAGCGTCTTAGTTACGGAAACTCAGTCATACAGTGAATGAATTTTTATGAGTCTACTAGCCACTGCGTGGCTAGCCCGGCGTTGCCGTGCCCGTGGTGTAAGGTATTAATCTGGTGTACAATTTTCCGCAGATTTCAAATCCGGTGAAGATATATTCAATTTAAAAATTATTTATTTAAAGAAATTCACATTTTTAGGTATCAATCTAAATTGAAATTTTTCACAGATTTCAAATCCGTTAAGAATTTTAATCTATCTTTAGCGATTCCGATTTTACGAAAGAAAGCTTAACAATCCCAGTTAATAGGTTTTTTTTAATTATTGCTCTCATTCGCAGAAATAGGACAGAAATGTAATCTTTTTTATTTTTTTAACGCGAACGGCACGAAATGCAATATGTTTATTTTTGGAAAGGAAAAATTACCGTGACGTCAAAATCACGTGCGAAAATATAAAAGATATATTTTCGAAAATATTAAAGATTCAATTTAAAAGTTATTTATGTATAAAAAAAAATCATATTTTTAGGTATGGATCCAATGTAAAATAATTTTCCGCAGATTTCAAATCCGCTGAAATTTTTACTCATCTTTAACGGTCTAGGAGATATAAAAAGAACTAATTGAATGCAGTTAAAAGATTGTTTTTATCGTCTGGCTGAAAAATTATTCCTTCGATCAAAATCAAAACGGAAATGAAAGCAATAAATTAAGAATATGTGATCTCTTCTATGCTGTAAATTTTCCGCAGATCTCAAATCCGTTGAAGATATATTCAATTTAAAAATTATTTATTTAAAGAAAATCATATTTTTAGGTATCAATCTAAAGTTAAATTTTCCGCAGATTTCAAATCCGTTGAAATTTTTAAGCGATCTTTAGCTATAACAATTTTACGTAAAGAAACTTTATCCCAGTCAATATGTTTTTTATTTCAATATGTTTTTTTATTTCTTGCTCTCATTGAAAATGAGAATGGAAGCGGAAATGAAATGGGACTGGAAACGTAATCTGTTTCTTTTTTTTAACACGAAGGGATCCTCCGCTGCGCAAAATCAAAGCGGAAACAAAAATAATAATTTTTTGAGCTTCTCCGAAGCGATGAAAAAAACTTGGCATAGATCCAAGGTCACGTGGGGAGAAAATTCAAGATTGTGCCTGTTCTTCTTTCGTCCGAAAAAGAACCACGTAGAGAATAAAACTATTAAATTCATTTTAAAATCTTCTAGATTGAGTTTTAAAATTTCGCCGCTACCCAAAAATTGCCAAAAATTTTGGACTAAATGTGTGTCAAATATCATTGCAAGTGCAATATAATAGTCAGGATTTTGCGGCAAGAAATAGAGAGACAAACACTTCCTTTTATAATAGCAGAGACATGTATAATATGAGAGCACATTTCTGTCTATTTCAAACACCTTGACTTGGTTTTTCGATTACGACTTCGCTAGCAAAAATTCCAAAGAATCAATTCTGAATTTATAGTTAGTTGGTCAACGCTATTTGGAAAGACTATAAAAATCAATTCAAGGTATCCCCTGTATAGTGTCACGTAGGAGCATTTCCTTGTGAAGGTAAAATTCTCACTGGTTTGTTCATTTATACTGAACTCCCCCATATCATAGTCACATGTTACGTAGGTGTGTGCCTGCATAACAACCCTGAGAGGTGCCCGAACGATCTTTCCACCCTTTCATTTTTACTCTCACCTACACTTCTGCTCTTCTTCATTGTGTTGTCTTTCTTGTAACTAGTGTTGGCAAATGTGACCCCGATACACACGACTCATTCTCTCGTATTAAGTGTTATGACTGCTACCGAAACGAGCGGATTAGCTCAGACCTTTTCATTTGACTTATCACACAAGTGAAAATGCAACATTCAAAGGGATCGGATTTTCAAGCATGCCGTGAGACCGAAAATGTACTAAAACATGCTCTGACGCTTATGACACTAAATTTAAGGAACCATTACCAGAGGTGCCATCATGGGGAAATTATGGGTGAAAGGGACCTATATGTACGTGTTCCCATAGCTCTACTATGTTTACACAGATAGTTATCAAGTAGTATATCGACAGAGTTATTTCATTTATTCCTTATGTTAAAGTCGGATCAGTCATAAAAATGTTAGAGCCCAAGATGTTCGAGTCCCCAAGACGTTTCTTTTGAATCCTGATGAATAAGACCCATGCTTGTAATACGTATCGCTCCAATTTAAGGAACATGGAGTTCCAACCATTTAGACCTCAACCTTAACACTTGGTTTGATGTGACGCGCTACAGTGAACTTTTGCTACATGCGAGCTAATTAGACAGGGATCTCTTAATTTATATGGATTCCGAACCACTATGAGCATCCAAACCAAAAACGTGATACGAACCCAGAGCCTGTTGAATTGAGGGCTCTAGCTACCATCTAGGAAGTAACCTGATGTGGATATTTTATTGAAACAGCGTATTTGGTAGCTCATTGATATTTTAAGACACCACTCCCATTTAGGGGCTCTCATTGGAGAGCCCAAGGGGTCCTTAGGTTGAAGTTTTACGTCGGAAGGGCCATGTTTGGCTGAGCTGGGCCAAACACAAGACAGACAGCATCAAGTTAGGGACACAATGAAAGTGTTACCGACACAGAAGAGAGCAATAGAGTTAGGGGAATAGTGAAACCTACAGCTCTCAAAAGGGCCTTCAGGAGTTTACCACCAGAGGGCTCTTCAACCAAGATTTCATACAACTTAATACATGGAACAACTTATTTGTTTCAAAGTACCACGCGAAACGAATGCCGTAGTCAATCGGACTCGGTGTTTCCTCACCCCTTGAACAGGGGGTTGACACGAGAGAGAACTTACATTTTGTAGGGGGGAAAGAAGAACCAAGATTGATCATGGGAGACCCTCGGTCGGGGTAAGATGACGCTATCATGCAGCCAATATGTATTCTTCCTGCTTAAGTTTATTTTGAAATCAACGTTGGGGCATGCAAATACTCTATTGATGCGCAAATGACCTACAATCTTCTTATCATTTGGAGTTGAAATTCGTCCGAAATCAACGCATTAATACTGGAGATGATGCCACGGACAGCTAACAAAAGAGTGGGATGCGGGAGAAAAAGACATAATTACAATTTAAAAGACACGACTGCTGGATCAAATACAACCTTATATAATTTATTGCGCTATTTGTCATTCATAGGCGCAGTTATTATATTACATTCTGGACATAATTATATCAACATACATTAAAAACAACCTTATATCATTTATTGCACGGACATATATTTGCTCATTTATGGACATAATGAAGTCACTAGGGGACGGGAGCAATGGGGGCACAGTGTGATGTCAGGCCGTGAGATGCCGCACGATTGCGTCAGCAGCACGTCCTTGGACTGCTCTGACGTGAAGACGAGGTCATCGTCAAAGTCCTGACCGATCAGTCTCATCTTGAAGTCGTCCAGGGGTTTGGAGGGGTCGAGGAATTTGGTGACAGGGCAGGTGAAGGACGATGCGTTTGACGTGCAACTGATTTCCTGAGTTTCCGTGTCTTCTTCGTGGTTTCTTGAGGGCGTTGGGTCCTTGTCAAGGGGGATTGGTACCTCCCATGGACCCGTGTCGAATTCCTGTATCAGTTCATCGAGACATTCCATCTGAAAGGAAAAGGTTGTTACTTGACAGTTTTTGAGGAAAAACTCTTCAATTATTCCTTTTGTTTATTAAACCTACTCTAGTGGTTATCTTGACAGAATATTTCAACAAATCTCGCCAGAGCTTGATGGACAAGATAGGGGAAGACGGGGTACAATGAAACAAAATTTACTAATTATTTTTTCCTATCCACAATTTTGCATGCACGAAAATATAATTCATGCATACTTTTAATCTTGTATTTTCCCCATCTAAATAAATTTTTATTAGGTTCTAAGCAATATACTTATGCTTGAAAAATAACAAAAAGTAAATGTCTCATAGTGTTTCATTGTACCCCACATGCTGGGGTACAATGAAACACATACGGGGGTACAATGAAACACTCCAAATGATGCAAGCAATTTTCACCCTATATAGTTTATTTTAGTCACATTCGACTTCATTTAAATTTATGATTTCTCCACCAGAATATATTTCCTTATGTTTGAGTTCACCCTCCTTGATTAAAACATACCTAATCATTTATACAGATACTGCTTGTGTCACACATGTTATGTGTGGACATCTCATTCTTAGTACTTCGGTGATCAGCTGGAGCTGGAAAATAATCCGGATCATCGTCATCTTCAGAGTCGAAGGAGGTAGTTTGCTTTGAAAACAATACCTTCTTAGTTTTTTTTCCTCGTTTTACTTTCTAATTGCTTAACAAGATCATTTTTTACTGAAGTGATTAGAACAAAACTCTTTTTTAATTTTTTCCTACACTTACTTCTTTTCTTGGACCAGCCTTGGGGTAAGGTTTTATCTCCTGAGGAGAAATATATTTCCTCACAGGTTGAGAGCTAGTGCATGGTGTATGAACAGTTGCTGAACAACCTGCAGTCTGTGATTCTGATCTACTAATGGCAAAATCCATCACTTCTGATTCGTGGGTTTTGTCTGTCTGGTCTTCAGTTTCATTAGTCAGTTCTTCAGTTTCATTGATCTGACCATGGAAATAATTTTCAGTAGGACTAGGCCTATCTGACACGTACGAACACAAATAATCTTCTTCACAAAACATTTCTCTATTGAAAGGTCATATTCCAGTCTCTGAAAAACCTTTTGTAATATTTTGTGGACTGAAAGACATACAATAAGCAATGCCAAGCAAAGAAGATATCTCATAGATAGATTCTACGACCCGGATATCACACAGCATCCAATCATTTGTAGCTAGACTGAAGAAAGTTTTAAGTGACTTGAACACAGTTTTCTCTAAAGGCTGCAATTTGTTAGTGGTATGTGGGGGCAGGGTTACAACAATTCCGTTATCTTTCGTAAAATTTAGACTGGAAATCGTAATATGTAATTAATGATTGTCCATTTTTAGTACAGCTGGATTTTCTTTCGAACAGCGTGTATGTGCCTGGAAATGTGTTAGAACATTAACAAAAATATCTCCATTCATTCATCCATCCCAATATTGTTGCATCACCTGCAGTCCCAGGTGGAGCTCCATTCAACATGCAAAATTTGAAATTTACTCTAGGAAATACTAAATAATGGGGAATAGAAGTTCCAGAAGCATTAATAAATCCACACATAGCAACAAGAACACCCCTTTTACCAGAAGTTAATTGACCTATTTGTTTTTGGCCCCCTTTGACTGAGAACTTTAGGAAGATTGTGAACTTTAGTAAGTGCAGTTTAGGCCTATGAAATATATAAACTATTCTTAAATGTTTTTTAATATAAAAAAACTAACTTACTATTGAAATCTGTACTTTTTTTGGAAGAAAAAAAAACAGTTTAATTTGCATGCTTTCAAAATTACTGTTTGGATTTGGCGTCACCTTTTCCTATTAATGTTAGGTGTTGCCATTTCCATAGTAAAAATGTTTTATTTATATTAGTGACAACCAGTAATATGTTATTTTATATCAGTTGGGTGACACCAGTGATATATTACATCAAGTAAATGCATTCACCCGGGGCACAATGAAACATGTTTCATTGTACCCCGTCTGCAAGTGTTGCATTGTACCCCGTACTGAGGTTACTAAATAAAAAAAGTTTTCAAGTATCTAAAATTTATTTTTTTTAATTTTGGTTTCGGAGGTATGAAGACAACAACACAAAGATAACAAAAAAAATGTGTAGAAAAAATAATTATTACATATAACAACGAGGAAAAAGAAACAAAATTACTTTTAGTAAAGAAACTTACTTTCAATGGTAAAAAACCAATAATCTTCTATTGTTAATGTTGTAGAAGTGAGAATGTATCCAAATCACATAAGTAATTGGAACATATAGTTGCATAACATATATATAAATTGCAACTTTCTGTGACAAATTTTACTGATTTTAGAAGTAATGTTTCATTGTACCCCTTGTTTTATTGTACACCATCTTCCCCTATCTTGTCCAAGAGGGGAAAATATTGACCGGATCTTGATCTCGTCATCCTAAAAATCAGCAATACAATAATGACTAGATATCTTGTCTTGAGCAAAATAGGTCAAATCTTGATGGATGAGATATCTCGTCAAAATCACTTGCAGGGTTCAAATGATTAAAGGACAATCAAGATTTACAATACTAGTCCCCCAAAACACTCTGAAAAAGAAAGCTAGTGGCTATGCTACTTTCATTTTTCCAGTTCACTCCAAAGAAACTGTAAAAATGGCCCAAGCCCTGAGGTGCTGTGGCTTCAATGCAAGAGGGCGCTGTAAAAGGTTCTGATCTAAGAGTGAAATGACATTTAGCCCCCACGTGTTTATATAATCGGACTGTCGACTGGATTGGATTTTTAATCTTCTTGGTGGTTGTCTCGCAGGTGTTTCGTCACTTGCAAAACTGGCATGATGGACAAGATATCTCGTCATTAGAAGAAAACTGGCCAAATCTTTATCTCGTCGTCATAAACAAATCGGTAATATTAGGATGATTATATATCTTAAATTAAAATAATAACAGATAAATATTCAGGACACGAATAGGGAACTCCACAAACGTTTAAAATAGCGATATGTTTTAAATATGAAGTTGATCTAACTTAGAAATAATGACATTATACTTGCGTAACATTGTTTCTGTTTCAATGAATGACGAATAATTTAGTACAGTTGAATCCTAGCTCATGGAATTTAGCAAAGGGATCGCTTATATTATAAAACTTTCGATTGGAGGAGAACGAATCACATCGGAATCACGTGATTCAACACAGCGGGAAGAGAACAGACTGTTGTAATAGAAGAAACTTCGTGATTTATTATCAGGAAGACCCATTACCTTCCAAAGATGATGATTTGGAATTACATTACTTGCAATGGGAATGAGGCTGCTTAGTATACGATACGGTGATTTGTAAAACTGTAAAAGCTGTTTTCATTCCAATCACGTTGTTTCACTTCTAAAAGAAAATGTGTCTCACGTTGGCAGAGTTGGTTGATTGACCGTAAAGAGGCAATGAAAAGATATTATCGAGAGAACTTATGATACAAAAAGCGCATTTTTTCTTTTTCTTGCTATGGTACTCAGGTATATTTTCAAATATAGTATCTCCTCGTCATATAGATATGTCTTGACTTGTTTCTCGGATTATCGGAAGAGATGTACACCTCGATTTTCTCACTAAAATTGCAAATTTAAACTGAATTGGTTAAAACGGAATAGGTCACAAAAGTGATGACGAGAAGGAATTCCTGCTTCAAAAATATTCTGTCTTATTTAATACTTTAAATAGTTATACCATTATTCGCGTTGAAAGTGTAAGGTTAGAGGAATTTTGATCAAAACGTATAGTTTATTGCTATTAAATTTAATAAAATTATTTATTATGAAACAGATTTGCAACCGGAAGTTTGCTAGTTCAAAACTCGGTCCAATCAGACTGCCGTATAAGCTATGTCGTGTTGAATCTGTCGTGGCCTCAAATGTAATCACTATGACGAGCTGTCAAAGTTTGGAGTGTAGGGTGCTAGCTCAGGTGTTGATGTCATCACCTGATTGCAGTTCAAAATGAAGAGGCGTTGTCCTTGGATCTTTTCTTTCCAGATGGATTCCGGACAGTCACCACTATCCAGTTGTAGTGGTCTAATTTTCAGATATTTGAGAAGAAAAGCTATTTTTGCTCTATTAAATAGGTCGTGTTGTGAATTGGCAGTTGGGGTTTCATGGCGCTATGCCCCAAAGCGGACAAACTGCGCGCAAAGTGAATTATAAAAAATAAAAGCAATATAGATATAATGGCTTAATAAAACAAAGTCGGTATAAAAATGAAGAAGGTATTTATAGTAGTAAGATAAAATAAGTAACTCTCTTAAGAAACATGAATCGTATCGTCGAAAAGGATTTGCGAATTGAGACCAGACATTAGAGGGTTCAAAAACAGCTAGTCCAAATGTCTTAAAGCTAGGTATTGGTGATTAAAATTTTATATTGATTCAAATTGGTAAGGTAAGGTAATTTTAATTAACGTCGTACTAGAGCAACACAACGGGCTTTTGAAGACGGTACGGTATTAATCCTCTAAGGGAAAGATCCGAGGACAACAACACGTCATTTTGAACCACGGTCAAACGACAAGGCAACACTTGAGCTGGCACCCCACTCTCCAAACTTCCACACCAACCCAACGTGAAGACTTTCGGCCACGACACATTTAAGGTGCATGCAAATATCCATACATTGACCGGGATTCGAACCATGAACCTTCCGATTTAAATTGGAAGTTTTATGTTTTGTTTTGGCAGTTATGAAATACATACTTATATTAATATGAAAACGGCTTACTATGCACACTTTATTCGTTTGAATTTATAGTAGACAATATACACTATTTAATAGTGCTTTTGATTTTATTCCATTAACAACGACCCGGGAATAAAGGATGTTGTTAGATTTCCCCGCAGCTGTTGGCAATGTATGAAAAACATGGATGGAATGAATGGGCATTTGAAAGCTACTTTAAAATGTTCGACACTTACCCAATGAGGTGAACTTGGACTATGCACTTCGATGTCTTGATCCAAGTCGCCAGTGTGTGTATCAATGTCAATGATCTGTTCGTTAAACTCCTTTGTTTCTTCTTTTTCCTCTGACGTGATTGACTGAAAAAGTGTAGATCAAGAATGTAGAATCTATTTTTGAGTTCTCATGAAATCGATTGATTGCTAAATAATTGTCCAACTCAAATCAAAATGTGTCTGTACACAGGAAAATAAACAGAGTGAATATTGATTTAAGCAAAAGTTCATCTCTCCTTTTTGACAAAAAATGAAGAACAATTATTTTATTTACTAAAACCCACATTGAATCTATATAAAATGGGCCGTTCTGTTCGGTGACCTTTCTAAATCTCTCAGGTAGTTGCATCATCCACCGCTCATAGAATTTCTGACTAGTCTCGCTGAAGAACGGTCTAGAAGAATGGACACGTGTTAGGGATTCAGGTGACGAAACTTTCTGAATCATTTGTGGCAAGTAGAATCATCCATGGCACTCTCACACAATACACCGTATATCTTCTTTTTTGTTTGCGAAGCATTCTTGCCTTTTCGGAAATAAAAAAGCATAATAGGATGAAAATGCTCCTCATTTTTCTGCCATTTTTAATGGTTAGCAAAATTTGAAAACCACAATTCAACAATTCGATTTCTTCGCCATGAACTAGCCCCTGAAATTCCTCCTTTCAAACGCCATCCAATCTTCGCACGTGTGAAGAAGATAACACTGCGGTTGTGCGATGCAGTGCCATCTAGAGCCTAAAACGGTACGAACTGCTGCATCATTTCAATCGTTCCATTTCTTGTTTCGGTACTCAATGCCAATGTAACTTCAAAACTTAAATTTAAAAATAGGTAAAAAATTATTGAAATAAAGAAATTATAGTGAAGAACATTTCAACAGTGGCCAGGACGCGGTTGGTAATTTACTTTGCTTACATAGATAACCGCCAGTCTTGAGGAATGCAAAACTCAGAATTTGGTCAATAAAATAGAATGATAAAATTAGATCAAAACAATTAGGCATTGAATTTCAAAGTAAACATTCAAGAGTGTCAAATAGTATGTAGAATTTTATTCCGAATTCATTCATACTAAGATATATTTGTAGTCTTTCCAGAACTGCATATTTATGGCAGAGAGAAATATCCACTCTGTGTAATGTATGTACACATAGAAATTAACAACTTTACCCGAAGCATGAAAACGATTTAGGTAAACCGATTCATTTCCCACGGATTTGTTATTTTTAATATACAAAGAACTAGCAAACGATAAAATCTGATCAACAATCATATTTTTAGATGAATGGTGATAATGGAGGTTACTAAAAATCTGTAAAAATACCAGAATAAACGCCAAATAAAGTTAAAATACAAAGTGATAGCAGTGATGCTTGTAAAAAACTCGTTACGTGACATACTAGTACTGTCTTTACTTGAGACAGACTAGTCATGTGGGGTCTACGTACTCGATCAAAATTAGTGACATTCTTCATAGGGGAGCGTGATTTCAGGATGGATTGATTCTCCTCCGTAGAGAAACAAGTGTGGTAATTTTGCTGGTCTCGCTTGGCCACCTTCTCAATAGGTTGGACGTCATGGGGACTCTGAAACATGAATTAGAAACATGTTAGAGATGTTTGACGCTGTAAGTAACTACTTCGCAGTTTATTCATTATTAACATTTGGAGAGTCGGAAAATTCGACTACTGCGAGGAATTAAATCAACCCATTCCTATTTTTTTTAATGTCTTTTACATTTTAACAGGGATTTAACACTCTATTTCAGAAATAAAATTCCCTGACTTTTCCAGGTTTAACAGAGAAATTTTTACATAATTCCAGGTTATACTTAAGCAATTCACGACATTTTTAAGGTGAAAAACCAAGAAATAAATTTAGCATTCAATAGCTAATAATAAAAACCAATTTAAGAACTATACCCCGCAAAAATTAATGCACCAATTACAAGTAATTTTGCATTAAAATAACTTATTGAAATAATTCAACATATTTGACTTCAATCAATTTGCGATTTAATGTTTTTAAAAAGCATAAAATTCTTCAATTTAAGACAGTGGACGAAGCAAAAGTCTTTAGCTGTTTCTTTTAAGAAATCGGTTGAAAAATTCAATTCATAAAATAAAGTGATACGAAACTGTGTGCAAATCCTATTGGTTACTTTTTCCAAAGCGTCATTAGAAGTCATGATCAATTATTTTTCAGGTCATTGAAGCTATTTTCCAGGTTTTAGACGAAAATTCGTAATTTTCCCTGACGTTTTGGACAAAATTAAATTTCTGACTATTCCAGATTTTTCAGGTTTCCCCTGACCCGTGGGAACCCTGTTTAAAATTAAGACACTTACTCCCAAGTGTTGAAAACGAGATATCTTGTTCATGAATATCCAACCAATTTTTCGGATGACAAGATATCTCTTCGTCGAGGTATTGTCGGGTTTTTTTTCTTCATGATGACGATATGATGACCTGGTCAAGTTTCTTCTAATGACGAGATATCTCGTTCATCTGTATTTGGTCAGTTTTGCTGATAATGAGATAACTCGTCAAAACTATCACCAAGAGAGTCCAAATAAATGACCACTGTCCTGAGAGAAATCCTTCTTAAGATCAATAAATAAACCTTAAAATTATATCGTCGAACTAAAACAGAAACTCATTTACAAACAAAAATAATATTTTTACAGTACAGCTGGGTTTATAGACTAACTATTGGTGTTTAGGTCGAAAAGGTGATAATTATCAGCATTCTGATAGTGTAATATACGCTACCCTACAATAATGGACCGGACGCCAGCGGATTTGCATAAAATTTGACTACTTCTTTAGGGGTGTTTTAGTGGTATGGCCTGGCACCTTTGTATGTATCTCCAGGTAAATTAAAGGGCGACGCCTACTTGAAAATTTTGGAGCATCAGGTTCTTCCTACGCTCTGGCAATTTTATGGAATCGATGAATCTTACTTCCAAGACGACAACGCTCCATGTCATGTTGCAGACTCTGTCAAGCAGTGGCATCGAGATATGGATGTAAAACGTCTTCCCTGTCCTGCTCAGAGTCCCGACCTAAACCCCCATAGAACATTTGTGGGACGAGGAAAAGCGACGCTTACGAACCAGGGAACCACGTTGAGCTAACGACATTCTTGTAGCAGGAAGGGACACAAATACCCATAGCTGTATATCAAAACCTTGTCGAAAGTATGCCCAAAAGGGTTGCTAGTGTAATTTCAGAACGTGGGGGACCATTCCCGTATTAAAACATGTATTATTTCCCTTATACCATCACATCTTGCTGTCCGGTCCATTATTGTAGGGTAGTGTATCTTTTAAACAGATTATAAATCATTATGCATTTCTCATCATGCAAAAATAAGTATTTAATGCCTAAGATAAATGTCAGTTGATAAGTTTCGGCTCTGAGCCGACGATATAACGATAGAGAGAAAGACTTCAACATCGTTAGAAAAGTCTACACATCTACTATAGAAGTCTATTTTCCAGGACCACCATAAGAAGAGACTTGTTACCGAACATTCGATTACTACTCTGTAAGCACCTGTCAACTGATATTTAGCAGTATGGGCATCTTTATTTAATTTTAAGCGACTCTTGGCGTTTCATTTAGACTCCAATAAAGAATGACAGTTGACATTAACACGTCTAGCACAAAGGCCAAAAAGAAAATGCTGGCGGGGGTTCTCTCATTTTCAACCCCAGAGGTCTCCACCCGGAGTGTGAAATGAACCCTCCCTAAGAGGCGCCCAAAATCCATGATTTCGTTTCAAACCATGCTGTGATGGGTTTTTTTGTGGAGCTAAATACAAAGGGCGATATTATTTTATTAACATCATTGTAACTTGTAGCGTAATTTGGCACGTATTTAATTTTAGCATGTTGATTATAGTTATAATTGATGGATATTTTTGATCATTTATATTTATTTATCTATGTGCTATGTGGCAACGATGTAAAAGGTTAATTAGATTCCTTGAGTTTTGTATATATGATATGGTTGTTGCATAACAAGATAATCTTTCATCTCAAACTTATTTTACCAAGTATGTTTTAATTATTTCATTTGCATAAATAAACAAGAATTTATCATGTCATACTTTCTTCAAAATGGTAGCAGAGCGTGGTTGTACTTTTGTTGACGATTTAAATAATCTACAAAGAAGCACGAGTTAAGCCTAACCGCTGACCGCGAAAGAAAGATAAATCAACCAACTCGGCAAAAATGGATCATATTAGTTCAGCTAGAATAGAGCAGCTAAATGAAAATAATTAGGCAATTTGGAGCATGAAAATAGAAGCATTACTGGATGCTAAGGATTTGTTTGAAGAAGTAATCCTTAATGAGGAACCGGTTAAAGATGAAAATAATCCAGACAGTGTGAACAATCATAAAACTTGGTTGAAGAAAAATAAGGAAACTTTTGGAATAATTGTTCTTAGCCTAACAGCGGAACAAGCGATAAAGAAAGCAAAAGATATTTGGGAAGCAATTAAAACACGATTTGAAGGTGCGGTAGAAGATAGACGAACAGATTTACTGTTGGATTTAACTCGATTGAAGAAGATGAGAAACGAAAGCATCGATGAATATCTTACAAGATCGCAGGGTCTCTCACAACAAATAAACGAACTAGGTAAACAAGTAACCAAAAGAGAATTGGTTCGGTATACAGGGTGGTCCCGAATTCATGGTACAAACTTTAATGGTAGGTACAGGACATTGTAACAATGATTTATTGTATAGGAATGTATAGTCGCAAGTGACGCGGTGAGGCGAAAACAGGGGAAATAACGGCCGAAAGGAAAAACAAAGATTTTATTGAAAGCGTTGTTGACAAGTGTCATGTTTACAGTAATTGTTCAAAATTGCGTCCACCAGTATCGATACATGCTTGACAGCGTCGGTGGAGCGATTGGTGTACACGTTCAAAGATGCCTGGTATTTCACGCACACCTGCAGCAGCTACAGATAAGCGAGCGACGAGATCCTCATCTGAGTCAACTGGAGTCTCATAAACAAGATGCTTTAGATGTCCCCATAAAAAGTAATCGAGGCTCGATAAATCGGGAGATCGGGGTGGCCAATGGACTGGTCCACCACGCCCAATCCATCGAGTACCAAACGTGGCATTCAGGTAATTCCGTACATCAATGCTGAAGTGTGCTGGCGCCCCATCGTGCTGAAACCACATGCGGTTACGAATGGCGATCGGAACATCATGCAGCAGTTGTGGTAACACTTCTTTCAGAAAAATAAGATAGCTTCCGCCAGTGAGCCGCGTGGGTAGTAAGTATGGGCCAATCAAAAAGTCGTTCGCAATACCAGCCCACACATTAATACTGAAACGTTGTTGAAACGCATGTCGACGCGTTGCATGTGGATTATCGGTTGCCCACACATCGGAATTGTGCGCATTAAAGACACCCTCGCGTGAAAATGTCGCTTCATCTGTAAATAGCACATAATCTACGAAATCCGGCTGCAACGCACATTGCTGCATCACCCACAGGCAGAAGTTCACGCGGCGAGGATAATCTGCCGGATTCAATGCTTGTACTTTCTGAAAATGGAAGGGGTGTAAGCGATTTTCGTTTAACACTCTGCATACAGTCTGATGACTCACACCTACGTCACGCGCAACAGTTCTTGTGCTTGACTCGGGTCTATCAGCCACAATGTTCAAGATGCTTTCTTCCAGCCTTGGAGTGCGTACAGCTCTTACTCGACCAGCGCCATGTCTGTTGACGTCGAACGCACCTGTTTCACAAAGTTGACGATGTAACCGTTGAAAAATTCTATGATCCGGCATTCGTCGATCAGGATACTCCGCGCGATACATTCGTAACGCAGCTCTGCCGTTACCATTTGCACGGCCGTACATGTAATGCATGTCTGCTTTTTCTGCATACGTAAAGTCACCCATCGTCTACGGCAGCACAATTGTGAATGGCGCTTTTCCCTACTGCGATGCATCATGTTCAACAGCGGCTAGACATCTACTGCCCTCTACCGGCAATGATACCAACCGATCACTCCATTTCTCTTTCCTTTTATTTCCCCTGTTTACGCCTCACCGCGTCACTTGCGACTATACATTCCTATACAATAAATCATTGTTACAATGTCCTGTACCTACCATTAAAGTTTGTACCATGAATTCGGGACCACCCTGTATTGTAGAAGGCTTACCATAGAGGTATGAAACTGTTGTGTTAGCACTGTCAGCTAATCGAGGAATCAAGTTTGTGGATTTAAGACAAACTTTATTACATTTTGAGAAGAAAGAGCATGACAAAAAGGGTGAACTTGGAGCTTACAGGACTCATGACAGATTCAAGCCAAAGCCAAAATCCTATTTTATCTGCCATAAACCTGGGAACCTACAAAAAGACTGTTGCTTTGGAAAGAACAATTTCAAGAAGAAAAATCCTGGGAAACCAAACGCAAGAATGCAGAGCTCAAACAATTACAGAAATGAGCATGCAAGAATTTCAAGGGAAGATTAAACTTCGAGGAAGGAATCAGCATTGACAACCAGCAAAAAAGAAACTTCTGAAGAAGAACAGAGCGAGTGGCTTTTGGACTCCCACACATCCCACATGACTCCTAGTGAAGCTTGGATGGAAAACATAAAGGAAGAAAATGCAATTGTCAGTGTGGCTGAAGAAGGCAGAAATATTGAGTCAACATGCAGAGGAGAAATAAGAGCAGTTTCAGCAGAGGGAGACGCCAAAAATATAAGATTGAAGAATGTTTTATGTGTTCCTAAGTTGAGAGCTAATTTGATGTCTGTGCCATCCATAGTAAAAAATGGAAATGAAGTTGTACTAAATAAGCAAGGAGCTTTTATATATGATGAAGATGGAAAGTTAATGTGTGAAGGTACATTTAAAGAAAACATGTTTATTGTAAAATTAATACCCCAGAAGACGGAGGCAGAAGGTGAAACATGTTTCAAAATAAAGGAAAATTCATATAAATTATGGCATAAGCGACTTGGACATATTAATCCAGATTACTTAAAAATGATGTTAACAAAGAATATGGTTCGAGGATTAGAAAAGCTAGAAGGAGAAGGTGCAATTTGTGATTCATGTGTTAGAGACAAAATGACTGGTCGTTCGTATGAAAACGCTTATTCAGAGACCTCTGAAGGACCTCTTGAAGCTTTACACATTGATTTATGTGGTCCATTTAGAGTGGAATATCTGAATGGAAAGAAATATATGATGACAGTAGTATTCGAGAAGATATTTTGTTGAGTTTTTTGAGGACTAAAGATGAAACAAGTGAAATTCTGCAAAATCTTATAAGAAGAAGAGAGAATGAACTAAATACCAAAGTCAAAAGAATTAGAACTGATAATGGGATAAAATTTATTAATGAAGTCATCCGTCAATATTTAAACCAGAAGCGAATAAAACATGAAAAAACAACATTCTATTCACTGAGAAGCAACGGAATAGCAAAAAGGGCGAACAGAACATTACTTGATAAAGCAAGAATTCTCTTGATAGATAGTCAGTTACCACTACAATTCTGGGCCGAAGCAGTTGCAACTGTTGAATACATGCACATCATAACACCTACTAAGAACAGAAAAGATAAAACACTTATGGAACTTTGGAATTCCAGAAAGACTTTAGTTCGACACCTCAAGCTTTTTGTATGTTTAGCATATTATAAAGTGCATAACAACAAAAGGCATAAATTAGAAGATAAAGCACAAAGAGGTGTATTCATTGGTTATTATTGAGAAAGAAAGGCGTACAGAATATTTAATATAGAGGAAAAAAGAGTAAGTGAAACTTCTGATGTTATGTTTGACGAACTGACAAATGGATATGTTTCAAATGAACCTCAAAAAGGAGAAAAACGAGTAAACTATATGGGTATTGGTTACGGTATAGGTGATCAAGAAGAGTCTGAGAGGAAAGTCACATTAACTGAAGTTCCAGATTTACAAGAACAAAGAGATACAATAATAAACGATGAACAAGACAGCAACAACTCAGATGGCGAAGAAGGTGAAGACCAGAATACATTCGAATACATACCAGAATACATACTGTTAGAGGTAGAAGAATGCCCACCAGATATGATGATTATCAAGTATATGCAGCAACAGATTTCACACCTGAAACGTATGATAGTTCTGTAACATCCGATGAAAAGGATGAATGGAAAAATCCAATGGATGATGAACTGAACTCTTTAGAGACGCACAACGTATGGGAAACAGTAGATAAACCTAAGAATAAGAAAGTGATTAAAAGTCGGTGGGTATACGATATTAAGAAACCAGAAGGGGAGAAACATTACAAGGCAAGACTCGTTGCTGTTGGTTGCGGACAGAAACAAGAAATAGATTTTGAGGAAAGTTTTGGTCCAGTCATGAAATGGGATTCACTGAGAATTCTTCTGTCCCTTGCAGCAACAAAGAATTCCATTGTAAAGTTCTATGACGTCAAAACAGCTTATATAGAAGCACCAAAAAGTTACGAATTACCTGATGGTAAGGTTTACTTGATCAAGCGTAGCATATATGGTTTGCCACAGTCAGGAAGATGTTGCTATGACCGATTCAATGAAATATTATAACAAACTGGCCTAAACAGGCTCAAGACAGATCCATCAATTTATGTTAGAAGGTAAGAAAATGAATATATTTATATTGAAATATATGTAGAAGACTTCTTAATAGTAACGAGTTGGAAGAAAATGCTTAATAATGTTATTGAAAATGTAAGAAAAAATATCGAAATTGAAGAAACAACCAATTCAAACATGTTTTTGGGATTATAGATAAAACAGACTGAAATAATTTTATCCCAGAAGAATTATGTGATGAATATATTGGCAAAATTCAATATACATGATTGCAACTCGGTGAAAACTCCAGGTGTAGCAGGAGATAAACAGCTTGATGAATATAAAGATTCGAGAATTTTTGCATAGAAGAAATATCAAAAAGATTGGATTTGTGATGTATTTAACTACTGGAACACGACCAGACATCTCTTACACTGTAAGAAAATTGTCGCAATATAGCAGAGATCGCCGAGAAGTGCATTGGACTGCCATCAAACGACTTTTTCATTATCTGAAAGGGACATAACTATTGTCTAAGATTTAAACCAACAAATGGAGAATTCAATGCTGGTACTGATGCTAGTTGTAGTACCACACCAGATGCTAAATCTTATAGGTTACTTGTTGAGGATTGGAGAAACCATAAATGGCTGGGAAAGTAGAAAACAAAACTTGTGGCACTATCAACAATGGAGGTAGAACTAATTACAGCTTGTGATTGTGTTTGTGCTGTAAGATGGACAAGTTCCTTATTAGAAGAATTAGGTGAAAATAACCTAATAATAAAACCCATTGATATTAGTACTGATAGCAGCGCCCTGATGGATTGGATTAATAATCAGAAGGTAAATTGTCGGCTAGATATATCAATAGGAAGTTCCATTTTATCAGGGATGATAAGGAAAAAGGTGATATACATTTCATACATAAGAGTACTAAACATTTAGAGGCAGATGTGTGTGTGTGTGTGTGTGTGTGTGCCATGACAAAACATTTATCGAGTGACATTTTGAAAGGTCATATGGTTAATCTTGGACTTGAATCGTGTGTGTGTGTGGACTTGAAGTCTTATTAACTGTTATTAGAATTACTTACAAATGACAAAAATATAGGGGGAATTAATGGATATATTTGATTTTTATATTTGTTTATCTATGTGCCATGTGGCAACGATGTAAAATGTTAATTCGATTCCTTGAGTTTTGTATATGTTACCGTTAAAGTATGAAATCCGTTATTTTATAGAATAGTTATTTTATAGTTATTCCATGAAATAACTGATCGTGTCCGTTAAAGTGTAAAACTCTCTTGTATTTCATGGTTTAACTAGTTATTTCATAGAATAATGATCTGCAGCCCGTTAAAGTGTAAAATAATCTATATCATATATCTCGCACGACAAATACATTTACCTTCCACCCCTACTGCATTTATGAACTATTCCAGGCCATAGGGAGATAACTTGTTTAGCGTGTTGGCGCCAGTTCATTCCGGTTAATTGATTGCTTGCACGTACAGTGCCGGCTGCTGTTCGTCAAATACTGTTTCCACGTATCAGGTATTGAGATACATTTATTTTTTTAAGTTTTATAATTTAGTAATTTGTTATTACGTTAATTTAGCTTGCTTACGTTAACGTGCAATTATTTTTAAGACCTTAAATTGCCTTGAACAATGAATTCTTTAAGTGATAACGAAAAAAAAAACTGCAATGAAAGAAAAGTTTGAATCTTTACTAAATAAGCGTGATGTGAAAGAGAACTGTTCTTTGCTCACCCGTGAAAAATTATTAAGTTTGATAGCTGATGTAAAGAAATCTAAAACATCAGATAAGAAAGTGCCACGTGATTATTGGTTACTTCAACATTACGATGTCCTTGAAGTTCAAGGAGTAGAAAAATTAATAGTCCCTGCAACAAATGCAACACCAGATGTTTTATTGCTCAAGTGATTCTTTGTTTGACATTTTGTACGAAACTCATTTATCTATTGGGCACGGTGGTATAGACCGAATGATAAAAGAACTTAATCGTCGTTACAAAAATATTACGCAAAATGATATTAAGATTTTCCTGAATTTTTGTGAATCTTGTCAACAAAAACGCAAAGCGGGCAGAAAAGGTGTTGTTGTTAAGCCCATGATTTTTTCACATATGAATTCAAGATGTCAGGTTGACCTCATAGATTTTCAATCACAACCTGATGGAAACTATAAATTTATTTTAGTTTATCAAGATCATCTTACAAAGTTCGTGGTTTTAAGACCTATTCAAACAAAGAGAGCAGAAGAAGTTGCAGGACAGTTGCTTGATATATTCCTGTTGTTTGGAGCCCCATGTATATTGCAATCGGACAATGGAAGATAATTTCGTAACAAACTTCGTTCGTAAAAATGTTTTTGTTTTAGAAATAATGTTCTTTGTAATTCCAAGTGTCATTTTAGTAATCCTTGTTGTAACAAATAATTTTATGGTACGTTTCCATAAATACCATTTATATGCTGCATAAATTAGATAAATTGCTTCTTTTTCATTTTAATTGTCTATCATTAGTTTAATTTCATTTTAGATAAATTGTTTATTTTACACTTTAACTGTCTCTCATTAGTTAATTTATAGAATACCTAGTTATTTCATAGAATAACTAGTTAAAGTGTCAAATTAATAACATATTACACACTTTAACGGACACGATCAGTTATTTCATGGAATAACTAGGTATTCTATGAAATAACTGCATTATATACTTTAACGGTAACATATATATGATATGGTTGTTGCATAGCAAGATAATCTTTCATCTCAAACTTATTTAACCAAGTATGTTTTAATTATTTCATTTGCATAAATAAGCAAGTATTTAACAAGTCATACTTTCTTCAATAATAAACACCAAATACCATCAAATTGGCCATAAATCTAATTAGTTCAAAACCGGAAATATTCTACTACTAGAGTAGTTTATGTTTGCAAAGATAAACACTTTCCCGTGTATGTCTGGACAACAACAATAAAAAAAAGTCACTAACGGAATAAGATATTAGGTACTTCCCCAAAATCACCAAGATTTATATAACTTTGCGAAATATATTCTCATAGAGGTCAAATAGTAAATATATGTTATAAATACTTCAGATTAATGACAGCGCTCACACATTATTTCAGCTCATATAATGTTTCGTATAAAAGTTCATATTTTCATTTCAAGTGAAGTCGAACATACATCGTGTTGCTTAAAAGTTGTATCCACGTTAAAGTACTTCGCTATCAAAAACGACACATAAATTAGCAATTCGATATCATTTTACGGTGAAGAATGTAAAGACCAAAAGGGCACGTTCCTTTCGACATGACTTCAAGTAATTAGAAACCGTCCTTTTAAAAAGTAATGCAAGAGCCACAAAAAAAAGTTGGAGCATTTCTCTCTAATTATAATTTATTTTTGGCTTTATTTAAATACGTCAATGATTATTTACATTAGCTTAAAAAAAATTATCCAAGTCTTGGGATTTAATTTCAACGGAAAATAAAGTTTTAAAATTTTGGGAAATAAATTAATATCTATTACTTTTACCTGTAATAAGAAAAAAATTATTACACTTTCAATATTAACTATAAATGTGTCGTTGGGAAAACTATATTATTAGTGTTATTATTAAGGTGCTACTTTTTAGAATTTTATGCATCTGAAAGATGAGTTAAAACTGTCTCTTGAAAAATTAATGTTCTAGAATTTTTTTTATTTATTTACAAATTTTAAGTAGCTAAGTAATTAAATAATTCATATTTTAATATTAAAAATATATGACAAACCGCTTTCTTGAACGGTTCTACAAGTTTTTGCTTGTCACAGAATTTAAGAATTCCTACTCTAAAATTGAAATATCTGAAAAATACATTTTTCTGAATTAAACTATAAATCTTATTCAATTATAAAATTAATAATCTAAAATTAGAATTTCTGAAAAATGTATAGTGTAGAATAAAATTACGTATTTGAACTATTGTATAGAATACAAGAATTCATATTTTAAAATTTTAATTTCTTAAAATTTTGTTCTAGAATTGCGTACTATGATATAGAATACAAGAATTCATATTCAAATATTGGAATTTCTGAAAACTAGAATTTTTTTTCTAGAATTTCATATATACACTGAAATACAAACATAAATGCTTGAATAGTAGTTTTTCTCACCAAAACTCGCTTTGTCCTTTTTCTGGAACTTCGTCTTAGCTCGTATATACCACCATAATTCAACTAAAAAAAAAGGGGAGGTAGGAGAGAATGTTAAATTTATTACTTTAAAAAATCCTTATTTTTCAGATCAATTTGAAATTAAATTTTAAACATAATCTCGAGCACCTCAATACGAGTGTTCGCAAGGAAATAAAATACATTGATATAGAATTGAAAAAAATACTTTTTAAAAATCAAAACTAATTAAGTTCTTGTAACAGAAGATGTTTAACTTTTTTCACTTGGCGAAAAATATTAAAAATAGACATGAAACAAATTGCAGATTGCTGAAATAGTTTTTTAAAAGGAACTAGAAATTTTGCTTCTCTCTAAAAACATTATCTACACAAAGCTTTTGTAGAACTGTCCTTCGTGCAACTATAGAATGGAATTATTTCCAAATAAAGGGTCGTACGAAAAAAAATGAAATCTGTCATTACAAAAAGGTTTCGCTACTTACATTGATCCCAGTCTTTTTATTCCTTGATTTTCCTTGTCTTTTGGGAATGTAAAGTTCTATATTTTCCTTTTCCACCTCTTCCTCTGAAAGGACTTCCTTTTTCAGAAAATCTTTTAACTAAACATCGAAATAAAAGCGCACGTTTTTATATCAACTGTATAAGAATGGTATTTTAAAATTTAAAAAATACTTGGTCAAGAAGGTATTTATTTAATGGAAAAAATAATTTTCACGAAACATTACTCATCCAGTGTTGAGTGATAGAATATTTTACGGAAATATTGAAATACAAAATTATGCTAAGCCATTTCCGAATTTTTATTACAACGCATAATTAATTCAATAATTCATACATTAACAATCAATGTATTTTAAATTATCAAGCAAATGACGACTGCTATGCCGAAGTCTAAAATACTTAGATTTGTTTCTCGATCTTCAGATATATTTTGCTACAAAAGGATTAATTAGATCCGAATTCAGTAAAAATATAATATTTATGTATTAGAAACATTATAAGCAATATAATAATTCCTTGTATCTTGAAAGAGATAACTTTTTTCACGTGTCTGTAAATTACACAGTGTACATAGTATATTTTAATCTACAACTCTTTTTTCTGATCTCAGTGTAAAAACTTTACACTGCCATTGAGTCTGTGCAAAATTGCGTTTTTGGGCATAGGCATAAGGGCCATTAAAAAGGTCTTCATGCGCTCCACTGTAATGCTGGATGTGTGAGGGAGAGATTAGCAATATAAGCTACACTTTGTACTAGTGAGAAAGTTTTTCTGACCTTCCAATATCATATTTTTCAAATGGCCAGATCAGAGCCTGGCAAGCACAAAGAAAGTTTTCTTGGGCAAATTGAAGCCAAGCAGCTCTCCTAATATGTTTTACTTAGGTACCATTAGTGAAAAGGTACTGGAGATTATCTGCTCAATTATTTTTGAAGTATGGACAGGTGGTCGTCCTCTGAGAGTAGGACTTTCTCTTGTGCCAGGTTGTTTATTTGATCCATCTTTTGCTAATGATGTCAGCTTTCTCGTTGCCAGGAATGTCAACATATGATGGGATCCTTGGAAAATGTATTTCATAATTTTTATTGAAACTTAATATTGGGGTTGGACTATTTTTTATTCAAAATAGGATCATAACTGATGAAGCATTTTTAATTGCTAGACTTGCTACTTACTAATCAATTCGTGTGAAAATAGTACGTGTGATCAAGGGCTTAGAGATTCGCACCACACGTCTATTCAAATACATGGATATACATGTATTCAAAAGCACGCGTACATATGTATTTACAAAACATAGCTGGGTAAGATAATCTAGTTTAATTCTGTGAATAGTTGCAGCAATTTAAATATTCTTCATTGTTTTAAAAATGCTAAAAAAAAAATATTTTTTTCAATCGTTCCTACAAAATGTTTTACGCACATTTTTCTGACTGCTAAAATTGTAAACAATGAACATCCAAATGTTTGAAACGTTAGAAAGTAGAAAGTGTTAAAAGCTCAATGAAATTATAATAATATTCCAAATTAACTCATTGGAACTCAAGAAAAGTGAAGGGAAACTGAATACACGGATGGTAAGCCCAGTAAATATCTGTGTATTAAAAACACATTCGAAAAGTGAAAGTCTTGACCAATAAAATATTTTCCAGAATTCTTTCATCCAATCGATAAAGCCCCGTTTACACGAGCATTGTGCTAATCATTAGAGCTAACATCTCGTACTAATATTGGGACATGTAAACCTGAAGTATTAGTGCTAAGAGTTAGAGTAAAAATGCGAGAGTGAATAGAAGCGGATCCTCTATTTTACTAAGCGCAAGCAGACACCACTTCTCCCCACTATTACCAGTTAGGGATGCGACATTGGTGTCGATGTTTTCAAAACATCGATGTTTATACTTGTCTATGTTTTATTTTTAAATAAAAAAATTAACGTTATAAAAATTTAAAAAATAACCAAGTAGCATAATTTTTATAATCAGCTAATTGAACATACTTTTAGACCAAAGAGGCCAAGGGTGAAGGGTCTGAAAACATCGATGTCTATGTTTTCAAAACATCGATGTTTTATAAAAATACATTGATGTTTTATAAATAACATCGATGTATTGGAGCTGATGTCGAATTACTAACTGTTAAATCAGTTTTAAAAAATGGGGAAAAAAGTTTAAATACACTGAATTTTAAAAACATTGACGGTTTGGGGGCGATGTATTATCAACATCGATGTTTTAATTTTGAACATCGATGTTTTGCTGTCGATGTCGCATCACTACTACCAGTGTGAACGGCCCAGCCCGGAGGACAGTGCTTAGTCAAGGAAACGCGTGGACTTCAATTTCAATATGTATTCTTTTGTACCTGGTTTCTTTTGTGCTTAAATGACAGAAAAGTGGAGCTCAGAAATCAAAAACTTATTCATGAGTGTCTTTAAATTACAACATCTTCGATGTACAAACTCACGGCAAAAAGTTGCGGATGCAATGAAATGCAAGGTTTTGGTGTGGCTGAGGCAAAAAATCCCTTCTCAGCAACTAATTTCTCATCCATGCGCGTTTATCTTTCCTCAATTCTTCTTCGAGCTCTTCGATTAATGATTTTATAATAACATTTGAATAATGTTTATCAACGCGTTTCAATTTCAGACGGCGGTCTATCGCGAATTGATATCACTGAACTCACACTCCCAACTACTGGTTAGTACTAATGATTAGCACCATGCTCGCGTAAACAGTGCTTAACCCATTAACGCGCAGCGTCCTCATTTGAGGACAGTAGATAAAAGAACGTGTAGAATCTTTATATTTTCCGGAAACGTTTGTTTGTTCTGCACGACAGTAGATGGTATTGCCAGAAAGAATCCCGCAAATTACCAAGTATATGTGGTTGTTTAGAACTCCGTGATATGGATCGCCATTTCATGTTTTTTCATATCTCACACTTGCATTTGCTTTCTGTCTAGCTACAACGCCTAAATTCTAGGTAAAACATTTTATTTTTATTAGTATCTCAAATTAGAGTACTATATAAACTTATAATAGAAAATTAATTTCTTTTGAAAAAAAATTCGTTTTCAAAAATGACATCCAATTTTGCTGTTCTCAATTGAGGACGCTGGGCGTTCCACCAGCTTTTATACAAATTTCAAGATTCATTGCAATTTTTGAATTTTTTCGTGTAATAATTGAATTAAAAATTATTTCGACTTTTATATGGTAAATAGTCATTACTTTCCTAAAGCAAAACAAAGTATAAATAATTATAATGACTCTAGGTTCTTAACGATTGCAGAAGCTCATGAATATTTATTTTCCGAACAAATTGAAACTGACATCGGAATTACACCTAACGTAGATGAGATTACTAACGAAGAGGATCTTAACGTTGAAAGTACAGCTTTAGCTGAAGTACGTGATATTGCAGGAACAACTGAAATCGAAAATTGCGAAGATCCAAATTCCTCTGAAACTAAACTCTGTGACTAGAATTGTGTTCAAAAACTAAAATTGTGTCACTATAAGAGACAACAAAATTGTAAGATGTCCTCTGAAATATAGGAAAGAAAGAGAAAAAGAAACAAAATAGTTTTATGAGCATAAATTTGATAAAGAAAATTAAATTTTAATAGTCAATAATGGTAATGGTAATTTTTAGTTAACGTCGTACTAGACCAACACAATGGGCTATTGACGACGGTCCGGGATCAGTCCGTTAAGAGAAAGATCCAAGGACAACACCTCGTAATTTTGAACCACGGTCAGATGACGAAGCAACACCTGAGCTGGCACCCCACTCTCCAAACTTCCACGCCAACCCAACGTGAGGACTTTCGGCCACGACCGATTTAAGGTGCACCAGCCGCCTCTACACCATACGTTTACAAACATCCATGCCCAGACCCGGATTCGAGCCAGGAACCTTCCGATCTAGAGGCTAACACCTTAACCATTTAATAGTCAGATGGAACGACAATAAGTCTGTTACTTTAGCAACAAATTCTGAACACATTAATTCTGCGTTCCTTGTGTTTCCCCAAACATCATACCAAACCAAAAAATTGATACATATATTATGTAAATTTGTATGCATTTTGTTTATGTATCATATTTGTGCATCTTGTTCTCCGTCATTTTGCATAAAAAACTGTCCTTTTTATCAACTGTCATAGTTCGCACAAAACTGAAATTATAGCGTTGAACATTACTCCGTTTGAGAGAAATTGTCATTAAATTTCAAGTAAATAACAGTTTAAAATTAATCTTATCTTAAAATTTAATAGAATACTGTAACTAGTCCGTTTTTACATCTATTACATGTTGTTTTCAAATATTCTGACTTCATTGAATTTCTTGATTTTTTTTACCGGAACGCCCGGAGTCCTCAAATGAGGACGGGCTGTAATTTTAAAACTAAATCACAAATTGATTGAATTTTAGGTTTTTTTTCATTCAGAGGGTCATAATTACATAGATTTGAGATAATCATGAAAATATTTTGAGCAGAAATAATTAAATAACGAGCGTTAATGGGTTAATACTACAGACAGTACTTAAATAAACTGAACATTATAAACATTAATTACATATGAGAAACTTTGCTGGTAGTAAACGTTTAATTACTAACAGCATATGTTAATTTTAAGTAGCAATACAACACACTAATGCACAGGAATAATTAAAAAAATTCACTATTCAAGAATATCACTGGTTTTCGTTAAATATTATTTTCAATTATATTTTTTTACAGTTAAAGTTCTATTGTTTAATTAAAATTGCAATACCTAATTATATCAACATCATCATTTATCACAAAAAGCATTCCTATCAAATAGTTTTATGATGTAATAAAAAAGACTTGATATAAGACATTTCGCTTACCGTTAAAACAGGTCTTGAGTTATTTCTAGTCACATTAACCAGCAAATCTAATCTATTCTTAATAAAATACTGATTGGCGTATTCCTTTTCGCCATAACAAAGCTCCGAGGTTTGTGTAAGATCCACCATTTTCCGAAATCCGTAGAGATTCAGCTGTCGAATGAAAGACGACACACTATTGCTTTTACAAAAATTATTATTCGGGTCCAGATATTCTCTTTTGAACTTCTCCATGTTGAAAATTATAGAATCGCCAGAATTACTCCATTTGACAGCACCAGTTCTGCATTCATTAACAACGCGCCACAGTTTGTACTGGAACTTTTTAATCCTCATATTGTTTAAAATTCACGTTATTTAAAAGTTATAAGCTCTCACGACCGTCATTAGCAAAGGCTAAACGTTAACAATGATTAATAATGACAGAATAAATTTTCGTCGCAAATAAATACAAGAAAATTATCTAATTAAACGCGGGAAAATAGTTAAAGTCGTCTGCTAGGATTTAATTCGCTCCATAAATTCGCGCTCATTGCAGCTTATCGCAGACGAAAATCTTCGCAATAATTGGGCTAGTAAAAATCGTCTGCTAGTTTAATACTTGAATTAATATTTAAAAAAAACACACACAATCGAGTTAGACTGTAGTAAAATGTTTTACCGTTGATGAGAAAGTTAAATATTGTTTATTTCGTAGATTCAAATTAATTTACAACTGACGGAATAATTCGAGACTCAGAATTGTTGTTTGGTTGATGGAAATTGCAGTCATTTGCACACAACGCTACTATATGTTGAATGATGAATTATTATCTATAGAATGAAACAACTTCAAAACAAATTATACTTTGAATAATCAATCTTGAAATTGTTTTATTCCATATCTTCTACATTTTATTTTAATATATTTTAACGTCTCCAGAATTAATACTAATTTGTAACACTGAATCTAATTTATATATATTTTCAAGGCCATAAGCATCTGTTGTAAAATTGAAGAATTTGGGTATTTCAAAATTTTCTTTAAAAGAAAAGGAGTGCAAAATACAAAGTAAATGTAAATAATTGTCTTCTGACAGTGGTTCACAATTACGCGGTGTTGCCCTCGGATATGTCCCTTTGGTTTTGATTCTGGACCGTCACCAATTGAAACTTTGTGTTGCTCCTGTACAATTTTTATTAAACTAGGGGGCTCCGCCCCCTGCTCGCTTACGCTCGCCAACCCCCGGGGATTGCTGCGCAATCCCATTTGGTTTGCTTCGTAAACCAACACTCCTTTCACAGATGTCATTTGGTTTGCTTCGCAAACCAACATTCCTTTCACAGAGTGAAACTATCTGAATAATTCGTATTATGCTGATTTCACTTTCCGGTACATGACGTCACAGCGAGGGCTTCGCGCCCTGCTCGCTTACGCTCGCCGACCCCGGGGATTGCTACGCAATCCCGTTTGGTTTGCTTTCTCAAACCAATACTTCTTTCGCAATTGATTTCACTTTTTTTTGCTTTAACACTTAATGCACCCTAAACTAATAGCCGCATCAGTAAAAATCTTCTGTATCTTGTTCCCTGTACAATTTTAAGTAAACAGTGTTAATATCAAAACTTTACGATTGTACTTTGTCGGTAAACTGTCTTGAGAACAGAGGGAAAAAAGCGAGCCTTTTTCCTCGCCAAATAAAAAGAAATCGTTTTTATGGCAATTGTTGCTACGATAAATTTGATATCTGGCAAACCCGATAGTCAAAAGTGTAACCCACTGCTGTTTGCGGAACCAGCTATGCGAACTGAAAAATACGAAATTTGTGTCACCAACTTTTGATTGCATCGAATTTATTTATGAACCAATTTTAAAAATAGTTGTACCGTAAGAAAGAGTACATTGTGAGGTATACTGCAATATTTTTAAAATTAAAAATTAACAGTAATACTATACAGATATGACCATTTTAGTTTTGTATCGGAAGTTACGATCTGAAAGTTCCGAAAATTGTATGACCCACTTTTATTTGCATCGATTTTATTTATTAACCAATTTGAAAAATAATTGTACCATAAGAAAGAGTGTAATGTAATGTATTCAGTGATGTTTTCAAATTTAAAAAATAATGGCTTTTGCCGTAGACAAAACGGTTTTAACAATAAGTAGCGAAAATATCCAAAGATTCCGAATTTTGTATGACGAACTTTTGATCGCATCCAATTTAATTATTAACCGATTTCAAAAATAATAGTACCGTAAGAAAGAGTATATTCTGAGGTATACTGCTATATTTTAAAAATTAAAAACTAATAGTAATTAGATATAGATATGGCAGTTTTAAAAAAAAGTAACAAAAATGTCCCGATTTTTCCTGAATTTCAAAAAAATATTATCAAGAACCAAATTTTAATTTAAAAAAAAACTCGACGAGCTGCAAAAATTTACGTTGAGAGGTACTCTTAAAAAAAAACTCACGACTAAAGACTGAAATTTTGAATATGTTTTGCTCACTCGCGGAAGAAATTTCACTTCTTCAACTTTAACACTTAATAAAACCTAAACTAATAGCCGCATCGGAAAAAAATCTTAATAATTATCCAGGGAATACGATGAAGAACAAAGCATGTTAATTTCATATTTTTCCGATCAGTACTTTCTCGGGAAACCGTCTAAGAATGGAGCTAAACAACAAAAATTTCAATTCTTCGGCGGCGGCGGCGGCGGCGGCGGTAACTTTTTTTTAATATAGAGAGATACCTACTTAAGTAAATTTTTTTAAAAAACAACCACCCCACTCTCTCTCTCTCTCTCTCTGGTATAGGATAATTTGGTATTTTTAGCGCGGCTATTTCAAATAAACCAAAGGGACGTCGTATACCGAGAATGCTAATACAATAAAAAAGGGATAATTTTTTCGGGTTGTTTATTTACAATGAATAGTGGTATAATTACTGTATGATCGATTTTCACCATCTCCTGAATAATATTTAAATACTACAATATTTTTCTATATTTTATTCTAATTCCGAATTAAATCTAAAGTGTTTAATATAATATATAAAAGGTAGTATTTTGATTATTTTAGAATTTATATTTTGTGAACTTCATACGTTTGCGTTACCGATTTTTGGAGTATTTCACAAAAGAAATATTGGAGAAAAATGTAAAAGAAATAGCATTCAGTGATTTGTAGAGGAAATATTTTGTATCCTATGTTCCTGTCTCATACTTAAAGAACGTAAAAGTGGAAATTTTTATTTGGTCCTTTCTTGCACAAATAACCATTTCAATAAACCTCTTGTGTTACAAATATGCTTTTATTGCTTTGATACATTCTTGCATCAAAGCTTTATTCTTTGCCAAATCCTAACAAATTATAAATTTGACTTAAACGTGAAAGAAAATTAACAGTTAGAAAGGTAAAATTTCTGTACTCAAACAGCGTACAGTTGTACAAGGAAACCT
Source organism: Metellina segmentata (assembly GCA_947359465.1). Lineage (NCBI taxonomy): Eukaryota > Metazoa > Arthropoda > Arachnida > Araneae > Tetragnathidae > Metellina > Metellina segmentata. The sequence goes on along the minus strand of OX375880.1, from coordinate 124,856,911 downwards.
TCAAAAGTCAAATTGTACAAAATAATTACATTTAGATATGAATCTGTTGGAAGGAAATAATTTAAAACCAAACCATTTTCTGTAGCATTTTACATTACCACTGGGGTGAGATGCAAATCTGACAAAAAAAAATTGACTGTAAAAGCAGTTTTAATAAATCAGCTGAATTTTAGAATTGGAACACAGAACGAACTACTGCAAAACAACAGGTGTTCTTGAAGAATACTTTTTGTTCGGAAGAATTTGATCGTATTCTTTTTCGCTAATACTTTATTATTTTTTTTATTAAATTCGTCTATTTTTTTCAATAAATCGTCTTTATGGACAGAAATTGTTCGTTCCAGAGAATTCTAATTAAATTTAAGTTAGATTCAGATAAGGAATGAAAAGAAATGAAAAGATGATCTAAGATATCAAATAAGGGTCTTATACAATCAATCTTCTTCGTTTACTTTGCTTTCATCTGACTCACATCGTTATTCAACTTAAAAAAGTTCATCCTCTTTTTGATTTTTTACAAGAATTGAAACATATGTCGAACAACGTTGACAAGTTCTTTCGCAGACGATTAAATAATTATCAGCATTATAAAATGTTGACAAAGCACACATGGATTCGAAAAGGTCTAAAATCTACAAATAGATTTCGGTGAAGTACCTAAAAAAAGAACGTTTTTCCTTGAGGATATAAAAATGGCCCTAATGTTTCTAATGTATAAAATGTTATATATACATACACACACACACACACATATATATATATATATATATATATATATATATATATATATATATATATATATATATATATATATATATATATCGTTGCCCGTGCCCGTGGTGTATGGTATTAAGCTGGTGTAAAATTTTCCGCAGATTTCAGATCCGTTGAAGATATATCTATATAAATAAGAATGGAGTGTTTGTTTGTACATTCAATATTTTCGACCCATTTCAAGTTTTCTATCCGTTTTGGACCCTTCTGATGCCGAATCCGCCTTTTTCTCGTTTGGTGTCTGTCTGTCTGTCTGTCTGTCTGTCTGTCTGTATGTTGTGCCCTATACACGTCCACGCGGTTTAAGATATTTTCCTGAAAATTTGCATACAGTGAGTATTTATCTTCATTTAGTGAGTGGCATTGGTTGCGAAAGTCTGTCTGTCCGTCTTTCTGTTCTATGCTCGATTTTGTGTTTGTGTGTTTGTGTAGACATCACATGAATTGTGTTCCAGATATTTGATTGCAGTGTATTTTATTTTATACATTATCTATTAGTTTAGTGAATGCAATATTAAACATTTATTTATTGTTATATTTAGTTGAGTTTCATGCTAAAACACCTGAGTAAGTATACTTAAATCAACCATAATTTGGTAGTTTTGGAAAAATTGGAATGTCTATTGAATATTACGATTACTTCAATTGCTTTACCAGTACTGCTGAAAAAGTAATTATTCTTAATTTTTTTTTTTTAATGGAATTTCATCTGATACATCATTTATTTTGAGTCTTATTTTTATTCTTTGCGCAATGAAAACGATTTCCGAATATTTGGGACAGACGATATTTTTCAATGAAACGAGAATGAACAAGATCGCGCGAGCAGTGATATTTTTTCTGGTTCTTTCGCTCTGAATTAATTTCACATTTATAAATTTTGTACACCTTTAGTTGTAAGTTGTGGCAACTGTGCGAGATCAAGAGATAAAATTGAATCACAAATTAATATCTTTAGAACAATTTTTTGCGACATCTTTTATTTTGTTTTATTTCGCTGTTTCTTGTTTTAAATATTTATTATTTTAATAAATGTGTTTTCCTTCTCATCACACGCAACAGCACCACAAAGTATTGGACTTAAAAATGTTAGGTAAGTCAGTATAAATTTTCAGTAAATTTTAAGTGTAGTTATGTCATTATTGAAAGAATAATGCCGTTATTTAAAGAATAATGCCGTTATTTAAAGAATAATGCCGTTATTTAAAGAATAATAATGTTTATTAATCCAAACTGGAACTTTTTCCAACATTAAAAAATTCGTTGTAATAATGACAGGAGAAGATTGCAAAATTTCACAATGTCACATACCGGAGGCAAGAGTGCCACAAGTAAAAAAATATTGTTTTGTTGACTATGAGTGCGAGAGCACTTGCCGTAAATCGTAATTTTAATTAATTGAGTTGAACATGAAAAGAACTTAAGAAAGGGAATTCCAAATCTTCCTATAAATCGTCTTTTTTAGTAGTAACCTTAGTATCACCTTTCGTCATTTTGTAGCTTTGTCATACAGCAATTGTGCGATGTATGTGAAATGTATTACATGAATGGATATGCATGTGTAGGATTTATGTCCAAAGTAAGTTGTAGAAAATATAAAGATGGCGAAAAATGTTAAAATAAATTTTTATTCTACAAAAAACGTAAGTCATTATATATTTTGATTATCTCTTCAATCTAGAGTAAACCAATTCAAACCGAGTAAGGTCGGGTATTTTGCTAGTTCAATTATAAAATTAGTTATTTAAAGAAAATCATATTTTTAGGTATCAATCTAAACTGAAATTTTCTGCAGATTTCAAATCCGTTGAAATATTTATTCTATCTTTAACCGTCTAGGAGATTGAAAAAAGAACTTTGACTTCCGTTAAAAGATTTATGGTCTGGCTGGGAAATCAATCGCGCTAAATCAAAGTGGAAGCAAAAAAAATAATTTTCTCCGCGGTTTGCGGATGAAACAAACTTGGTATGATTCCAAACCCTGACTGCAAGGTTCGCATGAGTAGAAAAAGTTATCCGCGTTTAAAAAACCAATGGTGAATAAAACTATGAAATTCATTTAAAAATCTTCTAGATTGAATTTTAAAATTTCGCCGCAACCCAAAGTTTTTAAATAATTTGGACTACCTGTGTGCCAAATGTCATTGCTATGTATCTTCACAGCTGTTTGAAAAAATGTTACACCATGAATTGATGCTTGATTTGCGAAAATATTTCATTGTTTAACATAAAGAATTGTTAATATAAAATTGATTTGACTATGAAGCTGAACGATATACCTCGTATTTCAAAACTTTTGAATTGCACTTCCACACAAAAAAGTAAAATTGCTGTACGAATTCATATTCGGCTCCGCTGGCGATCGAGGCGATAGTAACAGAATTAGAAATTGTGAAGTATTTGATCCTGAACTTAAATTTGACGATTTAAAAGCCCGTGTATTTGATTATTTTGCTTTGAAAGATCTTATAATTGTTTGCAACCTAATTTCTGTCGAACTTTCGCTGGACGCAGAGCAATGTATCTCTACTATAATAAAAGGAAGTGTTTGTCTGTTTGCCCGCAAAATCCTGACGATTCTATGGCACTCACAGCAATGAGATTTGGCACACAGGTTGTCCGAATGTTTTTGCAATTTTTGGGTCGCGGCGAATTTTAAAATTCAATATGGAACATTTTTAAATGAATTTAATGAAATTTAATCATTATTGAATGCTACAGCATAGAAGAGATCACAGATCCTATATTTATTGTTTTCGTTTCCTGCGCGCGGTTGAATAATTTTTCTGCCAGACGATAAAAACAAACAATCTTTTAACTGGAGTTAATAGTTCTTTTTCTACCTCCTAGACCGTTAAAGAAAGAGTAAAAATTTCAGCGCATTTGAAATCTGGGGAAAATTTAATTTTTGGTCCATTCCTAAAAACATGATTTTCTTTATATAAATAGCTTTTTAATTGAATATATCTTTTATATTTTCGCACGAGATTGTGACGTCACGGTAACTTTCCCTTTCCAAAAGTAAACAGATTGCATTTCGTGCCGTTCGCGTTTAAAAAATCAGATTACATTTCCTGCCTCTTTCAGTGAAGAGCAAAAACTAAAAAACATTTTGAGAGGCATTGTTTAGTTCTTTTTCGTAAAGGCGGATTTGATATCTGCGGAAAAATTTTACACCAGAATAATACCTTATACCACGGGCACGGGCAACGTCGGGCTAGCCACTCAGTGGCTAGTTTTTTAAATTTTCGTAAGAGAGTGTGACGCGCGCGCGCGCGCGCGCGCGTTACGTAAACTTGCTCTTTCCAAAAAAAAAAAAAAAAAACAGATTGCATATTCTGCCCTTCGCGTTAAAAAAAACAGAAAAAAGGAAACCTCTTTTCGGCAAATGAGAGCAACAAATAGAAAACATATTGAGTGGGATTGTTAAGTTTTTTTTTCGTAAAATCGGAATTGCTAAAGATAGATTAAAAATTTCAACGGATTTGAAATCTGCGGGAAAATGCACTTTAGATTGATACCTAAAAATATTATTTTCTTTAAATAAATAATTTTTTTAATTGAATATCTATTCAACGGATTTTAAATCTTCGGAAAATTTTACACCAGATTAATATCTTACACCAGTTAATACACCAGATTAATAGCGTTGCCCTTCGTGAAAGTTCCACTCCACACCCTCCATCGAATATTATTTTGGCAACACGCCAATTTTCACAAATGATAGCTTCTGTGCATAATTTTTTTTCGCAATAGGAATGTTGAACACAAACCGAAACCGAATGGCCAATTCAAACTCTACCAAAAGAACATAGTGGTGCGTGTTTAAATTTATCATTTCGAGACCTTGCTGACTGTATAAAGTGTTTTAACGGATCATCTGATTCGTATACCATTGAAATTTTTATACAAGATCTTGAAGAACTTTTCACACTTAATGACATTGCAAATGATGTACATAAAATTGTATTCACGAAAATATGCTTAACGGGCTCAGCTAAACCATTTGTGCATTCTCTTCGTGGTATCGTGACATGGGAAATTTTAAACGAACATTTGTTAGAAGAATTCTCATCGAAACTCAATTGTGCTGATTTACATCAAATGTTGCACCATAGACATGAAATCAAATTAATCTTTAAGTGACTATTTTATCGCTATGTGGGAAATAAGTTACGAGGTCAAGTAGATATTTTTTCTATTTTTGATTATGTAATTAATAGTATTCAAGATTCTACATCGAATAAGGTAATGTTATATGGTTGTATTTCATATTCATTATTCAAAGAAAGGTTGAAAATTTATGAAAATATTTCTTCGACAACAAACGTAAACACAACTTTAGAAGTTTTAAAACCAAAACATGAAAGTTACAAATTCGATAGAATCTTTGATCGCAAATTTTTCAAAGCCCTCCGAAAGACATAATCTGTTTTAATTGAGGAAGTAAGGGACATAAGAGTTCAACATGTGTTAACAAATCTAGAGGTCTTAAATGTTTTTCTCTTGGACATTTGTCATCAAATTACAAGCAGTCCTCTGCAAAACCAACCACACCACATACACGAAACATAGCCTTCCATATTCCTACACCATCGAACTTCATGTATGTGTTGATCAAAATAAATAATGTTGACATTCCTCCTTGATTCCGGAAGTGAAGCTACAATGATCAACGAACAGACTTACGAGTTCCCCACATCTCACTCTCTCCAGCACTACCATTTACCGGTATCGGTCAGACGATAATAAAACCCATCTAATTTTTTCATGGACATGTCGATAACACCATTTTCCAAACTCGAATTCATGTAGTCAAGAATGCATTTCTCTGCGTTGGGGCGTTAATCGGAACTGACTACATTAATCAAGGTAATTTTCTCATTGGGAAAAATGGAGTACGTTTGATTGACAATGAACGAAACCTTTTTATTGAACATTGTAAATACTCTAAATACTCTACATACTCTAGAACATTGTAAATACTCTAAATACTCTACATACTCTAGAACATTGTAAATACTCTAAATACTCTAGAAAAGTGTGGTACGCGTACCCCCAGGGGTACGGAAAGAGTTTGGTGGGGGTACGCGTTGCACCGGAGTTTAGAGGGAATAAGCACTGCACTGTGCTTAGCTGCGCCTAATTCTACGTTCTCATGAGTCAAGTCAAGACAGTCTTGTGAGGCGTGAGATGGTCCGGAGTGACACGGCAGAAATATACCACACTTCGTTACAGAAACAACTTACTTCGTTAATCCTCCGTCGTGCGCAACCGTTCCCCACTCGTCTCGTAGAAGGGGTAGAAATCTGATTATTCTAGTAGACTCTTATCTTTACCGGATGATTGGACCCAACCTTTTAATTTTATTCGCGCGCTTCGTTTACAGCTGTTACCGTCATTTTGATCTCTCAGGCACATTGCGCCCGAATGCGTTACACATATAAAGGGTACACATTACAAGGCAAAGAAATTTCATTGTTTCACGTTCAAGATGAACGCTGCCATCGCAAAACTAAAGTTATGGCAAAAGAGAGTTGCTAATGGAAACGCAGACTCGTTTCCCTCTCTTCATGAGTTTATAACAAGTTCGACTATTAAAATTGATGCTGATACTCTGAAATGCATAACTCAGCATTTGGAGAGTTTGCAAGTGGGCTTGAAAAACTATTTCCCTGATTTAACCAAAAATATTGAATGGATAAGATATCCGTTTCACATTAATACAACATCCAAGCCAGAAGATTTCTCGCATGCGGAATAAGAGCAATTGTTGGAATTGGCTTCAGACGGATTCTTGAAATATAAACATAAGGAGAGTGCTTTAACATAATTATGGTTACAAATGCAACTTGTAAATCCGGTTTTAACAGAAAAAGTTCTGAAATACATTTTGCCTTTTACAACTTCATATTTATGTGAACTTGCTTTTTCAGCATCTATAGACATTAAGTCGAAAAAAAGGAACAGCCTATTGGACGTGGAACCACATCTCAGAATAAAATTAACAACCAGGGAAAAAATTATGACGATCTGTTATCTCAGCACAAACAATTTCATCCTTCTCATTGATCCAAATAAGCATAATTTATAATATAACTTTTATTTATATTTTTTATGAATAATTTTATTTCTCTTTTCTTATTATTTTGTGTATGTCACAAAAAAAAAATTTTTTTTTGATTGTTATCAAAATACATCCATTTTTTTGACGAGGGGTACTCAGCGTTACGAAAATTATATAAGGAGTACACATGTGTCAAAAGTTTGGGAAACACTGCTCTAGATGATGAAACGGACATTGTTGATCTTTCACATTTGTCGAACAAAAAACAACGCAATGAAATTAAACAAATAATTACTAACTACAAACCAACTAAAAGTAAAACAACTAAGTTGGAAATGTCTATTGTACTATCGGACGACAAACTGGACTGTCAACGTCCACGTAGGTTACAGCTTTCCGAACAACAGATTGTTCGTAAGCAAATCGAAGAAGACGGCATAGTTCAACCAGGTACTTCATAGTATGCCGCACCGGTTGTTTTGTGTAAGAAAAAATCAGGACAACATAGATTATGCGTTGATTTTCGTGCTTTAAACAAAAAAATAATGCGCGACATACTCCCAAAACCTTTAATCGATGACGCAATCGATCGTCTAGAAAACGCAAAGGTTTATACCACACTAGACCTCAAAAAAAGAATTTTTTCATCTACCTATTGCAACTTCAAGTCGCAAATATACGTCTTTTGTGATATATGACGGACAATTTGAATTTTTAGTCGATCCCTTTGGTTTGTGTTCCAGTGCCGGTAAATTCCAGCGTTTTATACATGCTGTATTCCGTGATTTGTTAACTGATAACACTCTAATTTTACACTGCTGTTTGTAAAAAATGCAACACCATGAAGGAATCACCCGAATTAAATGAAATTTGTAGGAAATGTCAATTATAGGAAGTTATGCAAAGTAGTGAAGTTTCAGACCTAAGTATGCCTCCACGACGAAATAGGGTGAAATTTCAACAACTTACTGAGTTTGAAAGGGGGAGAATCATCGGCCTTCGTGAAGGAGGATTTTCCTATCGCACAATAGCAGCTCGTGTGCAGCGGAACAGTTCCACAGTGATACGAGTTTGGAAGCAGTGGACCGACGAGCACCGGACAACTCGAAAAACTGGGAGTGGACGACGGAAGGTGACGTCAGCGCGTGATGAGAGACACCTGGTCCACATGGTGGTGAATGACCGTACAGTTTCCTCCATGCAGTTGGCAGCACTTTGGTCTACTGCTACAGGTGTACTAATGTCGGCTTCGTCAGTTCGCCGACGTCTGCTGCACCGTGGACTGCGTGCAAGGATTCCTTTATACAGGATCCCCCTCACACCAAACCATCGACGACTGCGTCTGCAATCGGCTCATGAGCACAGATCCTGGCAGACTGATTGGCAAAAAGTTGTCTTTCCTGACGAATCCCGTTTTAATTTGTGGAATTATGGTGGCCGCATTCGTGTTAGACGCTATGCCGGTGAACGCTGTCTTCCAGAGTGCGTTATCGAACGTCATAGTGGCCGAACACCCGGAGTTATAGTCTGGGGTGCGATTTCGTATCATGGACGATCTCAGATGTTACGAATTGAGGGTAGTCTGAATAGCAACAGGTACGTCCGTGAAGTGCTAGAGCCCGAAGTCTTTCCCTTCCTTCAAGGCATCCCTGGAGCTCTCTGTCAACAGGATAATGCACACCCACATGTTGCAAGGAATGTTCGAGACTTCGTTGCAGCCCAACACATGCAACTTCTTCCTTGGCCTGCTTATTCGCCGGATATGCCGCCTATTGAGCTCGTGTAGGATTTGGTTGGTCGGCGTCTCGCTCGTGATCCGCGTCCTACAGCTTCAAAAGACGAACTTTGGGTGCCCATACAAACAATATGGAATTCTTTTCTACAAGCAGACATTCAACATTTGTTTCACTGCATGCCACGTCGTATAGCAGCACTTATTGCAGCGCGTGGTGGCTACACCAAATACTGATTTCGGACACTTAATATTGTTTATTTTGCTTTTAAAATTTATTCATTTATTTGTACTAATACAAGCCGTTTGTGTATTAAATTTCATTTAATTCGGATGACTCGTTCATGGTGTTGCATTTTTTACAAACAGCAGTATGTATTTAGACGATTGCATTATCCCTGCGCAAAACGAACACGAAGGTATAGAAAACTTAAGATAGAGCTGCGCGTTAAATCCAATTATGGCCTCAAACTCAATTTCCAAAAATGTCACTTTTTGAAACGCAAAATTGAATTCCTTGGATGGGTACATTATCGAGAATGTTACCTTGAAACCTTCTCACACAAAAACCCAAGCAGTGCAAAACTTTCCCCAGCCAAAAACGACAAAAATCATGCAGTCATTTTTGGGTCTAACTGGCTATTTCAGAAAGTTTATACCTCAGTACTCACGTATTGCAAAACCACTGAGTGATCTTTTGCATAATGATACGGAATTTGTGTTTCGCCCACATCAGGCACATGCTTTTCAAACACTTACGGACATTTTGTCTCAAGATCCCGTTTTACACATTTTCCAACCAGGGTTTCCCTTGGAGTTACATACGGACGCATCTTCTCACGTATTTGGTGCTGTTATTATGCAACAAGTCTACGATGGTAAAATGTAACCCATTCATTATGCTAGTAGTAAAACTAACTCACAACAAGAAAAGTATTCTAGCTACGAGCTCGAAGTACTGGCCATTATTGAAGCAGTTAAGAAATTCTGCACTTACCTGCTTGTAACGCATTTCAAAATTATCACCTATTGTGCCGCATTCCAACACACACACACACACACACACAAAAAAACCCTATCAAAAAAAAAATTTACTTCAAAAATCACTCGTTGGGCTTTTATTCTTGAGGAATTTGACTTTGAAGTGGTTAATCGCCCTGGAAAGCGTATGTCCCATGTAGACGCTCTCAGCAGAAATCCGATCATGTTTATACTACAAGACGACATTACACACAAAATAATATCAGCAAATAATATGATGGATTCATTGCAGGCATCAAAACTGCTCTTGCAACGACGTCCGTAACGAATTATTGACTCAAAAATGATGTATTGTATAGATTGCATAACGTACAGAAACTTCCGGCAGTCCTTTATTCAACACAAATTGACCTAGTTTATAAGGCCCATTCCCAAGGTCACTTTGCAGCTTCCAAAATGGCCGAACTGGTCGCCAAAGATTTTTATATACCCGATTTGCGTAAATTAGCCCAAACGATAATTGCAAATTGTGTTACATGTATACTTTCCTCCCGTAAATCAGGAAAACCTGAAGGTTTATTACACCCCATAGACAAAGGAGATGTCGCACTAGACACATTCCATTTGGATCATGTGTGTAGGCCCTCTCATCTCCACAAATAAGCAACATAATTATATTTTCACTGTAATTGACGCGTTTTAAAATTTTTGTTTATTTTCCGTGTAAAATGTACATTGTGTTCCGAAGTTCTAAACAAACTCTCATTACTTCAAGTAACTTTCGGTAATCCCCGTCGAATAATTTCTGATCGAGGTAGTGCCTTTACATCAAACGATTTCGCTGAATTTTGCAAAAAGGAGAAGATTGAACTTTTGCTAATCACTACTGGTGTGCCAAGAGGTAACGGACAAATCGAACGACTTCATGGTATTCTTGTCCGTGTTATAACAAAACTGTCCATAACCAGCCAAATGGTTCAAACACGTCAGTTTAGTACCAGCGAGTTATCAACAAAACTACTTCTTCCAGTACCATGTTTTCCCCATTTGAACTCATGATTGGAACATAAATGCGTACGTCCGATGATATCAACATCAGTGCACGCTTGGACGTTGAATACAAGCAATCCCTATACAAGACAAGACAATGCTTACGTGAGCAAGCGCGTAATAACATTACAAATCTGCAAGCACGTTTCAAAAAACAACATGACCGACGCCACAAGCCGGCCAAAACATATAGAGTGGGTGACAGAGTTGCCACTCAACGCACTCAATTTGGTAGTGGTATCAAACTGTGACCACGATTCTTCGGCCCCTACGAGGTCACTACCGTGAAGCCATGTGACCGGTACGACGTGAAAATGATAGGACAACACGAAGGTTCTCGCATCACATCGACGGTGGCCGACAACATGATAGCTTGGCCAACAGCTTAATACTAAAGATGCGTAACAAATCATAACTGTTTAAATTCTCAAACTTTTGTTAGCAGAAGACGGCATCCACATGACCAACGACGACATCCAGACGACAAATGATGACATCCACACGGCGAACGACGACATCCAGACGACGAACGACGACAACCAGAGTTGTTATGACGACCCTGTTTCACAGCTCAAACGACAGGTGATGGAGTACTCTGAAGACGAACAGTAACGCTCAATCACAACTTCAGCAACAAACGACCTTCTAGACCAGAGGTGGCCAACTTGTGGCGCATGCTCCGAACGTGGCACATTGGATGATTACAATTGGCACATCGCATCCTTTCGCCTACTTATTCTTTTAGTCGCCAATAGCCCGTTGTGTTGCTCTAGTACGACGTTAACTAAAATTACCATTACCATTACTTATTCTTTTAAAGTAGGCGCCATAAATGAACCCATCTTCATATTTTCAACACCAGAGTGCTCTCAGTTCAATTCACACAGCCTTCTTACTCATCAGTTCGTCGCAATTTTTTAAAACTCATTGTTGAAAATGAAATATGATTAGCTTTTTTAAGATCTATGTGCTTTTTACCTGATTAGCTTATAGCGTTCATTATTAACCTATGAACAATTCTCAGAACTAAAAAAATTACATCTATCGTTTTGGAATGAAACAGATATGAAAAAACATATTCATCCATAAAATTTATTAAAAGTTAATTCCATGAAATTTATTTATTCCCATCTCTATTTTCTAACCAAATCATGAACGTAAGAAGGTAGAATATGTGCATGAGTTTTATGGCGCATCTAAAATCATATATGAAAAAAAATTGGCCCATGGTATGTAAAAGGTTGTCCACCCTGTTCTTGAGTCTTTTGCTCTATGTTGCCACGACGAACACTTTTTTTTTCTGTCTCTTTCGTATTTTTAAATTCCTTGCTGTCAGGAGGAGCTGACCTGTCAGAATTGTCGAGTGTCGAGGAAGGAGAATCCTCGAATTAATTGTTCTCCCTCCGAACTGTAACTGTAACTCCTGTCGAATGAGATCGCCGCCCGCGCGATCATTAACTGTAACTGTAGTGACAAAACCCCGCCGAATGAGATCGCTGCCGCGCGATCAGGGCAGAAAAGAAAGTTTTGTGATGACGTGTTCCTATGTTTAGTACTTCTGTTTAGTCCTTTTATGTCTCATCCTGTTACGCTTGTCCCTCCCCCCAAAACACCTTTAAAAAACAAACATACTAAACCAAACATAATAAAAAAAGTAGGAAGAAAACGAAATCAAACCTTCAACAGCAGTAGGGAGACCGGTAACACCAAGTCCGAAGATCGCCACCATCTACTTTGTCCAACAAAACGCTAACATTATTGACAGTTAATTCCTGTCGCACATTGAAACAATAAAAAATAAAAATTGTTATGATCTTAAACGAAAAAAATATATTGTTCGTGTACAGCTATTAAGAACCGACAGTGTTCCTATTTCTATTTAAAGAAAGTCGAAAATAAAAAAATTTCTGTTTTTTCCCAGTCTTCTTTTTAATTATATTATACTGTTTTTGAATTTAATTTTTAAATTGGGGCTGGAGAAAACCACAAAATTTCACTTAAGATACCAAGCTTCGTGTCCATTTGGCTTTTCGGAATTATGAGTGTAGACTGCATCGAGTTCTTAGTAACATTTAATCACAGACTTTTATTGGCATCTTCCGAAGCAATATTCCTACAGCGCTGATATTTTGCAGCATGTTGCTATTAAGCAACCCAAAAAAAATTTCATACATTGTGCGATTAATCGATTCATAGGGATCGAACGATTTTTAATATGGCCATACAAAATTTGAGCTCGTTCCTCCAGAATTTTTTCTCTACGCTTTCATTTCCATCGCAACTGTAATTTCACGGTGCACACACACACACACACATTCATAAGTTGAAAAAAATCATGACAAACCTTACGAGTGGGTCATTGGGTGTGCGAATGTTTGAAAAATGTTTGGAAATACCAGTTGTATGATCCAACGGGTGTTGCCTTCTACAAGTCATTTAGTTGAATAACGATCAATTTAATAATAAAGGTGGGCTGAACTATTTTGATGTCTTAACTGTTATTGCTAACTATTATTATCACATATTATTAACTACTAATCTAAACAACTTATTTAATAGTTAAATTTCAAGAATAACAGGTTTGAAACTCGATACAACTGAAGACTGTCTTGTACATGGGAGGAGGTGCATGTTAAATCTGTCGTAGCCTCAAATATAGTGGCTTGATGTGGAAGCTCAAGTGTTGATTTAATCATATTGACCGTGATTCAAAATTACGAGGCATCGTCCTTGTATTCAGTCGGGATTCATCCCGGACCGTCTTCAATAGCCCGTTGCATTGCACTTCTAGTGTGACGTATATTAACATGAAAAGAACGGTTAATGAAGAAACAATATACTAACAATTGAAGTAAACGGTAAAATGAGTTATTATTTCCAAATAATTATTATTATTTTTTTAATTTTTAACTTGTCGTGGTAATCCGGTTGGTAGAGTAGCAGATTAACAACTCTGGGGTTACGATTTCGAATCGAACCAAACACTGTCACGTACAGATACGTAAGTATTTAAATTAACGTCGTACTGGAGCAACACAATGTGCTATTGCCAATGGTCCGGGATCAATCCCAACGGGAAAGATACGAGGACAACACCACGTCATTTTGAACCACGGTTAGATGACAAGGCAACGCCTAAACTAGCACTCCACTCCGCAAAAAAAAGTTCGAAATACCACTTCTTTTCAGGAAATACTCAAGCTATTGTACCGTTCAAAACGGGGCTTTTCTGATCAAGCCAACACAAATCAGACATATTCAAGAACTCCTTAATTGGAGATCAAAAAAACTTCTTTCAAGTGATCAACTGTCCATAACTAACCCTTGAAGTACTATTACAGTACTCCAGTTGACACTACATCGGTCATAAAGTTCTAGGCACTTGAAATAAACCCTCTGCATCTGACGTTACACTGACATTACGATCACACAAATCTCAAGCCCCTTGAAAGCACTCTAGATTCCATCGACATCTGGTTTTCAGATGAAGGCGGCCTGGCTGGAAGAGGCCATAGACCCTTGAGACCTGAGAGCGAGAAGACATGCTCGCTACTCTGCCGAACCCTTCTTGTCTCAAAATATCTGTAAATTTGGTGTAAATACCCTCTAAGCTGGGGGAGAATAAATGTTGTGGTAAAACCCAAAGATCTTGTTCTTTTACGTTACCAGTTCATTTCTGTCACCACGACATTTCATCTGGTACACTATGCGTTTACTCATTTCTCATGCACATCTCAGTGAGTGAAATGTAAATATAAATCTGGACATGTGTTTTTTGATTCATCGAAATAAGGAATTGGTTTACAGCGTGAGAGGGGTACTCTGTAAGGATAAATACCGTGGTACTTCGCATTAATTCTAGGTGGGTAGGTATTTGAATTAACATCGCACTGGAGCAACGCTATTGGCGACGGTCCGCGATCAATCCTCTAAGGGGAAGATCCGAAACCAACACCACTTCTTTTATAACCATGCTCAGATGACGAGGCAACGCCTGAGCCGGCATCCCACTCTCCAAACTTCCGCCCCATGCCAACGTTTAGACATTAGAGGCCATAACAGATTTAACACGCACCCTTTCTGCACGATGGTCTTTGGTTGAATGCGAACTCAACTTGGGTTGGTTTGTTACTCCTCTAATCGGGCTGCCCCGTTCATTCTAGGAATGAAGTAGCTTATAGCATAGGGTGGGCCGAAAAAAGGTATTTTGCTATCACATACTAATAGTGCGGGAAAGTTGGTTCAAGCAGCAAAACTAATGTGTAAAAAATTTCATCCCGATTGATTGATATATTTTGCCTCCCCAATGGGTTCAAACCCACCAAAAATATAAAATTCGGACATTTTTTATAAAAATAAAAATGTTTACGATTACTTTCTAATAGTGCGCAAAAGTAAGTTAGTATATTCTATTCAATATCTAAGGTAAAAAAATTGTTTAGATCGGTACACATCTTCTGCCTACCCAATGGGGGCCAAATAGCAGAAAAACTGATCCCCAGTTTTTACCGTAATTGCAAAAGTCGATATTTTGCAAAAATGTCATTTTTCTACTATTTTTTCTGCAGAAGATATGTACTGATCTAAACAATTTTTTGTACCGTTTATGTTGAATGCATTAGCTTACTTTTGGCGCCCTATTAGAACGTAATTGTAAACATTTTTATTTTTTATAAAAATTGTCCGAATTTTTATCTTTTTGGAGGGTTTGAACCCATTGGGAAGGCAAAAGATATCAATAAATCGGAATGAAATTTTTTACACATTAGTTTTACTGCATGAACCAACTTTTCCACACTGTTAGAATGTGACAGCAAAATAAAAACCTTTTTTCGGCCCACCCTATTATAGCATACTGCAGGCCTCGAAATAGATTTTTTAATATAGGTGCACCATGTACCTGTGGTTATATTTTAGGTACACATTAAAAAAAACGTAATTAAAGAGTATCAATGTAATGTAAACTAGTTTAGTAGTTGGGTATGTTTATATAGGTTCAAAGTATACAGTAGATAAAAATATTTAAAAATCGATATTCTCCCTTCTCCGGCATACGGCTGTGGCGACAGTCACTTCAACAGAGCCATCTCGAAAATGTTTCGATCATCGGAAAGGTCTGGTGGTAGTGACACGCGTAAACCTTCCTCCTGTATAAATCCGTTACGGCCAGCGATTTTGTTTTCGCATAGTGTGTAATTAGGAATTTTAATTACGATTCTTTAGAGAGAGAGAGAGATGTCGATACTAATATTTTGTTCAAATATCAAAATAACATAAAACACGTTCCCCCACTTCCCTTTTCTTAACGTGGAGGATTAACGTTAGTTACACTGCGTGCACCTAGCGGGAAAAAATTAGGTGCACAATTTTATTTTCATGTGCATAGTGCACCTGTGCACCCTGGTATTTCGAGCCCTGGCATACTGATTGTTGGTTATGTGGAACAGATCGTCGTTCATGTTTTTGAGTTTTCCTATTGTTTTAGAAACGTAGACAATAGGTAGCAGGTGGTGTGAGATTGCTTTTCTTTAAGTGCCTGACCTAAGCTACAAGTTAATAGTTACATCAATTATTATTGAAATGTAATAGTGCTTTATAGGTGCTAGTGCACCTCACATCTGTAGTGTCTTTAAGTCCTCACGTTGCAGTGACTGTTGATTGGCCCTTCGTACTCCGAGAGAGAACCGAAGTGAATCGAGCTAAGCAGTTTCAGTTCGCAGTCCTGAGTTTCACTTCTCATTTCTAAGTTACTAGGTTTCGGCTCTAATGTGACGAGTAAATTTTCACTTCACTATTTGCTTTACCTCCTGTCCTGTCGTAATGTTTATGCGCTATATTCACTAAAATACCTTGGTAAACTGGAATTGTTTTCCCACATTTGAAGGTGGAAATCTCGCAATTTAACAGTTTAATCCCACCACGAATCCTCGTTGATATCGGGTAGATAATCTTAAGCACCTAGAAAGTGGAACCGGGATTAATGTTACGCCTTGACGTTTCAGTGATAAACCGTTAAAAGGGATACACTTTTGTTTTTGCCTTTGTGTCGTTTGCGGTCTTGGTGAGGATTCTAGTCATTAACAATTCGTCATATCTGTAACGATCTCCCAACAGGTGATTATGAACACAGATAAGTTGTAAGAACAGTTGTTCTTGTGTTCTGGTTGCTACTGTTCTAGTAGACGAACATCGATGTATGACAGTGCCTGAGTTCTGATACGATCAAGAACATGAAATCTTGAGTGCTGTTCTGGATAAGAACACAAATAAGGTCCGATTCGTTGTACACTTCTGAGGAGTGATATTCCAAACTTCATATAATGTTGTAAATAAATATCAATGTCCAATTTAGGTGTCCCTCTGTTCTTGGACACTCCTACACATATTGTCTATCAAATTAGAAATCGCTCGGTCATAATTGGTGTCAGAAGTGGGGTTGTGTGATTGTGTAGAACGAACGGCAAGAGGTGACGCTGCGGCATTTTGGAGTTTCGCGAAGAGCAACTGGATCGTTGCTGGACTCGATATACTGACGACGCTCCAGAATTTCCGTTTCGTGAAGACAAACTATGGAGCAGAGAATGGAAGTGCAGATGAGACTAAAGATGGCATAACTAACATCGGTCATATAAAGTTCTGGGCACTTGAAATAAACCCTCTTCATCTGACGTTACACTGACATTACGATCTCATAAATCCCAAGCCCCTTGCGAACGCTCAAGATTCCATCGACAGGTGGTTTTCAGTTGTCCTCAAATAACGCTGGAAAACCAGACCAGAGACCCTTGAGCACTGCGAGAGTGTGCGCGCTAACCTCTACCAAACCCTTCTTGTCCCAAAATATCTGTAATGATGCTGTACGTATCAAGTTGTAGGATGGTAGAATAAATAGTGTAGTGGTGAAACCCTCAAAGATATTTACGCTACCATTTCTGTCACCATTTCATCCGGAACAGGGGATTGATGCAGGACCGTCGTCAATAGCCCCCCGCTGTGTTGCTCTAGTACGATGTTAATTCAAAATAACCTTTCCTACCTGCGCATTCGCTCATTTCAAACCACCACGACACGTCCTCGATGCCTAAAAAACCCAATAGCCCCCGCCTATTTGGTTTTTTGTACGGGTTATACCTTCTTAATAAAATTGACTGCCAAACATATCAATAGTAAACACGTATTGATCAAATGCAGTCCGTTTTATTTTATGCTTCTGTAAAATATAAAATATTTTTTTATACTGACTCTCATTAAAATTTTCATTTCGGGGTATTAAAGTAACTTAAAGTAAAAGAAGAAAAACAAGAAAATGACATTTAGATCCGTACCTAAAGGTAATCAGCTGAAATTTAAAACGAGAGTTTTATTCCATTTTATTACTCCGAATTAAATATTGAAGTGGGACGACTCGAAATAAATTAAGATCATGATCCGGAACTTATTTAGAAGGGGGGGGACAAGTGGAATAAAATAAAATTCCTTTCAGAAAAGGTGTTTCTGTTACCAGAAATAAGTACGTTAAGCTTTCGTCTAGAATTTAAAAACACCCTGAGGATATTAAATTGTTTACATAATGCAAAGATTATTTCGGAACATGAATTCTTTGAACTGAAGTTTTTATGAAAGGAAAATGAAAATACTTTCTCAGAATTCAGTTTATAAAGGTAACGAAGCTTTAATTAAGCAGCTTTGGTGAACAAGGATGTATTTATATAGTCTAAGGGATTATGTCGCACTGCATTTTATTAATTTAAGGAAAAATAAAAATAAAACTTGTATCGTCGTTATATATTAATTAATTGCTGTAAATATAACTATATTTCGAGAAATATATTAAAGCAGCTTTTCCTCGAACTTTGCGAAGTAATGCAATTAAGGAAAATTTGCAACTCATTTTACAAACTGATTTCTTTTCAAATGTGGAGATTTATTTTTTCTCAATTCAAACAATGTGTATCAGATCCCTTCGATAAATATATGATACATTTCAGTCAATCTAAATGTAAGTGGCGATATTGTTCTTCTGTTAATACGTGTTTCTTTTATATCTTCCGAACACGAAGTCAGTCGGCTTGCTTTTCAAATTTTTTTTAATACCATTGCCAACAAAAATTCCAAAGACTTATTTCTGAATTCATATAAAGTAGTCAATGGGTCTTCACCAATCAGATTTAACACTAAACTTTTCAAAAACAGAAATAAACGACAGTTTGTGTGTTATGTGAAAGGCAATGACTTAGATAGCAAAAGTAAAAATTTTCGCAGACCATTAAAGGCTTGTTTCACACTAAAAATCACTCTCAAGGAGTGAAGGATTAGGAGTTCAAAACTCGGACCAAGCAAAGACCGTCGCGTACACGGGAGCTGAAGACGTTAAATCTGTCGTATTACCAAATGGCTTGCAGTGATAGTTTCGAGAGTGGAGTGCCAGCGTAAGTGTTGACCTCGTCATCTGACCGTCGTTCAAAATAACGATCAGATGCTCTTGTATCTTCTGGTGGTTAAGGTGTTACCCCTAGATAGGAATGACCCTGGTTCGAATCCGGGTCAGTGCATGGATGTTGGTAAGCGTATGGTGTAGAGGCGGCTGGTACACCTTAAATCTGTCGTGGTCGAAAGTCCTCACGTATATTTGAGAGTGGGGTGCCAGCTAAGGTGTTGCCTCGTCGTCTGACCGTGGTTCGAAATTAGATGGTGGTATCCTCGAATCTTTTCCTTAGGGGATTGATCCCGGACCGTCGTCAAAAGCCCATTGTGTTGCTTTAATACGACGTTAATTAAAAATAACCATTACCATTGCCATTACGCATATTACCAACCTTTATCTGGAATAGAAGACATAGGGAAAGTTTAAGCCCGCTGATTCGTTGGTTTCAAACTGTCATCTAAAAGCTATCGCTTTCTTTATTATTAGTATTCAATTTTCGGTCGAAGCAGTTTCAACTTTTTTTTTCGCAATTATTGCAAGTAAATAGTGATATTTTTCACACATGCGGAGTGCGCACTATGGATAAGTGACGTCATAGATCTCGGAAAGAGAAACCAACGAATCAGCGGGTTTAAAATTTCCCTATGTCTTTTATTCCAGGTAAAGGTTGGTAATATGCTGCCCGGACTTTGGTCAATATCCCGTTGTGTTGCTCTAATTTGACGTTAATTAAAAATTACCACTACCCTTATGAGTTCGAAACTCAGTCCAGACAAAGATGTAGGTGGTCCATGTTGATTGATCCACGTTAAATCTGCTATGACCTCAAATGCCATCGCGTTGAAGTTTGGAAAGTGGGTTGCTAGCTCAGGTATTGACATCATCACCTGAACCCGATTCCAAATAACAAATCGTCATCCTTTCTCTTCGGATCCCGGACCGTCGCCAAAAGCCCGTCGTTTAGCTTCATTGTTAAATCAACTACTTTTCTACCGAATAAAAGAAATATATATTTGTATTTTTAACTAACGTCACACTTTAGCAGCATAACGTATTGGTGACGGTTCGGGATCTTAAGGGAAAGATCCGAGGACAACACCACGGCATTTAAACCCCGGTCAGATGACAAGGTCACGCCTGAGTTTGGCCCCTCATTCTCCAGACTTCCACACCACGCCAACGTGAAGACATTTGAGGTCACGACAGATTGAACGTGCACCAACCCCCTTCGTACACGACCGTGTTTGATTGTATTCCAACTCGCAAACCTCAGGTTTCCAGTCCATTGGTTTTCCAACCGTCGAAAGAAATCGGAGAGTGGAACTTAGTTCTTTACGAGTCACTGTCCTCGAACGTTAAGAGCGCGCCATTCAAATAAATGCATTCATTGCGAATTGAACCTTCGAGGAGCCATTCAAAGCTATCGATGGCCAAACACGAGTACGAGTGATTTCCTTTTGGCATTCCAAATTAGATTTTCATGCCGATTTGAGAGACGGGATTCAGAAGTCGATTTGCAGCTTCGGGAGGCAAAAGGAGCTCAAACTTGTTATGTATTTATTTACACCTGCAACTCGACGGATTGTTTAAACGCCTCGGGGATCTAGAACAGTCGAGGAAGGTTTATGGAAGTCCTTTTTCCGCTTTTCTCCTCGTTTTTCCGAGCAGGATTATTTCTTCGCGTTTGGTACCCGAAGCAAATTCAAAGTCTCCGCTTTCTTTAAGTATTTGGGGGTCGTGTAGAAAGGGGGTTGGCACACGTTAAATATGCCGTGACTTCGAATTGGCGTGGTGTGGTGAGTGGGATGCCAGCGCAGGTGTTACCTCGTCATCCGACCATGGTGCAAAATGACGTGGTGTTGTCCTCGGATCTTTCCCGTTGGGATTGATCATGTTAGTCGTCAGTGGTCCGTTGTGTTTCTCCAGTGCGACGTTAAAATACCTCCCTATCTTTAAATATTTGCGTGTTTTGTTCGATTCTGTTTTCGGTTGGTACACCTCAAATCTGTCGTGTCCGAAATTCCTCACGTTGGGTGGGTGTGGAAGTTTGGAGAGTGGGATGCCAGCTCAAGTTTTGCTTCGTCTTCTGACCGTGGTTCAAAATGACGTGGTGTTGTCCTTGGATCTTTCCCTTCTGATTCGATCCCGGACCGTCGTCAGTAGCCCGTTGTGTTGCTCTTGTAAAATGTTAATTGAACATCAACAGCACAGGTAGGTAGGTATTTTTATTTACGTCACTCTGGAGCAGCAGAATAGGCTATTGGCGACGGATCGAACCCGAAGGGAAAGATCCCAGGACCACAGCTCGCCATTCGGAAACACGGTCAGATGTCGAGGTCAAACATGAGCTAGCACCCCACTCTCCCTTCCAAACCGGCGACCAACCGGTATAGTGGTTAAGGTGTTAGCCTCTAGATCGAAAGGTTCCTGGTTCGAATCCGGGTCCGGGCATGGATGTTTGTAAACGTATGGTGTAGAGGCGGCTGGTGCACCTTAAATCTGTCGTAGCCGAAAGTCCTCACGTTGGGTTGGCGTGGAAGTTTGGAGAGTGGGGTGCCAGCTCAGGAGTTGCTTCGTCATCTGACCGTGGTTCAAATTTACGAGGTGTTGTCCTCGATTCTTTCCCTTAAGGGACTGATTCCGGACCGTCGTCAATAGCCCGTTGTGTTGCTCTAGTAGGACGTTAACTAAAATTACCACTTCCAACCCAACGCGAGGATATTACAGACCATGATACATTTAATGTGCCCCTTTGTACACTATGGGATTCAAACCCTCCGGTTGCTAATCCGTTGCTCTTCCGACAGGACTACCGCGGCCCATCGTCTCGACACACTTCACTTAGCTCGAGTGTCATTTAATCCCTTTGGTCTCCTCTTTAACCCTCCCGGGGGTTGTCTTTACGAGGTATCTCGTCCTTAGCAAAGGTGACACACATCTGGATGGAAGAGGTATCTCGTCATTAAAGGATACTGACCAGACCTTGATCTCATCATCATCAAAACTCGAATGTCTTGTTGACAAGTTAGACCGTCATTAGAAAAATGAGTCATATCTTGATACACGACATATCTCGTCATTCGGAACATTGACACACATCTTGATGAACGAGATATCTCGTTGATAGCACTTTCAGGTTTGCTTATGGCTGAAGTAATGTGTAGTGCATTTGCTTTGAGGAAACGAAATGATTGTCATAAGGTTGTCTAAAGTTAATCATAAGAAGTTGTTTTGTTTTGCTTTCGATTGAGTCACACCATCCGTAGTTTCCAATGCTATTCTCCCCTGTTGGTGTTAAAGGCCTCGTAAATGATAACCAAATGAACTGTAAATGTGGAGTTTACTGCTAAAAAATATTTTGTTTTAAAAATGTAAATTAAATTAAAAACAAATTTCCAGACCTTTCCCTTATGTTAAAACAATGCCTTGTGTTCATCCTTATTTTCTCAGATTTTTTTTTTTAAAGTTCATTAAATTAATTTCGTTTTTCTTTCGCGCTCTGCGAAAACAATGAAATTTTCTTTAACCTTAAGAGGTTTTGTCCTAATTTAGTTTGACATGAGGAACAAGAAGCTTTGTCAAGCTTCTAAAAAGAATAGGCTATGGCGGAGTTTAAATTGCGTGTAAGTGGTGGGGGGTGTATAGAGCATTCTATAAAAACTGGAAATAGTTTTTTGTGCGTTCTCAAAGCGCGATTAAAAAATCCGTGCAGTATTCTGTCTGTAACTCAATCTGTATCCATGGCAACCGTTCAGGTGAAAGAAATTTGTATTCGAATATTCTCGTTTAACAAAGAGCTCCATTTATCCTAAGGCCTATTGAGATGAGTACTTTAGAAATTTAATATTTATATTTAGTTGATGAAATAAATTTGTATTCGACTGTGCCCTGTTGTAGAGAAAGCTTCATTTACTTCAAGGTAGCTGTGAAGATAAAAGTATTTTCTAATTTTTTTTCTATTGGATTCGCATTTCTCTGAATTCAATTGACTTTTGTGCTGTGGAACGATCTCTATATTTTCAATTTTTTTTTTATTGTTGCTTTAATTACTGGATTTAATGTTGTAATTGAATTATATCACTCAGTATATTTCATTTATTTTAGGTGAGTACCGAATCCATTTATCTGAAGACGACAAATGAGTTATACAGGTAAAATTAAATTTTGTCTTTCGTACATGCCATTTTATGTGTAATTCTTCTTTCATACCCCAGGGTCAAAATACAAACTGCACTCAGTCTGTGCAGAAAAAAGGTTTCGGTGCATTGGCAGATGGGTCCTTTTAGATGCCCGGGGCAAACATAAGGCCAGCAGCTGTCCTGATATTTTACCGAGGTACCAGTGATGAAAAGGTACTGGAGATGATCTGTGCAATTATTTTCAAGTACAGACAGGTGGTCCTACTCTTGCATAAGTCCTAGACACGCGTAGCGCGTCTACTATTGGTCATATGATCCTGGAATAATGTGTACTTGGAAATTAGAGAGTGCTAGCAACAAATGCTCGTGCTTCTGGTATGCAGTGCACTAGAGACAATACTTCGGGTTACGGTAAAATCACTCAAAAGCTCGTAAACATTCTCCATCGAAAGATGATAATGTATGATGTAGTCTATACAGTCATAAACTTAAATATTATTTTCGTACGCATGCATTGGGATCACTTAATGTGTATGATGTCACGCATATTACTTTTCATTAGTAATATGAGTCATATGGAGAATATAAATATCTTAAGGCACATCTGCGGAAAATTTTAAGCGAAATAGATACCTTACGTTTGATTTTCTTTAAATAAATAATTTTTCAATTGTCACTTTTTTAATTTTGGCAATACTAATATGGCCGCGCAATAGACAATGACATCACGACTTTTAGGTTCTTTAGAATCGTGCCTGCTTTAAGAATGAATTAGCTGGAAATGCTTGCATTATGACATTTTAATCATGAAAAAACAAGAAAAATGTCAAAAGAAAGTATTTGGTACACTTTATCAACAAATTTCGTATGCAGAAAGGATTATATCATGTTCTGTTTCACGAATTGGAAGACGACTCGATTAAATTTTTCAATTAGTTCCGGTTGTCAGTAGCGTCTTTTAGCGAACTCTTCAGCAGGATATATTAATGCCACGTTCACCTGAGACGTTTCAACGTGCGTATATCGAGGCTAGCGAGGTTCCTTCATTAAATTATGTTTATTTAATGGCGGGACCTCGCTAGCCTCGCCATACACGCGTTGAAACGCCTCATGTGAACGTGGCCTAAGAAGCAGGACACAAATAGGAGATACAGCATACCACCACGAGAAAGGCTGTCGTTAACATTGAGGTCCGTATGGTGGAAAACATTTACCACAGAATAAAAGAGTATTTAATTACCGCCTTTCTAGAGCCCGCCAGTTCATTGAATGCTCTTTTGGTATTTTAACTAATAAATGGAGGATTCTCTATAGACCATTCAACGTTAATATTGATTTAGCAATCGACACAACAAAAGCATGTGTAATTTTGCATAATTTCGTACGAACGAGGGATGGTTATTCGCACGAAGACACTTTAGCGTACACCGGTTTGATGGAAAACGATGATAATAATGTTTTTAATGGTTACACTGGACCGCCAACGGCTATTCGAGTTTATTTCCGTCAGTAATTTGTAAGTGAAGACGATTTGCCATGGCAGTATATGAAAATATAATAAAATAATGCAACATCTTATTTAAAATACAATCAAGTCACCGTTTTGTCACTTACTTTTTACTTCCTCGATTTCTTACTATTAGTTTGTTAACATAAACTGATGTTGAATTACTATAAGAAATTAATGTAACTTATTTAAAATATTATCAAACTATCTTTTTGTCATTTACTTTTTTTGTACCTTGTATTCTTTCTATAGTTTGTCAACATAAATTAATGCTAAATTATTGTAATAAAAAAAATAAAGAACTTATTAAGCATATTTTTTATTTGTTTATCACATTCTAGCATTTTTTCTCCATACATAAACACCATCACCGCTCTCCATGCGTTTTCTTTTTTTATTTTGTCCGTATAATCGTCGTGAGTGTTGTCCCATAATGCGGGCTGCATTTGCACTTCAGTAATTAACTTATGAATAAACTTTCCATTACCAGAAAATATAAGACAAAGAAACAAGGAAAACAACTTCAGAACGGCAGCTGATATCGATAGGAATCAAAAATCGATAGATGATAATCTCTCTCGTGTGAATGCCGCAATAACTCGCAATGTTTCATCAGACTCCTTCAAACAAAAAAAGTCGCCGACGACTGAACTTCCTTGGCGACTATTTTTTGGTCTCTCTTACAGATCTCCTTCGAGTCTTCTCGTATCAAGTGCTCCTATGATTTGTATGTAAGTTCCGTCGCCTTCAGACTAGGGATGCTAACTCTCAGAAAAAAACCGGTTTTTGGTAAACCGGTTGTTAATCCGGTTTATAACTGACCCGGTTTAACCGAGTAAAAAAAACCGGTTTTTAAATTAACCAGAAAAATAACCGATTTTTAAAAACTTCAAGGTGTTTCTATTTAGTTGTATATAAAAAAATGCTAAGTGCCGTTAACTGATTTTATTTATCACATCACAACTGTTACAAAAATTCACATTAATTCTAAAATAAACCCAAACTTAATTGTTTCAAAAAAAAGATACACAAACTAATAAAATAATTAAAACATTAGTTGTTAATCTTGTTTAATCTATTCAACCGAATGCTGTTACTCTGCTGATAAATACTCGCTCAGTTATATGCTGGTATCGATTTCTGTCATTCGAAATGACAGAATTTAGAGCAGATGGAACTGTCAAATACTCAAAAGCTAGCAATGTTAATGCAGGCGAACATGTCTTTCTTTGACCACAAAATTCAAGTGTCCCTTAACAACAGAGGCAAATATAATTTGACCTCATTGGGAAACACCCTGCGATTTTGGAAAAATGGATTTTGTCAAATTTTTGTCATATGTTGCCCAAAGAAGACTTGGGTTTCTTGAATCGGAACTCACTGGTATTGTTGAAAGAGGCGAATTTTTTCCTAATTGATTCAGGCAGTGTGTTAACTCTAACGTAAGTGAGCGTACGTAACGTAACGTAAGCGAGCTAACGTAACGCGGCGAGCAGGGGGCGGGGCCTACTAGTATAGTAAAAAAGATAATCGGAAGCACTTTCCCAAACATTACTTGCCACCGATTCAAACTCGGCGCCTGTAAAGATATATGTTAGGCATTTTCTGTCAAATTTTACATCGTAATTAAACGTTGTTTGGTATAAATGTATTTTAGATAATCGCTCACCCCTTTGTTTATACCTCAACCCGCTTAGACTAAACAATGCAAAGTCAGAGAATGAGAACAAGCTGTATCACAGGAGTGGTTGAAAAGGATATAAATTATGTGGATCTTGAAAAATCAGTTATGAAAAAAGAACCATTTGCAATCCTTAAACACAGACCACGCATATAATTTTCAACAATTTTCGGGGCCGGTTTTTTGCTGGTTATTAGTTTTTAAAATAACAACCGCTGTTATAACCGTGCCAAGAAAACACCGAAAACACCGGTTAATCGAAATGAACAAACCGACTTATCGATTTAACCGGACAGTTATTGACATCCCAACTTTCGACCGATCTGAGTGATCGATATACTTAGTGTACAGGAGTACAGGAAATGGAATCTGTTTATTTTTGGAACGTGAAGATTTACGTTGACGTAATAAATTGCGAAAATATAAAAGATATATTCAATTAAAAAAATATTTGTCTAAAGAAAATAATATCTTTAGGTTTTGATGTAATGTGAAATTTTCTGTAGATTTCAAATCCGTTGAAATTTCTACTCTATCTTTAACGGTCTAGGAGATAGAGAAAAGAACTAAATAAATCCAGTTAAAAGTTTATTGGTTTTATATCGACTGCTGGAAAATGATTCCCCCGCAAAAAATGAAAACGGAAACGAAAAAAATAAATTTAGAATCTGTGATCTGTTATTCTGTTGCACTTAATAATAATTAATTTTCATTAAATTCATTTTAAAATGTTCTAGATTAAATTTTAAAATTCCGCACGACCCAAAAATTGCAAAACAAATTCGTACTACCTGTGTGCCAAATCTTCCGAATCAAGTGTAAGTGCCATAGACTCGTCAGGACTTAGCGTGCAGTAGGAAAACAGAAAAATAAACAGTTCCTTTTATAATATTGGAGATAATGATGCAAAAATGCTTATGATAGATGAATTTATTGTTGTTAAGGTTTTGAACAAAGCATCCTTTTGAGAAAAAAAACGCAGTTCTTCAGAAATCGAGTTTCGGAAACATGTGACAAGTAGCTAACGAATTCCCATGTAAAAAAATTATTTCGAATATTTGCGAGATCTTGGCATTGTTTGAAAGCTAAGAAATTGGAAAATATATTGAATTAATAAAAATAATATTGATATTCTGGTCGATTTTCGTAATTTCTAGCGCATACATACACTTTAATAAGTGTTTACCAATCAATCAGATTTTTTTTCATCGGATGTGTGCGTGAGAAGTAGGTTCCAATGGACAGCTTGCCGATAAATAATTTCAACAAAAAAAGTTATTGACATTTATTTATATAAAAGGGAATATTCTAGCAGAAATCTCAAAATGTTGTATTAACTCTTCTTTCATCATTTCACACTTCTAAATAAGAATCAGAGGAACTAGAAAAAGACTAAAAATTTCTTTCCTGTATCTTTTGGAACCAGATCATTAATAAACTCACGTTCCCACCATCGACTTCTCAGTTAAGTTGCCACATATATCTTGCCAACACTACGCAACAATCCTCCAGACAACTTTCTCAAACATGCCCTTTACAGCACTCGAATTCATAATAATTTCTACAGATTTGCCACAACTTAATCGCTTTCTTAAGAATGTATGTATTCAACCCTGAAAATTCGTCACACATTCTCTAGGAGATTCCCGTATTACGGAGAGGAACGTGTAAGGTATGCCCCTTCACCGTCTTCCCCGATTTGTTATATCTCACGCTGACACCTGCATCCCATGAATTATGCCTGATCATTCAACCATTCGGGTATAGTAGCTAAGCATGTTTTCCTCTGACGTCAGAGGACATTAGGATGAGCAAAGGATGGGACTAAATGGGATGGGCATTTATTTTCATTATGAAGGGTATCGTAAATTAACCATTTTGAGGACAGATGGTCTTCTAATGGAGTTGCTTTGGAAGTACACGACGCAGTTTATATACATAGCGGTACATTTATAGACGGTATATGAATAAAGTATTTGATCTACTCAAATTCCTGTTTAAAAGATGTGGTTTTTGATTCTCAATTGAGTCCCTTGTTTACAGAGTACATTCCTATTTCTCAGACATGTTTGTTAGTCTTTTTGTAACCTGAACTGTCACAAATTTAGAATAATCCCACTATTAGTAACATGAAAAAATTGCACAGTTGAGAATAACCAATCTTTGTTGTTATGTTTTGGAATCCGTTCAGTAATAAACATGCGCGATTGCGTAATTTCTGTTGGGGATTTACAAACTATGCTGGCAATGTCCAACAATCCAAAAGAAACAATCATTTTCTGAAATATACACTTTACAATGATATCGCATGAATATTATGGCATTCCACTTTTACGTTTTGGACAATCGTCCCCATATTTTACTGATGCAAATAGCTGCACCATTTTCTACACTTTATAAAACAAAAAAAAATTTAACTTTTTAACTCTTTTTAAGAAAAATCTTTCCAATGTTTGAGTATATCTGACATTTTTTCAACGAACATTGGTAGATTACTTCTGAAATTATAAGATAAAGCGGTTACAACGCTCGACTTTCATGCTTGCCTCTCAAAACTGTTCCGATTTTAAAGACTTTTTAAAAAACAGAAAATATCACTCTTTACGCTTATCACGTTTTAAGGTATGTTTCAACATTATATTTGTCACATATTCTTAGGTAGGTAAGTGTTTTAATTAACGACGCAATGGAGCAACACAACAGGCTATTTAGATATACTAGAGCAGGGACGGCGAACCTTTTTAAGAAGTGGGTCAAATTTTGTTCATAATTCTTTTAGTACTAGCTTGTGAGTCACTTGGATAGGGGGAAGGAGCATGGAAAAAACTACTTTTTGGTTCTCAATGTTTTATCCTGTAAAAAGTTAACAATTCCTTTTTGTCTTACAACTTTTACTTTTGCAAGTGAAGAGCAAAAAATCTATATAAAAGGGGAGAAATCATGCTCAGCCCAGAATGCACTGAGTTTGTAATGAACACAGGGTTCCCACGGGTGGTTAGTTACAAAGCGCTTCTAAGTGCTTATTTTGACCTTCCATTTCTAAGGGCCCTTAGAAGTGCTTATTTTGAATCAATAGTCCTTAGAAAGTGCTTATTTTCCTATATAAAGAAAATTCAGTTTTCAAATGACGATATTTTTTCACAATATTTCCAACCTCTTTTTAGCAGCTGACTCTGACGTATGCAACTTGCAATCCTTTTACATACTTTTAGTAAATTTATAGTTTGCCACTAATTATAATTTATGAATGAATCTCGAAACAAACGAAGGTCATTTGAATGTGTTCTCTCCTTGGAGATGAAAAAACTTGGCATGGTTCCAAAGGCTGACGTCAAGCGGACACGTGAGGGCAAGAAGTCTAAATTTTGATGTTTCTTTATTCCTCTGATTTACC
This sequence comes from Metellina segmentata, assembly GCA_947359465.1. Classification (NCBI taxonomy): domain Eukaryota; kingdom Metazoa; phylum Arthropoda; class Arachnida; order Araneae; family Tetragnathidae; genus Metellina; species Metellina segmentata. The sequence goes on along the minus strand of OX375880.1, from coordinate 124,827,161 downwards.
GCAGTAGAATGAAGAATGGTGAAAAAAAATAGACATGTATTAAATTTTACATAAAAATGAAAAAAATGAATATTAAATATTATATTTTATTAATATTTAATTTTTTACATACTACTGAATATTAAATTCTTTACATACTACTGTTCTTATAAGATTATCTAATCTGTAAGAGCATCCCCATTTGGTCGAAAGTTAGGTATTACATTGTGTAATACGGTTTCTATAATGTTTTAAATAAGTCCTTATAAAGTCCTTATTTTTAGTTAGAAAAAAAGAGTGGGAACCCTGAACAAGGAAAAGAAAATAACATATATATATATATATATATATATATATATATATATATATATATATATATAATTTCAAGAACACAAGAATTTCTAAAAAAATGTAACAAAAGTCTTAAAAAATAATAAAAAATGAAGAAATGTTGGTGGATCAGGGCGTCATCAGGGAGGAGCCTGACCCAAACAACATAAAATGGTGTTTTCTACATATGAGCAGCATTAGGCTGAAAAAATTGCTCATACACTCCCCCAAACACCACCAAAAATCAAGTAAAACAAAAACAGAACAAAATACCAAAACAGAGCAGGAACAGAACGAAATGAAACCCGAAGCCGCAGCTGGGATATCATCAACAACAAGCCTAAAAATTGCCACCAAATGCCATCAATTACACAGTCTAACTTATATGCTAACATCATACCTCCGATGCAACAAGTCCAAAAAATAATAATAATATGAAAATCCCCAGCCCTTATCAAAAATATATTCATAAAAAGTAAAAAAATAATAAAAATAAAATTGAAAAGCATTGCTTACCATGCTATGTCTGCAGCTTCAGCGCGCTTGCATGGGTAGTTTCGATTTCTGGTTAATGCACCCCGGCTGTTTGGTTATTTTTTGTTATTTTGTGTGTGTTATGTTATTTTGTATATTTTATGTTGTTATTATATATATATATATTATACTTTAATAGATAATATAGTTACAGGTTTGTGCAATAAAGTTAAAGTATATTCTATGAGAAATCTGTTGTTTTTTGTCAGTATTCATTAGTTTAACGCATTTTGCAGTCAATTCATTTCCGAGTTTATTTCTATTGGTAGACTTTTCAAAATTCATCAAAGAATACAATTTTATCACATGAATGTGTGGATCCAAACATCGTTAAAAGAGCATTAGCAAGTTTCTTCATTGATATAAAATTATTTGGTAAAGAATCATACGTTTAATATAATATTTTAAATTTTTAGTGTGGGATAATTATAATTTGCACTAATTTCAGACATTTTCACTTCTACTTCGTAAATAAAGTTACCAAATTTATTTTCCCAAACTACGCTGCTTTGAAATTAAACTAATTCCATTTCTAAATCATGTGTGGATACCTAGCCACTTAAATAAGTTTAACTCCATTTTTTCGAATTTCGTTTTGTATGGATATAAAAAAAAAGTGAAATGTATTTTCCATTCTTTTAATTTCCCTCTTAAATCTCTGCTCAAAGGTTTGCTTTATTTCCTGTATAATCATTAAATATTTTTTTATTTCATTTTCTTGAACGTCAAGCGTATTTTCCATTGTTATTGTGTTTTGAAAATGTTTTTGTAACTGTGGAAAATATTTCATGATTTTCATTTCCAAATCGCTAGTAAAGATGTCAAGTTTTGTCATAAATATTCTAATATTCTCAAACATCATTAAAAAAATTTGTCCATTTCCTCAAAGTTTTTTAATCAGTTCATTAAAATGTTAAGTAATGTCGCACAAAAACATAAAATCATTTAACCTATCTATATTTGAAAATTTGTCAAAATTATTGTTTTTTCATTCAAATAGAGATTAATTTCTTCAAATAAAATGACAAATCGATTAAAAACTTGACCGGTACTGATCCATCAAACATTGTTGTATATCAAAATCCCTTAATACTGGCACTCAACGTCCTCTAATAACTGTGCAAATTGTCGTTTACTAAGACCTCTTGCGTTTATAAAGTTGATGACTTTTATTACAACTAGCATTACATTTGTCGCGAATGAAAGCCTGTTCTAAGTTTTAAAAAGCTTTTATGGAATTAGAAATAAAATACGGAGCAGGTGAGGTGAAAGCAAACCTCCAATATAATTTCAATACTACGATCCTAACAAAATTAAATATACAAATTAGAATTCAGTTAGTTTATTTTTAAAAAGTCGCTCTTAAACATTGTCTTGCGGTTTACTTTGATTCTATACCTGTGAAGAAGTGTAATGTTCTATATATATTAAAAATATAAGTTTTAATTAAGAACTCGTCTCCTTGTGTACTTCTGTGGACTTTCCTTTAGAATTCTTGAGTTTCAGTGATGTTTCGACGGTCAGGAAGATTGCTTCTCACCCGGGACACAAATGAGGTAGGACAATTCATATTCCTTCCGATTTGAAAGATATTGTTTCTACACAACAACATTGGAAAATGTTTCTAAACCTTGCTTGGCACATAGAACTTGAAGGTGTATTAAACAATGAAATTCAATCAGAGGATGTGTAATATTTTGCTTAAAGTACTGGAAAAACCAATATTTTCCCTCACCATATTGGGTGCACCGTCCGTTGTGACATAAACAATTTTCTGTAGGTCTATATCCATTTCTGTGAATTAAATATCAAGTTCTTTAAAAATATCAAGACCTTTCCTTTCAGCGTTATAAATTTTATTAGTTCCTCTTTCATTATATTACCTGCTTTATATCGTGCAAAGACTGCTAATTTTGCGTAGTCATTCACATCGTTACTCTCATCTAAGGCAATTGAATACATTTCTAAATAATTTATGCCTTTATGTATTTACGAACAAAAATATTCCTTTCTAATTCTATTACTGGATCTTTAATTGTATTGTACCTTTTATTAACAAAAATTTGGAAACAAAAAACGGAAAACCAAAATGAAAAACAATAACTACATAAATACTGTACATGGCGCGGTATTGTTAAAAAAAAACATTATTTTTAGCAAAAATGAAAAAAATTATGGTGACTACACTATCTCTAAAACCTTTATATAAATCTTAAAAAAGCATTATGTATAATCAATAAATCTCTAAAACATTTTACAAAAATCCTTTATGCATTTTTTTTTTCAATTTTAAGCTTTTCATTAACAATTGTATTTTCTTCATATTTTTTAAAAAAGAGGGGTTCGAACAATAATTAAAATTTTTTCTGTATATGAAGAAATGATGATAAATTTATCAAAATCAACGCGTGGATCATTTAAAAAGCTTGCATGGATCAGTGTCTGACCCGCGGGTCATAGGTTAGCCATCCCTGTACTAGAGGATAATCCATACATCCGCTGAAGTCGTTGCGGAAAATAACGAACCACGCCTCTTCAATCTAGTGATTCCGACAGTGGAGCAATTTCAAACATAACATACGACAGGGATTAACCTCTTCGAACTAGTTTGCATAAAATTTATATAAGGGACGACTTTACAATGCTGCGGAAATATATTATGAGACAATCCCAGGTTGCTTCGATTCTCCAGCCTCTCAATATTTCTGTAAACCAATGCTTCAATCCTCCTGTGGTTGTGATCTCGAAGAATGACCTCGTCATTAGCAAAACGATTAGAAGATTTGGATGGAAGAGGTAAGTCGTCAACACAAGGATTCTGGCAAGATCTTGATCTGGTCATCACAAAAAAAATCGGCACTATTTTGCTGACGAAGTATCTTGTCTTTCGTAACATCGTTCAGGTGTTTATGGACGCCTCGCCATTAGATTAATATGGGTCAGATCTTGATCGGATCATCCTCCAAAAAGTCATCAATATCTTGATCTCATGATCAGCAGAATGGGTCGGATCTTGATGAACATTATGCCTCATCAAAATCACACATGGGTTATAGATCGTCTGTGTAAATTTAATTTCGAGAGAATGGTTTGAGGTAAACACACTTTCACACCAGTAGGACGGATTCAAAAGCCGTCTGTTGAAAGCACGAGTGAATGAAATGTGCAATCTCGAACATTCATTATTCTCGCAATGGTCGATTGGTTGTGTCGCGAGAATTATACATTTTCGTGTAAAGAAGGCGGGAAGGCAACTAAACTCTACTGAATTTTACATATAAGAATAAGAAAGCATGTCATGTTCTGTACGTTTTTCGTACAATAAATTTGTTTCGTATGGATTTTCGATTTTGTAAAGTCATTCAAGAGCAAAAAAACCTCTCCGTCACACTTGACTGAAATTTGAAGACAGGGGTTTCTGTGTTACATGTTGCTAGGGTTATATTTGGACAAGCGAACCAAACCGAAGACAGCAACATCCAGTAAAAAATGTCGTGAGTGAGAAAAGTGGGATGAAAGCAGAAAAAAGATCTATTGGGTGTCCCGGGAATACGCCCCTCGTTTCTACTGAAGACAGTAAACCCTATGGGGAAAAGAAAAGACCCCAAGAGTACCTCGGACATGTGCTTCGGAGGGAACCCGAAATGGTGGAAGAGAGCTTCAAAAAGACAAGAATATCAAATGCTATAGATGGGGAAGTGAAGAAGTGACCTGGCAAAATGTTGAGGGCCATGGTCGAGGAAGCCCGAGGATGACATCGATGATAGAAAACAACTATTTCAATAACTGTGATGATGCAAATAATGAATATTTTAACAAGTTTATAACTATTTTATTTGTGTTGTGGCTTCATAAATAAAAGTAACTGGTAATTGAGGAAAAACTCTTCTTTATGGGTATAATTTTTTGCCTAGCTCGGCATTACTTGGGCCTGGATCATGGCAAGAGAGCGGGGTTTCCCGTCAGATGAGGAGGGGATGGACTCGTCCGGAACCCCCCGTCTTCTCGCCAGAGGATGGATCTCTGTATTTGCGTTAGCTAGCGTCCGGAGTTGACGTTCGGGTCACTCGTGCTTCTCGGGAACAGTTCGGTCCTCCCTCGCTCGCTGTCTCCCTTCGTTCGGGCTAGACAGAAAGGGAGCTTTATCGTAAGGACAAGAATCTCCTTTCGCCTCGACTCTCGCCAATCCAACCGAAATCCCCAAGTTCCGCCCATACACAAGATGAAGCGAGGGACATCGAAGGTCGTAACATAACAGAACACGAATATTCGCATGTTTGACCCTCCAAAAGTTTTGTCTTTGAACTGTGTTGGAATAGGGTTAGAATACTGGAGAAAATAGGTATGCATTCTATGATCAATACCTGCTCATTCGACCACTCAAAGCACGTTATATGACGATCGAAAACATTAAGATGGGTTATCGCTAGAAGGGGATGAATCTATTCCGATGCATTTATTTTCCTGGTGAAGTTTATCGTAAACTAGCCATTTTGATGACGTCTATGTAATGGGGGTGTTCTGGAAGATGTGGTGAATTTACGCGACTTGTGCGTATAGATAACTAGTCACTGCATGGCCAGCATAGCGTTGCCCATGACAGTTCTTTTCGCGGGGTTAGGTGTGACCACTGCTCACTATCAACAGTGATTGCTACAAATTCTACGCATTCCCATTTAATTGCGAAGAGATCCAATACGCGAGGTCAACCAAAGTACGGGCGACGTCACATTCCGGAGCGAAAGCTGGAAGGTGATAAAAACTTGGCGTGGTTCCAAAGGCTGACGTCAGTGGGTGGCTGACGTCAGTGGGTGAAAATCGCAAAATCTGTTTACTTCTTCTTTCCGAGGTAATAGTGACGCTTGTAAAGTGGCGTAGAGTGCGAAAATAACAAAATCGTGTGGCTTCTTCTTTCTCCGGAACGGAAGAAAGAAAAATGAAAAATACTAATAAATTAATTTTAAAATGTTCCAGATAAAGTTTTAAAATTAGGGCACGATAGAAACTACCTGTGTGCCAAATCTCATTATTGTAAGTGTCATAAAATCGTCAGGATACTGCACAGAGTCAGACAGACACACACAAAAACACTTCCTTTTATAATAGTAGAGATTCAATCATCTCCCTGTCATGAAAAGTACGTGTCTTCTTTTCTTCAATTAATTCCCTTATTGGGATATTTTCTCTTCTGTTTTTAATTGAACCTGTTCCAAATTTAGAATGTCCCCCTATTCTGGAAATCGTTCATTTCCTCCATTGAGTTGCTCCAGTGTGACGCTAATTCAAAACACCTACCCACCGTTCATTTCCTCGTCTCAACTAATAAGAAAACTTACGATTTCCATTCCGATTTTCAAAGAGACCGCGGAGTTGGTTCAGCAAATCGGAAGGATGCGAAACTAAATCCAGTCTTAGGGCGTGGTGCGCGTTCAAACTGTTGCGTACTTAAATGTTCTCGGATGTGTTGAGGATTCAAAGTGGTAGAAAATAAGGATCATTTTCGATCTATTTCTTCTTTTCTATTTCCGAAAAGGCAAGAATGGCTTTGCAGACGCAAAAGAAGACACGTGTTGGGAAGGGTCCGCGTGGGTGGTTCCGAAAGTGTGTTCACCGCGTTCTTTAGGCCTCGGAACTTCTATTAGCGCGTGATGATGCAGCTACCGGAGAAATGGGGAACGGTCATCGATCAGAATGGCAGAAACACTATTCAATTCTGTTACTTCATTTCATACTCGATACGATTGGTGCAACGGAATTTTTAGTCAGTAAAATCTTTTTTCTACAATTTTGTCCCAATAAAGGTACGAACTTTTGCATCTACCCGAGACAGCCTTCGGTTGCTATAGCGACTAAATTACAGGTTAGCAACACCTAAAAATCCAATCAATGGAATAACCTTCGAAGATCAGAATATTCAAAGTTTCCGTCAAGTATCCAACACAATAAGGTAATAATTTACCACTCTACAGATTCTTCCTGAGATCACGACAAACATCCTCCACGAAGCCTCGAATGAACAGGAAACAACTCGTCCGCCGTCATCTTTGTCGAATGCAATTGACCAGCTGACGAGCACAAACAACGCGAGTCACAATGGGAAGCCTTTTCAAGTCTCTATTGAATAAGGTATATTCAATTGACGTCGTACCGGTGCAACACAGCGGGCTAGTGACGACGGTCCGGGATCAATCTGACCACGTCATTTTGAACCGCGGTTAGATGACCTGAGCTGGCACCCCACTCTCCAAACTTCCACACCACGCCAACGTGAGGATATTTGAGGCCACCACAGATTTAACATGCACCAGTCCCTTTGTACACGATGGTCTTTGGTTGGATTCGAACTCGCAACCCTCCGGTAGCTAATCCGTTACTCTTCCCACCGGGTTATCGTGGACGGTTATTTGATAGGAAATCCATTGGGAGAAAAGAATTGTTTCCAGATTCAAATTAGTGGATAAATGGAGTATCGGAACTCCATATGTGACGTCACTCAGATGACCTCATCCAAACACGTCTGGACGAGTTAATGTGCGTCACCATTTGCGTGCCTTAACAAACGTATTATTTTCAAATCTGTCATTACTGCGGACGGGGACTGCTCGTGTTTGTCCAGTCTCGAATGTTCTTCAATTGCAGGATAATTCGTTCTAAATGATGATGAGGGTGCTTTGGAGCGGTCCGGGATTCTCTTGATGGGATGGAGTGAATTCTTTTTTGTTCTAGAACGCCAGTAACGAGGAGATGTGTGGTCTTTATTGTTTTCAAATCCCCACATTATTTCCTGCTTTTTTCATCGCGATTGTTTGTTTAATTTATTTGAATAAAGTCAATTCCTTTTCTCATGTTATCAGTCTAACAGAATATCCTGTAATCTTTATTGAGTGAGAGTTTTTGCGATCTTTAACTTTACTCAGATGATACATTCAAGAACTAATCTGTACAGGGGCTTGTGCATGGTAAATCCGTCGAGACTTCTCATTGAATCTAATTAATTTCGTTTCATTTCAATTGCACAATATTGTAGAAGTAAATGAGGGACAGGTGAAGGGGTCATTGAGAGTTACGACGCAGTGGTTTAAATTCGATTACATGTGACATTTGTCTGAAAAGAAAATGCGACTTGTTTTCAGTCTCTAGCTACAAAAGACACAGTGTTTTTAATTGTAACAAGTGTTTACATGTGCAACACCTTTTATCATCTGACGTAGAAATGTGCGTAGAAAGTGTTATAGTTTTCAAAACATAAATTCACCGCTATAATGTATTAAAGCGACTTATTATAATGTTTATTGTACTTGGAAGATATTTTGAAATTGTAGGTAGATGTTTTAATTAACGTCGCACTAGAGAGCAACACAACGGGCTATTGGTGAAGGTCCCAGAAACAAACCAAAAGGAAAGACAGAGGGCAACATCTTTTAAAATTATTTTGGAATTTTAGAAGTAAAATAAGCAATTTACAATTCTTATTCTCATCTGAATGTTCAAAACTGGCTGAGTGGCTGTCAAAATTTGAAAAATCTCTAGCATCATTTCTTCCTGACATTAGGGACACACCTTAAATACAGGTTATTTAGGTAATTGGTAATTTTAGTTAACGACGTACTAGAGCAACACAACGGGCTATTGGTGAAGGTCCCAGAAACAAACCAAAAGGAAAGACAGAGGGCAACATCTTTTAAAATTATTTTGGTAATAATAATTGGTAATTTTTAGTTAACGTCGTACTAGAGCAACACAACGGGCTATTGACGACGGTCCGGGATCAGTCCCTGAAGGGAAAGATCCGAGGACAACACCTCGTAATTTTTAACCACGGTCAGATGACGAAGCAACACCTGAGCTGGCACCCCACTCTCCAAACTTCCGCGCCAACCCAACGTGAGGACTTTAGGCCACGACAGATTTAAGGTGCACCAGCCGCCTCTACACCATACGTTTACAAACACCCGGACCCGGATTCGAACCAGGAACCTTCCGATCTAGAGGTAAAATTATTTTGGAATTTTAGAAGTAAAATAAGCAATTTACAATTCTTATTGTCATCTGAATGTTCAAAACTGGCTGAGTGGCTGTCAAAATTTGAAAATTCTCTAGCATCATTTCTTCCTGACATTAGGGACACACCTTAAATACAGGTTATTTAGGTAATTGGTAATTTTAGTTAACGACGTACTAGAGCAACACAACGGGCTATTGGTGAAGGTCCCAGAAACAAACCAAAAGGAAAGACAGAGGGCAACATCTTTTAAAATTATTTTGGAATTTTAGAAGTAAAATAAGCAATTTACAATTCTTATTGTCATCTGAATGTTCAAAACTGGCTGAGTGGCTGTCAAAATTTGAAAAATCTCTAGCATCATTTCTTCCTGACATTAGGGACACACCTTAAATACAGGTTATTTAGGTAATTGGTAATTTTAGTTAACGACGTACTAGAGCAACACAACGGGCTATTGGTGAAGGTCCCAGAAACAAACCAAAAGGAAAGACAGAGGGCAACATCTTTTAAAATTATTTTGGTAATAATAATTGGTAATTTTTAGTTAACGTCGTACTAGAGCAACACAACGGGCTATTGACGACGGTCCGGGATCAGTCCCTGAAGGGAAAGATCCGAGGACAACACCTCGTAATTTTTAACCACGGTCAGATGACGAAGCAACACCTGAGCTGGCACCCCACTCTCCAAACTTCCGCGCCAACCCAACGTGAGGACTTTCGGCCACGACAGATTTAAGGTGCACCAGCCGCCTCTACACCATACGTTTACAAACACCCGGACCCGGATTCGAACCAGGAACCTTCCGATCTAGAGGTAAAATTATTTTGGAATTTTAGAAGTAAAATAAGCAATTTACAATTCTTATTGTCATCTGAATGTTCAAAACTGGCTGAGTGGCTGTCAAAATTTGAAAAATCTCTAGCATCATTTCTTCCTGACATTAGGGACACACCTTAAATACAGGTTATTTAGGTAATTGGTAATTTTAGTTAACGACGTACTAGAGCAACACAACGGGCTATTGGTGAAGGTCCCAGAAACAAACCAAAAGGAAAGACAGAGGGCAACATCTTTTAAAATTATTTTGGAATTTTAGAAGTAAAATAAGCAATTTACAATTCTTATTGTCATCTGAATGTTCAAAACTGGCTGAGTGGCTGTCAAAATTTGAAAAATCTCTAGCATTATTTCTTCCTGACATTAGGGACACACCTTAAATACAGGTTATTTAGGTAATTGGTAATTTTAGTTAACGACGTACTAGAGCAACACAACGGGCTATTGGTGAAGGTCCCAGAAACAAACCAAAAGGAAAGACAGAGGGCAACATCTTTTAAAATTATTTTGGAATTTTAGAAGTAAAATAAGCAATTTACAATTCTTATTGTCATCTGAATGTTCAAAACTGGCTGAGTGGCTGTCAAAATTTGAAAAATCTCTAGCATCATTTCTTCCTGACATTAGGGACACACCTTAAATACAGGTTATTTAGGTAATTGGTAATTTTAGTTAACGACGTACTAGAGCAACACAACGGGCTATTGGTGAAGGTCCCAGAAACAAACCAAAAGGAAAGACAGAGGGCAACATCTTTTAAAATTATTTTGGTAATAATAATTGGTAATTTTTAGTTAACGTCGTACTAGAGCAACACAACGGGCTATTGACGACGGTCCGGGATCAGTCCCTGAAGGGAAAGATCCGAGGACAACACCTCGTAATTTTGAACCACGGTCAGATGACGAAGCAACACCTGAGCTGGCACCCCACTCTCCAAACTTCCGCGCCAACCCAACGTGAGGACTTTCGGCCACGACAGATTTAAGGTGCACCAGCCGCCTCTACACCATACGTTTACAAACACCCGGACCCGGATTCGAACCAGGAACCTTCCGATCTAGAGGTAAAATTATTTTGGAATTTTAGAAGTAAAATAAGCAATTTACAATTCTTATTGTCATCTGAATGTTCAAAACTGGCTGAGTGGCTGTCAAAATTTGAAAAATCTCTAGCATCATTTCTTCCTGACATTAGGGACACACCTTAAATACAGGTTATTTAGGTAATTGGTAATTTTAGTTAACGACGTACTAGAGCAACACAACGGGCTATTGGTGAAGGTCCCAGAAACAAACCAAAAGGAAAGACAGAGGGCAACATCTTTTAAAATTATTTTGGAATTTTAGAAGTAAAATAAGCAATTTACAATTCTTATTGTCATCTGAATGTTCAAAACTGGCTGAGTGGCTGTCAAAATTTGAAAAATCTCTAGCATCATTTCTTCCTGACATTAGGGACACACCTTAAATACAGGTTATTTAGGTAATTGGTAATTTTAGTTAACGACGTACTAGAGCAACACAACGGGCTATTGGTGAAGGTCCCAGAAACAAACCAAAAGGAAAGACAGAGGGCAACATCTTTTAAAATTATTTTGGAATTTTAGAAGTAAAATAAGCAATTTACAATTCTTATTGTCATCTGAATGTTCAAAACTGGCTGAGTGGCTGTCAAAATTTGAAAAATCTCTAGCATTATTTCTTCCTGACATTAGGGACACACCTTAAATACAGGTTATTTAGGTAATTGGTAATTTTAGTTAACGACGTACTAGAGCAACACAACGGGCTATTGGTGAAGGTCCCAGAAACAAACCAAAAGGAAAGACAGAGGGCAACATCTTTTAAAATTATTTTGGAATTTTAGAAGTAAAATAAGCAATTTACAATTCTTATTGTCATCTGAATGTTCAAAACTGGCTGAGTGGCTGTCAAAATTTGAAAAATCTCTAGCATCATTTCTTCCTGACATTAGGGACACACCTTAAATACAGGTTATTTAGGTAATTGGTAATTTTAGTTAACGACGTACTAGAGCAACACAACGGGCTATTGGTGAAGGTCCCAGAAACAAACCAAAAGGAAAGACAGAGGGCAACATCTTTTAAAATTATTTTGGTAATAATAATTGGTAATTTTTAGTTAACGTCGTACTAGAGCAACACAACGGGCTATTGACGACGGTCCGGGATCAGTCCCTGAAGGGAAAGATCCGAGGACAACACCTCGTAATTTTGAACCACGGTCAGATGACGAAGCAACACCTGAGCTGGCACCCCACTCTCCAAACTTCCGCGCCAACCCAACGTGAGGACTTTCGGCCACGACAGATTTAAGGTGCACCAGCCGCCTCTACACCATACGTTTACAAACACCCGGACCCGGATTCGAACCAGGAACCTTCCGATCTAGAGGTAAAATTATTTTGGAATTTTAGAAGTAAAATAAGCAATTTACAATTCTTATTGTCATCTGAATGTTCAAAACTGGCTGAGTGGCTGTCAAAATTTGAAAAATCTCTAGCATCATTTCTTCCTGACATTAGGGACACACCTTAAATACAGGTTATTTAGGTAATTGGTAATTTTAGTTAACGACGTACTAGAGCAACACAACGGGCTATTGACGACGGTCCGGGATCAGTCCCTTAAGGGAAAGATCCGAGGACAACACTTCGTAATTTAGAACCACGGTCAGATGACGAAGCAACACCCGAGCTGGGACCCCAGTCTCCAAACTTCCACGCCAACCCAACGTGAGGAATTTCGGCCACGACAGATTTAAGGTGCACCAGCTGCCTCTACACCATACGCTTATAAACATCCATTCCCGGACCCGGATTCGAACCAGCAACCTTCCGATCTAGAGGTTAACACCTTAACCACTATACCGGTTGGTCGGCGCAGGTTATTTAGGACGCGCTTATATTCTACAAAATTTAACGTTGGCCATTCCTATTGTCTTATGGCACCAACTGTAGCACTGACTGTTGCCGAAAACGAATGTACTTAAATTCAGGCTACTGCAAAAAGTATATGTAATTGAGTTCAGTAAAAGTATAAAAGTAATTTGCGGTAAAGAAACACGAAATACGATTTCTAGAATGAGGTAGGTATTTCAATTAACGTCGTACTGGAGCAACACACAGCGCTATTGACGACGGTCCGGGATCAATCCTCGAAGGGAAAGAATCGAGGACAACCACGAGGCAAACACCTTAGCTGACATCACACGCTCTAAACTTCCACACCCTACCAACGTGAGGATATTTGAGGACCCGACACATTTAACGTACATCAGTTCCCTTTGTACATGTCGGTAATTGGTAATTGGTAATTTGTTGTTAACGTCGTACTAGAGCAACACAACGGGCTATTGACGACGGTCCGGGATCAGTCCCTCAAGGGAAAGATCCGAGGACAATACCTCGTAATTTTGAACCACGGTCAGATGACGAAGCAACACCTGAGCTGGCACCCCACTCTCCAAACTTCCACGTCAACCCAACGTGATTGTACATGTCGGTCTTTGTATTATAGAATCATAGTTACATGATTGGGTTTTCTGGCAAAAGGGGCGTTATTGGCCATGATGGGCAAACACACAAGACAGTCAATATCAAGTAATAGATGTACTATAAAATTTATAGGGACACGAATAAAGATATACACACAGAGTGCAACAGGAATCGAACCTACGCCATGTACAACTCACAGGTTATTAGCGATGTTCTCACACAGGCTGATCTACCTGCCTGTCCTAGATTTGTCATGGTTCAAAATGACGGTATTGACGGTATATCCCGTTGGGTTGCTCCAGCATGACGTCAATTGAAGTACCTGGGATAGAAGAGAAATGTGTAACCCCCTGCTCAGAAAGAGGGCATTTTTGAAGACGCAAACTCGAGACGCATCGAGTGAGTAGATTCGAACAGGTAGGTGGTTCAATTGGGACGTCCTTTCGGTCTATTGTTCACTCCAATGTGTGGGTGGTATGTACTTCGAAGTTTAGCACTTTTGTGAAAAGGATGCTCATTCGAACGTTGCTCACGGATCTATTGGGATGCTCAGGAAGCGAATATGTGAGTAGAGGACTCAAAGATTGACATTGAAATTATCGCTCAATGGCTATGGCGCAATATTCAGCCACGTTGCACAAGACAGACATACACAAGCAGAAAGAAAGATTGACTGGCACGCAAAAGAGCATCCAGGGTCAAAACGAACTGGTTAGCCACCTACTACTCGCAAGTGGAGGAAGCGACACCTTCCTCTCCTCTTTTAAGTGGGGCTGGGGTAGCCCAGTGGGTAGAGTCGTGGATTAGCAACCCAACCAGTGAGTTGCGAATTCGAAATTCACTTCAACAAAAAAACCGTCGTATGCACGAGGACTGGTGTGCGTTGAATCAGTCGTGGCCTCATATGTCCTCACGTTGGCATGGTGTGGAAGTTTAGAGCGTGTGGTGACTGCTCAGGTGTTACCTCGTCACCTGAACGTAGATGACAATTAACTACGGGAAACTGTCATCGACTATTTTCCTTCGGGATGGATCCTGTACAGGTGCCAACAGTGTTGCTCCAGTGACGTCAATGGAACTGCACATAAGGCGTTTCGGATGTGAAGGGTGAATTCAACAAATGCTGGTTTCCAGAAAAATGCGTTTAAACGCGGATTTTTAACGCTCTTAGCATACGAGAGCTGCTATCAGCACTACTTTATAGTGTTAGAAAGGGCAAACGCATTTGAAAGTTAATACCATTATACACTAACGTCTATCAAACCAAAATAAAAGGATTTTTTTTCGCCCAATGTTGATTTCCGCACACCTTATACGGTCTTGTTCTACAACCTTCTTTTTGGTCATCTAATTAACGTCGCACTGAAGCAATACAATGGGTATTGGCGACAATACGGGATCAAACACGAAGGGAAAGATGCGCAAACATCTCGTTATCCACGATCAGATGAACGTCTGATCTGACACCCTCTATCCAAAACTAGACCCTAAAACCGATGAAAAAAACATTGAAAAATTTCGCCCCCTCTTACCAGTATCAGTAACTACCGAGCGAATCATCTCCTACACAGTCCAAACTCTTCGGCAAGCCCCAAGAGTCTTCCATCTTAAGACCCAACGAAATCCTTTTCACATAAAAAACGCTATCAGTAGCGCGACACATTAACTGAATATTTAAAAGTCCGCGGCAAACGCTTAGAGAAGGCAGTTCGATAACCTTCCCCAGAACCCATAAAAACAAAGAGTTTATGGGGACAAGATAAGCCCATTAGCGTGTCAACCCATAGCTAGCTCAGCTCGTGATTTTATTCCACTATCCTGGAAGAAATATGAAGGCCGAAAACGGTCATTACCTTCATATCCCAGTGACTTTCGAAGTAGAGAAGGTAGATGTTCCATAAGGAAGAATTAGGGTGTCTCAAAAATCAATGATATTTGTGGTGATGTACTCTCCTGGCTTGAGTCATAATCCGATTATGTTTTGGGTGATCTTTGAAACGTCACACCGCGGCAACAGAACGGGCTATTGGTGGCGGTCTGGGATCAACCGAAGGGAGAGATCGGAGGAAAACATCGGTCCGGTGGTTAAGGTGTTAGCGTCTAGATCGCAAGGTTCCTGTTTGTAAGCTTATGGTGTTGAGGCGGCTGGTGCGCCTTAAATCTGTCGTGGCCGAAAGCCCTGACGTTGGGTGGGTGTGGATGTTTAGAGAATAGGGTGCCAGCTCAGATATATTGCCTCGTCATCTGACTCAGGATCCAAATGACGTGGTGTTATCCTTAGAGGATTGAACCCGGACCGTCGTCAGTAGCCCTTTGTGTTGCTCTAGTACGATGTTAATTCAAAATTACCATTACCACTACCGATAAAAACACCATGTCACCATAACCATGACGAAGCATAACCTGTGCTGGTACCCCACACTCTACACCATGCTCACGTGAGGACATTTGAGACCCCGTTCTCTTTGTACTTTGGTTGGATTCGCATTTCTCCGTCACTCTTCCAATCGGGCTACCCTCTTAATGTGTGCACCGAACACGTGTCCAGAACCCCGAGGACACTTTCTACCACCCTTGGCGGATGGGCAAAATATTGTTTGAGAATCCACGTGACGTGTTCCATGTGCGACTGGTCTGGTGAACGGGTGGGTTGTGAAACCATGTGAAGAACCATTGCACATTCCATGCCACTGCTTTTTCTTATTGTCCTGCATCACGTTGTGCTGGCCAGCCCTGGAGGTAAGTGAGGAAAATAGACACCGAAACTTCTTAGATGTAGCTGCTTCTGTTGGGTGTTCCAGCGATGCAAACCTGGCGAGATAACACCACCTGTTCTTCTCAAGTCGTTGTAAGATGCGTGGCGGAAGGAACAGATCCGGAATCGAATCGCTTGATACCATCGACCTACTAATCCGTCTTCTGGTATTAGCTAGGAAAGTAAGTAGGTGGTACACGTTTAAAGAATTGTGGTGCAAATATCCTCACGTTTGTGTGGTATGGATGTTTGGAGAGAGGGGTGCCAGCTCAGATGTTGACATCCTCATTTGCTCGTGGTACAAATTTATCCTCAAAAATCCTCGGAAATTTCTATTCAGGGCTGCTCTCTGACGGATGCCAATAGGCAGCTGTATTGTTCCAATGCGACGTTATTTAACTACCTACCAAATTACACATAGTTAGACTTCTCTATAGTAAATATAATTGGGTGAATCTCACAACACAATTTTGTGAACGCAGTCTCCTAAAAATAGATTCTTATTTTTGAAATAGGTAGGGTGGTTAAGGTGTTAGCCTCTAGATCGGAAGGTTCCTGGTTCGAATCCGGGTCCGGGCATGGATGTTTGTAAACGTATTGTTTAGAGGCGGCTGGTGCACCTTAAATCTGTCGTGGCCGAAAGTCCTCACGTTGGGTTAGCGTGGAAGTTTGGAGAGTGGGGTGCCAGCTCAGGTGTTGTTTCGTCATCTGACCGTGGTTCAAAATTACGAAGTGTTGTCCTCGGATCTTTCCCTTAAGGGACTGATCCCGGACCGTCGTCAATAGCCCGTTGTGTTGCTCTAGTACGACGTTAACTAAAACATTACCAATTATGAAATAGGTAGGTAAGCATTTTAATGAACGTCGCACCGGAGAAACACAACAGGCTATTGACGGGATCAATCCGATGGGCAAAGAACCGAAGAAAACGCAATGTCATTTTGAACCACGGTCAGATGACTAAGAAACATCTGAGCTGGTACCCCACTCTCCAAACTTCCACACCATGCAAACGTGAAGTCTTTTGAGGTCACAACGGATTTAATCAGCATCAGTCCACTTTTTACACGACGGTCTTTGGTTGGATTCGATTTCGCAACCCCCCGGTTGCTAGTCCTCTTCCAGCCTGGCCACCGAGGTCGTGCGAAACTCCGTTGTGCTGCTGGACCTTTAGGAAGAGTCACTTGCAGGGCACACTCCATTGGGTCATAGGAACGCCGAATATATTCTGAATTTTTTATTGTTTGGCTGCTTTCTTCCAAGCACATTACACCGATGTGTGAAGAACAGGAGGTGTTATCTGATTTTTTCGACTTTTACCGTTGGGCTATTTTGAGGCACGTTGGAAACGACAATTACAGAGAGCCAGAAGCGCAGTGGGTGAGGCTGTTCTTCTCTTGGCTTGTGATACACATACTTTTACGTGTTGGTGTAATGTGATGATGTTAAATACTACATATATTCTATATGTTTCTGGAATAATAAGAACTTAAATACATTAACTGTTGGTTGTAATCTTGTATGCGATTCGTACTGTTTTCACGCTATCGATTTCATGAGGATATGTGCGGGAAAGACATTGTTTAACAAAACTGTGATTTTGCTAATATCATTTTAAGTGCATAGGTACTTAACCAATTTGAACCCGAACACAGTCTCAATTTACTTAAATTCAAGGCTGGATAACAGTCCTTTTAATGTAGATTATAAAATAGAGAATAAATCAGGTGAAGAAATTTGGCGAGTATGTCAAGTTATTTAAATGTAAATATACAAATATTTCCAAAGAAATTAGTGGTACCGAGGTTATTCGGGTGAATTCTAATAGTACAAAAGGAACTAAAGTGTGTGTGGAATTCTGTTCAATGTTTTTAACGTATTCACATCACTGACACTTTAAGAAAACAAACGGTTTATGAACCGCTCATGAAGTTGATTAGTTCTTCTCTTTACGAAGAAAGCAACTATGGTTACACAAAGGGAGATATCGAAAATGTATCTAGAAATTGTACATGGCGCTCTGTTTCCAGGTAGGTATTCAATTAACATCGTACTGAAGCAATACGATGGGCCATTGGCAAAGGTCCGTGTAGGTATGCATTATAATTTACATCACATTGGAGCAACGCAGAAGGGGCTATTGGTGGCGGTGTGTGATCAAACATGAAGAAAAACATTCGAGGACAACACCAGGGTCACGAAAGCCCGGATGAAAGAGTAACGGATTAGCGAGAGTATGGTTGTGGGTTCCAATCCAACCAAAGGCCGTCGTGTACAAAGGGGGCTGGTGCACGTTCAATAGATCGTGTTCTCAAATGTTCTCACGTTGGAGTGGCGTGGAAGTTTGGAGAGTGGGGTCCGCTCAGGTGTGACCTCGTCATCTGACCTTGGTTCAAAAGGACGTCGTGTCGTCTTCGGACTTTCCCATCGGGATTGATCCAGGACTTTCGCCAATAGCCCGTTGTGTTTCTTAAGTGAGACATATGACAAATACCAACCTACCATGTATGCCCTATTGCGAGTGGGGCCTGTAGTGTGGCTTAGTAGGTGCGATCAATCTGTGAGTTGTAAGTTGTGCAGGTTCGATTCCCCCTGTTATATTTGCTCTGTTCGTACAGTTATTTTTGTGTTTAGGTCCATTACTTTATGTTGTTTGTCTTGTATTTGGCACAGCATATGCCCACTATGGCCTTTGCGCCGTAAAGAACAACCGACCTATCGCTGATGATGAACTTTGAACTGTTTCCTGGTGTTTTTCGCGACGATGTAACTCGTCGATAGTGAGCAAAACTGAACAGATGATCATCAACATTTGGCAATATCTCGATGACGATATATCGCCATTAGCAAAATGCATAAGATTTGGATGGACGCGATATCTCGTCGAATCTATTATACTTGGATGGCTAAGACCATTGTTGTTTGGTCCACTTGTATTATTAAAAAAATCACGGATAAGAGCTCAACACATCAACACTAGTGTAACCTTTACAAAACCTAGATATTTTAGTTTAAAGCCAAATTCGCGCACTTTTTAGAAGCATAATCATTGGATTTCCATTTCCAAAGACTTGATAAAAAAGGGCTCGTTTGCAACATGCCCTTCAAATTGAATGAATCTAAGACGAAAAAAACGATCCTCGCAGTATTAAAAAGTGCCACTCTTATCCTATACGAGTTGCTTAATCTAGCCTTATGCCTTCCGTCTGATCTAAGACACCCTTATCTTGAAACCTGAAAACGGAAGAAAAAAAACGCTATCTCTTCTACGGCAGAGAAGATCGCACGGCAGTTTTTGTTGGGTTGTTGAGATCGCTGAAAGATAAAAATAAAATAAAAAAGGCGCTCTACCCTCAGAGCACGTGATGTTCTCAGTTCCTAACGAGCTACAGAGGGAAATATTCCAACAAAATAACAAAAATGAAGTATCGGAAACCGTTGCAACTATTGGAAGAACATCGTCTTCAAGCAACAACGCATCAAATATTCATTTCTGTGTTACTTGGCAAACAAGGTATGGAGGAAGCAGAAGATTGCATACCGCACGAGGTAGTGGAGGTTAATATGCAAAAGAAAATATTTGGACCGTTTCTATTTATGGATTTCCATTTTAGGGATATCCCTGTTACTGCGTATCGCTTGTTTTCATGGGCATCGTCAGAAGTGAGGTTTTTCAGTTTTATTTTACCACTTTGTAGAGCGGACCCTATCGAAGTTTTGTGGTGTTTGTGAACACTGGAGGCAATCTATAGGAGGTTTGGTTTCAGATAAGGGTTTATTGAAATGGGAAAGAACACTTTTCTTTCGGGGTATGAGGTAACTAAAAACTCTGCCTTGGCCACTCCATTCCCATTGTTTATATGACCCTTGGGCCATATAAACCTAACCCAATCAACTCTTTCAACCTAACCCAGAACCTCTCTGATTCATCCAAGAATCCTGCATCAGTGACAAAAAAGTACGTAATGGATGTACTGCCATTTTCGATCAAGTCCATAACAACTCCGGGAAAATTTTAGCCATTTATCAAATGAATGACTCATATCTTCCTTTTCTTCTCCAGAAATACAACTTATTTACCTCAACTAAGACAGTCTGTGTATCAATACTTTCCAACGACTAACAGAAGTTAATTAACGAACTCTGGCAACTCTCCCGGGATGATTCCAGCGAGCAAATTTTTACAGCTTTCGAATTAAAAACAAGGAATCAAACTTTCCCTTTAATTCTTTCCGAAACTTTAAAGAAAGGAGCAGCCTATTTCGATTAAAGGCCACTGCCGAATCGATATTCTACGCGGAAAACCATTCGTCACGTTTCTTGCTTCGCTTCAAACATTTATTCTTATTTTGAATGAAATTGTTCCTCGACGAGGGAGGACCGGAACGAGAACAAAAGAGAAGCCTTTCGAGTGCCGAGCTCTGAGAGGTTTCGGGCTTTTTGTGGGGTCGTAATTTCGGTGGAATGTTAGCACGTGCAAGGGGGATCGATTAGGAAGGGCGGACGGGGGTTTATGAATTGCGCTGATTGCGGAACCTTCTTTCGTTGCTTCCTTTGACGGCTGCTGCCAATAGGGTTGTGTCAATAACAGTCACGTGTCTGCGGGGTTTTATTCCGAAGCATGAAGAGTTTGTTCTTTACTTTACCCACCTGTCTCGACCAGGTATCGCGCCATTGACTAAACTGAATGGATTTTGTTGGACGAAATATATTGTCATCATAATAAAACTGACCAGATCTTGTCATTAACAAATCGGCAATATCCTTAGGACGAGCTGTTTCATCATTAGGAAGAGGGTAAATCGAGGCATTTTAATTGGCGTCGCAATAGCAACACAACGGGTTATAGGTGACGGCCCGCAATCAATCCCGAAAGGAGGAACGAAATGAGGCCTCGTAACATTGAAGGGTCGCCCTGTTGCTAGAGTAACGTATTTGCAACAAGAGCATTGCGAGTTCAATTGCAACCGTCGTGTACAAAGTGGGCTGGTGCACATTAAATATGTCATGGTCTCTAATGTCCTCAAGTTGGCGTGGAAGTTTGGAAAGTTGGATGACAGCTCAATTGTGACCTCGTCATATGACTATGGTTCAACAGTACGAGGTTTTTTTGTCTTCGTATCTTTCCCTTCATGTTGGACCGTCGCCAATACCCCGTTGTGTTGCTATAGTGCGACGCCAATTAAAATACCTACCCACCGTAACTTTGAACCACTATCCAAGTCAAAACCTGAACTGACACCTTTCAAACTTATACATCATCTTTTCGTTGGTCGGATCTTAATGACAGTCTGATATTGATATTTTGTCGAAGGAGCGTTAAAGAGTATCTTTACGCGTTTGACCATTACAATTTTCATTTAAATGGTGTAATTAAATGAATGTTAGCTATTTAAGAATCACCTGTTCTTGTTGGGTGATATCCGTAAAAAAAGTAAGTGCTATAATAAATATATAGAGTTTAATTAATGTCACACTTGAGCAACAAATCGGGCGATTGGCAACGTTCTGGGACCTATCAGGAAGGAAACCGGGGACAACACCACGTACTTTTGAACCACTGTCAGATAACGAGGTCATCACTGGAGCTGACACCCTACTCTCCAAACTTCCAAGACGTCAACGCGAGAACATTTGAGGTCACGATAGAATTTAATGTGTATAGTCCTCACGTATACAATGGTCTTGTGTTGGATAAAATTTAGAACTAACACCTATTATGTTGCTAATCCCTGATTCTAGCGTGGCTTTCTGTGTGCGTAAAGTTTTTATTAAATGAGTGGTAGTGAATACATAGGTTTTCTTCAGGCCCGCAAGCCGGATACGGCCCTCCAAACTTTTTTAATAGGCCTCAAATAAGATGCATTCTTCAAATAGGCTTATTGAACGCCAAAGAAATAAAAGTAAATGTTTAAAAGTAACAAAACTGAACTAATTGTTATTTTGAAAATATGACTATCCTTGACGTCTACTATAAGTAAGAATGTGTCAAAGGCAATCACGTTTCCTGTGGGTACTTCATTTTGACACTTGTATGACACTTTTAACGTTTTTCTAAACGCGTCAACTAGTATTAAATAACATGGCAACTAGTAGTCACGTGATTGAGCTATGAAAAATTGTGTCTGGCTCATTTGAACGGGTTACAGTTACAGTAATGTAAGTCGCTGTTAAAAAAAGGACTAGACCCAGAAACCAGATCTAGATAGGTCAATCTGTTAACAGGAAACGTGAATAAATCAGAGCTTCATTCGACTGTCAACAAATGGCAGTTCTAGTGTTAAAGGAAACATCGGTATTTATCATGAAAGTGGTGTAAGTCAGACCTACACCACTGTGTCTGTAAACGCATCCAGAGTGCCTACTGACTCCGCACTTCTCTGTGTAGGATTTCTATACAAAACAATGGATTCTGATGAAAGTATTCGAGATCCATTAGACGAATCTGATGACCGACGACACAATGTCCCGAAATACAAGATACCGTACGAATTAACTCATTTCTATAATATCATCCAATACTGCGATTTCCAACAGAAAATTTCAAACACCTCAAATAAAGTACAACGTACGACTTGTATAAAGAAAAGTGAAGGGGGGAAATATTGATTCCGTTTCTGAAGCTGTCTATACCGAACCTGTATAATGAGTTCAACCTTTTTTTTTCCTTAGTCCTCTGAAAGATGCCTGTAGTAAATGAGATGCCAATGATATAAAATTTAAAGCATGTGAAAATGAGGAGATAATTTGACAACTAAACATGGAAAAATAACTCCATCTTACAAAAGCAGAAAAAAGAGCGACAAGCGCAGAAATGAGGATACAGTGAAGATGTTTCTGTCTATGCTGTGACTATTGACCTGGAAAAAACGCTTCCTATGTATTGGCTACATCTGTTGCATACTAAAAGCGGAACATGTACACTTACAATTTGGGATATCATGAACGCTGCTGGGTTTATGTAATGCTAGTCTGAGACCATTGCTCCTCACGGGTAAAAAGAGGTTGGTTCCTACATTATCAAACAACTTGAATCAAGAGCTTCATCACCAAACATTTACATTATCGTGTGAAGGTCAATATCGAAACCTGAAGTTACCCTTGTACTTGATGAAGTTCATACAGAGCAATGACAACTGTGTGGAAATCATTGATCATACGTTTATATTAAGTGGCCGCTTTTAACTTCCAAACGACACAGAATTTGGACCAATTGAATTATACGCGCAAAGAAAAGACTGATTTATATTCCTGATGTATTATTCCTACAGTATTATTCAGAAATGCAGAAGAAGAAATAGATAACAGTTGACCAAAATGAGATGTGACGACTTCAAATCTGTTGCTAACTTGGAACACTCTGTATCACACGCAGAAAGAAAAACGAGAACAATAGCCCCGTTAACTGGTGGTAGATCGAATAGATTACGTTTTGAAAGTTCGTCCTTACACTCTTCTGTGTAAAGAAACACTGAATAATGACAGGCCATTTTCTGTGCTTAGTCTACGTCAAGCAAGGGCTGGTAGACCTTCATCTCTAGCGAACCTTCATCAAGATACGCTTTATACTTAAGAAAGACCGGTTATAGAAGAAAAGGACACGATGGACCTTTTGAAATATATTCCACCAATGAAATATGATTTTTCCTTTCTCTTCGAACAACTCTTGAATACGAGGACACACCACCTGACGATCTTGGTCCACTGGAAATTGTGGAAACTCTGGATTGAGAGCCAGAAGAAAATAAAAAATGAATATTTATCCAGTCTTTGATTTTTGTCCATTTGTAATAACAATTACTTATTATTAATACGAATAAAAAAAAATTTATGTTCTCAAGTTCACTATATATTTATTTTGCTGACAAATACACTGGTGTAAGTCATACATAGTGGTATGAGTCATTGGCTTTGTTAATACACATTGGTGTAAGTTATTTTCGTCAGCAGTTAAATTGTAGCTGTTGTACAAATTCAATCCAAATTAAATTTGGATCCAGGTGACATCCATCTAATGATATCATTACACCACTTTTGTTCTTGAATTTATTGCAGTACCTTTTGCGTTAGGTAATTTTTGGAAAACGAAGAAAAATTGACTTAACACCGCTGTAACTTTAACCCGTCTATTTGGCATTTTACCACTTCTTTGTTGAAATAACAGCATATTACAGTAGAGATTAATGAATGCTCATTGTTATAGAAGAGAGAAAAAAGGTGGTGAAATCACAAACGTCTACAACCATGATGAGCGGATAATCAGATGATGGATTAATAGATGGGCGTCTTTGCCTGTCCTGTTAGAATGATTCAGATGATGGATGTTCGTTTAGACAGTAAATAGTAGACAGAGGAGATAGAAGATAGAGCAATGCTGTAGAGGGGAATTTCTAAATGTGTGATCAACATGTCGACTACTAATCGCGTGACTGATCCTTCAAGAATTGTACGATTCGGTACCTCCTCTTTACGTTTGGTGTTTAAGATCTTATTATAGGGTTGGCGTATGAATGCACGTTTCTATAAAGGGGCGATATAATTGGTGACATCGCTCCGAACCAATGAGCTGATGAATCAATGGATTTTTATGTTCCACCAAACCTTGGATACATCAGATGTCCAATATTCGATTCCACCCAGCCGACGAAAGTAGTCTAAGGGGCACGTGACTTCTAGTTTCGATCACATGATTCTGGACACCTAAAAGGTTTACCCTTTGCTCAGTCTATTTTTATATTTTTTCTACGGTTACTCTAGCGTCCTCTGTATTTCGCTTTGAGGCAACAAAGCTCTCGCAACAACAACATTTTAGTAAGGAGGACGCATGGAGATTTAGTGTAGAGTTATTTATACAAGTTCAAGTATTTTTTAAGATTCTCTAATAACCTCAATAGACGAAACCAAATAATAATTATACAATCTCAATCAATAAATAAGGCTGTGCCAAAATCTGTTGCCTTTCACTTGATTCAACATTAAGGATTCCATTGTGAATTAATTAGGCCTCGAGTGGGATTTTGGTATGTATTGTTATGTATAATTAATTATTTATTTATAATTAATTAGTAATTTAACTCAAAACGCATCGGTTTTAGATTGACAATTACCTTCTTCGTTCAACAAACATCAAATGTTTATTTTGTCATTTCTCATCAACCTAAATTAATTTTCTCCAAGCGACAGATACAAATTTGACAACATCGGAATGGTTCTTGAAATTCGCATGAAATATAACATATGTTTTAGTTATACCACTGGATAAGAGGGTTTTCGATGTAAATATAAACCCCAGGAGAAAACAAAATTGTCAATTTAAAAGATATAATTTGATTTATTCGATGTGTGCTTTTTGGTGTTCATTTTAATGTAAGTTGTATTTGTGGTATTTTTAATTAACCTCACACTGGTGCAACATATGGACTATTGGTGACGGTTTGGGATCAACCTCTGAAGGGAAAGTTTCAACACAACGGGCTATCGTCTAGGGAAAGATTTTAGGTCAACACTACGTAATTTTTAATCACGATCACATGACAAGGTCACTCCCGAGCTGACACCCCACCTCTCCAAACTTCCACACCACGCCAATTAATGTAAGCGATGTGCTGAAATTGTATTCGAGTAACATGCCAATTTACTTCACAAGTTACGAAAACGATTAACCAAACATTAGCACCCTCTGCATTTAGTTTTACGGGAAAGTACCTCACAATAGTGCATTATTTCCATTGATATGCTCATCATCTGGCCGTGGTTCAAAATGACGTGGTGTTGTCCCCGGATCTTTCCCTTAGGGGATAGATCCCGGACCGTCGTCAATGCTCCGTTGTGTTGCTCTAATATGACGTTAATTAAAAATTACCATTGCCATTGCCATAGAAATGCGACATTAATTCAACTACCTACCTACTATAATCCTCCAATCAAAAACTATAGATAATCAATCCATAAAGCTATATCAATAAAAACAGATGTGACGTTAATAGTATCGCTTCTTCAATAAAAATGATGCTAGGAAAATAGTGGCGACGCTAAAATCTGTTTTAAACTGTCACCAGTTCTCGGTAGGAAACTATATGTTGTTCCTAAATGAATCTCTTCATTCACTTGGAACAATAGGGCATTTTTGTGATCAATTTAATTGCTTTTGTTTATTATTGACGCTTATGCCTGTGTGCTGAGAAAGTAAAATAATTTGCATTCCCGTGTGTTTTCAGAGAACTTATAACGCAATTATCTCTACCTCATAATAACGTATTCATTTCGCGTATTTCAAATCCCTGTTTGTGCCCTGCAATTAATACAACTTTAAATATATCCGGAGAAAGGCGGAAACCTCGACTTTCGCACATAGCACAAACAAATAACCCTCGTAAAGACTCCTCAGAAATGAAACCATTCTAACACCCCGCCATCGAGGCTCTCAAAAGCAAACATTTTTACGGGCATTGGCAATTAGAAGTCATTTAATTGCTTTCCTCTCAGAACGGCGTTACGAGATTTTTCTGTCCAAACAATCCGCGAAAATTGTCAGAGAGGTAATTGCTGTCGGATTTATTTTCCATTGCCATTTTTAATTGCGTCACCGAGCAATTATGGAAAATGGCTTCTGCTGCTCGGAAAGATGCGGTTCGATGGACGAGTTTGCTTGTTAAGACTTTAAAGAGATGCTTCATTGGCTCATCTGTTTCATCATTAACTGACTGGAATTTAAAAAGGACACTTCTTTGTTCCTAAAGTGATGTACGTGACCAGTGACACCCAGGGGGGGGGAACATTTATCTAAGGGAAAAGAAGAAGAACACAGCCAAATGGGTTTGAGAAGTTTTTTACGCAGGTGTTTAATTAACGTCGCACTGGAGTAACACAACGGACTATTGGTGACGTTCTGGGATCATACCGAAGAGAAAGGTCCGAGGACATCACCACGTAGTTTTGAACCACGGTCAGATGACGAGACAACTGAACTGGCACACCACTCTCCAAACTTTGAGGCCGCGACAGATGTAATGTGCACTATCCTCCGTTGTACACGACGATATTGGGTTGGATTTGAACTCGCGACCCTCTGGTTGCTAGTCCGTTACTCTTCCAACCGGGCTACCTCATTGAGAGACCAACCTTTCGAGTGTTTTGAAAAGATATCAAAGATCTGGCCTGTTCTGCTAACGACGAAATATATCGCCAAGCCCCGTTTCTCTTAGGGGAATGAAGATCCAAGAATAGGGAGAAACAAATTGTCCCAGAACTGATGACAGTGTGGAACCGGATTTTGCATCAGCGTCTGTCCACTGCTGGGTGTGGCGTTTTGGCACCACAGCAATACAATGGAATCAAACTCAGTTGGCTAATTTTTTCAGCTATTTATTTTACTCAGATGGTTTCAATGACAGTTGGAAAAATATTTACAACTATATACAAACAATCACTGAACAAAGGTTCATACAGAAACAATAGGTTTCATTTCTTTGTTAGTTTTTTGTTCGGTGTTTCACCTCACCGCATAGCTGTTTCAATTAGAGCTTTTCTTCCACCACCCTCCTTCGTGGCTTCTCACTCTCGTCTCCCTTTTTGTTTTTACCGGGGGTGCTGCCTCCCTTTTGAAATGCTGATCGGGTGTTTTGTCATGACATCTGCAACACTGAAGGGGTAAGGTCAATTTCACACGTGCGAGTTCCCTCTTTGGATCTTGGAACCGTTAGAAAGTAATGTGTGACAAGCAGGTGCAAAAGAGTCGGACGCCGACTTTACGAGATTTAATGGCTTTCTGGCCTGAGTTATAACCGAACTCTAACACACGTGGCCGTCTGCTCCCCTCTCGTGAAAAAATCAAGCAGGTGTTGAAATCGGTTTTTTTCCAGACGTCGCAGGGGCCACTGTCGAAGCGAAGACAAGAGTGTTAAACAACCCATTGGATAATCTAATGCACAGTGTTATGTCTTATTCTTCACTTTTATTTTGAATAAAGTATTCTTGTAGGTACTAAGTAATGTCTCACTGGAGCAACACAATGGGCAATTGGCGACGGTATCTTGCCAGAGGGAAATAGTTTTGATCTTACCTAGAAACAGTCATTTTCAGGATATTCAACAGAAAGTGGGAATCCTAAAAGAGACAGAAAAGGGGCCGTAGCGACTTGATGCCTGTGCCCGTCGGATCCCTTCCCGCATCGCTCTTAGTGGTATATTTCTCACGATAAAACCAACACTTATACCTTTGTCTTGCAAGTGAAAACACCGTGACGAAATTTTACAAGATATGAGTTCTTCTAGATAAAAATTTTTAGGTTTACAGGATGGTTACATTATTTCTTGATAAACACACTGACGAGAAAAATGGGTTCCCCATTTTTTCGCGGACCGGTGGATTGGTCCGATGTTTTAGGTTGGTGTGGGTTGATTTAGGTTTTAGGGTACAAGATACATTAACGGAAAAGCTGCACCAAACTCTGGATAAAATAATAAAAACAGTGTAGGTTTAAAAATAATTATCACCAGTGGGAAAATATTCCAGCGCAAAGTTTTTGTTACGATTAAAAATATGTTTGAAAAAGTCAATAATGGGGTAAGGTCGTTTTAGGTCATTTTAATTAACGTCTTACTAGAGCAACACAACGAGCTATTGACGGCGGTCCGTGATCAATGCTCAAAAGGAAAGATCCGAGATCAACATCACGTCATTTTGAACCAAAGTTAATAAAGAGATCGAAATGCAGAGTTCAAATATGTTGATCAACATGAAACTAAATTTAGATACAAACATATTTTTAATGTGTGAATTTCTGATTTAAAAACGTTGATCAGTAACATGTAGATACATAAAGGATGATAATAATATATACAAGTAAAGAG
This sequence comes from Metellina segmentata, assembly GCA_947359465.1. NCBI lineage: Eukaryota > Metazoa > Arthropoda > Arachnida > Araneae > Tetragnathidae > Metellina > Metellina segmentata. Next base: position 124,798,348 of record OX375880.1, on the reverse strand, counting down.
AGTAATGGTATTAATTGGGATAAAATACATTATTTAGAATTTGAAAATGGTATGCTATATACAAAAAGTTAAAAATATTTGTGTTTCTACCCAATTAATTCACGTAACTCATAACTAACAAAGTGATGTTGATGGTGGTGGAAAGCGGGACAGTCAAAACAGTTTTGTGTTGAATTGTGACTCCACATAAAAGGGCCGATGTGTTGGGAAAAGCCTACGAATTGCAAGCGACGCAGTTTCGATTGCAAGAGGTATTTCTGGTTCCTGCGTCAGTGGAGCTTTCTTTGTGTGTGGGTGTCCTTTCGTTTGACGTCACTGGTGTTGTGTTTGGTAAGGACATTTGACATAACGTCGTACTAGAACAACACAACGTGCTATTGACGACGGTTCGGTATCAATCCCCTAAGGGAAAGATCCTAGGACAGCACCACGTCATTTCGAGCCACTGTCAGATGACGAGTCTCGTGTTTGGAGCGTCCAAAGGTGATTTTTGCGCCAGAAAAGTCCAATTCCAACGAACCTTTCTTTTCTCGGAACTGTTTTCTGACATGGCGAGGTCTACCAGATAACCACCGGAAGGGCCCCCGAGCCTTTTAAGGCACTTATCAGTTTGGTGGACACTCCTGGGTACTTTTTTAAATACAGAATGGCGATTTTGTAAGGAAAAAAGTAATCCCCACTGTGGTAAAACAACCTCTTTCGCAGAAGGGATTGCCCACTGGAGCAAGTGTTAACCAAAAATTAAAAACCAAAAACAAAACAAATGAAAGAAGGAAAAAAAAAGAAGAGGTAGCAATTTAAAGACCAAGCGACTGCTGCCATATCGTGTCCATGCTTCAGATGAACATGCACCAGTCCACAAATCCGCTTCTTTGCCTCTCTGTGGTCAAATGCAATTCTCCGTGCTCTATCCGGTCCGTTTTCGCGGCAGTGCACGTGAAATGGAGTCGTGAGGGAACATCGGGTAGCATAGTGGAGATCCTACCGACCCACAAGCACAGAGATCTGTTTGGCTTTGACCGAAACCTAGTAAGATATGCATGACTAGCTGTAATCCTCGGATCTGTCCCTCCGGGGTTTGATCCCGGAACGTCAGCGATATCCCGCAGGTGTCTCCAGAGTGAGGTTAATTGAATGGACTTCCCCCTACTAGAGGGAAGAGGATAATTTGTAGACTAACAGTGATGATTTGTACCAGTTGGGAACAGCTCTCAAAACTGGAAACTGCTCGAGCTTAAGACGCATTTCTGTTACATTCTTTTTCCAAAGCACTCATTCCTGCCTAATCCGTGTCTAGGCATGCATGCTATAACAGCTGATGAAGCATAAAGGGATTACGCAAATAATCCCCAAGCTCTCTCATTTCCTTAAGTGGGGATTAGGTTTCTCATGTATTGCGAGGAAAAAAGAAGCTCGTATGATTTTTTTCTCCCAGAAGTTAGCTGTAACTCGATATACCAGTCGAGCTCAATTTTATAATAAGATCGATTAATCCTCCAATGTGAAAAAATATAATGCCCCGTGTAAATGATGAACAATGGAAATAAAAATTTAATCGATTTTAAACACGTGAACACACAGATAAAAGTTGTTTTTGTGAATTAATTATTTTTTAGGTACTATCTTCTTTTTTGATATTTTTGTAAGTGATATTGATTTTAAATGGCAAATTTTTTATGTTGTAATATATTCAGAAATTTCATTTATTCATCGTGTTATATGAAGCATTATCGAATAGGGTGGGTCGAAAAAAACAATATTTTTTTTCGGAACGCTTTAGTGCGGAAAAGTTGACTATTGTAATAAGAAAAATGGCATAAAATTTTTTTTTAATCGGATAACATCTTCCGTTTGCGCATCGTACTTAAAGTTTATTAAAAATTGCAAAAATCACGCCTTTTTTGTATATTTTTTATGTTAGTTAAAACGTTTAAAATAAACACGCTTCAGTTTTTTATGCTTGTGTTAGGGTTTAAATAACCTAAATAAATTAAATTCTGATCAATAATATAATTTTTTCCGTTCACACAACTATTTCTTTTAAGTTTCCTGATGAACTTATATACAACCTAAGGACTCGGTTGGCCGCAGTAAGCCATCTGGAATGGGACAAAGGGCCAGGGTCACGATTTGTCAAGTCTTCTGAACAATGTCCCAAGGTGATTGCATTTGAAATGTCTTACGAATACTGTTGGTCTTTGTTCAACCAATTCCTGTCTATATCAGGAATTGGGACTCGGGACTAAGGACTCGGTTGGCCGCAGTAAGCCATCTGGAATGGGACAAAGGGCCAGGGTCACGATTTGTCAAGTCTTCTGAACAATGTCCCAAGGTGATTGCATTTGAAATGTCTTACGAATACTGTTGGTCTTTGTTCAACCAATTCCTGTCTATATCAGGAATCAAACAATATATGCGTTCATAATCGACCACAGGGAGTTTTTCACAGCAAGTGAGCCGCTGCCCGATCGAACCATTAAAAGATTTAGGCACTGCAGTTTGACCGTAAATATGTTAGAAAATGTGGCGAAATGGAAGCTCTTTAAAATGCAGGAGGCATATGCTCCACTGTAGCTAGCGTCTTACGTGATTTTCTAGTCGGTGGATGACACCGTTCTTCCATCTAGTGTAGGTTAAAGTGCCATCACACCGCACTACTTCTAGTTTTTCTAGTGATATTGATACTTCAGACAAACACAAGAAATAATGCTTTGAGTTATACCATTTGATGAACTCGAGGAAGAAGATACATGTCCAATATAAGTTGATCCAGGTTCCTGGATAAGAGAATAGTGTTCTTTCACATTCCTGAGAAATTGTTTGGCATTCAATTTTTCGAAAAACAAAGTATTATATTTTCGTCCGTCAAAGAACACCCCAACTTTTATCAGGAGGTTCAAACCAGTTCAATTTATTTCAAGTGAGTTCTTGTTCGTTTTGTTCTAGCAAAACGAACGAAGAGTTGCACAGTGAAAATTGCGAAATATTGGTAAATTTATGTTTTTTCTAAGGCGTTTTGCGAACGGAAAAAAAATAGATTTATTGATCAGAAATTAATTTATTTAGGTTATTTAAACCATAAATCAAGCATTAAAAACGAAAGCATGTTTATTTTAAAAGTTTCAACTAACGAAAAAATAAGAAAAATATCGTTAGTTTTGCAATTTTTCATAAATTTTAAGTACGATGCGCGAACGGAAGATGTCAACAGTTTTTAATTTTTTCATGCCGTTTTTCTTATTATTACAATAGTCACCTTTTCCGAACTAAAGCGTTCCGGAAAAAAAAAATATTTATTTTATTTCGACCCACCCTATTTATCGAAATACTCATAGGTTGATGAATTGTGTTATACGTTCTTTAATTTGGTTCTGCATATCATTTGATTGTTATTGAGTTTCTCACACAAATTACTGTTATAGTTATATCATTTTAATTAGTATTGTTGTCCAAAAATTATACCATCTCCATTTTCTGCTTTGGAGATTCAGACAGTTTGTATTTTGGATCCATCATCTCCTTTTCTTGCTATAGGGTTGTCTATCTTTTATTCAAATCAACTTGTTCAGCTACTGCGAAGCTTCGAATAAAGTGGGTTTGAGATCTACCAACTTGTTTAGCTGTTAGATATAACAAGCAAAATAAAACCGAGCTCTAAAGCAACAGAATCTCCGTTAATGGAACTTCAAATAGATTGTATTTTAGTTCTTCCATCTTATTTATATGCTATGACCTTAAAGAAAGTCATTGTCTTGTATCTATCACCTCGTGTGACTACTACTGAGCTTCCTATTGCCTTTGGGGTTTTCCATCTCCTTTACCTACTATTGAAGTTTCAAATTGTATTTGGATTATGTCATATCTTTTGGTTGCTATAGATATTCACAAGCTCATTTAGTTGCTACTAAACGTTAAGTGGTCTCTATTGCGTTTCAGCATCATCTCATTTTGTAATTATGGATATCTTGGTCCGACCTAGATTATGATTTCAGCTTAGCTTCAATCTAGCTTCGTGAGGTATGTTGTTTAGTTTAATCATCTCAAAATACACGTTGAATCGTCGACTCGATGAGGTAACTAAACGAACCATATCTTGATGGACGAGATATCGAGTCATTAGAAGAAAGCTGACCTGATCTTGATCTAGTCCTCGTAAAAGAAACGGCACATAATATTGAATACCAGATTTCTCGTTGAAACACTCGAAGGGTTGACATATTTCAAGAAAGATGTCTGTGAATCCGGTCATTAACCTATCACACATCTTCGGAATTCTACGTCCAAACGGAAACCGGAAAACCTTTTATGATTTTCAATATGGAATCGCATGGTATGACTATTACATGATAGATTTTGACCTTCCCCCGCATTAAGTAGAAACCCACGACCGTATTCAAGTCTTGAGTTAATCTGTGGATCGAAATATCCACGGCTCAGTTAAACCAGTGGTTTTCCAAGAACCGTATTCACAAAACACGTATTGAGAGGCCCATACACCGATTAAAGTGATGGGTTCGCTTTGATTGCTACTGTCTCCTACCTCTCTCGACTACGTGATGTTGTTTAATTTCTTACGAGGCCCGGACCTAAAAACATTCCATACAGATCAAATATTTCGTTGGCAGAATTGAATTCAAATTACTTTTCTCTCGTCACTATTGGTGTGCTGATGCAAAGAGAGTGAGTAACTTTCATTGCCATTTTTTTTTACTCGTGATAAATCAAGGAAAAGCCTTTTTGTTCTGCTACGAATTTGCATCTGTCGCGATGAACGCAGCTGCATGTTTTCCAAACACCTATATACCTCACGTTGGCGTGGTGTGTAAGTTTGGAGAGGTGGATTATCAGCTCAGGTGTGAATGTGATTCAAAATGACGCGGTGTTGTCCTCGACTTACGGGATTGATCCCGGACCGTTGCAAATAGCCCACTGTGTTCCTCTAGTGAAACGTTATTTGGAATACCTACCTACCATCCGATCTATTCCTAGAGATTCCGAGGACGACCCACCGGTCTGCTGATTTAGGTGTTAGCCTCTAGGACGGAAGTTTCCTGGTTCGAATCCGGGTCAATGCATGGATATTTGTAAGAATATGATGTAGAGAAATCTGGTGCATTTTAAATCTATCGTGGCCGCAATTGTCCTCACGTTGACGTGGTAGAGTAGATGGTATGAAAGTTTGGAGATTAGGGGTGCCATCTCAGGTGTAACCTCGTCATCTGAAGGGGGTTTGACATTACGCTGTGTTGTGCTCGGATTTCCCTTCGGAAGTTGTTCCCGAACCGTAGCCAATAGCTCGCTGTGTTGCTGCAGTGGGACGTCAATTAAAAATACCTACTTACCTGGCCTTCAACTCCGTGATACACGAGGGGGAGGTTCAAACAACGCGTGATGCATCGCCCGCTGAATGCTTCACCGAGCGTAATTAAAGTTCGAGTACTGAGGCTCGTGATCAGCGCACAAAGGTCGGATCAGTCATTATTCAGTGCGATGAATATCTGTTTACCCAGCACTCGATTCCACTGCTTCGAATTTGCACGGATAGAGTGGGTGGGATCGATGATTGGGTTATCGATAGAATCTTCAGAAGACTGATGTGAAGGCTACCAATTCTACCAGGAAAGATTTTTCAGAGTGAGCATAAAGGGACTATAAGAATACAAATCAACTTTTGGGTACCGTAGAAATGGGTGAGACGAAGCAGTTTTGCGGAAAAAGTTGTTGTGACTGATTACATTACCCTGTTGAATGTAAAAATTAAAAAAAAAAAACTTTTTAATCTCTCTCATATGGAGATCAAAACCAGTTCACCACTAGACCGAAAATGACGCAAACTGCGTGACATCAGGGGTAGTTGACATATTCCCGGTTGTTAAAGTGTCCTCCCGCCATCACTGATTGGATGCCCCCCTACACGTGGTTGCAATAAACTTTTCTGGTGTTTTGGCTCGACCTCACCCAACCTCACACTTTTCAGCATCTGTAAGCATATTTTTTTATCCTTTTCCGTTAATTTATTATGAATCGTTTATTATACTATTCAGTCATTTTTTGAGGTAAATATTTAAAAGTATCGTTTCTCTTTACCCTTCGATTTTGCAATCAATCATGCTATCTTATTAATACGTTGTTTTCGTTTCGTTACTGAAGAAAAAAATGTTTGGGGAAGCTCCCTAGAACTTAGTCAAGGGCAGAAATTTTTTTACATAAACACAGATATTTTGTAAATATTATTTTGCTTCGTTGCTTAGAATAAATTGTGCAATCAAGACTTGCCATCAGGTATTTTTAATGTAACCAACTTTCTAACATTTTGTTGGCACCTACTCTTGTGGCAGCATTTTCCCAACAAGACCAAAAAGAGCACGAAGGGAAAAACACTGACTCAAAAATTGATTTAAGACGGAAAAAAATGCAAACCAAATTTAGATGAAAAAGTGAAGTGCTCGAAGAATGCAACTGAAACACATTCATGGCTGACACGCAACTCAACAGTAATGAATGACGGGAAAAGTTCTGTGGAAATGCCACAACGCCATCTGGTGGTGTGTTGTCTTGCTACAATCTTCTTTTTTTCTTCTCTACTATTATAAAAATACGTGTTTGTCCTGTATGCTGTGTCCTGACGAATCCATGGCACTTGCAGTAATAAAATTTGGCACACAGGTAGTCCGAAGTTTTTGCAGTTTTGTATCGCACCCAAATTTAAAAATTTAATCTAGAAATTAATTTATTCGTTTCTTACAACCATTCGTCCTTTTATTCGCAATGTGACGTCACTCGTACCTCGAAAGAAATAGCAATCAGAGTTTGCGATTTTCGACAGCTGACGTCACAAGTGTTTTTTGTCTTAATGCCTTGGGAACCATGGCAAATTTTCCGATTGTAGCGTGTCCTGATTTACGTTGTTGATTAGTATGCATTACTTGCTAGCAATTTCAACTTTGTCACGGGCAAAGACTATTTGAGGTTTTCTATCGTCGCGATAGATGATAAAGTGAAAATTTCAACGGATTTAAAATATACGGAACTCATTCTTAAAATAATTGTTTTATCTTTTTAATGTTTTGAGTATCGGTAAGATTTAATGTGTCCAGCCCAATTTTTAAATTTTAACCTAAAATATTTTTTAATTAATTTATTGTCATCACGGTGTTGGTTTGCGAAGCTAACCAAATAGGAATGCGTTGCAATCACCAGGGTTGGCGAGCAGTGGTCACACCTGACCCCACGAAAAGAACTGTCCTCGGCATCGCCGTGCTGGCTGTCCACGCAGTGGCTAGTTTTTTTTTATAATTAAAAAAAATTGTAAACTCCTCCTTTTTTTCGTTTTTAGAATTTGTGCAAACGTGCCTTAAAACATTTCTAGAGATTTCATTCTAGTGATTTGGCAGACTCAAGTATTATTTTTCTAAGACTGACTTTCGTTGCGTTGCCACAATGTGACATAATTAAAAAATATTCATATAGTAAGACCAGTTGTATTTTTTAATTTATTCATTATTTATGGAGTGCCATTTGAACTGGTAAGTCCTACTTAAGAATGTAATTTTTTGTAAAGTTGAAATAAAATAGGAAAAGCAATTTTGTTATTGTTAATTTTTCTCTTTTTTTTTTTAAATAAACCTTTTATTGATGGTGTTTTGAGGGGATTTTTTTGGAAAACTTAAAAAGGTTTTTTTTTTTAAAGACTAACTGTTTTTGATCAACTCTCGTTAGATCAGAATTGAAATAGAATAAAAGCAGTTGATTGCTTCTTTTCGTACGGACTTGATGGGTATATAGAAGCAGTTCTTAAAAAAACATTTTTGCCCTACCAGTCAAAAATTAAATTAGTTTGACCACATGAAGGCTTATAATATAGACCGCCACCGGATTTTTAAGGCATTAATCATAAATTAAATTGCATCCTATACTGTTGCCATGGGTTCTGCATCGTTCAATTAATCTGTATAAGAAATTGCATAACTTTACTATCTTTTCATCCCGAGGTATTCAATCCTAAAATTTGTGCACATTTCTGTAATCGTCTCAAAATAGAAAGACACTGTACATGGAGATTATTTGTACTATAGTTATACCGAATTTCAAAATTGAACATTAATTCAAACATATTCTTCAGCGATCCGTTAATTATTATATTTACTACGCAAATGCAAAATATTTGATATATATTACTATAGTTCCTTTACAAATGCAAACGATATGATAATGATTATCCGACGTTTGTCAAACGTCTTTTAAACTTTTGGATGCCCTTAAAATCGCAATAATGAGGAATATTTAATGTAGCGCAAATAATGATTACTAGAATGTGATGAAATTTTGTATGGCCATACGAGAAGTGCTTCGGAATCGATTTCTATCAAAATATAATAAGGTTTCTGTTCATAGTTTTTTAAACATTAATTTAATAATTATTATTGCCCACTAAAAACCATTTTTAAAACAAAGTATTACGTTGATTTTGTTTGGGATGTTCAACAATGAAATGATATTAAATATCAACGCTACAGAAGTATTATTTAGGAAGAAATCCGTAAAAGAGAAGTAAACTATATAACATAAGGAGCTCCAATCTTTCTGTACTCATAACTTCAAAACGGTAAAACATAACGACATAAAATTTGGTATCTTGACATAGATTCGAAATTGTATGTCGAAATAGGGGGTTCCTATTGGATAGTATGAAATTGGTACTCAACTTAATATGAAAAGACGACGCCTTTTACAAATTTTGGGTACTTGAATTTTGAGAAAACGTTAGTTTCAGTCACACAAGGCGCCATCTCTAAATTTTCTCTACTGTTGAAATTGCTCGAATGAAGAGCGGTGGTTAGGGTTAAGAAGACAATTCATCAGCTTAACCCTTCTTTGCATAATGGTGGAAATTTCCATCCAATGCCCAAAAATTATATAAAAGAACAAGTTCACTTTAAGTTGATCGTGTCTGGATACCTTTTTAATGTCCATTGCATAAAAAAAAACATAGCTGTCAAAAATAAGAAAGTGTCACTATCAGTAAAACGAGCTTGAAGTTGTCATTTCGCTGTTTGTTGTAGTTGCAATAAACGTATGATTTCGTTTTTAATTTTGTTGTAATATATTTGAGTTTCTATTGCTAAAAAAGTGAAAATGAGTGGAAGAAGGGTTTGTAACATGTGTTTCTGTTATTTTTAGAGCAATTTCTGAAAAAGTTTGCGTTTAATTTTAAAAATACCACATGATACCATCCTATTGTTTTTTGCTAAATTTATACTATAAATATATACTAAGATTTTTTTTAACCATTTTTCCTTTAATTTTGAACATGAATTATATCACCTTGATTTATTTCACCAATAAAGAAAAAATCATGCTAAGAAGGGTTAATGGCCAACGGGTCGAGATGTAAGTATTATAATTAACGTCGCATTGGAGCAACAGAATGGACTATTGACGTCGGCCCGGAATCGAACCCGATGGAATAGATCCAAGGACAACACTCCATTTTGAACCATGTCCAGACTATGAGGTCACACAGGATCTGGCATCCAACGCTCCAAACTTCCACAGGACACCAACATCATGACATATGAAGCCACGACAGATTTAACGTGCACCAGACCCTTTGAAATACAAAGAAGCCCATCCATTGATTCATGATTTGATTGGTTCGCTTGATATCGTAGTAGACTGGCGATTTCACCGTCCTTTTGTCGTCACTAGAAATATGTATTCACGCATCTCCTCTGTCATAGGATGCCACATCGCCATGCGAGGCGATAAAAACCCAACCAAAAGTTTTAGTGAGCAGTCACGAGACTGCTAGTCGACATGCTGGTCACTCTTCGAAGCTACTCTCAACAACAATGCCGAGTCTACCTATATGTCGCGTCTAAGCATAAGTAGCGCCATGGATATATACCCACTGACTACTCCTTTCAAAACGATTAGAGCAAGACTCTGGATAGTGTAGGTAGTTCATTAACGCAACACAGGACGGGCCATTGACGACGATTTGGGAACTATCCCAATGAGAAGAACCGAACAGGAAATGAATACCAATAAGTGTACAAAGGGGGCCCGCTTACTGCTTCAAGCGGAATAAAGATGCAGCTGTTTCACCCTTCAAGTAGTTTCAACGAGATATCTCGTCCACCAAGATTTAGTCAGTTTGGAAAATCACAAAATTTCTCGCCGTGACAATCGACAGGAGGGTTGAAGATAAACGCTTCGATTTTTTTTATATACGTCTGTGAGACAGTGCCCAAATAAAATATACGTTACCCCGAAAAGATTTGGAGACGATTAGTTGGATTCGAACTCAAAGCCCTCCAGTTACTAGTCAGTTGCTCTTTCAACCGGGCTACCGCGACCCGATCGATCCCGGACCGTCGTCAAACTCAAGTGACTCAATATTTCTGAAAGCATTCAAATGAGATGACGAAAAAAAAAGCAAACATTTTCATCTTATCAAACGAACTGTGACGATCCAAATTATCCACGAAGACGCCGACCAACCGGTATAGTGGTTAAGGTGTTAGCCTCTAGATCGGAAGGTTCCTGGTTCGAATCCGGGTACGGTTATGGATGTTTGTAAGCGTATGGTGTAGAGGCGGCTGGTGCATCTTAAATCTGTCGTGGCCGAAAGTCCTCACGTTGGGTTGGCGTGGAAGTTTGGAGAGTGGGGTGCCAGCTCAAGTGTTGCTTCGTCATCTGACCGTGGTTCAAAATTACGAGGTGTTGTCCTCGGATCTTTCCCTCAAGGGACGGACCGTCGTCAATAGCCCGTTGTGTTGCTCTAGTACGACGTTAACTAAAATTACCATTACCATCCACAATTCAAAGTAATAGTAAACTTGTTTTATCAAATAATATAACCCTAATTCATATGTTCTTGTGTATGCAGGCAGGTAGTTTAATTAACGTCTTACTGGAGTAACACAACTGGCTATTGACGACGATCGATCGGGTTGCGGTAGCCCGGTTGAAAGAGCAACTGACTAGTAACTGGAGGTCTTTGAGTTCGAATCCAACTAAAGACAGTGTACAAAGGATGTCAAAGGGGGATGGTGCACTTTAAATTTGTTGTGGAATCAAAAGTCCTCACGTTGGCGTGGTGTGTCAGTTTGGAATGGGGGACATCTCAGGTGCAGCCTCGTCATCTGACCGTAGTTCTAAATGACGTGGTGTTGTCCTTGGATCTTTCCGCTCGGGGTTGATCCTGGACCGTCACCAACCGGGATAGTTTCCAAAACTGAAAGAGTCGAGGACGATACCACGTAATTTTGAAACAGCATGTCCTGGGGTATATAATTATTGACCATATTATTTTCATGTACTTGTTCACATAGCACTTGTACATTTGTTGTCGACGCACAAGGAAACTAGAAAACTTATAAAACTGAGGAACATATATGCAGTAATTTAATGACCCTGTGAAAAAATTAATTAGTTTAGATATCCGAACTACCAGCGAAAAAGGATGATAAAAAAATGATCTTTCACATAAAATATGACCGAAATGTTTTTTTCTATAGTTAAATGGATCTTCAGAAATCCATAAAAATTATGCGTGAAAAAAATCTCATTTTAAATATTTGATACGGAGGCCACAGGACGAAAAAAAATTTACCTTTCACAGGTAATGGTAATTTTAGTTAACGTCGTACTAGAGCAACACAACGGGCTATTGACGACGTCCCGGAATCAGTCCCTTGAGGGAAAGATTCGAGGACAACACCTCGTAATTTTGAACCACGGTCAGATGACGAAGCAACACCTGAGCTGGCACCCCACTCTCCAAACTTCCACGCCAACCCAACGTGAGGACTTTCGGCCACGACAGATTTAAGGTACATACATCCATGCCCGCACCCGGATTCGAACCAGGAGCCTTCCGATCTAGAGGCTAACACCTTAACCACTATACCGGTTGGTCGGCTACCTTTCACAGGAAAAGATAGCTTCGAGACATTAAAAATATCAGATCGAGTATTTTCCAACAACTTTTTTTTACCTTATTTTTTTTAAATAAACCGGCAATAATTTTTCACATCAAAATTTTACAACTGAAAGATTTCAAAAAGAAAGAAAAAAAAAAAAAAAAAAAAAACGGAGTTTTTGCTTTTTTATTTCATTAAATCGTTCAAAAGAAATTCGCATCTCTTGTTCACGAATTTCCCCATCGCGCGCGCGCGCGCGCGCGCGCAATGGAGAAAAAAAAAATCTGCAGAAACACACTACTCCGAATGATGAAGGAAAAAGCGAAGAAAAGCGAAATAAAAAAAGTTCCAAGCTGCGTGAATGAGAAGAGAGAAAAAACCTCTCTGACAGTCGAAGGCTATTGCAATGGTAAACGCTTCTTCGCACGTAAAGGCTGGATTTGTTGGAGCAGAAATACTCCAACTGACAGGGTAATCTCGCGCCTTGACACTGTCATTGGCCTGGAGGATAGAGATGGAATAGATTTCTGTAGAAGGGTCTACGGTAAGGCCCTGCAGGAATAGAGGAATCCGCATTTCGGGCCGTAACGGAAACCGTACTCGAGCCGCTTTTGGAAGTTGGGTTATGACAGGATGCATTTGTCGTCTCCTACAGCGATGCATCAAAGCTAAGAGGATTGCAAGAAGGTAATATTAGGCCGTGTGTTGGATACTACTTTTTTTTTCTTTTGCTCTAACTAAGGGTGTTTTTGACAGCGTGGTGTTGGCTTTCTGGATTGGCACTTTTTAAATTAATTTCATTTCTGTCTTGACGTTTTTCTTGTGTTTCAAATGTAATGTCACTTATGGGAGTGTAGGTAGGTGTTCATGTCCCGTCGCACAAAAGCAGTGGTCGGCAAACCGAGGCTCTTGAGCCACTTGAGTGAGCCACGAATCGATTAGGACTAAATGCTGGTAAAATGCAAATATCCCGCCGGTGAAGCAATGAAGGAAGCAGTTGAGGAACTTCAGAAGAGTCATGAAAAATAAAGTCTGACAGTAAATAAGACAATTTTTATGATTGTTGGTTTTATTTAATGTTAGAAAAACAACACATTAAAGCAAAACAATATGCTATTGGCGAAGGTCCTTGATCAAGCCTCGGTGGAAGATGGTAATGGTAATTTTAGTTAACGTCGTACTAACGTGCACCCCAAACTTCCACACCAACCCAACGTGAGGACTTTCGGCCACGACAGATTTAAGGTGCGCCAGCCGCCTCTACACCATACGCTTACAAACATCCAAGCCCGGAACCGGATTCGAACCAGGAACCTTCCGATCTAGAGGCTAACACCTTAACCACTATACCGGTTGGTCGGCCCGAAGAGAAAGATATATTTTTTAAAATTTCATTTTGAACTACGGTCAGGTGACGAGGTCAACACCTGAGCTAGCACTCCATTCTCTTAACTTCCACACCATGCGAGCATACGCACGTTTTAGTTCACGACAATCTTCGATTGGACCTTGTTTCAAACTCGCAAACCTCCAGTTTCAAATTCGTTCTAGCCCGTCGTGTCTCTCCAGTGTAACGTTAAATAACTATTTACCATTACTCTTGCAACTGGGCTACCCCGGCTGACGTCATTCTAGAAAAAAAGTATTCAATTTTAAAAATAGCGTCCAGCTGTGGCTTGGGGATGCATTGCTTCGTCTTTTTAATGTCCCTCTGAAGCAACACAACGGTCTATTACTTAGGACCTTTTTTCAGAATACCATACAGGGGAAACGTGGGCCGAAAAGTAATGGATTAACAACTGGAGAGTATCGAGTTCAAATCCAACAAACACCGTCGTGTGTACAAAAGAGGCTGGTGCACGTTCAATCTGTCACCGCCTCAAATATCCTAATGTTGGCGTTGTGTAGAAGTTTGGAGAGTAGGGTGCTAGCTCAGTTGTTGCCTCGTCATCTGACCGTGATGATGTCCTCGTATCTTTCCCTCGGAAGATTAGTCCCGGATCGTCATCAATAGCTCGTTGTGTTGCTCCAGTTCGACGTTAATTAAAATACCTATCTACCAAAATACCATCTAATTTGTTAATTTTTTTTAGTTAACGTCGTACTAGAACAACGCAACGGGCTATTGACGACGGTCCGGGATCAGTCCCTTAAGGGAAAGATTCGAGGAAAACACCTCGTAATTTTGAACCACGGTCAGATGACGAAGCAACACCTGAGCTGGCACCCCACTCTCCAAACTTCCACGCCAACCCAACGTGAGGACTAAAATACCAACTATATATAAATATAATTTGTAGCCGTTTTGGTGACATTTGGCGCCAAATCTAAGGCGCGTATTCCAATTAACTGTCGTAAATCAAATCGGAACTCAATCTTCGTATTTTCAACTCTCCCTTTGTGTGGCTTCAGTTCATCCTCTCGGAGAAGTGCTCAAATCATATTCAAGAAACAAGCGATGGAACAAAATTTACATTCGAGAAACATGCCAAGTTATTTCTCAAGTTAAAGGTTATCCAAACACGCGTGCGGTTTCTGTGTTTAGCTTTGCATAAAAACACTCCGACAGTCCTTCCGCAGTTCTGTACCCATCTCATTCAGTTGTGAGATCTGAAGGGTTAAGAAAATGCCAACTGCTTTGAGCCCCGAGGCTGCTAATATTTATTCAGGTGTCTCAATCGATATTCCACGTCAGTTCCGACGCAAACACAAAATCAACAGCCCCTATGAATAAGGTCAACTGAGAGAAGAGGGAAAACTGCCGCCGAACTGTAATGTATGCGAGGGTACCGAGGGGTTTATTGATGGAACATCACTATGTACACAATACGGTGATTCCTCACTCTGAACAAGTGGCTAACATTGTGACGTGTTAAATCCCAACGACAGAACCTTCGGGAGGCTCTACTCGAAACACTTGTATTATTATGTTTTCAAAATTATAAGCCGTTTCCGAAGACGATCGCGGTTGGAAGGCAGATTACACAATACGGTGATTCCTCAGGTATTTTAATGAACGTTGTACTGGAGCAGCACAACGAGCTATTGACGACGGTGCATGATCCATCTCCAGGGGAAATATCCGAGGACAACACCATGTCATATTGAACCACGGAAGAGGAACGGATCAGCAACCGGAGGGTTGCGAATTTAAATCCAACCAAAGACCGTCGTCTGCAAAGAGGACTGGTGAACGTTCAATCTGTCGTGGCTTAAAATGTCCACACAATGACATGGTGTGCAAGTTTGAAGAATGGGCTGCCAACTCAGGTGTGACTTCATCATCTGACCGTGGTTCAAAATGACGTGGTATTGTCCTCGGACCTTTCCCTTCGGGTTTGATCTCGGATTGTCAATCAGAATAATGTCGGTTCAACCCGGCTGACGAACGTAGTACTAAGTGTCTCGTGACTACTTGTTTGGATTACGTGATTCTACACACATAAAAAAGTCATCATTACACCTTCCACTTCCTTTCATTCCTGTAGTGTTTGAACGCTTCGGCCAACCTGCATCATTTCTTTATGCTCCAGATTCACACAGCGGTGGTGCGAATGCTCACTTATTCTATTATTCAGCACTGTTCGATAGTGAAAAACATTCAAAACAAACAATCTCTGAGGAGTTCTTTTATTTTTATTGACAGACCTATGTTGCTTCAAGTTTTAAATGTAGATGGCGTTGTCTATAAACGCCGCCCTCTTGTGTAATATTAGTGTGTATCGTTCGTAGCAATAAAATTTTCGACCGAGAAGGTTGTGTAAAAAGTGCCTTCCTTGGGAGACAAAGAAAGAAGACACCAGGAGTATCGGCCCCAAACAGCCCCTGTGTTAGATGCGTCTCGGGCCTTCTGAAATTGCTGTAATGTTCCACCACTTGGCTAAATCGGAGTTGCAAATGACGAGGTTGAAATGAACGACCAGGTAAACATTGCCAAAAATATTCATTCTGTTCGAGAGTTCGATGTCCCTCTTACCTTCTGTTGTGATACTCTAGTACGACCTTAATTAAAGTTGCCCTCGCTCCTTCTTGTCACCGAGAGAGGGAGTTCATTTAAATAGAGAGCGTGCAGATTGAAGGGCATCTGGGCGGGAAGCAATCTTCCAGCTGGACAGACTTACAACCGACGGTCAATAGAGAGTGCTGACTACTGCACCCAAACCTCTTGCTATGGACGTTTCAACATGCGTTCACCAAAACCCCAGCACAATGTGTTTGGAAATCTTCTCATACTTGAAATTTTAGATGAAATTTAGAATGCGATATTAACCTTTTCTTCCGTTCAGTTGATTTGGAGAAAAAATAAGAAACATTTTCAACTCTCGGAGATTGCCAAGTTCTGTAATGTTGCTTTTACGCCACAGCACACCAAATGACAAAATAATGGTTCCTTTCTATGACACAAGTTGAAGATAAATTACTTCATTTACAAAATTACATTTGAATCCATATAGTATGTGCCGTTCTGTTAGATGACTTTCTTTCCATTTCTCCGGTGGCTGCATCATCCCTCGCTCATACAAGTTCCGAGGTTTCTGGCTAAAAAACGTATCCCAGGTGAAAAAAAAAAAAAAACTTTCTGAACCACTTGCAGCACGTGGTATCGTGAACTGCACCCTCACCTTGCATCTTCTTTTACGTCTTGAGAAGCATTTCTTGCCTTTTTGAAAATTAAAAAGATAATAGATCGAAAATGTTCCTTATTTTCTGCTATTTTACATGCTTAACAAAATTTAAAAATCACAACCCACTAACAAAAACTTTTCTCTAGTAGTACTCGATGAAATTTTTTCCTACAAACAACAAAACTTAACCTTTAACTGCTGTCATTGCTCTCACAGACCCCGAGTCATTTTTGACAGGTAGTTTCCACCCCTTAAAGTGAATATTGGTCCCTGTCCTATTCAATACCTTCCGACAACGTCCAACAGAACCCACATTCCACGACTGTTTTGGCTGCCCCAACTATTTCGTACTTTACACTATTTGCATTTCTCGCGTGCTCTCTAAGACCCCTTCACAGCATTTGCGTTACTGTTTTTGTTGAATGAAATCGTCGGCAAAAGTTTCGCAGGGCACCTGCTTTTCGATCTTCTCTTTCCGATGTGCGATAACCAGCTGAATGTTGCAAACTTAAAAGTCGCCAATTATTCAAGTAAACAAACATGAACGATAAGTAGACGGAGAGAAGTGCAAGCGAAGCGATTTCTAATATTGTATAAATATCGCCAAGCAGTTGCTCTGTGGAACTTTTGCCATATATTATATTAACCAACTTTATACACACTTTAGTGAGCGAGGTCTGAGAGACCCCGCCACCCTAGTTACGAGACGGTTTGTGAAACAGCAGTTAAGTGTTAACATGTGAAGTAGAGGACATTTCGAATTCTGCTATGCAGTGCCATCTACCGCCTAAAAAGGGACGAACTTTTGCACCAATCCAATAACTTCCTTTGGCTGAAGTCATCCAATGGATGTCTTTTAATATTTAAAATTGAATTTCTTTCCTTCAAGTAGAGGCCTTTGTATGGATTCTATTCCTCCAAAAACTGACAACTGGTGAGATGCATGGAGGCGACTGCAATTTTCAGGGTGGCAATATGCCTGTGAAAGCCTCAGATGGTTAAAGTACGATCGATTCTTCCAACACGTTGCTATTGAATTCAAGTTGCAGGTAAACGACATCAGGTCCGGAATGTGCGGGTGTGAAAATGAAATAATGTTGCCAGAAACAACCAGCGGTATTTATCTCGATACGTCAACGCTCGCTGACTTGGATGGGACCTCAGTAAAGGTGGCGATGATTGATTGAGAATTTATTTCATTCGCATAAGTTACTCTTTCCTTGATCCGGAAGTCATCTACCTACAGGTAAAAATTCCTTGCCTTCCGAATACGTTCAGGTTATCAGAAACTTTCAGCCGTATAGCAGTCTTATTTTAATTGGGTCATCAAGGGCTGCAGTTGCATTGGATGGTGCAGAGGGCTTTACAATGAGCGGTAAGCAAGCCTATTACTCAAGTGAGGCATCAGAAAATACCAGACCGCAATAGCCCGGTTGGTAACGGTTTAGCAACCGGCGGGTTGCCTGTTTGAATCCAAGCAAACAGCGTCATGTACAAAGGGGGCTGGCGCACGTTAAATCTGTCGTGGTCTCAAATGTCCTCCCGTTGCCATGGCCTGGTGTGGAAGTTTGAGCAGTGGGATGTCAGCTTACGTGTTGACTCGTCATCTGACCGTGGTTCAAAAGAACGTGGTGTTGTACTCGCATCTGTCACGTAGGGATAGATCCCGATCCGTCGCCAATAGCCTATTGTATTACTTCAGTATGACGTAAATTACAAATACCCACATACCTACCTATCTCAGAAAATACCAGAGCGAAATTACGAATTAATTGGAAGACTGGAAGATACATGATTTCTCAAGTGAAATTAGATTATTTTTTTAATTTGAGTTTTTAATCAAAAGTGCGAATTTAATTTGTTGTTTAAAAATTACTAATTAATAATTACTATTATTAATTACAGAATTACTATTCATTTCTGGTCTGTTTTCGTTACTTGGTACACGATGGCCTTATCTGGGGATCTGCGCTACAGCTGAGGTTTCATTGCAATAAAGAAAAAAGTTTTGCTAATTTTTTGCCAGATAATTCTTTGAGTTCTAAACTTCCTAGTTCTCTTATTTTGGAATTTCTGTAATACCATGGCCTGTCCATAATGATACAGAGGGTAGAAGTTTGGTAGGATTCAAGTTTGTTTATGTGTGTCATAGCTGCATATTCCCAGTCGTACTTAGCCACTGGGCGAAGTATATGAGCATTTTATTTTGTACTAGCAAAATACCCGACCTTACTCGGTTTGAATTCGTTTACTCTAGATTGAAGAGATAATCAAAATATATAATGACTTACGTTTTTTGTAGAATAAAAATTTATTTTAACACCTTTCGGCCATCTTTATATTTTCTACAACTTACTTTGGACACAAATCCTACACATGCATATCCATTCATGTAATACATTTCACATACATCGCACAATTGCTGTATGACAAAGCTACAAAAAGACGAAAGGTGATACTAAGTTTACTACTATAAAAGACGATTTATAGGAAGATTTGGAATTCCCTTTCTTAAGTTCTCTTCATGTGCAACTCAATTAATTAAAATTACGATTTACGGCGAGTGCTATCGCACTCATAGTCAACAAAACAATATTTTTTTACTTGTGGCACTCTTGCCTCCGGTATGCGACATTGTGAAATTTTGCAATCTTCTCCTGTCATTACTACAACGAATTTTTTAATGTTGGAAAAAGTTCTAGTTTGGATTTTTAAACATTATTATTCTTTAAATAACGGCATTATTCTTTCAATAATGGCATAACTACACTTAAAATTTACTGAAAATTTATACTGACTTACCTAACATTTTCAAGTCTAATACTTTGTGGTGCTGTTGGGTGTGATGATAAGGAAAACACATTTATTACAAATAATAAATATTTAAAACAGAAAACAGTAAAATAGAACAAAATAAAAGATGTCGGAGAAATTGTTCTAAAGATATTAATTTGTGATTCATTTTTATCTCTTGATCTCGCACAGTTGCCACAATTTACAACTAAAAGTGCACAAAATTTAGAAATGTGAAATTAATTCAGAGCGAAAGAAACAGAAAATATCACTGCTCACGCGATCTTGTTCATTCTCGTTTCCTTGAAAAATATCGTCTGTCTCAAATATTCCGAAATCGTTTTCATTGCGCTAAGAACAAAAATAAGACTCGAAATAAATGAAGTATCAGAGCTGAAATTTCATTAAAAAATATAATTTTTTGAAGAATAATTACTTTTTCAGCAGTACTGGTAAAACAATCGAAGTAATCCTAATATTCAATAGACATTCCAATTTTTTCCAAAACTACCAAATTATGGTTGATTTAAGTATACTTACTCAGGTGTTTTAGCATGAAACTCATCTAAATATAACAATAAAGATATGTTTAATATTGCATTCACTATATTAATAGATAATGTATAAAATAAAATACACTACAATCAAAGATCTGGAATACAATTCATGTGATGCGTACACAAACACACATACACAAAATCGAACATAGAACAGAAAGACGGACAGACAGACTTTCGCAACCAATTCCACTCACTAAATCAAGATAAGTACTCACTGTATGCAATTTTCTATGAAAATATCTTAAACCGCGTGGACGTGTATAGGGCACAACATACAGACAGACAGACGGACAGACAGACACCAAACGAGAAAAAGGCGGATTCGGCATCAGAAGGGTCCAAAACGGATAGAAAACTTGAAATGGGTCGAAAATATTGAATGTACAAACAAACACTCCATTCTTATTTATATAGATGGACATTTTCGAATTTCTAGAACTTAAGGTATACAATATTACGTGCGCATGATGGCAAATGCAATCCTGTCATAATCTGTTTAACAAATACCCCACAAAAATCAAAAGGTTTACTATGTTTGACTTTAACAGTCATAAAAATATACTCATAAAAAAATTATCTTGGTCACTTAAAGCCTTTCTACTCCAATTTGACGATAGTACAAGCTT
Organism: Metellina segmentata; assembly: GCA_947359465.1. Classification (NCBI taxonomy): domain Eukaryota; kingdom Metazoa; phylum Arthropoda; class Arachnida; order Araneae; family Tetragnathidae; genus Metellina; species Metellina segmentata. The sequence continues at coordinate 124,777,817 of OX375880.1, read as the reverse complement.
GTGTAATAAAAAAACACTAACGATTAAATCATCAATGTTCCTTAACTAACATTAAGGAACAGGATTCAAAACCACTACCAAGAGAAGAATGACAATGAAGCACCAGAAAAGTAAATGCAATATGTAAAACTCTTCTGAAAAAGGAGTGGTATTTCGAAATTAAAGATGAGTACTAATTATCGATTCTCTAAACACACAGTTTGTGTTTAAAGTATAGGGCGGTAGCATTTTGTTTAGTTGGAGTACGCGTTCCCGGTTTCATTCCAGGCTTGATATAACCTGCCTTGTTAAAATATTTTTAGCAGACAAAACAGCTTGTAAATATATTGGAGTAAAATTAACAGAAAATCATCTACATTGACGACTTTAATCGATGAAACAAGAGTCGCAAATATTTCTTTCAAGTTTCTTTTACTCAGATTTAAAAATGTTAATGAGCATTTAACAGACATAACATCCCAAAAACGAATCTAGTAAAAATTAAAAGAAAAAGTGCATTGATGGAGTGAAATCGTTAATAAGTTTCATTTGAAATCATCGCAAAAAAGAAGCACTCGACTCCATCTCAAATTCTCATGTTTGATCTGAAGAAGTTTTGAATGAATAACATTTCAAAGTGTAAGAGCAAAAACCGTTCTCCAGTTTTAGTCTGTAAAAAGTAAACCTAGCAATTTGAATGCCGTAGGATCGTTAGTAAATAATGTTTTCATTCAATTCAAAGATTGACCTCGGCATTTTAAAAACATCTTCTAATCGAGCACTTTTTTACTCAGAAGTAAATAAATATGGTTTTTAAGTTTCGTTTTCTTTTTTTTAAGACCTGTCTATTCGAAGAAAGATATGAGAGGCTTAGAAAACACATTTAATTTTGAATGCATTTCTCTATTAGGGATTGTATATCGTATCTCGGGTAATTAATATCTCGGAAATGAATGAACAGTTTTGAAAAACTAGCTTAAGAAGAGAGTTAATATGATTGGTGAGATGTTTTTCATTTTATAAATTACAAGAGACTAAAAACTAATTGCGATGTTATAACAATGTTTCGAGTATATTTTTTTAGATCAGAAAACCATGAGGACATCAAAAAGACAAGCACGAGTCAACTCGAATTTAAAATGACCAAAGAAGATGAGTGGTGTTTTGAAATTTAAACTAACGGTGGGGGTTTCGACAGGGTATCTCGTCAGTACTGTTGAATGCGATTCCTTCAGAGGAAAGGAATGGTACAGGCCATGTGGATCGCAAAACGGAAAGAGAGAGTTTGACGACACAACACATAATACATATCTACAGATTGGAGGGGATTTCAAGAACTAACCAATAGGATTCTTGTATATTGAAACGGACGTACAAGAAAGCTATAGAGCATTCACACATGATGCCTGTAATGAATGACTCAGCCTTAGCAGCACAAAGAAATATACTAAGAGTTCTATGAGCGATTACATTATTCAGCAAATACTTAAACTGAGAAGATCTTGGATGAGATATATCGTCCTTAGAACAGAGGGTCGTGTAGAGTAACTTGTTAGCATCCGAAAGATTGCGAGCTCCAATCCATCAAATGAACGTCGTGTACAGTTCGGGCTGGTGCTCGTTAAATCTGTCGTGGCCTCAAATGTCCTCACCTTGGCTTGGTGTGCATGTTTGGAGAGTGGGGTGCCATCTCAGGTGTTGCATCGTCATCTAATCCGGGTTTAAAACTACGTGGTGTTGACCTCGAATCTTTCTTAGTGGCTTGGTCCCGGACCGTAGTCAATAGCCCGTTGTGTTGCTCCAGTACAACGTTAATTAAAAAAATACCAAAAATACTTGCTTCGAAATCTGACTCTGGTTACAAATTAAGTGGTGTTTACCTCAGGTCTTTCTCTTCAGATCTTTTTCAGATGATTTCCGGATCGTCGCCAAAATTCCGTTGTGTTACGCAAGTGCGCTTTATCCAAACGTATCTACCTTAGCACGTCATTCGAAGGAAACTGACCCTATCGCAATACCGTCATCCTACTTCTTGATGACGAGATAACTCGTCATCCGCAAAGTGGGTCACATCTTGATGGACAAGGTATCTTAAAGATGACAATTATCATATCTCCTCTCGTCATCTGACCAGTCGGTTTGGCAGTTAAAGTGTCAACCTCTAGGTCGATAATGGTAATGGTAATTTTAGTTAACGTCATACTCGAGCAACACTACGGGCTATTGACGACTGTCCGGGATCAATCCCCTAAGGGAAAGATAAGAGGACAACACCTCGTAATTTTGAACCACGGTCAGATGACGAAGCAACACCTGAGCTGCCACCCCACTCTCCAAACTTCCACACCAACCCAATGTGAAGACTTTCGGCCACGACAGATTTAAAGTGCACCTGTTGCCTCTACGCCATACTCTTACAAACATCCATACCCGGACCCGGATTTGAACCAGGAACCTTCCGATTTAGAGGCTAACACCTTAACTACTATACCAGTTGGTTGGCAACCTCCAGGTCGGAAGGTTCCTGGTTTTAATTCGGGTCAGGGTATGTATTGTATGGTGTAGAAGCGGCTGGAGCACTTTAAATCTGTCGTGGCCGAAAATCTTCACGTTGGATGGGTGTGGAAGTTTGGAGAGCACGATGCCAGTTCAGGTGTTGCCTTGTCATCTGACAGTAGTTCAAAATGACGTGTTGTTGTTGTCTTCCGATCTTTCCCTTATGGGATTGATCCTGGATCGTCGTCAATAGCCCGTTGTGTTGATCTAGTATGACGTTAATTAAAAAATTACCAATTACTAATATAAGAGTGTAAACTTAAACACATGTATGAAAGAAATTGCTTCATGCAAAGACATTGATTTATCGTCCTATTCACGATGCATGGTGTTTACTTTTAGTCAAGGCAGTTGGGTATTTCACTTAATTTTGAACTGGAGCAACAGAATAGGCTTTTGGTGACGGTCTGGAATCCATCCAGAAGTGGGAGATCCCAGGGAAACACCGAGTCATTTTGAACCCCGGATTGATCCTGGAACGTCGGCAATAGCCCTTTGTTTTGCTGCAGTGTGACGTTAATTAAGCACATACCTACATTAAACCCTTACTAGTGGTCCAGGGCAAAGTTCGCGTATCGGTGGTGTCAGTTGATTCATACAAATCCTCCGCTGATGAGTTTGAATGCGCGGTTTAATTACCCTACATCCATCGGACCTCGGGGGAGAAATGATTCGATGCTGCAGCATGTGTGTGCTCGGTTTAATATTCTGCCTAATGTTACGGCAAATGGCACACTGCCGGAACAATGGGATTGTACTGCCCGTAATTAATGTGGATGGTATCCTTTAATGGTATTGACTCTATTGGCTCCATTAGGGTCATTCGTGCTTCTGCAGAAGGCTATTTTAATGACAAAATCCGAAATTTGCGTCACAATAGTGAGAAAGCTGGTCCGTGTTTCAATTTACATATTAAAGATAGAGGAAATCCGTCACATTTCTGTCAAACGAACCTTCACTATTTCAGGAGCCGCTGTAGTCTAGTTGGAACAGTAAGGCGAGGCCTCCACTTGCGATTTCTACTAGCGGCGACCCAAAAAATCGCTGTAGCACAACATCTACAAGGTGTACACACTGCGATAGATAAATCGCAGAATTAGATTAAATTGTGTTTTTTATTCCCCTAATTAAAGTTTCTATCTATACGACCGTTGAAGATTGAGTAAAGATTTCAACGTATTTCAAATCAGCATAATATATTCTTCGCCACTTCGACACCAAAAACATATTTTTTTATTTCAGTATTTACCATTTGATTACTTAATCATGTATTAAATAAGTAATTATTTATTTAAAGAAAATCCCAATTAAGGTATCGATCTGGTGTAAACTTTTCAGCAGATTTCAAATCCGTTGAAATTTTCACTTTGTCTTCAACGATCTCATAGATACAAACTTGAATTGGGAATAAAAAACTTTATTTAATGTATAAAAAAAATGGGTGCACGTCCTTGCCTGTCTGTGTGATTCATTAGGTAGACCGAAAGTCGCGTCGCAGCGAAAATAGGACCGGTTGCAACTTTTGAATCGCTACGATTCTTGAATCGCTAGTGTGTGCACTTGTATTTGAAACAATGCGTTTTAATTTTTCCGACTCAAAAATCGCGCGACTCGAAATCTCAAGTGTAGTCCTAGCCTAACGGATTAGCTACAGAGGGTTTCGACTTGAAAACTCGGTCCTGTCAAATGTCTTCGTGTACACGCGGGCTGATGTACGTTAAATCTGCCATGGCCTCAAACATCCTCACCTTGAGGTGGTGTGAGAGTCGGGAGAGTGAGGTGCCGCCTCAGTATGCTTCATCTGGCCTTGGTTTGAAATTATGAGGTGTTTCCGTTCGGGATTGATCTCGGACCGTCGACAATTCTCCGTTCTGCTGCTAAAGTGCGACGTTCTTTAATTCCTCATCTACCTTCCGAGGTAATGATCATTGAAGTAACCTCAGTGAGTAGGTACGAAGTCGAATTGACGTAGCAATGGGGGAGCAACACAAAAGACTACCTGTGACAGTCCTGCATTACTCTCGAAGAAGTAGATCCGAGGACAACTCGCCTTTTTGAACCATTGTCCGATGACGAGGTCGTCATCTGAGCTGGCACTCTACTCTCCAGACTTCCACGCCAATCACGTCAATCCTTTCTTTGGAAATTATAATCCTTTGGAATAGTTTTATTGGTCCATTCTGTTGAATATAACCCACTGGAAGGGATTCTATTGTCCCCCTTCTATAACCCTCTGGAAGATATAGGGAATTGCAAGTTTTTGAAGGATTATGTGGCTCCTGTACGTATAATAAAATCTTTTGGAAACATTCTATTGATAAAAGGTCGAAATTGGTAGGAAGTTATGCAGAGAAAACTGCAGGCTATGAGGTTGAATATGCGCGTAAACCCCTGAGGAGGTTAAATTTCGTAAAATGTTTCCTAGCATCTCGAGACCAACAACCTTATCACCACGAAACCCCTGCGGTTAGACACCTTCGATATCTGTAGAGCTCCTCTTTAATTTGTCTTCGTTTTGAAGGTAATCCCTCGAGAATTCCCTGAATCCTTTGGGAGCAAATCTTTTCGGTGGGAGATCCCACACGATGGATGGCGGGAACATTACCTGGATTATACTAATACCTTCAGGGATTGTGGTACTGCGTCAAACATCAAAGGCCAAAATGAACCATGTACATCGCATTGCACATCATCAGTGCGAACAGGCCACGGGGTGGGTTTGGCCCTCCTCGCCAGGAGTAAATTCTTGACAAATGTTAGAACCCGTGTCTGTTTTCCAGTTAGCTATCCGGTAAGTAACGGGAGTTCAAATCCAACCATAGACCGTACAAAGGGTCTTAGGTTGGATTGTACAGTGGATTGTAATTGTTTGTTTGCGTGTAAAAAGGGAGGCTAGTGCAAGCTCAAACTGTCGTGGACTCCACTGTCCTCGCGTTGGCGTGGAGAGGAAGTTTGCAGAGTGGGGTGCCAGCACAGGTGTTATCTCATCATCCGACCGTGCTTCAAAAACTGACGAGGTTCTTTCCCTTCGGGATGGGTCACGGACCGTTACTCCAGAACGACGTTAATTAAAATACCTGCCTACCATTTGGCTCTACCGCAAAAAAAAAACCCACCTCTATTTTTGGAATTAAGGTTGCTACACGTGCCGGAAAACCATTCTGTCTCTAAGGGGACAGTACACTTTTAAAATGATAAAAAATCGATTTTCAGAATTTGATGTTATTAGAAAGGCCATTTTATCCTGAATAAAACGATACCAAAGTTTTGATTGTACGTTAATTATTTATCTAGATATTTAAAAAAGATTGAGCACCACTCCATGCTTTTTTATTTTTACGCCCAACAACCGCGAACATATGACGATTTGTTTACACTTGAAAACGAAACCTACCCGCAGCCTTCTACGTTATGTGCAGAGGCTTTACTTTTATTAAATAAACTAACTATGTAAATGAAGAAGAAGAACCTAGAACATTTTATGAACTACAACTTCAACTTATGTTCGAATTGTTTATTTTGGTAAGAAGAAATCCATGCATTTCTCGCTTCTGTATATCTGCTTTTGATTTGATTGTTTTCGTTATTGCACTTCAAAAACATTTGTTTTTGATATCAAACCAACTGTTCTTTTCAGAACAATCTGTGCTCAAAACTAAGCTAGCATTATTTAGCTTTGTTTTATGATGGAAACATCAAATAAAAGAGCTTCAGGACAGCGTTCTAAGAAACGCAAATTTCACGGAAATCGTCACACAAGTAAAATTTCTAAGTGTGTATCTTCGGAATTAAACTGCAGTTCTTCATCTAAGAAATTAAACAGCAGTTCTTCAATAAACACTGAAATTGTTACAGATACTTTGGGATACAGAGTAATTGATATCAGCATTTTATTTAATGAAATTTCTATCAACTTATGTTGTAAAATATGTGGAGCAGACGTTAACATGTCTGAAACTTTTGTTCATGGTCTTTCATCTAAATACAAAATTTCGTGCAATAATTGTAATGAAATCAGTTCATTTCGGAATTCTCATATGATGGGAGCCAAGTTAAATGTTCCTGAAGTAAACAGGCGATTTACTTATGCAATGAGATGCATCGGCCAAGGCTTGAATGGTATGAAGAATTTTTGTGGTGCAATGGATCTTCCACCTCCGGTTCAGAAGAATGCCTACAATATGTCCTTGAGGAAAATTTCCAGCTCTGTTGCAAATATTGCAAATATTTCAATGTCAAATGCAGCAAAGCAAGAAATTGAAATGACAGGGAAATCTGAACCTACTGTTAGTGGTGATGGATCGTGGAAGACACGAGGAAATTCTTCGAAAATTGGAATTGTTAGTGTCATTTTTGCTGAAAGCGGTAAAGTATTGGATGTGGAAGTTATGTCATCCTATTGTAAAGGCTGCGAATGGGGAAATAATAATAAAAAGGGCAAGGTACTTGAAATGTGGAAGGCAGCGCATGAAACTGATTGCGTCAAAAATCACTCGGGATCGGCTGCGAAAATGGAAGTGAATGGAATGCTACAGATTTTTCACCGTTCTCAAAATAAATATAATGTCGAATACCTTCAGTACATTGGAGACGGTGACACAAAAACATTTCTCGAGCTGCAGAAAAGTAGTGTTTATGGTCCTGATAAGACACTAAGCAAAGTAGAATGTGTTGGCCATGTCCAGAAGCGCATGGGGTCAAGACTCCGAGAACTAAAGCATTCCATGCGTGGAAAAAAATTAGAAGACGGTAAATCCTTGGGTGGTAAAGGGCGTCTCACAGACCAATTTATTCAAGAAGTGACCATTTATTATGGAGGTGCTATTTGAAACAACAAAGACAATGTGATGGATATGCGCAAAGCTATATGGACGATTTATTATCATAAGCGCTCAAGTGATCAAGAGCCACTTCATGATTTTTGCCCGCAAGGTGACACTTCTTGGTGTCGCTATCAAAAAGCTAAAGCTGCTGTGCAATTGAACGATTTTCATCACAAAAATGTAATAGCACCTCCAGTAATGGATTGCGTTAAAAAAACTTTCAAAGATTTATCTGAACCAAATCTGCTCAAACGTTGTCTTGGGGGTCGAACTCAGAATCCAAATGAATCATTAAATTCTTTAATTTGGAAATTTTGTCCTAAGACAAGTGGTTCGAGTAAAATAATTGCAGATATCGCTACAAATGAAGCAGTTGTTGCATATAACGAAGGAAGAAATGGACGACTACAAATCTTGCATTCACTCGGTTTTCAAGTGGGGCATTATGCTTTAAAAGCAGCAACAGAATGCGATTCAAAAAGAATCAAAGAGGCTGACAAAAATATTGCAGAGTGTAGTTTGGTTATTCGCAGAGCTAGACATTTGCAGAATGCTTCAAAATTGGAAAAGTTAAAAGAACAAGAAGGAACTGTTTATGAAAGTGGAAAATTTTAAATAAAAAAAAATATTATTATTTATGTAATTTACAGAACAGTATTTAAAATGAAAAATCATATCTAAATTATCACATACCACTAGAATTAAGCTATTAAAGAAATGTAACATTATTTCTGTAATAGAAGTTCAGTTTCACTTTTACGACTAACTATTCGTGTTGGATGTGGCTATAGTAAGTTCTTATTTTATAAAATTATTTTATATTTATAACCCAAAATAGCATATGATATTATTTTTAAGCACACATTTATGATATAGAAAGTAATTTTACTTCCTCAGAGTTAACATTTATGCATAAAAATTGAAACTTTAACTTTAAATGCTTTTTTCTCAAAACAGTGTTTTTGAAACTTGCGCGTAGGATATATCCAAAAATATTTATGATAGAGACTCGAAATTTTTTCCATATATTCATACTGAAGTGCTAAACAAGTGGAACTAGGATTATGAAGATTAATTAAATATAACAGACATTTTGGCTTAAAATAAAAGAACAATTTAAGCTATAAGATTAAGATTTTGTTTTTATATACTTATCAATTAGTTACACTTTAATTAATTGACAAAATTAAAAGATCCTAGTTACAATGTGTAATCAGGATTATATCTTTAATTTAAGGTATAAATTTTGTAAATCGAATTGAATGTACATAAAATATCTTACGCGCAGTGATATAACATAATTCAAAATCAAATTCAACCGAGTCTGACAAATTTCATGTTTTAAAGTTTTAAAATTTATTTTAAACACACAAAGTATTTTTTAAATTACATAAAAATGTCATGTTTAATCACACTAAAAAAATTGTACCTCTAAATTCATTAGATAGTTTTTAAAAAAATGTTAAACTTTGAACAAATATTCTGTATTTAGCATTGAGTAAAAGTGTACAGTAGCCTTTTGAAGAATTGCCTCTTTTATTCGAAGCAATTCCCACCTCGCCCAGACACATTCTATTTGCAGCCGGCGCTGATGAAGTCCCGCCCGCGAATCAACCCTCGCATCGAGGGACACGACGACAACACGGATGGACAACACCGAGATCTCGGAATCCCGGGGGATGTTCGAACCGCCTGACGTGGGAAGGAGGAAAACAGAGAAACAAAAGGAGTTCCGACAGGGGAAAACGAATATCGTGCATCGTCAATCACGGGGGCATGCAACCGGTGGTGGATTGCGGGTGGGCTCGAGGGGATGGATGAGTTCAATTAAGGTATATTCTGCACTCTGTTTGACACCGAATCTCCCGCGTGAGGGGTGTCGCGACTGTCGGCGGTGTCCGACGGGCTTCGACGGGTCGAAGGGAGTTTCCAAATGGGTTCGAAGCGGCGCAGGTTCTATAGTCCAGCAGCTGACGTTGGGTGGGTTTCTCTCTTCTGGGACCGGTTGGTATTTGGAAATTTTAGTTAGCGTCACACTGGTAGGTATTATAAGTAACGTCGTACTGGAGCAACACAACGGGCTATGGACGACGGTCCTGGATCAATCCCCCAAGGGAAAGATAAGAGGACAACGCCACGTCATTTTGAACCACAGCCATATGACGAGGCAATACCTGAGCTGGCACTCCACGCCAATGTGAGGAAGCCACTAAGGATTTAACGACGGCCAGCCTCCTTGGACACGACGGTGTTTGTCGGATTCGAACTCGCAACCCTCTGGTTGCTAATCCGCTACTCTTCCAACCGGGTTACCACGCCCCCCCCCCCCAGCTCTCTTCTGAGTCAGTAACGCTTGTCACGTGTGTTTCGTAGTTTCCCTTCATCGGGAGCTTGAAATTGTTCGCTAACGTGGAGAGAGAGATACCTTTTAATCTCCTCATCTCTCCTTTATCGACACAACCACCGAGATGGGGGAGGAGTCTGCAAAGTTTGCGAGAGGAGTGGTTCGGCAAAATAAGGTCCTTCATTCTCCTCTCATTCGAACTGTCCAGCTTCTCTGAGGAGGTGCTGGAGGAGAGATGAAGTTGATTTGAAATTGAAGTTTTGAAGCCTCGACAGAAATCAACGAGTAAGTAACGACATTTACAGCGATTAGTATCCGTTACTTACTTGCTCACTGTACCCTCGTCCTTCCGACACGCCGGAGGTTTAGAGTTACCATTGGAGGGAGACGGAGGGAGGGAAATTGAGATTAAAAGAATATCACCTGCAAAATAGATGGCATTTGGACACATGCAAGTGCACAACAAAATGCATCACTGCTGAAAGATTGAAATCGGAAGAAGACTGGCACAAACATGAACATAATACGAATCCATTGCCCACTGTAAATACATTCAACACAGCACGAGGATCACAATTCAAATGCCGAACGGAGGAACGTGGGTCGAGAAGTGGTTATATTTGACTCGTCCTCTCTTGAAATAAATGCTACGGAGATTTACATATTCCCGTTAGTATCAAGAATCTGAACACCCCCCCCCCCCGTACCATGAATATTCCTCAGGCTCCATCATGTTTCGGGGTTTTGGCGAATAGCGTATTAATAAGTGCGCTCACCACAAGAAGAGACTACGGCGCGCCCACTCGGGCGAGTTCATTTTATTGAGGGCAGGAACAGAGCATTCTTACAGGACTGCACACACACATACAGATGGGATATAGTCTCAACCACCTTTTAGCCTCTGTTTAGATTCATGTCAAAGATTATCCACGGTAGACACGATAGACAGATTATTCCACGTTAACTTTGGCGCCAAGAAAACCTTTCAAAGATTTCTTAACGGCAAAAGTGGATGTTTTGAGGACCAATTGGGTCGAGTCAATGAAAATGAGCAAAAAAGACTGAACATTATGAATTCCTATTTTTCTGAACGAAAAAGACGAACCTTTCGAGTACGACTATGAATATCAGTGGCTTGGATTTCTGTGTTTCCCAGAGTTCACACAATGATCGAAGAGGCAGAGCTGTCCACAAAAGGGCCAACCCTCTCGATGGCCAGTCGCTGACTGCTCGCAAAGGGTGATCCATGGCAGCGGTCACTTAAAATAAGAAGAGGAAAATCCCGATACACAACTGTTGCATCGACCACAGTCTAAAGGTAGCACTACGAGTGGTGCACGCATGATGGACAATCCACCGAAAACCTTCTTCTTGAAGAGAATACGCAATATCGTGGTCCGCTGGAACCAAGTACATCGGAAAGGAAGGAGACTGTATAGTAAAATGACGAACTCTCTTGTTCAACCCTTACATTTGTGCAAACAATTTGTAAAAATAAAGTGCGGATAATTCTTGTCTTTCCACCGTACAAAGGGTCAAAATCGTATTGAGGCACCGACCCACTCTCTATAATTTCAAGAGAAAACCTGCGTCTCGACTAGAGTATTCAGTCACTGTTTAGCTTTAAGGGATAGATCCCGGACCGTCATCAATAGCCCGTTGTGTTGCTCTAGTACGAGGTTAATTAAAAATTACCAATTGCCACTGCTTAGCTTCTAGATGGCGCTTGTGTCAATTCATTCGGATGATCAATGCATGGGAATTTAGATTCATGTGTTCGTGAGAAACGAAGGAATAACGACTCTTGAACCGGCAGCAAAACAGATTTGTTGTTCAATCAAATCAATTAGGGTAAGGTGGGGTAATTGTAAACAGAATTTGTAAGTTCACTTTCAATCCCTATTTCAAACTCTTGATTAAGTAATTAAACATTTTTCACCCTACTAAACTAACTTATCACTATTCTACTTTAACATTTAATTAGTACGAAGATGCCAGAAAAGAAATTTAATACTGTACTCGGCTGTTTACAATTACCCCTGAAAGTAGGGGTAGTTGTAAACAACGATTTTCCTCGTGATATTGAATATTGAACAAGTGACAGCATGAGCAGTAGTCATGGCAGTAGAAGGAACTCCAATGGTATTTTTACCCTTCTAGTACCATATTTAAAATAACCCCGTTTTAATCTTTACCTTAACCAAATACTCCCACTTCTTCCCCCCCCCCAAAAAAAAAAAATAGTGACACTTGAAAGTTGCATTGATTATGAGGTGAACTTCCAGTAATACATAAAAATAAATTATTCAAATATTTACTCTTATTATCTTAGGTACAAAAAACAAACACACATTACATTTCTTACACATTAATCGACCCGAATTAATCTTACACATAAGTACCCTCAAATTGGAAAATTTCTTTACGATTTTCTTTGCTACAGGTTAGAGTAAGTAAAACTGCTTTGACATGGTCTTTGGTAACACAGAATGGAACAGCTACACTCTACGTTTATGAGCGATGGCAACGGCCTTGGCGATTTTTTGGCGCACCTCTAAAGACGTCAAGGAAAGAATTATTTCCTAACTCTTTTTCTGTCACAAATTTTTTTCTTTTTACAATACACTTTTTAAGCACATTTCAGAACGTTTTGAAAAGTATATTTTTTAAAAACTTTCACAAAAAGTAGTAAGTTTAAGCACATATCAAAACACATTTGTGAACCAGCAGAGAAACTAAGCTACGAATGTTGGGTAGGAATACCCTGAAACTTATCAATTACACTAAATACAGTGGGCATGTTGAAAAAGAAAAAGATTTCCAAAAGAAAAAAAAGTAAGAAATAATACAACCTGATAACGTCAGAATTCTTTCGTAAAAAAAAATAATGAAAACGAAAATGGTCAAAAAAACAAAACTCTTAATCCTATCGTGAAAACTGTTATGATAAAATAAAAATTCCACAACTGTCCAAATACAAATAAATGGACCAATGGTATCACAGAAAACGATTTAAAAGGACCAATGCAATCAAAGGATATTTTAAAAACAAAATAACCAATGGGAGGAAAAAAATTTCAAACGAATCAATGTAATCAAACGACTTTAACGGATTTTGGAATTCAAAATGAAAATTGAAAGTTTCCGTTTGCCGAGGTTACCATGAAAACCACAACAACAGTAACGAAAGACGGGTTGCCTTAATTTATCGTAACTCGTTACTTGAAGTACGCCAAGATAATTCGCCAAGCCGTTGCCATCACTCATAAACGTAGAGTGTAGCTGTACCCACAGAATTAGTTTTTTTGAACCATATCTAATTTAGTATATGCATTGTCGATGCAATTGAGTCCGGTGATCTCAAACTCCTCTTCTGAAACAACATCCACCCTTCATACATTCGAAAAATGGGTTTTCTTCTCTCCCCCCCCCCCACCCTCTTAACAAGTACAAACGCAGTCGTTTCAATTTCTTCTATGAATGGCTCCAAAATATTTAACTTCCCCTACAAGCTAGTCTTTTATATTTTGCTTGAATGTTTGGAGAACTTCAAACTCTTCACAGTCAATGTTTGTCAATTCTTTCAACAGTTCCTCATCCTCTCTGTCGTCGAGTTCTGCTTTTTTCCATTTGCTTCTTTCTTGGTATCGGCTGCCGGCATCCCTGCTGATGAATAAAAATATACAACTCAAAATTCTTAATAACAGACATCCACTAAATGCAAGGAAGACGAAATCGCTGTGAACTAGATTAAGTGAAATTTTGATTGCTTTTTTTACATATTAGTTGATTACATATATCGCGCGGGTGGCATGCACGTGTGATGCTACCAGCGTGTGTTCGATTTAGATCTGCCGACCAACCGGTATAGTGGTTAAGGTGTTAGCCTCTAGATCGGAAGGCTCCTGGTTCGAATCCGGGTCCGGGCATGGACGTTTGTAAACGTATGGTGTAGAGGCGGCTGGTGCACCTTAAATCTGTCGTGGCCGATAGTCCTCACGTTGGGATAGCGTGGAAGTTTGGAGAGTGGGGTGCCAGATCAGGTGTTGCTTCGTCATCTGACCGTGGTTCAAAATTACGAGGTGTTGTCCTCGGATCTTTCCCTTAAGGGACTGATCCCGGACCGTCGTCAATAGCCCGTTGTGTTGCTCTAGTACGACGTTAACTAAAATTACCATTACCATTACCATCGATTTAGATCTAAAAGTTAAAAAAAAATTTTGTTTTTATCGTAGCTCGATGCCAGCGCCATCTATACTCAGTTCTTTCAAGGATTCTCAACAGAGTTAAACCACAGATTATTCCAGAACCACATTCACACACCACGGATCGAGTGAACAACCGATTCAAAGGATAAGCTCACTGTTATTGGCTACTACCGACTCCTCTCTCAATCACGTGATATTGTTTACATTTCTTACGAATCTTACCGAATCTGCATTGGTACTGGTCAAGCACGTACTTCGTCGGCTCATCAGACCGTGTCTCAAAAGGACGCGGTGTTGTCCTCGGCAATAGGTAATTTTCAATTAACGACGTACTGGAGCAACACGACGTGCGATGGACGACGGTCCGGGATCAATCCCCTATGAGGAGATCTGAGGACAACACCACGTTATTTTGAACCACGGTCAGATGACGAGGCAACACCTGAGCTGGCACCCGCACTCTCCAAACTTCCACACCAACCCATTGTTAGGACTATGATTGGTAATTTGTAATTAACTTTAACTATAGAGCAACACAACGCGCTATTGACGATGGTCCTGGATCAATCCCTTAAGGAAAAGATTCGAGGACAATACCTCGTAATTTTGATCCACGGTCAGATGACGAAGCAACACCTGAACTGGCACCCCACTCTCCAAATTTCCACACTGTGACGGTTCTTCATAAGGCGGATTTCCTAATCCTCTGCCTTGTCGTCCCCCAAACAGTAAAACTAGTCCATGAGCATATTTCAAATGTATTAACAATTCTTGACTATTCGCGATACAAATATTATTTACAGGATCATTCAGTCTATCATACACTTCGGAATCTTCGCTGGCTTTTTCGCAAGTCCTTTTTTTTCACCCTTCTCCAAACGGGTTTCTTTTCACATACACGAGGGGGAACCTCCGTGGGGTTCGACTTCGTGTCCATCGGCCCTACCCAAACCTGGTGAGGCTACGGGGAACTTCACACACACCAACCCAACGTGAGGACTTTCGGTCACGACAGACTTACAAACATCCATGCCCGGACCCGGATTTGAACCAGGAACCTTCCTATCTAGAGGTTAACACCTTAACTACCAGACCGGTTGGTCGGCGGTGTTGCTCTTGGACCTTTCCCTTTGGGACTTATCCCGAACGTCGTCACTAGTCCGTTGTGTTTCTCCAGTACGACGTTAATTAGAATACCGACTTACAGAAGTGATTCCAAACTGTGATTTCAATCCAATGGACACAGTGTTATTTTTTTACCACATTTCAATTTGAGTTTGGAAATACAGAAATGCAAAGGTATTTAATTTTTTTTTTCATATTCTACCTTTCGCTCTTATTGGGTGATATTCTGGCGAGCCAGAAAATAGTTCGAACATCACATCTGAGCATATATATTTTTTAAGGAAATGCCGCCATCAAAACAGGTCTTTTTCTGAAACAGAAGATTAGCTGAATGTGCCGCACAGGAATACTGTAATTTAGCACAGAATGAAGTGGGTCGTCCATTTTTGTTTTGTTTACAAAATGTCTCGCTTCCTTAACAAAAATCGGATCTTTCCATTGGGGGGTTTATCCCGGACCGTCGTCAATAATACTCTGTGTTGCTCTAGTACGACATTACATTAATTGAAATTACCAATACCCTCAAATAAAAATAAAGATAGTTCTACGCATGCGTTAACCGTCAACCGCGAGTTAAACCGCCAATTTGAGAGGATCAAAATGCAACCCCGAAACGAGCGTTTAAACCTCTGATGCATTGTGATAACGCAGTGTAAATACGGTTTCTTCGACAATCGGTGGATTGTCGTGGGTCGGCGGTTTAACTCAGACTTGTGAATACGGTCGTTAGCATTGCGACTGGTGCACCATGGCCAAATATGGCCCCTAAAATCCCCAGAAAGCAATCAATCGGACTCCCTGTAGTTCGAGAAACGCTGTAGCAGAGACAGTCCCTTAATTCCACTTGCAAGCAATCAATTGAGAGTACTCATCGCTTACGGGGTGTAAGGAGCGCGCGTAAAAATGCCGTTTTCTATTGATCCAACCTGGCATTCCCGGGAGGACCCCCATTTCCTATCAAAAGATTCACTTTCCTTTTCGACGATTTAATTTGTCCGATTGGCGCAGCGAATAGAATCGCACTCAATGACAATCATCACAACGCTCAAGTTCGTCAAGGAGATGCAAAACTTTCGCGCGAGTGGTTCCAGAGTCATTAGGGCCTCTTTGATTCTCGTCTGTTGTTTCTTCGGGGTCTTCCGGTTGCGTGCCATTTTGTTTGCGATGCCCCGAGGGCCTTCGAAAGATCTGAGGGTTGTGTTGCGTCACAAGACTCGAAGGAATTTCCACTCACTCGAAGAGGCCTTTGATTCCTTTACTAAATGCAAGAGATGATGGAGCGTGAAAGTTCGAAGTTCAGGGGCTCGCAGTTTTCAGTTGATCCCGGACTGTCGACAATAGCTCGTAGTGTTGCTCCAGACTGCGACGTTAATTAATTTGCTAACCTACCTCGACTTGCAGTCCTCACATGGTTTGTGGTGTCTATCTTTCTCGTTGTGAAAGCTCACGGACCGCCGTCTATAGTCCACTGTGTTACTCCAGTATGACGGGAATTAAAAATAAATGCATGCATGATAACGTTCAAGCGAATTTATTTTGAATTGATGAATGCGATTTCTACTAGCATAGTTGCGAACGTCTACATATATTTATTAAGCAAACTATAATATTAGAAAGTGTTTTTGAATTATGCACGTGTAAGCTGTTATCAGAATGTAGCAATTGATAAAAAATTAACTTGAAATAAAATTATTTGAAGACTGACCTATGTTTATAATTTCGCAATGTCTAGTTTTCTTAACCCTCCAGGGGGTTGAAACAAGATACCTTGGCTTTCCAGATTTGACCCATTTTACTACTGATGACATATATTGGCTTCAGGTCCGACCAACCGGTATGGTGATTAAGGCGTTAGCCTTTAGATCGGAAAGTTCCTGGTTCGAATCCGGTTCAGGGCATAGATGCTTGTTAGCGAATGGTGTTGTGGCAGCAGGTGGGCACCTCATCTGACGTGGTAATTGGTAATTTTTTAGTTAACGTCGTACTAGAGCAACACAACGGGCTATTGACGACGGTCCGGAATCAGTCCCTTAAGGGAAATATTCGAGGACAACACCTCGTAATTTTGAACCACGGTCAGATGACGAAGCAACACCTGAGCTGGCACCCCACTCTCCAAACTTCCACGCCAACCCAACGTGAGGACTTTCGGCCACGACAGATTTAAGGTGCACCAGCCGCCTCTACACCATACGTTTACAAACATCCATGCCCGGACCCGGATTCGAACCAGGAACCTTCCGATTTAGAGGCTAACACCTTAACCACTATACCGGTTGGTCGGCCCTCATCTGACGTGGCCGAATGTCGCTAGGTTGGTGTGGAAGTTTGGAAAGTGGGGTGCCAGCTCAGATGTTGCCTCGTCATCTGACCGTAGTTCAAAATGTCGTGGCGATACACCGAATGGCCTAGGCTGGGACTTAAGCTGGCTTAGAAGGTGGTAACTAGTTGAATATCGTCTTCGGGTTATTGAAAATTCGTTGATGATGAGATCAAGATCAGTTCAGTTTTCTTATGACAAGATGTCCATCAAGATGATCTGGTTATGGACGTCAAGACAACCACCAGAAGGTTTACTAAACATTTCATTTCGATTGCAAGCGTTCTTCTCCATTCATGCCTTCGAGTTTTAATGTGGCGAAGATTCTATCAGGTGTACTTCTCTCTTCGGTGGCAGTAAAACTTTGATTTTTGTGTGTATGTCTATTACTTGATGTCTTGTGCCTGGCGCAGCATGGCCAAATAGGGCCGGGATTAAATGATGCGTACTGATAGTACGATCTCCTCTAAAATGTAAATAGATCGTCATCTGACCGTGGTTCAAAATGACCTTGTCCTCGGATCTTTCCCATTAGGGGACGCCTAAGACCATCGTCATTAGCCCCGCTGTGTTGCTCTTGTACGACGTTATTTAAATATTATTACTAGTTCTTTGTATTGCTCAGTGTGATGTTAAATAAATATGTTATACCTTCTGGGAGACAGAAAAAAACATTGAATAAATATAAAAGGGGTATTTTACAGTGGACTTGACAGAGAGTTGTCAAGGGGGTCGTCCCAAACACCTCGTCGTCCAAAGACACCGATCTTTCTTCTGGATATGATGGTATTGGACGGGAGATCACGGTGAGGCAAGAATTCTCCTTTCCCGACACTCGTGCAACCTGACAGGCGGGACCAACTGACAAATGAGGCTGGAATTGAAGAGGACATTTGGAATATGAGAATGGTTTCGGACAGGAGGACAGAACAAGGAGTGTGGTTAGCCACGGGAACTGTTCATCTGAAGACGAGTGGTGCTGGGATTCGCGTGGCGAGGAGGAAGGGCCGCCGGTTCACACCACGGGAAGAGTCGTCCTTGTTCCACGCAAAATTGAGTACCGCGTCAAAGGGTCGGTTGCGTTGCGTCGGCGCTTTGTAATGGCGTTGCCGATCTGCGTCGCCAATGGGGTTGAGGTGAGTGCGCTACCGTCTGCATGGCCCAAAACGTCGAGGCGTCATTCACCAACCTCCATTTGAAATCAAACAGGTGACACTACACTGGAAGAGCTTAGGTACAAAGGACACGATAGGATCACGACGAACATGAAATGATAATAATAAAAATATCAAGAGTTTAGCAATTGAGTTCGGACCGTCATGTTGTCAAACCTTCAGGTTTTTTTACTTTACGGAAGTGTGCTGATATTACAATGCTGGCCACCCAAATTGCAACACCAAGAAAGACAAGAGATATCACAACAAAATTTATTTTGTAGATAACATGTTGACCAAGTATCAAATGATTAAATTTATAGACTTTTGTAAAGTGTGGTTCCTGCCAAAATCAGTAGCCAGAGTAGCAGCAATTGTTGGAGATCACCGCTGCCACACCCATCGGCATTGATTCAAAGAGACTTTGGATGTGTTCTTGGGGTACAGCAGACCAAGCAGCTTCCACACGTCGCCAAAGTTGATCTGGTGTGGCAGCTGGGTAGGTAATCTGGGTCAATTCTTGAGAAACCATGGACCACATGTTTTCTATCGGCGAAAGATCCGGAGTGCGAGCTGGTCAGGTAAGCAATTCAATTTGGCGATTGACGAAGAACCCTTGGACAATGCGTGCCACGTGTGGTCGCGCATTATCCTGTTGAAATATGGCTATGGGCAAGCCCTGAAGGTAAGGAAGGACAACTGGCTCCAACACCTCGGAGATGTAGCGCTGGCTGTTTAAAGTACCTGCAATGCGTACTAGAGGAGTGCGAGAGTGATATCTAATACCGCCCCATACCATAATACCCGCTGCAGGACCAGTGTGGCGGTGCATAACGCAGCTGTTCAGCATCCTCTCTCTCCACGGTGTCTCCAGACTCGAATCCTACCATCGTGGTGTTGGAGACAGAAGTGTGACTCGTAAGTAAAGACAATTTCATTCCATTCTGCCGTCCACATCCTTCTTTCCACCATTGTCGGCGGAGACGTCTGTGATTCTGCTCAAGGGTAGACGAAGCAATGGACGTCTTGCGGACAGATCACTCTGATGTAAACGGCGTCGAATGGTACGCGCAGACACTGGATGATGCGTTACAGACTTAGAGACTAAATGTGCTGTGCTATGGTTCTTGATGTGACTGAGCAATCCTTCACTGCCATACGCACAATATGCCTGTCATCACGTGAAGAGGTGCACTGAGGTGGATGCGATCGAACACGTTGGTCCTTCGTACCCTCCTGCATCCAATAATCACATATCCGCATTACAGTTGTTTGGTTTCGTCCAACACGACTGCCGATTTCCCTGAAAGATAATTCACAATCTCTGTTGGCCACAATCCTTCCTCTGTCGAACTCGGATACTTGATCAAAAGATAATCGCTGTTTTCTACGAGGCATACTTGATCGTTTTTTTGAAAAAACCACAAGAAAAACACAATTGCCGTTCTTCAAAATCGTCGAAATCTCCAAGCCTTAAATAGCGCTTTGAAGTGGCGCCACAGGCGCGCGTGATGTGCGTCTGCGCTGAAATTCTAATCATTTGCATATCTCACCTCCGTTAATGCATGTTGTAAATTTCATATTATTTGCATGCTTCCTTCAGGGTGTTGCATTTACGGTTGCCAGCAGTGTATTTTGTATGCAATATTGTCTTGTTGGATAAACATGATAGGATTTCTGCTGAGAGCGTCGACTTGGGGCCATTCGCTTATCAGGGCGGTGTACTAATTCAAAGTCTGCGATATAAATGTATATTAAAAAAATCCATTTTTGAGGTCTAGTGTCTTACAAACCTGAGCGTGTTCTTGACGGTGTCCGTCGCGTATTACTTTTTTGTTTAAAGCACGAAAATCAACGCATAATCTATGCCGTCCTGATTTTTTCTGACACGAAACAACAGGTGCTTCATACTTTGAACTACTGGGTTGAACTATACCGTCTTTTCACCACTCTTCGACTTGCCTACGAACAATCTGTTGTTCTGAAAACGGTGACCTACGTGAATGTGTACAAATAGGTTTGTCATCCGATAACACAATAAACATTTCCAATTTAGTTGTTTTACTCTTAGTTGGTTTGTAATTAGTAATCATATGTTCAATTTAATTGCGTCGTGATTTGTTCTACAGAAGTGAAAGATCAACAATGTCCGTTTCATCACCTACAGTATTTATAATGTTCACTAAAAAGTTCTGTTCGTATTTAAAAAGAGGTACTCCATTTTTCACAATGTAAGAATTACCTTGTTTAATGCAGTCAGTACCAATGATACAAATAGAAGAAATAAATTAATTTTACAAAAATTTTAGGGAGAAAAAACTGTCCTCGATTTGTATGTTCCATCAAAATAACCAGTTGGATATATTTTACATATACCATATACTTGGGGGTGCCTGTAATCCCTAGAGGGCGCGTCCCCAGGTACCGGATAGGGGAATGCCTTCACTGGTTCTCCAGTGGGTGGTAGAAGGGAAATAAAATACCTTCCACGGACCAACAGGTAGAAGTCCAACCTCCCTGAGGCCCCCATTTTTCCATGAGAAGTCAACATTACTACCTAGACTATTTCCAGACTTAGAACCCAACACTTTAGTGGAATGACTATAAATACAGACGGAACCAGAACTTACAAACTATTTAGAAACTGCCTGGGAAATGAGGAGAGTAACCAAGAACTCATCCCGGAACACATTTTCAACTGCCCGGCCATCTTGAGAAGCTTACAGGCCATTGACGAAGTTTCCTTTCAGGGAAATCATTATAGCAACAAAATTGTGGACATTGCAAGGACCGTGATTTCGGCACATGGAGTAATTTGACTCGACTTCGATTGGACACGACACCAACCAACCAACCTACCAGTAGAGACAATTTGAGATTATTGCAGGGCTGGTGATATCAAAATTCTAGACTGCAATATTCATAGAAATTGGGTTAGAAGGAATGCTGTAAGGTACATGTTGAATGCCTGCATTAGATGTGTTCGGTTAAGTCTTACTTTTAGTACAATCAACGTTTTCATTCACGAACTTCTCACGCATAAAATATTTTGGATGTCCAACCGCACCACAATTATAATATTTTATCGTGAGGTTCTGTGGCTTAGAAAATTCACGATGACCATTTGATTGGTCAGACATTTGTATCCCCAGATCTACGACGGGTACCGTTTGATATGTTGTGATGTTCAGTGAAAGTCTTCGTTTGTTTGCATGCTATTACTTTTTCATAAGTTTTCAATTTCTGTTTAAATTCACTCATATGCGTATAACCATAGAGAATAACCTTGTTATGATATTATCTGGGGGTATACCATTAATGACATATTCTGTCAGAGAAAGGTCTTCTATGCTACTACGACTGCCTAATTCACGCATCGTAATTAGATATTCGAAAAGAGAATCATTTGGCTTTCATTTACGAGCATTCCACAATTGATGAACTTTTATCGAAGTGATCTTGTTACTAAATTCTTCATTCGAATGCGATTTCAAAACGTCAAAAGAAAACATTAGCTTCAAACTCTGAACAAATAACTTAGCCGGATTTGCTTAATGTTTTGTTGATCAGCAAAAGTTTATGTTGATCGGCGACGACACCAATCGAATGCAAATGTCTGTCCCACTTCATTTAAGTACTTGAAACGGAACAGACGTATCAATTACAGAGTACCTTGCAGAAAACTGCGAACCTCCACATCAGAATTAATAGAGATTTTAATGGTTGTAAATTTAAAAATGGAGGGAAGAAAGTTAAAGGTAGTTACAATGCACTATGATAAAGGTAAATAATTTAGATAATGATTAGATAGATTTTAATAACCCGTATCGGGTTAAAGTGGAGTCTTGGGGCACCTGATGCGTGCCCTTTGATCCATGCTTCTGCGTAATCTGGAGCCACCTCCGTAAGCCAAATCCGCTGATGCACATCAAAATCAAATGTCCTGACGTGTGCGCGGTGTGGAAGCTTGGAGATGGGGGGGGGGTGTCCAGCTCAGGTATTGCTTCGTCATCTGGCCATGGTTCAAAATTACGGAGTGTTGTCCTCTTTCCCTCAGGGGATTGAACCCGGACCGTCGTCAAAAGTCAGTAGTGTTGCTCTAGTGCGACGTTAATTAAAAATTACCAATTCCTATTTGTAGATCAATAACATTTGTAGTTATCAGGGACTGTTCGATCGATGCTTAACAATTCGTTTTCAAATACAAAAAAATTCAAAGCTTTGCTGCTCTTCCTGCAGAAGTTTAAAGAACATTTTCTTTCACATAATACAGTTACCAACTGCTATCAAAATTCTCAAATTAGTCTAACATATTTGGTTACCGATATCTGTTATTACGTTAACAAGAAAACAGATTAATTGAAACAGTTAAAAATTAACTGTTTCAAACCTTAAAAGTTTGTTTAGTTGCTAATCGTTCAACTCATTGATAACAAAACTGCTAATATTAACAGCTTATAATATCTGGTAAAGCAAATTACAAATAGTAATTAAAACTAATATCGTAAAATAAAAAATTTGTTCATTCAAAATTTATTAGATGCCTATGAAAATATATTTACCTTCAAAACGCGGACGACTGGTAATCAGTAATCTCTAATATTATAAAAGGAACTGTTTGTTTGTATAAATGTTGTATATTGGAAGATATAGAACTGCTTTTGATGGTGAGATTGAGGCCATTCGTATTGCCCTCTGTCAGCTAAAGTGTCACTTGTATTGGGTCATTTTTCCAGAGTGGTCATCTTGTCCGACTCGAGAGCTGCCTTGCAAGCAATTAATTATACCGGAAATCCATATTCTGCAGCCATTGCAAATTGCCGGTCTCTCCTACGTTTTCTGTCTCGCAATCAAAAGACTATTTGCCTGCAATGGATACCATCACACTGCGGCATAGAGGGTAGTGAAAAAGCTGACCAGCTAGCCATAAAAGGAGCAGCGGTTACTCAAACTATTATTGATGAAGTCCCTTTTCAAAATGTAAAGGCAATCATTAAATCAATTTTTAAGAAGACCTTGGAAAAATATCTTTCAAAAAAGAATTCCCAGAAATCCAGGTGGAAAAAAAATCTTAAATCTTTCTGACTGGCCTAGAATGAAAGCCGTAGCAGAATTCTGCCTTACAAGGAATTTACATCGCTTAGGCATCCTTGACGATCCACGCTGCAAGCTCTGCAACCTTCAGGAACTCATGGACTATACACATCTGCGACACTGTCCTGCGCTGCAACTTTGTGGGAACGATACTGGGAAGCGAGCGATCGAATGGGTCCATAGACTTTCTTCTGTCGCCTTTTGTTACATTGCTTTTGTTCTGTTTTTCGTCTTCAGTTTTGTCTTTTGTACCCGTCATTGGAAAAAAAAAACATTTATCTGAAATTAACGATAACAGTTACAACTGTTATCATAAAACAAAAGTTTTGTCCATCTGCAGGTTGCAGAATTTGTGTTCAACTCCAGAATTCTTGCGGCGGTTATTGTTTTTGAACTTGAAGGTTTTTGTGTCGTAACTATTTTTTATTCTGACAACTTATTGGTAGATGTTTAAACGCTACGCAGAGAAACTTCAATAAATCTGGATAGTCTGTCCTCAGAAGGCTAATACATACAGATGACGCTGCAGACTGTTGCGAAGGAAAATTCTGTAATTTATCAATTTATCTCTATCGATCAATTGAAATGTTTGCACTTTTTTTTTTAATCACCTCGTTTTTAAATTTTATTTCATATTATGTTTCTTTAACAGTTCTGTAAATACATTCAAAATGATAGTTCATTCACACAACACATTTAACAACATAATTTGTTGAAAAGGCACCTGTGTCAAAGTATGGGTCAAAAATAAACTGAGGATACGATTTAAAAAAAAAGAGAAACTTAGAAATAACAATTTGAAAACAATTGCTAGCTTTCAGTTAATTTGTTACAACTAAAGTGAGACCGGATATTGTTTAATTAAGTATACCACCGCTTTTTGAATTAAAAATCTGGTTTATGGTAAAAAAGAATTTCCATGACTTCATACTTCTAAGATCTCCAAATTCTCATAACAATTGAGATATTTGATGGAATAAAGGATCTTGAACTTCGGTGCTATTTTATTAGATATTGCTATAGATCTTAGATACAAGCGGATAATATGTGATTCAAAACTGTAATTGAATCTGATTGCCTGAAAGTAAATTACCTCTTAGCAATGTGATGCTCTTATTTGTGTTTGAAAATCCTTAAGTAGTAATGGCTGTTGAATTTAATACACATCTGAGTCAGTTGCGTCGTGGCTAACAACGCCGGAAAAACAATTCGAACCCCAAAATTCCTTTTAATCCAGAATAACTGAAATGTCGACAAATTTTTTTAAAATTTAATCCAAAGCAATACCACTCAATAAACTTACAATTTAAATTTATTAAACAATTTTGTTCAGCCGATATGAGCCGTTTTTTGTAATAATCCCGTAACTTCTTTCTCTAAAGATACTTTTCCTCCTTAATAAACTGATGCTGGTAACTTAGAAGCCGCTCATAACAGGTTTTGCAGATTATAATATCTATCGATACTTTTAGATACGCATTAGAATAATTTGATTTGCTTCAAATTGATTGCAAATTATTGAATTTTAATTATTAAATAATTGATTGGCATGCTTATTTTATCTCCGAATTCATTTATGTTTACAACACTCAAATCTAAGGTTAACTATTTTGATTTGCCAAAGATAATATTGTTTTCCATGATTTTTATAAATTCGTATGTGTCACATTTGTCGAGAGATTGTCTTCATAATAAATTGCATATAAACACTCAATTTTGGTGTAAAATTTAGAATTTATATAAAAATTTAACCTTGAATGCCATATTTCAAGTCCTTTAACTCAGCTGTTTCCAAATTTCAGTATGGAGAAAAAAAAATTTGCTAATAACAAAAGGTCTTATTTTAAAGCACAGAAATTTTTTTGGATATATTTCTCACACTGGTTGTACAGAGAGCTCATTACTACTGGTTGTCGAAAGGGTAATCTCTTATAAACAGGAGGGAAAATTTCAAGATTTTATTTTATGAACAAAAATGCCAGTTATTGTCAGTGTCATAATACATTTTTGTAGAATAGAGGGAGAGCTAGGATATTTCATTACAGGAAATATTCTAACGATTAACATTTATTTTATTTTGAAAACACAGTCTAACATGGAAATCCGAAAAACCAATTTTTTTAAAAACAATAAATTTTACACTTTAAAAGTAAATACACCACAGAATAATCACAGAAGTGGTAAAAAGCTTTAACTTTCATGCACTCATTGTGATTTCAGCACTAATGACTTCACCCAGCTCAGAGGGAACTGGGTCAATTACTGCATATTATAAAAGATTGCAACAGCCAGTTGTAGGTTAGAATAGACTATATACTGGAAACAGTAATGTAAACACACATGACATCATAAATCTAAATGCCAGGAACAGTAATGTACAAACATTCCTAATTAACAGCACTCGTAATATAAACACTTAAAGGAAGTATGCAACAGTTTGATTCAAAATTATAAACTAAACGGGTGACTGATTTCATTAGCTAAAAAAACACCCAAGTAGGAAGTAAAGTTTTTTGAGGTATTTGTCAACCTTTGTAAAATCAACTAAAATTTTTTTCATTTATTTTCACATTAACAGAATAAAGTAAGCTTTAATGAATTGGAGTATGCATATTTTATCATTTGGTTTGTGCAATAAATTCAAATTGTCAGAATTCCATTTCTGCGTAAGATTTTTTTAAACTCGAGTAATTATATTTTTTGTTCCAACTAAATTTTCATCTTTGATTTCTCGGTGGATTGAATTTTATCAATGAACAAAACACACCTTGCATGTTGGGAAGTATTGAATTTTTAGTCAGCGAAATATTTTCCAATGGTATATTACGCAATTAATTTATTTTCAATAGAAATGTTATTTCGTACTGAGGGTTTTAATTGTACTTAATATCTGTTTCTTGTGTAAACTAACTACAATAGGAAAAATGCCGTGTTTCTCATATTCTAAGAAATTTATTTATGCATACTACACATGTATATGGTAACCATGTTCGTTTAATAATTTAGATTTAGTTTTTTTCAAAATATTACTATGTCCTCTCTTTTGTGATTTGTGTATCTTGCATATTCAATCTTATAAGCACTGTTTAATACTTAATATAATTTAAATATATAAGATAATAGGCACAAGAACAATGCAATTGAATATTTCATATTAACTTCCTATTAAAATATTCAAAGAAAATTTATGTTACTTATGTTTAATATTATACTTGGATTAAAAGCGTTTCACTGAGCAAATACTTTCAATTTATAAAATAGATAGGTGGCAAAATACAAGTGAAGTAAACACAGATGAGAAGAATTAATTTATAATAAATGTAATTGTAATATGATGCATGTAACGTGCTATTTTAAATATTTACCTGAAACATTAAGAAATAATTAGTAAGCAAATATAAATTCACTTTATTTAATATAAATATGTAAAAAAAATTCTTTTATTCTTTTTCTGCATTTTTAGACTCAAAATTATATTAAATACAAAACTTGTAAATTTTAAAATGAAACTAGTACTAAAGATTATGAATAATAAAATGTACACACTAGAAATTCTTTGCATTAAATTTATTTAATTATAAATCGATCAATATAAGCAAGTGTGCACTTGTATACATTCGAATTATGCCCATGGAATTTACAAAACTATCATTTAGCTCAAATGTATTCTTACGCCATTGACAGAGCAACTGATATCTTTCAGAAGTCAGCTACTTTCTCTTTAAAGAATAAAGTCTGAAATATAAAATGAAGTAAACAAATTGCAAATGATGTAACCACTGGTCATGAAATTCATCTTATGAATACTAACGTTTTGATACATCGTATTAAACACGAATCACACTGTAAGTTAATTATCAACTTTCTGAACAACTAAAAAAGAAATTTTATTAAACTGGGAGTGGAGTATGTTTTATATTCAACTAGTAACCACTGTCCCAGCCAAGCAATTCGATGTATCGCCATGTAATTTTGAACCATGGCCAGATGACGAGGCAACATTAGAGCTTGCACCCCACTCTCCAAACTTCCACACCAACCAACATGAGGACTTTCAGCCTCGACAGATTTAAGTTGCACCAGCCACTTCTACACTATCTTAATCTTAGAACACTAACTATACTAATAACACGATCTTACAACACTAACTTAAAACAGTTTTACGCAATATATTAATTATTATCTTGGTGTAATATGATTATAAAAATTTACATAGCAACACTTTAAAAACTGAATTCATCAACATTTAGTTTTATATCACTTTTAATAAGGAAAGCAATTGTTTTTCAAATTTGTGATAGAAATTTTACAGAAGAGTCAATTGCGGTTTCTATGTCTTGATTTGATGGGTATTCAAGGATGTTTCAAAATTTCACATAATCACTCTCTGAAAGCAGAGCTCTTAAGGAGTTACATGTAAATATAGACAATTGCTGGAGTAGATGAAAAAATTATGATACTGAGTACTCACAATATATATTTGTCACCTATGGTAAAATATTAAATGTATTGAGGGAGGGGTGAGGGAAGGAGTATAGTAATTCACCTTGAAAACATACATATAAATGTTTTCTCACCAACAGATATACATCAAATGCATTGCATCTAAGCATCAATAAAATGACACTAGTTTTGAATTACAAACATAAATATTATAAAAATGTTAAGTTATAAATGATTATTTTACATAGTGTTATTACTTTACAAACGTATTGTTCGTGTCCCATATCCCCGAAACTTTTTTGGGCACCACTCTTTTATACACATAACTTTTCATGTTCTTCGAACGTTGCCAACTTCTCAGAAAGTGTCTGATCTTGTGACGAGGTAGAATATTGCAAGCGTTTTCATACAAGAATCTCAGTCTTTAAGCATTTACAAAACAATGCTAGTTTTTGTGTGTTTTTGTTTGAGACACCACAAATTTTAAACAAACCATTTTTTAAGAAAATAATGAGCTACCTTTTGTAAGAAAACTGCTCAGTGTTGCAGCATCTTCTGTCTTGATACTGCATTTCCATTGAACATCTAGTCCCTAAATGTACTTTCATCACTTAAATAAAGTTTGATATTCTGCAAAAAAAAAATTACAACCAATTAGTTGACACACGAATAAAAATTCAGAATTTTGAAATTTTTTTAAGGTTTCTCCAAATATGTACTGTTTACGCCAGAAGCGCCATCTGTTGGAAAGGTTTTAAATGTCAGTGTATGTTCTGAGAAGCCACCGAGCGGTTTTAGCTCTCAGAGTAAGAAACAAATAAGCTACAGTCCAGATGAGGTGTTCTTCCTTGTGTAGAGCATCAGGAAGTTTTTTTTGTGAAAAGTGGGTTCGAGAAACAATACCTAAGCTATCATGCGAATACATGTACTTTCTTTGACTTATAAAGGTATTGGATTTGAAGCGAGTAAATTACATTTCGTAGTTTGCAGCGACATCATTTGGTTTGTTTTTACTTTTCTTCCGACAAAAAAATACCTCTTGATACCATTTGTACCAATACAAATCCACCACAAGAAAATTGATAATACATTTTACTCAGAAGGTACTTTTCGGTTAACTGTTCAATCATAACTGTGCGTTAAAGCTTTCAAAAGTGGAAATTTGTTGGTATTCGTTGCAGTCTCCAGTGCAGTGGATATTCGGGTAGTGAATCGAAATAATGCTTTCAGTGGCTATGCCGGTCCGTTCAGCGAGACCTTTGAATGCAGGCTATACAGGCTATATAAAGAAAGTAGAATTTACTCTGACTGTCCCAGTCAGAGGAAACCAAGAATTTTCAGACTTTGCTGAAAGCCTATGTATAGGGGTTAAGAGACTTGGGATAAGACTAAGTTATAAGACTTGAACTGAAACCGAAAAACTATCAGTAGAAAAATTAATGAAGATAATTCTGTTTAAAGCAGCGAACTGAAGCATTTTGGTCATCAAACACTATCACTAAAAAAACTGAAAACAAATCTCAGGGTTTGGTTAGTTTTCAACGGTGCAAGGGCCATATTTGGCTGCACCAAACACATGACAGATAATGTCAAGTAATGTTCATACACAAAGATTTTACTGATACTAAAGAGGGAAATGTACCTAGGGGGAAATAGAACCTGTGCTGCCTACAATTGGCAGGTAGCTAACTGTGGGTTAAATCTCTGAGAAACGAAGGCACCTCAATCTCAGGGAAAGAACATTTGCATATAGAAAATCAGATGAAGTTTTATGTACATTTCCTCTTAATTAAGCACTTCAGTAGAAGTTCAAGTGTTGTGTTTTGTAAGATTGAGAAAGTAACAATTATTGGTCAAAAGAGGAGGTGGAATGGAATAATTGTACAACAAAAGTTTCCTACATCCACAAATGTTTACGACCACAATAGTTTCAGTTATAAAAAATAAACAGCTATTTCTACAGCGCTTTTCTATCGCTCACTTTAATTTAACAATTAACTTAAAAATCGCTCATAATCGTTGAAATAAACGTTACACGACAAATCAACTTCGAAAACAATTTTTCACTAGCATAAACTAAGAGGTTTTATTATTTCGGATGAAACCGGGCAAACAAAATATAGACAAATTGCAATGCATAATAGAGATTAGTGTAAACGCATGTACTTACAAGGAATTCCCAATGCATTTGCAACAGCTGCCCATCTCTTTCGAAGTCAAATTCGTACATAACGCATGCCCAGCGTTATATAATGTTTTTTAAACTTCCACAATCAGCAACTCACTAAACCAAAAATGAACCAAAAACAAACCAAAATTTGAAACAAGATGCTTCAAAACATACTCAAGTCTGGCGACTTCTACAATGAAAATGGAAACGGGACGTTTCCAAACTAAACAAGTTAGGCTGACTTCAAACTAAAACTTGAAACAGGATGTTTCAATACACAAAGTCTGGCGACTTCTTAAAGGAAAATGGAAACGGGACGTTTCGAAACTAAACAAGTCAGGTTGACATCAAACTAAAATGTGAAACAGGATGTTCCAAAAACACAGAAAAATCTATAGCAAATGCATTTTCGGTGTGCACCGACTCTTACAATTACAATGAAATTCTGGTAAGTTGGCACTTACCCTTTTAAAATAACCACTCATCAAACGCCCTGGACAATAGTATTGGTTGTCAATAGCAGGTTCCACACGAACATTCCAGAAGACGCTGGCGGTCTTATCATCTTCAACTGTAGCCAAAAAATATAACGCGGATTTCGCATCCCATAAGCTGCCACCACTCAGGCTGTACCGTATCGACGAAAAAGTAAAACCACTTCTTGGTTAGAATAGTTATATTAAGAATTAATAGTTACAGAATTTGTACAGCTACAGTTTTATAATTAAAGACGATATTCATCACAGATACAATACAGCCGCCTAAAGATAAAAGTTTCACAAATCGTCCGTGGCTAGAAAAAGCCTCCGTTCCAAAGTGTCTCTTCCCAGCCCACTTCCTCCAGTCGTCACTTCCGCAGTCAGACCAGGGGGTGGACATGGTGAACGATTCCCTTTGTGAGCTCCCACGATTCTGGATAATGATTCTGGATGCTCTCACGATGTTACATAGGAATTGCTTTGTAGCTAGCAAATGGATACCCATCCCAATTCTTGATTATATTAGTTCTCGTTTAGAACCCATTCATCTCTTAACTTGAAGTGACAAAACTGCATTGGTTTCCAATTGTCTCAATGTATTCACAAAAACAAAATAGTTATTTATCTTATGCTTGCCAAGAGATGAGCAAATTGAGA
The DNA here is from genome assembly GCA_947359465.1 of Metellina segmentata. Taxonomy (NCBI): domain Eukaryota; kingdom Metazoa; phylum Arthropoda; class Arachnida; order Araneae; family Tetragnathidae; genus Metellina; species Metellina segmentata. Next base: position 124,746,465 of record OX375880.1, on the reverse strand, counting down.
TTTTTTAAACCTACAAAAAAGGTGTTTTTTTAGGAGTTTTGTACGCCAAAAAATAGGTACATAATTAATGATTAAACATATAACTTTTCACTGCTATGATGTAATATTTCTTACTATGAACAGAAGAAAAGTAATATTGCTTTCATAATAAAATGACAGTATTAATCTGAGTAATATTAGTCATGTAAATACTAAGTGTGCAATAATTTATTCACAAGAACTTTAACAAGTCATACCATGTTACTGAAGACCTCTAAGATTTTGATGAAATGTGGTATATCTAATGGTATTTTTAATTAACATCTCTCTCTCTCTCTCTCCCACTGGAGCAACAACAGGCATTTGTGATATTTTAAAATTAACGTTGTACTGGAGGAACACAATGGGCTATTTGTGAGAATCCAGGATTAACCCCAATGATCAAGACACATTTTTTTTGAATCATGGTTAAATAACGAGGCAACACCCGAGCTGGCACTCTAAACTTCCACGCTATGCCAGCATAAGAACACAGCAGATTTAACATGCACCAGCCCCTTTCTACACTACGGTCTTTGGCTGGATTCGAACTCCCAATACTCTGGTTGCTAGTCCGTTGCTCTTTCAAACGTGGCACCCGTTATATTAATGACATTACCTAGTTATGAATGGAAAAAGAATGAGGAAAACTTTTTCACATTCTGTTGTGAGTTATTAAGTTTTGATTTTGATAAAAATTACACCATCTTAAAATTGTAGGTCATTTTCCCAGAAAACAGATGGGATATATATCTGGGCAATATTTCACTTACAAGTACTTTAAATGGGTTTTAATTAACTTGGAAGCATGATGCAGGTTTAATTTATTTTTCAAGAGGGCTATTCAAAATTATTTTGTTATCTAAAATTTTCATGTTCTGATCCGAACAGATGTTAAGAGTGAGTTACATGTAAGGAGATAGCACGAGCACAGTTTATGTAAGTTTCACAGAAGTCTAGCTGACTCATAGTTCTAGATAAGCTTTGAATGTAAATCTGACCAAAGCCAATATTACTAAAGTTGTAAGAATCAGATTGTATAGCTACCGAAAATTTTACGACGTAAGATATTTACCAACCTAAAAATTGGTTTGCAATTTCTTCAGTTCTTATGCAGGATGTTTACATAGGACATTTTATTTACCACATTTCTTCAGACCATTTTCCTCTAAAGCTTTTATTGTATTCGATTGTCATTTATTTAGGATAGTAAGTGTGAAGCTTCAGCACGTTTTATCAAAATATTATATCAAATTGTATTATCTATGGTGGAAACTTCTAGAAAGTTGTAAAATTACACTGCTGGCCACCCAAATTGCAACACCAAGAAAGACAAGAGATATCACAACAAAATTTATTTTGTAGATAACATGTTGACCAAGTATCAAGTGATTAAATTTATAGACTTCTGTGAAGTGTGGTTCCTGCCAAAATCAGTAGCCGTCATTATTGGAGATCACCGCTGTGGCAGCTGGGGATGTAATCTGGGTCAATCTATGAGCAACCATGGACCACATGTTTTCTATCGGCGAAAGATCCAGAGAGCGAGCTGGCCAGGTAAACAATTCAATCTGGCGATTGACGAAGAACCCTTGGACAATGCGTACCACGTCTGGTCGCGCATTATCCTGCTGAAATATGGCTGTGGGCAAGCCCTGAAGGTAAGGAAGGACAACTGGCTCCACCTCGGAGACGTAGCGCTGTCTGTTTAAAGTACCGGCAATGCGTAGTAGAGGAGTGCGAGAGTGATATCCAATACCACCCCATACCATAATACCTTGTGCAGGACCAGTGTGCCGGTGCATAACGCAGCTGTTCAGCATCCTCTCTCCACGGTGTCTCCGGACTCGAATCCGACCATCGTGGTGTTGCAGACAGAATCGTGACTAGTCAGTAAAGACAATTTTATTCCATTCTGCCTTCCACATCCTTCTTTCATCACACCATTGGCGGCGGAGACGTCTGTGGTTCTGCGTCAAGGGTAGACGAAGCAATGAACGTCTTGCGGACAGACCACTTTCCTGTAAATGGCGTCGAATGGTACGCGCAGACACTGGATGATGCGTTACAGACTGAATGTGCTGTGCTATGGTTTATGATGTGGCTGAGCGATCCGTCACTGCCATACGCACAATATGCCTGTCATCACGTGAAATGGTGCACTGAGGTGGATGCGTCGTACCCTCCTGCATCCAACGATCACATATCCGCATTACAGTTGTTTGGTTTCGTCCAACACGACTACCTATTTCCCTGAAAGGTAATCCACAATCTCGGTAGGCCACTATCCTTCCTCTGTCGAACTCGGTTACGTGATCAAAAAATGATCGCTGTTTTCTACGAGGCATAGTTGATCGGTTAAAAAAAAAAACACACAAGAAAAACACAATTGCCGTACTCGAAATCGTCGAAATCTCCAAGCCTTAAATAGCGCTTTGAAGTGGCGCCACAGGCGTGCGTGATGTGCGTCTGCGCTGAAATTCTAATCATTTGCATATCTCACCTCCGCTAATGCATGTTGTAAATTTCATATTATTTGCATGCTTCCTTCAGGGTGTTGCATTTACGGTGGCCAGCAGTGTACTTTGGGTTGCATCATGTGCCTTCAAAACAAATATGTGTAAGAAATACTTTTGAAACAGTTTTCTGCAAGATACGAAAAAGTCTGATTAACTTCTTACTGAAAATTCCTAAGAAAACATTGGTACTGTATGATAGTGTTGTTGAAAATCAAGGGTCCTCTGTTGACATTACACACAAGTAGGCTTTCTCCGAACACAATATAGGAAAATTTTGGATTTTCGTCCAAGCTCTAAATACCTTCTTTATGCATGCAGTCACTTGGTCTATATTATATTCCACAAAAAATTATAATTAGTTCAGTTCTAAAGTTCAATTTAAATTACATTCCAAAACAGTTCAATCCAGAAAAATTACTAAGTTAAGAATTCTCAATTTTAACAATACTTGCGTGTACCATAGACAGCATTGGTAATCTTGAATAATAATGGAAATCAGAATTAAATATGTAAATATAATTGCAAATTGCAAGCAACATTTAATATGTTTAGAATGATTTATTGAGACTGATTCTAACATTGCAAGATATTTTTGTACACAAACGCATGAAGGTAAACAAAAAGGAGTGTTACAATTACAGTGAATATGTACTTCAATTCATTACACAAGGTATTTTTTAATTAACGTACTGGAGAAACACAACAGGCTATCATCATACAAGAAAAACAAAGAAACAAATTATACATAAAAACTTTTATTTTCATTCAATATACAATGAACTTTTAACTATCAAGTAATTCAGTCATACGGTACCAAAATTAATTTTTCTGTAAATATAATTAATTGTATAAGACTCGAGAAGAAACTTTTTGCATGGCAAAACTTTACAACTAATAACCATAAGTGATTTGTTCAAATTTTTGTAATTTGAATCTTAAATTTTTTTACCTTAAAACTTTATTAAAAAAAATTGAAGGAACTATTTACTTTTGTAAATAATTGGGTAATTCAAAAATTTATTTAACATTTTGGTCATAACTAACTGATTTCCAATAACTGCTATCGCAATAACACCTGCCTCAAGAAATAAAAACAAAACCTCATCGAAACACATTTTGATAACAGAAATTACTAAAACATTTCGAAATCTGATGGATGAAGAACCTGAAAATATAAAGTGTGCACATTAGTACAGTACAAATGAGATCACAAACTCGTATTTTCGTGTCAACTTAATGTACACCTAATTCTGTTTGGAGTCTCATCTCGTGCGGATGTTTCACCAGTTTTACGAACGAATTCAGTTATTAATTGTTGTGTTCGTGGTTTGGTTAGGCTGTTATATAATTCTCCGTAAGAGGCTGCCAAGAATTTCAATTCACATTGAAATTTCTCAGCGCTTTCCTCATTAGCGTCATGTTTGACAAAATGATTACCCAATTTTCTGGTCAGTTCCAGACGTTCTTTTATTAAACCTGCATGTAGAACTAGATCATATAGTTCAATATAACTACATTCTGTGGGATTATGGGTCTCAAGGACAACGTCTAATATTTCATCTTCGCTTAGGGCTTGTCCGTGACAGTTCTTTTCGTGGGGGTCGGGTGTGACCACTGCTTGCTACGAATTCCCATTTGGTTTGCTAAAAGATGATACTGTACCACAAATAAAAAAAAATTTCTTAAAATTTGGGCAAATAAATTTATATAAATTGGCTTGGCCCGCTCTTCTTAAATCAAAATGACTCGCGTAAATAGAGAATGAAATATTTATTTTGAATTTGAGTAAAAAAGTTTGTGTAAAATCAGAATTGGATGTGCGTACACAAACAGAAATTGTTTGACATAAAAAATAAATACACTCAGGGTAGAGTCGCATGAATTGAACCTATGTCATCTACAGCCACTAACAAAGTGAGAAACCCACTGAACCACTGGCAAGTTGCCGTCATACTCCTTGCCCTAAGCAATAATACTATTCCATCTAAACCTCACCTCCTTTTTACGCTTATCTCCCTATAGGTGTATCAATAGAATTGCTCAAAATCATTAGTTCTACCCTAATTTTGTTCAACAGAAGTTTGGGATAACCAAAACCAGATCGACATATCACATTGTTTATTTTAACGTATATGAGAACTTAGAATAAAATTTTAAATAAACAATCAGCATGACTTACCAATATTTAAAAACAAATAGTGAGAAAATACGGTACTTTTCCGATAGCTGGGTACTAAAAAACCGCCAAGCTTAAAAGTTGGAGCAGTTATCGCCAAACCTAAATGTTGGCGCGAAAAGAATGTTTCCAGGCATTTTTGGCGAATGAAAATTCAGTATGCAGTGTGTCCCTCATGAATGAGGCAATCAGTTCACACAGTGTCATTTGTCTGTTAGCACAAATGCACTTGTGATGGGCAGTGCCTTCTATGATGAGTTTCTCGATACACCCTTGACAATGTGGAGCAAGGTCTCAACTATGTCCGAAATGTTAAGCCTATGTCATCTAGCTTCAGCTATCCTTCCACGTTCAAACTCGGTTTATTCTTGGCAGGTAAATACATTCAAGAGTTCGACAGACAGCACTGATAACTATCCGACTCATATACCCTTGTAATGCTATGTGTGTTTGCATTGCATGTAAATTTGCATACTGCTATCCCATTACTTCTAGCACATCTCAGTGTATGGAAGTTATACAAAATTGATAATGCAGTTAATTAATAATACAAAGGTTTTGGCACAGGCATATGATGGATAAAAAAAATGCAAAGATTTTGCAAATAAAACCACACAAAAAATAGCTGCAGGGCTTAGGAAAAAGCATGTCTTTCTAATTTGATCCAGCATTCTATAAAAAGTAATGAGTTCGCACAGGCCCCAGCTCTTTTCTAGGTATAATGCCTGAGTAACTATATTTAGAGAGTCTTCACCCATCATATGGAGAAGAATGATTCAAAATTGCCCATTGTATTTATAGTCACATGGAATGTTCAAAATAAACCCTACGCTGACGAACAGGCCTTCATTGAACTACATGAGTGACAAATGTAGTTCAATGGCCCAAGAGGGAAACAGATAAAAATTGTCGGGTAATTATGATCCCTATCAAAAAAGGTTATACAAATACAAATATTGACGACCAGCTACAGGCTCAAGCCCAACAAGGCTGGTCCTTTGTTTATGAATTCCCCAATTCCCACTACTATCCAATTGTGTCTTAAATTCGTACACTCCCTTTGAATTAACTATATTTTCTGGCAACGCGTTCCAACTGTCTATTACCCTATTAAAGTAGTAGGTTTTTTCTTATATCCCGATTAAAATGTGTCTTATTCAATTTATACCCATGGCCCCTTGTTCTGTTATCCCTATTGAAATTTAAGCCCTCTGTGTCCCCTTGTTTTACAAACTTGAAAAGCTGAATCAAATCCCCCCTCCTTCTTCTTCTTTCAAGTGTATACATGTTTAGCTTACTTAAACGTTCATTATAGTCGAAATTTGCTAGCCCCTTTATTATTTTTGTAGCTCTGTGCTGAACCCTTTCATTTGATTCTATGTCCTTTCTCATATATGGAGCCCAGAATTGTACAGCATATTCTAGATGTGGTCTTACTAAACCCTTATATAACGGCAAGATTATATTCTTATCCCTTGAAGTTACAGTCTTTTTAATATACCCCAATAACCTATTAGCCTTTTTACCCTCAGCTGAACATTGGTGACCCATTTTAAAATCCCTGTGAATTATCACCCCAAGATCCTTGACTGTTTCTCCCTCCTTTACCTTTACTCCCTGCAGACAGTACTCGGCTCCACTGTTCCTGTACCCATATGCAGAACTTGATATTTCCCTACATTAAATGACATACCCCATTTTACAGCCCATTCGGATATCTTATCAAAATCCCCTTGTAAATTTTCTATCTGTAACTTTGTATCCACTGTCCCCCATATTTTTAAGTCATCTGCAAATTTTCTAATTCTACTCTTGATCCCCTGACCTATATCATCTATGAAAATTATAAATAAAATTGGTCCCAAAACTGATCCCTGAGGCACCCCACTTATAACTTCTGTCCACTGTGAATAATTTCCTTTTACCTGCACTCTCTGCTTTCTACCCAATAACCAATTCTTTATCCATATTAATGTTTACCCTGAATCCCCAGCCTTTCCAATTTAAACAGTAATGCCTCATGAGGTACTTTATCAAAAGCCTTTTGAAAATCTATGTACATGATATCCACACTGCTCTTATTATCCAGCTCCTCAGTAATTTTTTCGTAGAACTTCAAAAGGTTTGTAGAGCAGGATCTGCCATTCCTAAACCCATACTGATTCTCTGATAACAGTCCTCCAAGTATAACATTATATGCTTTTTTAACAGAGATTCAAATATTTTGCAAATTACTGATGTTAGACTTACTGGTCTATAGTTGCCCGGATCACTTTGTATTCCCTTTTTGAAAATTGGAGTTCTGTTGGCCTACTTCCAATCCATTGGTACCCAACCTGTGCTATATGTTGAATTAAATATCGTGTGAATTACTTCCCCCAGTTCTTCCGCGCATTCCACTAGTACTCTCGGATAAATATCGTCTGGCCCTGGTGCTTTAGATGGCTTAATTCTTTTCAACTGATGTACTATTTCTTCCCTGTTGAATTTGCATTCTTTAAATATACCCCCTGCAAAGGCTCCATCCTTGGGATCCTTTTTTAAATTATTGTTACCATTGAAAACCCCCAGAAAAAAGTCATTTAACACGTTTGCCATTCCCACCTCGTCTTGAATTAATTCACCTCCCTTCCCCTCCAACGGGCCCAGTGTAGTACTAAATTTATTTTTACAACTTGTATATGCAAAAAATTCTTTTGGGTTTATATTTATTGCTAATTTTTCCTCCAAGGACACCTTTTGCTTCCGACTAATAGTTTTAAACTCCTTTCTGGCTTTCTGATATGCCTCCTTGTCCCTGTCGTTACCAGTGCTTTTATATACCCTGTATGTTCTTTGTTTTAATTTTAAAGCTTTGTGTGTTTCCCCTGAAAACCACATAGGGAGCAATTTTCTAGATTTTCCTTTTTTCCTGAACGTTACATGTTTTTTTAACACCCTGTCTAACTTATTCTTGAATTCCTCCCATTGTTCAGAATGATGCGGTGCTAATAATCCCCCTTTGAATGTTTCCTTTAACTCTTCCCTTATCTTATGAAAATTTACCTTTCTGAAATTTGGAATTATCCTACTATTGATTGTGTATGCTGACTGAAAATTTATACTTAATCTGATACTTCTATGATCACTTTCTCCCAGTGGCTCACCTATAACCAAATCCTGCACCCTATCCTCATCATTGCTGAAAATCAAATCCAATATTGCATTGTTCCTAGTATCCTCATACACCATCTGGTACAAAAAACAATCCTGTATCACTTCCAAAAATTCTACCCCTTTCCCATTTGTAGCTAGATTGTTTGTCCAGTCAATATTTGGATAGTTATAGTCCCCCATTATAATTAATTCTCTTTTTTGACATGCTTCGTTTATCAGATTGCACATGCCCTTTTCCTGCTCTTCACTACAAACAGGAGGTCTATATATATTGCCCACAATTAGTTCTTTGCCTTTGTCTGTATTCAGTTTCACCCAGACTGATTCTATACCCTCAGTTTTACTATTTAACTTTATTTCCGTACAGTTTAAGAATTCTCTCACATAAATCAAAACCTCACCCCCTTTCCTATTCACTCTGTCCTCCCTAAACATTGTGAATCCACTTAATTCTAAAATTTGTGCATCTTCACTGTTTGCCCAACTTTCAGTAATCCCACAATGATATCTATATTCTCTGCTTGTGCAATTCCCTTGAGCTCATCCATTTTATTTCTCACACTGCCCGAGCATTACAATAAAATACTTTTAGCTTATTTTTCACCCTTATATTGCACTTTCCCCTTGTATTATTTGTCTTGGTATTGTTTTTCTCCTTTACATTGCACTTTCCCTTTGTATTGTTTGTCTCCTGCAATTTAGACCCTGTTAGTTTTCCTAATCAATTACAGTGTACTGTCAACCCTCTATGACTTTCCCATCCCTGCTTGTATTCTAGTTTTTTGACTCCAGAATATTCAAAACCCGCTTGCCAACCTCCCTATTACCTATCAGGCTTAAATGCAAATTGTCCCTGCTTATCCAATCCCTCCTACACTCCTTCCAAACATCTAAACGTTACCAGGCTAAAAATCTAACCTCCTCCCTCTCACACAAATCCCTTAACAACCCGTTCATCTTATTGGCCCTTTGATTTAACCACCCATTACCTAACCCATACCTAATACTGTTACCTCTGCCCCATGAGACTTAATGCCTCTTAAAAGTGTTTCTGCTTCCCTCTTAAACTCAACATTAGTAGTCCTCTCTACATCATTTGTTCCCACCCACACTACTGCCTTTTCCTCCCCTTTAACAACACCTGCCTTAACTGCCTCAACTACATGTTTTACCTTGGCACCTGGCAAGCAACACCTTGCAAAATTGCGCTTTTTACGCCCTACCATTTCTCCCAAAACCCTTACCATTGAATCACCAACCACTACCCCTCTAGTTACCTTATCCCCCTGATCAACATGCCCCAAGTCTACACATTGGACACCCTTTTCCACGCCCTCTGCAGACTTCACCTTCAAAGCCTCCAGCTCCTTCCTCAAATCACCCACCTCTAAGCAACTCTTGCATGTAAATTCAACCTTCTCTGACATTTTAACCCCACTCACACCCCCCTTTCCTGCCTCAACCATATTCCCACGCAAGTCACATTCCACATAGAACTCCCCACTGGCTCCCTCTGTCCTCATCTCCTTGAACATTCTAACTATACCCATGCTTATCCAAAGTAACAATCAATGCACAGAAAAAGCACTAAACAAAATCAAACATACAGAAAAAGCACTAAGTCAAATACACAGAAAAAGCACTGCACTTAAACAAATATACAGAAAAAGTTGGAATTAAATATCCTATAACCTTATAGTAGTCAGCTATCCGAATGAAAACAAACAAGACACAAAATATTTAGGCCCAACGAGATATACGTGAATTAGTTTCAATCGAACATGAAATCTTAGACAGCATGTGGATACAAGAAAATTGATAGCAGATTTCGCAAACATAAAGGCAAGAAGAGTTCTATTTCTGTAGATAAATATTTATATGGTTTTACACTTAAGTAAACAATAATAACTAAATAATAAAAATAAATAGTTTTTCTTTGTGAAGTATTTCTTTTCTTTTTTCACACCCTTATGTGACAACACTAACGAGCCTTTCTGGCAAGCTCAGCGTCGGTATTCGTAGTTAAGCGGGGGACGGCATAACCGGTATTGCATATGGGCGTTCAAACAGCTAGAGGCGGGCCTGCATCACCTGTTAATCACCCCCCCCCGTTAGAGGTCGAATATCATGAGCTTGATCGTCTGAACACTGAAAAATCATTATTAGGTTAAAACTATCATCATTGGCAAGTGGCGTTTTACTTTACAGAGATTTGATGGGAAAATATTCCACCCGTTTTACTTTCTTGGCGATATTTACGCCCTCGTGACGGTTTGAACGTCACAAAATTTTTGTTTTAATTTTTTTATTTCGGCTTATATACAGGTTTTGAATTTTGTGTAAATTTTTGAAGAAAACACGCACCTTCGGCTTATACAGGGATCGGCTTATATTCGGAAATATACGGTATTTATATTATGAGTGTAAAAATAATTTTTGTTTTTATATAAACTAGTTTAAATAGCCATAAAGCTTAAAACTCCGATTTGTCTTCATTAACAAATTTGACTATCTTTTATGACGAACTGAATGGGGGGTTGAATCCCCAACTCCCCCTGGTTACGCCTATGAACTATTGTACCATTGTTTCATCGAATACATTTTTTTATTACACAAGTAAAACATTATGTTATATATATATATATTAGCAAAATCTTTCTCAACTGAATGGGGGAGGGGTTGAACCCCCAAACCCGCACCCCCCACCCCGGACGGCTGTGTTTATTACACAGGTAAAACATTAATTAAAATTAAGTTATGAATAGTTTTAGTTGCTATTAATGATGAATTAATTTGTAAAAACTCATATCTTTATAGATAGCAAAATTTTTCTCAACTGAATGTGTGTGGGGGGGGAGGGGGGTTGAACACCCACCCCTGGTTACGCATATGTTGATAGGCAGTTAATTAAAGGTTGCACTGGAGGAACTAGAGATGACGAGAATAACGCCTGAGGTGGCATCCCACTCTCCAAAATTCTACTCCAAGCAAATTTGAGGCCCATTGAACGTGCACCAGCCCTCGCATACGGTCTTTGGCTGGACCGAGTTTCGAAGTCGCACCTCTCTGGTTCCAAAAATGCTGTTCTTCCAAGTGAGTTGCCGCGGACCGTTAGCACCGAAAGCCTTTCTCGTATCTATTCACTTTTTCTAAACATTCATTGTGAAGAAGGTACTTCGGAATAAAGAAAACTAGTCACGAAATCATATATATTTAATCACGAATCATTGAAAGCAAATATACATTTTTTGATCAGGTGTACAAGATGTTTATTTCTTCTGTGCGTTTCAATAATTGTAATATTTCTTAAAAATACTATTGCTTTAATGCATTTTCTTGCTGAAATAACATATTTTCCAAAGTACATGTGTTTGTTCATGTTTTCCACAGTAAGTGTTTGTTAGAGGCCCCTCAATTTATAGATAAAACTGTAAGTGTTGCGGAATATCTGATTCAGACAAACAGTGGTGCGTTACCTACAAACATATTTTGCTAACCGCAATCGAACCATTTTGCAATCTGGCCACTCTCTTACCTGGATGATAAGTTCGGAAATCTCTTCTCTGCGGTGGTAATAATATTAAAGTATTGAATCTCGGATAAGTTGAAAAGTTAATGGAGTTTCACTCTCAAAATCACTTCGCAATCATTCGTTTGTGACCGTCTTTACCGTTACTTCTCGGTAAAACTTGTAGATGGCGCCACAAGTGGACGTTTCAAAAAATTGTTTTGATTTCGGAATGAATGCACTTTTGAAGGGTTCAATACAGCATGTATTTCCCGAGATACAGGTACTATTTTATGAAAATAGAGAATCTTAGATTTTTCTTTTCACGAACGACATTGTTCCAAAAATAAGCATGTCTCGTTCGGTTCGTACGAATAAAGAATATATTTAGAGCATTACTGGACCATCCTTTCACAGCATTGTTGGCTCGTTTTCAAACTTACTATTGGTTGTCTCAATCACGTCTTTCGTCAAAAGCATCTCATAATTCTTGAGATTAATACAAAATCGACCCATCTTCATGGACGAGATGATATCTCGACGACGAGTTATCTCGTCTTTACCAAAATGGGTCAGATGTTGATCTCGACGACATATCTCGTCGAAACCACTTGTTGGGTTAAACTGCGTGATACATTATCAGATTTTATTCCTCAGGAAGAGTGTTTCCATATAGGGTAGATTCTGTGCGAACCAGGGAAGACTTGAATTAAAAATTAATGTTAACATCCACGGCGGCGTAGTGTGGAAGTTTGGAGAGTGGGGTGCCATCTCAGATGCTGCCATCTGACTGTGGTTCAAAATGACGCGGTGTTGTCCTCGGATCTTTCCCTTGGAGATTGATCCCGGACCATCGCCAATAGCACGTTGTGTTTCTCAAGTGCGACGTTAAATACCTAAAATATCTCCGAGAAATGAGTCCGGTCAACCAAGTTTTTGATGGGCACGAAGAGCTATTAGTTGAAGTCTACCTTACGTTGGTGATCGCAGCGGATGTTTTCTCACTCCTCATCAATGCTATAGATAGCGGTATCAATGCTATAGATTGAATCATCAATGCTATTGATTGCTCATGATTGCTATAGATTGCGGGGTTCATTTAAAAAGCCTGCGTGGGTCAGTGTCTGACCCGCGGGTCATAGGTTCGCCATACCTGCCCTAAGGGCAAGATTCGAGGACAACACCACGTCATTTTGAACCACGGTCAGATGACCAGGAAGCACCTGAGCTGGCATCCCACTCTCCAAACTTTCACACCAACCCAACGTCAAATTTAACCCGCGGGGACGCACGCAACTTGTTACATTAAGACTTGCGCTTCGTAAATAAGAAGCAATTGTTTCTTAATGAAACACAAAAAAACTCCATTATTTTATCGATAAAAATCGATTTAGTTAATCAAAACATAATATGAAAAATATAAAAAATCTATTACATTTTTCAGATAAGTATCGCTTTAAAATTTCTACAACAAAATTTTATAAAAATAAAATTTAAGACCCAAATTAAAAATAGTATTCATTTATGAAAAATTAAATTATTGTTGCATTAATAAATTCAAAATAAAACTTGCACACACATTTCACAGACATTTATTGCAGATACATGTCTGCTACATATGTTCTATACATACATGTTTTCCACACGTAGTACAATAGATGTGTGTCCTTTAAATTGAGGCATACGTGGCACCTTTTTCTCGATGAATTCTTGCTTTTTGCCGTGGGTACTTTACAATTTTTTCTATGGCTAAAGTTTAGTTTTACACGCATTTCACTTGGAAGCATTGGTTGCAAACTTCTTTCTTGAAGGTGATCCTTCAAAAGTTTTAACGAAAGTTCTTAATAAACAAACTTTGTTTTCTGTATTGAATCGCCGGCGTTTTTGTTGACAACAGCAGTACTCGGGGATTTAGGTTTACAATATTTAATGTACTACAAAGGGCCATCTTTTGCTCACTCCAAAGGATACGTAGATGACATTTCATCTACTACATCGACAGCACCTTTTGTTACATTATAAAATGTTATTGTCTCTGGTTACTTGGCTTCTTCTATCGATTTATCAATTATTATGCACTGTAGATAATAGGACCACGCATTTGTTTTTCTTTGAGAAATAGGAAACCAAAGTCATATTTTCTAAAAATCCAAATAATGATGATTGCATTCTTTCCACTTATAAATTCTTCTGGTAGCTTTTTTTTTAAATACTTGCTAACAGTTCCAACAAGTGTAATTTTCATCTCTTTATAGCTCAAATAGCCTCTAAAGCCCGAACGCCGTTTTTCTGAGAAAGCAAGTGTGTGTATGGGGGGGGGGGGGGAGATGGGGCCATGGCATACCAATAGTGCCATAGCCAATAGCTCGTTTGTTGCTCTAGTGCACAACATTAATTGAGTTAAATACCGACCTACCAGGGCACATATTAGTTTTCCGGGACTGTTTGTCACTTTTTGCCGGTATTTCAAACCCAGTATTAAACCTTAAAAGGCATCCGATAAACTCACGACTCCACAGCAAGGATAATTTACATGAATAACGTCACTGGGAATTTGCTCGTCGGACACACGAGCAACGAGAATGTGAAGGATTGACAAGTTGAGTCCCTCTCGTTCTCGTCATTGATCCGAATTCTGACAGAAGATTCGGAAAAGCCACGTAAGTGTAAATGAGCCTTTCAGGATATTCATTATCTTAGCGGAAATGAAGAGCTTTGGTTCTCGAAAGGCTTTCAGCTGAGCACCTCGTGACCTTCCCGTGTTCTGATGGAGGAACGCGTGTCCTTTTCGACTCTTAAGAACTCTTACTCGTTTTACGTTATTTTGGAATCCAGCTTTATTCTTGTTATTGTTCTTAGCAGCCTTCGAGTCGAAGAGAATGTTCGATTCCTGTCAAGTGCATTCCTCCCCGGTTGTATTTCTCTCTCTTGTGTCCCAGTAAAACTTTCACTATGTGTCTATTACTTCATACTGTATGCCTTGTGTTTGGCGCAGCATGTCGAAATACGAAATAGGGCCTCTGCGTCAAAAAAACCCTACAGCGCCAAACCAAACCGTGTTATTGTTCTAAATATTTGCGTTCTGGAATGCGTTGCGTGCCTCGGGGTGATTATCTCCCCCCTTGTGCACGCGATGGATCACGAACTGAAATTCAATGTTTATCTCAGCTCACCTAGAAGATTGCGGGGGGCTTTTTGTGTGTAAATAAATGTAGTGGGAGTTCATAGGCGGGATATATAGCTTCGGCAAAAGAGAGAAACCACTCCAGTCCAAAAAATGTCATGTCGGGTTATTCTGTCAACATGCGCAGAAAATTCATCCGTATATTTAGTATGCTATTTAGCTGAAAAAATGAACAATTGATGACGAAAATAACCCGATATGAAATATTTGGGGCGTGGTTTCGGCGACAGTAGACGTTGCTCACCTTACCTTACCTATTCAGGTAAGGTAAGATACGGTATTTTAGAGCGACACAACGGTCTAGTAACGACGGTCCATCCCCTAAGGGAAAGATTCGAGGACAACACCACGTAATACTAATGCGATGAGCTCTAAAAAGTGCGACCCACATGCCGACTAGTAATCACGTGATTGTTCTCTGAAAAATTGACTCGTTTGGCCAATTTAATGTCCTATCGCCTCATTTGGCGATATGACATTTTATGGCAAGAAGGTCTGGGCACCTCTATAGGCTGGCGACCAACTGGTGTAAGTCGCTAACGTCTACTACCATCAGGTATGAACGTCGACACTGGAGCAACAGGAAGGTGGCAACGGTCCGGGATCAAACCCGAAGGGAAAGATTCGAGGACAACATGACGTAATTTTGAACCTCGGTCGGATGATGAGGTCACACCTGAGCTGGCACATCACTCTCCGAAACAGAACACCGTGCCAATTGCACAGTAAGGCAACGCAAATTGAAAGGGTTTTAGGGAGCAAAGATCCATATCTTGCCATGATGCTACAGATAAAAGATAACCATCAAGAAATGGGTATACACACAAAGAAAGTTTTTGCTGACGCAGAAGAGAGAGTTGCACCCAGGGAGAAATCGAACCTGCACCTGACCTATAAATCACAGGTTGCTAGCGCAGTGGGCATATCCACTGAGCCACGACGACATATTGAAAAGAATAAAAGCGAAGCAAAGTCAGGATTTTCAAAAGGGTGGCTTCTTAGGAAGATGAACAAAATCAAGATTCAATTTCAATTAACTTTTTCTTTCAGTAATAGAATTATTGATCTCGGAACATCGCAGAGTTTTCTGTGTCTCACAGGATAGAGTTGATTTAGAAGTCCAAACTCCTCCAGCAACGTTCCCCAACACGTAGATTTTTTTTTTTTTTTGCCAAACACTTATTTTCAAAAAGGAGTCGCTGCCAACTCAAACCAATTAATTATCGCCGTCATAGATTTCTGAAAGGCGTGGATGTTTTCGGAGTGGTTTCACGTGATTAGGCACCGAAAGGGGCAGATAAAAGGCAGCTCCGCTTCAATCAAAAATTAATTGCCTTTAATCAAGAGTGGTCCCGGAGGTATTCGGGAGCAATTATTGCAGGAAATACCTCCCGCGGCGTTGCTTCGGAGACAGTTTTATTTCTTTATGGATGCATCAGTCAGTGTTTCGTGTTTTTTTCCCCTTAAGCATTGGATTGTTCGTGTGGCTTGTTTTCCGTTGATGGCGTTTGGGACATAAATAAATTGCTTCGTTTTTATGCTGTTGCGTATGTAATAATTATATAAGTGCTGTCGTGAGCTTGGTGTTTTTAATTAGCTTCACACTGGAACAACACTATAAGTCTACGATTTCCTAAGAAAGCGGTGCTGTTAACTAAAGCGGCCATATATGAGGGCTAGATGACGTCACTAAAACGTTGCTTATATAAACCAGATGGCGTTGGTTTCCCAGAGAGCTTTGAGTGTGAGTGGAACCTCAAATAACGGTGAAAAACAGTTGGGAAACGTTTTTTCTCGAGTAGTGGTGAACTGTTTTGAATAAAAATGAGTGCAAACGTGATTTAGATCAGCGAAAATGAAGAAATTTTGATCGATTTTGTAAGAAATCTTGCAGCTTTATGTAACGTGAAGAGCAAAGACTAGAAAAGTTTAATAAATATACAGGGTGGGCGAAAGTCCATGACATATCTCGAAATTTAATAAGAAATCAACCGTCATGTGAGGGTGCGGTTGTATCACAGAATTGCTTTACATAACGGCATCAAGTTTTTTATTTTGGCATACAAAATGTAAAAAAAAAATTATAAACGCAATTTAACGCGTATAGATGGCACCGTAAACTAAACACTATAAAAATTATACATAAATAATTACAGTGCCTATTCTAATTTATTAGAGGATTTTTGTCTACTTCCTACCCTACTTGAATGAGCTCCCCCTTTGTGGCACGAGAGACTTCTAACCGATACTCAGTTTAAATCCTCGTATTTGCTAACATGGATTGCGTGATTCGGTGTCTTCAATTCTTCAAACACGCGAACTATATTTTAGTGGCAAAAAATAATAACTTGATACCAGGTAAAGGTATTCAGTGAAAACCGCCCACTAATGTGACGATTGATTTTATATTAAATTTTGAAATGTGTCATGAACTTTTCGCCCATCCTGAATCATTATAAAACATTACATTCTGTTTGACTCAGTGTACTTATCTCCACAAGAATAGATAACTTTTCTCTTTTGCATATTGTTTTCTTTGTGTTTATTATATGGTTTTGAACTTAAGTCATCTCTTATGTGATTCAGTACATAATCAAACAATACTGGTGTTAAGCGAAAGTATTGACTAAATTTTTCATCATTGCAGTGCAGATGGCGACGCACTAATATTCGAAATGCACTTCTAGCACGAGTTCCAATGATTTCTCATCGTCCAGATATACTAATACCGCTATATCTGGGTCGTAAATTATCCACCGAAGTCCGTCTGATACCTTTGGTCACCGTTAAAACTGCCGCTTTGTTACGCCCGCCTCATTATGACATATTCTATCCGCTAGATAACAGCACCGTTTCTTACTAAACCGTAGCTTAAAGTGATGGTCCGGGGTCAACTCCGAAGGGAAAGGTTCGAGGACAACTCAACGTAATTTACAACCACGGTCCGATGACGAAGCTACGCCTGATATGGCACCCCAATCCCCGAACTTAAACACCACGCTAACGCGAAGACATTAAAGTCCACGAGAGATTACACGAGCACCATCTCACATTGTACACGAAGGTCGATTCGAACTCGTAACCCACTGGTTGCTAATCTGTCACTCTTCCAACCAGGCTGCCGCGGCCCTTGTGAGGGTGAAGTATTTGAGGGTGAAGGTTGGAAGGTATGGGAGCGATACCTTAATAACGATTGAGATAGATAGGTATATTAATTGATGTCGCACTGCGGGTTATCGCCGACAGTCCGGAAGCAAACGTGGAGGGAAAGATTCAAGGACAACACCACGTCATTTTGAACCACGGTCAGATGACGAGGCAACACCTATACTGGCACCCCACTCTCCAAACTTCCATCTAATAAACTCTAAACTAGAACCAAAATATATGAAAAGCACCTTGAGTACTCACTGAGAATTGCAACTACTTCCATCGAAGCAATAGTATCAATAAAACAATGTGAAACCTATCACTAATTTCATGCTTCTGTCTTGTCCTTTTATATTTATAATTAAAAAATTCACGAATTAATGAAGTTTATATTATTTAAATATGTTAAAACTATATATTCTTCGTGTTTTTGGTCATGAACCAACGTCAGTGTGTGTATTTTTGAAGAGCGGTAACTCTTTTTTAACCAATCAGCGCTTCCACTCTCGAAGAGTCATTTCCGCATGCGATCACCAACTCAGTGATTCTTTTGGGGAGTTGATTCTTTTCGAGATTTGGCTCTTTTCGAAGAATCATTTCCGCATTCGATCGTTTGCGCTCACTGATTCTTTTGGGAGTTGATTCTTTTAAGGAGTTAACTCTTTGGCTCTTTTCGATAACTATCGCTCTCGAAGAGTCAATTCCGCATTCCTTCTTTTGCGCTCCCTAGCTTTTTGTTACTTTTTTGAAGTTTCAAATTTTTAAATATCAATGTATTGTCATAAATGTTATTTTTTAAAATTTAATTCAATTTTAGATTGAAAGGGTGTTTTTACGGCTTAAGTCATGTCACGCCTTTTAGCACTTATTAAAACTAGTCTTAAGGTTGTTATTAAAACATATTCTAACAGTTATTATGTTATTCACTTAACATTAATATAATAATTATAATAAAACCTTGATTTCTCGGGAGTGATATCATTTTAATAAAGCTACACAAAATTAAATTATACGTAACTCGTTTTTATTGCATTGCCTTCACAAAACAAGGCATTTTGAAAATATTTTATTAAAAGACAGGGAGGGGACTTGGATTTTGAAAATCTTTGGGACAACGAGTATTCGAGGGTATTATATACCTATATCTTAAAATAAATAGTTAAAAATCTTAAGTACTTAAATAAATTATTAATATTTTTATTATATGATTTTAAAATATCATTTAAATTATTAGGAAGTCTCATTTGGTAACTAAGTGGTTTTAGAAAGAAATCTTAATGTATCCAAACACGTCCAAGACACTTTTTTTAAATGTGGTATAGAAACATTTTAATGATATTTTTATGTTTTGTGTTTTAAACAATAGCAATGGGCTATAAATATTAAAAGTATATATTAATAATTTTGTAAAAATATGATAATTATGTATGTGGGTTCGTAAAAGGTAAAAGATAAATAACTCTTAAAGTTTAAATTTAAGTTTAATTACAAAATTAATGTATTTACAGTATATTTACAAACATCTTTGACAATTAAGAATATCCGACAACTAAGAGGCCATCTGCCTAAAAAGTCATGGGCCGTCTGCCCAACTGCTAGCTTCGGTGTCTGGGGGAACATCTGTCTCATTGCTGCTGTCGCTTCTGAGCGGACGCTTCCTCTAGGTGGCGTTACTGCTGCGGACGTATCAGGCTTTGGCGCGCTCGTCTTGGCTCAATCCCACAATCGGCTATCCTGACTGTAATTTCGTCCTCGAAATTCGCCGTCTTCAACATCAGTAAACAGGCCATAACATTATCACATATCTGAAAATACAAACAAAAAAGAAGAAAGAAAGAGTGAAAAAAGGCTCATATATACATTTTTTTTTTACTGTTGACCAGTGGGCCAGGGTTTCATGTAATCAGCTGCTGAAGTAGTTAGGCGTGGACCTTCATGATCGCCCACTTTTTCAATGGCATATCTGTCATTAGGAGACACTTTTACAACTCGATAGGGTCCCAAAAATTTAGGTTTCAGCTTAAGCCCAACTCCAAACTGCGTACGCTGAATGGCCACTAGATCTCCTACTTTGTACACTCTAGATTTTTTTCTCCCTTTGTTATACTGACGTTTATTTTCCTGTTGCAATTTGAAAATATTGTCTTTTGCTTGTTCGCGTAATTCTTCTCTCTCCTTCATCATGGACTTTTCATACTCTTCTTCCAATATATCTTTTATCTTCAGATCTTCTTTATTTTTCATTGTGATGCCAATCATCAGTTCGAATGGCGTATGCTTCGTACTTCTGGATGGTGTACTGTTTATGATACTTTGTAGACTTGGAACATATTTGAACCATTTGCTAGGCTCCTCTATTGAAAGTTTGGCAAGAACGGGAATCAGCAGACCAATAATCCTTTCTGCCTGCCCATTGCCTCTAGGAATTCCGGTTGTTATTTTACAATGTTCAATTCCCTGATCAGTACAATAATCAGTGAATTCCTTCGATGTAAATGCTGATCCCCTATCTGAAATTATTCGTGATGGGTTTCCAAAAGTAGCTTGTTGTAATTTCAGCTTTTCTATAGCATCACTAGCCGAGGTAGATTTCACTGGGTACAACCAGACAAACTTCGTAAAGGCATCGACTACCGAGAAAATATGTTGGTATCTTTTATTCGTTGTTGGAAGGGGTCCCAAAAAGTCGATATTGTAAGTCCCAAGTGGAACGTTGTCTTTCGGCACTGGATTAAGAAACCCTTCGCCTTTTCCACGTTTTCTATTGCAGAGGATGCACTGTACGCAATTAGAAATAACGATTTCAACATGTTTTCTTGCATTAGGAATAAAAAACTGTTGCTTAAGAATTTCCTCTGTCTTGGCAGCGCCAAAGTGACCTTTGTTGTGAACGTCTTTAATGATATTATTTTGCATCGCCTGAGGAACCATTAGTAGTTCTTTCCCATTCTCATACTTGTACACAATTCCTGCTTTAATGAAATGTTCATTGTCATGTCTTTCTTCAACTAGAGTTTTAATTGCTTTAATGTGATCATCTTGATGTTGTGCAGCTTCTATTTGGGTTGTTAATTCTCCTTGTGCACGAGTTGTTATCAACAATATGTTCCTGCTTAGGGCATCCACATGCTTCATTTGGGTGCCTGATCTATGGACAACCTCATAATCATATTCTTCGAGTGACAATGCCCATCGAGCAATTTTTGGTGTAAGCTCTTTTTTCTGCATAGTCCTCTGAAATGCAGCGCAATCGGTCACTATTTTGAACTTAGTACCCAACAAGTAGTAGCGAAATTTTCGCAAAGCCTCGATTACAGCCAGTACTTCCAATTCGTAAGAACAATACTTCTCTTGTTGAGGAGTAGTCTTCTTGCTCATGAAGTGAATGGGATGAAATTTCCCATCATGAGCTTGCTGAAGCAAAACAGCTCCAAAGCCGTGGCTACTAGCATCCGTATGTAATTCTAAGGTTGCTCCTTGCTTAAAGAGATGCAATACCGGACTACTTGAGAGAATTTCCTTTAGCCTTTCAAATGCTTTGACTTGCTCAGAGCCAAATGTCCATTCGACATTATTTCGAAGCAGGTCACTTAATGGTTTTGCAATTCTTGAAAATCCACCGACAAATTGTCGAAAGTAAGAGCAAAGACCCAAAAAACTCATGACTTGTTTTACATTTTTCGGCTGGGGAAAATTTTTCACTGCACGCGTCTTGGATGGGGAAGGTTGAATTTTGCCGCCCTCGATAACGTATCCGAGAAATTCTATCTTATGTTGAAGAAATTGACACTTTTTAAAATTTATTATTACGCCGTATTCTGACGCAACCTTCAAAACCCTTTTAATTTTTTCAAGCCCTTCTTGTTCATCAATGGAAGGTATAACAATATCATCCATGTAAATTATTATAGTCTTGTCTCGAATTAAGTCTCTAAACACCGTGTTTATGTACCTCACAAAAACACTTGGTGAGTTACTAGATCCGAAAGGTACAACATTGAATTCGTACTGTCCTTCATGGGTGACAAATGCTGTGTAACGTGTCGAATTAGGGTCCATTGGTATGTTGAAAAATGCGTTTTTTAAGTCCAAAGTGGAAAATACCTGTGCGTTTCCCAAGCAATCTAAAACATCTTGAATTAATGGGAGTGGATGCTTATCTTTGATTAACTTTCGATTAACCGATCGATAATCAACGCACAATCTGTATGAATTATTACCCTTCTTTTTACACAAAACAATGGGTGAAGCGTAGTTAGAACAGGAGGGTTTAATTATTCCGTCTTTTAACCATACTTGTATTTGTTTCTCAACTATTTTCTGTTCTTTTAAAGACATTCGGTGCGGTCTCTGACAAATCGGTACATCATCAGTTAAAATTAAAGTAATTTTTACTTCTGTGTCTTTAATTTTATGCGGCTTATATTCACTAATCAAAATATCTAACTCGTTTCTTATTTTAGGATCTTTTATCTGTTGCAATTCAATTTCATCTGTCAAGGAAATCGGCAATTCGGATAAAGGATTAAAAGTCAAATCATTTTCTTGAACATCCTGTGCACAAGATGACGCAACGCCTATCATTGGAATATTAATGGCAGTCGCCAATAGTTCACACCTGTTTTCTTCTTTGAAAGGGTGAGTCAGGGGGGAGGGGATACCAAACATCTGCCTTTCATTACTTTCGGATTCCAAAACAGTGGCTCCATTTCGGCAACTCGTTTTTGTTTTTATTCCTTTACTTCCTGAATGAGGTCCCTCAAAACGCTTAGCTTTTATTTTTTCTGACTCTTTCACTTCCGAAGTGTGTGTGAAAGAAAGATTAATAGAGTTTTCTCGAAAGCTCAAAATCCTTAAATCATTTCCTGATATTGAAATATTAAGCTTGTTAATTACGTCCATCCCAATCACAATATTGCAACACAAGTTTTCAATAACAAAAAACTCAGTGAGAATATTAAAATTGTCAATAGTAATTTCAGCACAAAAATAACCAAGTGATTTTACACTTTGATTTCCAATACCATTTAACATTATGTCACATGGGGTTAATTCTGGTGCACCAATTTGCATATAAAAATCATATTTCAAAATAGATAAATCTGATCCCGTATCAATTAAAGCATCAACATATTTACTCATAATTTTAAGACATTTGTACAACTTCTTTTCACGATTACTGGACATATTAATTAAAACTTTCTTTTCTTCATGAATATCAGTTTTTACACCTTTATTACATTCGAATTTACGG
Source organism: Metellina segmentata (assembly GCA_947359465.1). Taxonomy (NCBI): domain Eukaryota; kingdom Metazoa; phylum Arthropoda; class Arachnida; order Araneae; family Tetragnathidae; genus Metellina; species Metellina segmentata. Next base: position 124,723,500 of record OX375880.1, on the reverse strand, counting down.
TGTCCATATTCATTACACTTTAAACATTTAATTCCTTTATTCTTATTTGGACACTCAGAAATTCTATGACCAATTTCATTACATGAAAAACATTTAACATATTGGTTAGTAACACTCTGGTGAGCACGGACGATCGACGGTTTATCATTGAATTTCTTGGAGCGCTGATGACTTTGTGTTTCAGCTGATTTCATATCTCTAGCTCCCGGTCTTTTAAGATGGAATCTTGCCGCCTCGTACTCATCCAATTTATTCACTAATTCGGCTACTTCATTCAATTTCGGTAATTCATCAATAAAATGCTCGCGCATTTCAAACGGTATTTTCCTTTTAATTTGATCCGCCACTATGAGATCTTTCAATTCTTCATATTTAGAGATACTAAGACCCACAACCCATTCTTCGAAAAAATTATCTAACTCGTAGGCGAAATCACGCCAAGATGCGGTTGTTTCTTTTTTATGAGTAAAAAAGTGCTGTCGAAACTGCTCCGGTGTTAGTTTAAATCGATTCAGTAAAAGTTTTTTCACGTGGTCGTAATCATTTGCGAGCGGATCAGGCTCTCTTGCAATTAAATTTGCGATATCCAACGGTAAAAGACTCACAAGGAAAGTGACCCAATTTTCTTTAGGTATTTCTATGCGATTAATTTGTTTTTCAAACAAAGATAAATACATGCTTAAATCACAGTTTCCGTCGAAACGTGTCATTAGTTTTGAAAAGTCAGTTTTAAGTGGGGAAATAAAATCGAAACTTCCAGTACTTTTGTTTTCTAGCTGTAACTTCTTCAACTGAAATTCGCGTTCTGCTTTCTTTTCGTTTTCTTTAGCTTCCCTTTCGCGTTCAGCTTTATCGTCTCTTTCCTTTGTTTCTCGTTCAGAAACAATCCTTTTTAAAAGCGTTTTTGTTAATTCCTCACTGTATTCATCGGCTTTCGTTATCAACTTAATAAGCTGCGGAATTTTGGTTCCTTCCGTTGCTATTACTTCTAATTCTTCTATTAGCGCTAGAAGATCGATCTTGCGTGCTCCGGCTAAATACGTAGCCATGTTAGTGTCAAAATGAAAAATCTGTACTCACAGTTCAGATGAAGTATTCCTCAAGATCCAATATGCTGAGTCACGGTCCTTCACTCAAATGAAGTTCTCACCTCGAATCCGATGAGCATGAGACGAATATTGGAATTGTCCGCGTCTCGAACAGTTTATGTAAAGTTCGCTTCTTGAAACTTTTAGGTAAAAACGGCAATCTTCGGCCTTTAATTAAATCCCGGCCGAACCCCCAAATATATGTGGGTTCGTAAAAGGTAAAAGATAAATAACTCTTAAAGTTTAAATTTAAGTTTAATTACAAAATTAATGTATTTACAGTATATTTACAAACATCTTTGACAATTAAGAATATCCGACAACTAAGAGGCCATCTGCCTAAAAAGTCATGGGCCGTCTGCCCAACTGCTAGCTTCGGTGTCTGGGGGAACATCTGTCTCATTGCTGCGGTCGCTTCTGAGCGGACGCTTCCTCTAGGTGGCGTTACTGCTGCGGACGTATCAGGCTTTGGCGCGCTCGTCGCACAATCCCACATGTATGAAATTTTAAAGAAATGTGTCAAAAACTTCAAATGTGCTACATGAAAATCTATTCAACCAATTTGAAAAATGATGCTACCAAAATAAACTACATGCATATTTCTAGGGAATGAACTAGAATAAAAGGATATTTAAATAAACAACAATTTTACAAGTGATTGAAAAATGAATAGAAGATTTTTTATAGTTTTACAGTCCTACTTCTTAAATAAATAGTAATAATTTAGAAACTTTTGAACTCAGCATAATTATTCTAATTCATTCACTTGACAACATTATAAATAACAAACTCTCAAAAGTTTACTAGAATCCAGTTATAAGCTTTTGTATTATAACATTTGAAGTGACGAAATAATGCAAAAATATTAATTTAGAGTTAAAGGTAGTTTCAAGTGCATCGCTTGCTCCCTTGCGTTTGCTCTTTGTGTAAACAATTTTGTTCTTCCTTCTCTTTAAAAAAGTTCACTCCATTTCCAAAAGAGAAACCATTTAAATATTTAAAAAAACTTTCTAAAATTATATTTGCAAAAAAAAGTAAGGTTTAAATTTTGATTTTGCCATGTCTTTGGCCTTTTAATGGCCATTTCCAGTGTTTTCCATTCTTACTTCTTGTTTTCCCGCCTTGATTAAAATCTTAATACTTCTTCAAGTAATTAACAGAGAAAAAATTAAATATGTTTTGGAAAGTCAAATAAATACTCTATCCAATAAAATCGAAAACTCTTTTAGAATTCTTGGTCAAAAATGAGATTTTTAACGTGTTTGGATATTTTAATTGCTACTTCTGTAATCTCAACGGGTTCATGACGGGAATTACAAAAGTAGAAGTGTCCTCAAAGTAATTTATTCTTTATGGACAATTTCAAAGTTTTTGAATTGACATGGTTTTGGGCAATCTTGTGCCTAAGCAATTAAATTTTACAGCTTAGCAGCCCTATGCTGCAATGCCTATCGTCCTCGGGCCACGTCTCCCTCCTTTTGTTTATTTTATAGGTAAACTGCGCAATTGCTGGATGAGTGAGTGTTTCAAGTGTTGTGTGCGTGGGTGTTTCAAGCACGCTTGGCGCCTCTTCGTCTGGACACATGCGCTCACGTGACAACGAGGGATGTTCGATGGCACAAGCACATTGTATACATTTCGATATGTTATATACATTATTATATATCTCAAAGGAGCGGTGAGTCATCAAAAAGAGCTAGCTCTTTTTAGTGAGTGAGCGGTTCCGATCCGATCCCTGAAAAGAGTCATTTTCCCCATCACTACAGCAAAGACAGGAACTGCACACGCCCACCCTCTAAGACACGCGGGCGGCATATTTTAAATCCAAGAATTACACATTTGATAAATTGTCCCAACATGGGCGACAGTGTTAACACAGAAAAAGGAATATCATACAGAGCAATGCTATAAACCATTACGCAAAGCAAAGTTAAACACAGATTTAAACGTTTGACAGAACAAGAAAATAAACGATTTTGATAGATACAGAAAAGCCGAAAGAGCACAGTTTTGAAATGAGAAAAAGCCATAAAAATAAAAATACTTATAAAGTATTTTAACTATAAAATGGTAAGTAAAAAAATAGAACAATACTCAATAGACAATTCTAAAACAAATTTAATGAAATAGGGACCAAACGTGTGAAACATCTTGATTCGAACAACTATAGTAAACATTTCAAAAACGCTGAAGGTAAATATTATAAAATTGGTGCATCAATGGACTCAAAGTTTGAGAGGCATGTATGGGCAAATATCGAGTTCAATGATTAGGTGAGGTTTGAAGAAAAGCCGATCAGCTATCTCTCCAGTTCTATCTACACATATTTTCTAATTTTATAACGGGATATATTAGTGTCGTACATCCATTTAAAAACTTAGTCTCGAAGATAAACATGGCTCTTGTGTGTGCACATTAGTTGGCTCTTATCAAAGTAGTCGCGTTTAACCACGAATAATTCTTCGCTCGTTTAAACGTCCAAATTGTACCTCTTGAACCTTCCTTCATGAGAGAGTCAACGCAATTAGTATTGAACAAGCGCTATTCAACGCTAATTTGCTTACTCGGGTTTTCAGTGAGGTCTCTACCCCAAGGATGCCCCAACAGAGCAAGATCGCTAAAGCGAGGACTTTTATCGAAAACGAATGAAGATGCTGGTAGGAAAGTGAACCCGGCCTCTGACATTTAGGCTGCGATCGACCAACGTTGGGAGTTCCGAGTCACATTTGAGTTGGTACCATTTAGACAGCTATTGCGTGGGTATGTGGGTAGTTCAGTAATTCATTCAGGCAGATATTGTGTAGGTAGAGTATTCAGACTAATTTGAATTCCTAATATTGAGACAGCTATCGCGTGTCAGTTGTTTAGCGTAGTTTGGGCTGTTAACACTAAGAAGCAATTGCGTAGATCGATTATTTAGAGTAATCTGCTTTGCTAACCTTTAAGCAGTTACTAAGTTGGAGGTGGTGTTTTGTGTGTGGCAATGGTGGTGTGACATTTGTGTTGGTAAAATTTGTGTTGCTAACATTTATAAGCAGCTATTGCGTAGGTTGGTTATTCATTGTGTATGTGCTGCTAGCATTCAGGTGGCTACTGTGTAGATCGAGAATACAGTGTAATTTGGTTTGCAAACATTAAGGCAGCTATTGCGTATGTCGGTGGATGAGTTTAATTTGGCTACTAACACTTTGGTACTTAATGCGTTTGTCGGTGGTTTAATGACATTTGTGTTGCTAACATCCATAAAGTTATAACGAATGTTCGTGGTTCAGTGTAATTTGTGTTGCTAACATTCACCAGCTACTACGCAGGGGTGACGATGGTTCAGTGCAGTTTGCGTTGCTAACATTCAGGCAACTATTGCTTAGGTAAATCCATGGTTCAGTGTAATTTGTATTTGTTGTAATTTTGGTATTCCTATGTATAACAAGGGGTTGCATGCCTGCCTTAAAATAGATTGATGCCTTTTGAGCTTTGACCTATGTGAAAATGGCATAGATGCTATAGTTTAATACACCTAGACACAAAAACAAAATTAAAAAACAACAACAACGTTAGTTAAAATGAAATTAAAAACTCATTTAAACAAGTTATAATTTAAGTGAGTCGAGGAGAAGAATCGAATGACCAAATTTTAATCGAACAGATTACCTTTTAAAGGGAGTTAGAAATCGAAAAAAAGCAATTTTATATTTTTTATTGGGGCATAGGAAATAATTTCTTTGCGTCTATGAATTCCTTCAATAAGACTTTCAACATTGCCTGACTTAATTTTTCCACATCCCATTTCAAGTCTCGTGATTTCTTTTCTAAATTAAAAAATATTAATCGATGAAGGCACGAGTAAAATCGGGGAAATCTGTTTAATTAGATTGATAATGAAATTTTAATGACTGCTTAATTGCCTCGATGAATTATAATTAAGATTCTTTGACACGATGAACGTTTTCTGCAATTTTTATCACTCTCTTGTTTAAGTAGATGAAAAAGTTTAATTCATTCTTTGCAAAGTATTTTCAAAGCCCACAGTTCAAATTTGTTAAAAAATAATTTGATGTTTCGAAATACTACTTAACAGGAATCCTAAGCAATATTAAAACCTATTAAATAGTTTGCTCTAGTGGCTTTTATATAGAAATGTAGAACAAATTAAACTAACTTTTAGTAAAAAATTCGCTTTTTTAACTCATAAAATACTTTATATTTACTGTGCTAACTTTAAGAAAATATTTAGCCCTTCTAACGCACTAAATGTAGCGCATTTATTAAGCTAACTTGAAGTGTAAACAGCTTTGTTAGCTCCATGTAAAAATGCAGCAAACATTTATTATACTAATATTAAATCTATACAATTAGTTTTCTTGGCTTGTACATAAATATAGCGCGATGACATAATTTAAAACATTTTGCTTTGTAAACTCAAACATAAAACGTAGTAAATACGTATAATGATACCATTCTAATATAGTATTAAGCTAGCATTAATTTTATACCTTTTGAATACGAGTTTATACACATGCGTTGCGTTAGAAACAAGAAATCAACACTAATATGCTATCATGAAAAAACTTGGAAATTTTCTCATTGGTTTCATTTTAAACCCATGAATGCGATCCTATCTCCGATATTATTAGAAGTCTTATATACCTATTTTTACCATATCTTCCACACTACAGTATTGGTTCCCAAACTTTTACTGAGACGAAACACTTCATAAATCTCGAAATTTTAACGGAAACCATGGGTATTTTGTCGAGTAGGTAAATATAAATAATAATTAAAATAAGAAAAGGGTGAATACAAGCGTTAAGGTATCTGACTCCGTTCGGAGTGTTTTTTAATTTAAATGATAACTTATACTTTTAGGTAAAACGACTGAAAAACATATTAAAACAAAAAAAATCTCTACAAATTATTATAATTTATTAAAACAATGGAAAGTTCCAACTGACAAACATCTGAGCACATTTGCCTAAAATTGTTTTCTAAATAAAAAAGCCCGAACTAAAATCAACGTAATATTCCTTTCCACCCTTTCGATATTAGGATGCAAGTAGAAGAAACCATGAATTTGTGGAATTGTCTTTACACCACAACACTGAAGTCTTCCTTTCAAGGTAATCCTACATTCATATCCATAAATTAAGGATAATTCAGAATCAATCGGAAATCAAACTCTAAAGTAAAAATTGCACCTGTAGAATTATCGCACACATCTTCAAGAATAATACCCAAATTACAGAAAGCCATCAGATGACGCCGTACGTCACAATGACGAGAGTGTAAGAGAGGTGTATATAAGGAATGGTAGCAAAGAAATAAATTTGCTCACAAGCGTTCTGTAAGTCGCTCAGTGCCACAACCGAATAGCTATGGCACAGAGGACGCATGTCGATGATTTTTTACGTGGTAGATTTAACGGCCGCCTGGAATGTGTGCGTACTCAGACGGAAGTTTCAGTGGAACTTGGAATCGCCCAAAATGTCATCTCTAGGCTTTGGAAACGATTTAAAAATGATGGAATGTCAGTAGACGTTATAGTACAGGCCTCCCCCGAGTTACAACGCTGAATGACGACCCGTATTTGGCAGTAACTGCAAAAAGAAGCAGACGGAAAACAGCATCCGACCTTTCTCGTCAGCTATCTTCAGCCACGGGTACGACAGTTTCAAGGCAAATCGTTTACTGACGTTTGGGACATGTTGGTCTGTATGCTCGCAAACCTATCAGGTGTGTTCCGCTCACGGCAACTCACTGTCGCCATCGGTTAGCTTGGAGTACAGAAAATGCAATGTGGAAATCTTCACAGTGGGCTTGTGTGATGTTTTCCGACGAGTCCAGGTTTAACTTGCAGTCTGTTTCACGGCGGACGTTCATATGGAGAGCGCCACCCGCTATCACCAGGATAACATCATTGAACGACACTGTTACGGTGGTGTAGGTTTGCTCGTTTGGGGTAGAATTATAGTGGGCTCCAGAACAGATCTACATGTTTAAATCGGAACCATGAAAGGCCAAATTTATCGAGACATCATTCTGGAAAAAACATGTACGTATGTTTAGGGGTGCCGTGGGTGCAGAATTTGTGTGTTATGTATGACAACACCCGTCCTCACCGTGCAAACATTGTAAACGAATGCCTTGAATCTGAGGATATCACCCGTATGGAATGCAAGCATTCTCACCAGACTTGAATCCGATAGAGCATGTGTGGGACATGCTTGGCCGACGAGTTGCAGCGCGTCAAACCACCTCCTGCATGTGCACCGGAACTTCGGAGAGCATTGCTTGATGAGTGGAGTGATCTTCCCCAAGATCAGCTCGATAATTTGATCCTCAGCATGTCTAGGCGTTCTACGGACTGTATTTCATCGTCTGGGAGACATACGATGAATTAACCATCATACGAACCATGTCATGTTAAGTTTTTATAAGGTCGATATTTTTTGTAATTGCTCCAGTGAGCAAAAATCGTAGTTTTTATGAATGGTATCATACATAAACCATCGTTTTTGTTCTTTATCTTTTGTTTAATAAATGGGCTTTATGAATAAGTCACGTTTGTTTTGTATTTGAACCTTTATTTGCCGGAGCTGGAATTATCCTTAATTTATGGACATGCAGTTCAAACCCTCCAAAGCAAGCAATAAAATCAGTACACCGAATTTAATTTTGTTAAGCAAATATTTTGCACAAAATCGCAATCAAAGAAGTGAATTTAAGATTTGAAAACGAATTAATTAAAGAGCAGCTCTCAAGATTTATTCAAATTGGTACATCTCCGCTTCTATTAACCATTTATCTGAGAAAAAAAAACAGTTTTGCTAAGAAAAACAAGTTGAAATATTAGAATATTTGATTAAATAAATGTAGGAAATTTTAGTCAAAAATTGACTTGAGTAGATCCAACTTTAAACACATTTATCCACAATTGTTAGTTACTGGAAGCAAAACACACATTTGAATAGTAAAATAAACTAGCTTATGTGTGTAATTATGCCTTCTGGGAGACAAAGACACACAATTGAAAGAAAAAAACCTTTAATTAAACATAAACGGTATATATATTTACAGGGTTGTCAAGGGTCGTCACCGAACGAACGTCGTCGTCGCAAAACACTCTTTTTTCTTCTCGTGAGGATCGCGCGGGCGGCGATCTCATTGGACGGGAGTTCACAGTTAAGGTTACAGTTAATGCGAGGATTCTCCTTCTCCCGACATGTATAATACATTATAAAATTCTATGTGAGAGAGAATATATTTCCGGGTCTCTGGGGAATATCAAATTCTTTGATATACATGTACGCTATTAGAATGTTGAATTCTCATTCCTGGTGTAAGTCCACTCTGTTCCTTCGATTGGGTTGCAGTATGAGAACTGTTGTAAAAGGAAGCACAAGACAAGAACAGCTAGTAGTGAAACGCTGGGGTAACCGTGTGTTCAATTGGTACAAAAGCCATTTAAATGCCAGTTCCTTGTACTTTTTTATCTTCAATCAGAGGTGCTCATGAAGCCAATTAGATTTTCATAATCATTTGTGCTTGCGTAGAAGAATCAGCTGAAGCATTTGAATAATTAAATTCTAATAATTGTCAGGCTCATATTAATTTTAAAGATTCTTTTCGGAACATCTATTCACTATTCACTTGTAAAATAGTAAAATCTGCACGAGAGAAACATACAAGTGTTTCCTTGCCTTTTAAGCAGGGCCTTGGGAGGGGGGAAAGCTTAATTAAGAAATCAAGTTGTTACGCAATACTTCTCTAGTGTATCGTATTTGAGATTTGTATCTTGTTTAATTTGGTACCCATGATTTGGTGACGATAGACCTTTTCTTTCACCGAAATACATATATACAGTCGAGCCCGCATATAGCGAAGTCGCACGAAACACTCAAAATTGTGCATGTTTCCTACAGTTTTGAATGGTTTTCGATTGAACCAAACGCCAGGCATCATCTAAAAATTGGCAAGCAATTTTAATGTCCGTAACCAAATGCAGATCAGTTTCGAGATTCAAAAGAACACTTCAAATAATCTGAGATCTGTAATACACTTTCACGCATTTTATTATGCCCATATGTAAAGGCTGCAGCTTTGATGTAACTCATTTTGATGAAAAACACTTATGAAACCTTCCCAAAGAACCAATCTGCTTGCTATGAACTCTGCCTTGTAACATTACAAGACAAAATCACAACTGTCCTCCTATATCCGGTTTACAACTCAAGGTCATTAATCTTGTCTTTGAAGACATTCGGAATTTTTTTGAAGACCACAAACTTTGTTTCAACCCAACTAAGTCTACGGTTAGCTTCTTCACAACCAATAGAAAGCTATATAATTTCCATCCTAATATCTCATTGAATGATCAACCACTAGCTGTGGATAAACATCCAAAATATTTGGGATTCGTGCTGTACCCTGCAATTCTTGGAAACAAACATATTGATCATCTTGTACTGAAGGCAAGAAAAAGACTCAACATCTTAAGGTTTATCTCAGGGCGTGATTGGGGTGCGGATGCTAGCACACTTAGAAACACGTATATCTCACTAATCAGACCCATCCTGGAGTACGGAATTCCAATTTACTGTTGCGCCTCTGCTACAAATCTTCAGAAACTTGAAAAGGTCCAGCTCAGCGCTGCTCGGGTCATCACTGGTCTGAGAAATACATGTCCCAGGGATATTGTGCTTTTTGAGGCTGACATTCAGCCCCTTAACCTTAGGAGACGTGCATGCCTAACAAAATACTACAATAAACTCAGCGGACTTGATTCTCAAAATCGTACTTCTACCTACTTCAAAGACTGGTATAATAACCAGAGACTCAGGAGAAACAGTCCCTTTAACTAAATGGTCTCTTTTAATCTAGTTGAAAGTGCTGTAGAACCACAACACTTCACACAATGTCTTGAGCCAACGGATGATCTTTTTTCATTCTGACTTGCCTGTACATGTGAACAAACAAACAGACCTTCCTGCCTTTCTAAGGCAAATAGCTCTTAAGAGAATTGGAGAGATTCCAAGAGACGCCATTCGGGTTTATACGGATTGCAGTAGAGACGATTGTAATCGATCTGGCAGTGGAATTTACATCCAATTGCAAGACCATGACTTAAGAATTCAGAGGAAAAATCCCGACTACTGTTCAGTATTTCGCAGTGAGCTAATAGCCATTGATGAAGCCCTTGAATCTCTTGTGTTGCTTCCCCATGGAAACGAGATATGGATTCTGTCGGATAGTAGAAGTGCAATACAGCACTTGACCAATTGGCAAAGTGTGAGAGATAGTGTTGGCGTGTCAATACTCAACAAGTTAAAACGGCTTTCCATATCGCATCGGATTCATCTGCAGTGGATTCCTTCCCACGTCGAACTTGAGGGAAATAAGATTGTGGATACTTTGGCCAAGGCTGGTGCTTGTGAGGCCTCTGTGCCGTCAGCACCCCTCACCTTTTTGGAGATCTCAAAAATAAAACACAAGAATATGACCACTTCGAATGTCCCCCCAGAGCACCCATGGTATCACTGTTCACGACCTGGAGGCTCCCTGGCTCAAGGTTTCAATAGGCAGGACCAAATTATTCTTGCCCGCTTTCGAAGTGGTCACCTTAAATCAATGAAATTTTCCGAAGGATCTTTTAGATTTGTAACACCTGTTCCACTGAGCAGGCTTCGCCTCACCACATCCTCTCGTGCCTGGGGCTCTCCAAACAGGACTTGCCTGACGATCCATTGACGGTGTTGGATTTTTTGAGGGTGTATAACGTCATGGACCTAGTCTAGCACTGCTGGCCAATGGGGGCGTGCAACAACAACAACAACACAACTCAAGGTTAAAACACGTGATCCTAGTAACCAATAAACAAGCAAAACCTCTTCTCCCACGTTTCTCGGAAATTTTTATACATTGCCTTTACCTTCTCGTTGTTATCGAAAGTCCTCACGTTGGGTTGGCGTGGAAGTATGGAGAGTGGGGTGTCAGCTCAGGTGTTGCTTCGTCATCTGACCGTGGCTCAAAATTACGAGGTTTTGTCCTCGAATCTTTCCCTTAAGGGATTGATCCCGGACCGTCGTCAATAGCCTGTTGTGTTTCTTTAGTACTACGTTAACTAAATTACCATACAATCTCGTTTTTATAGCCAAAATTGGAAAAAAAGGGGAGTTTTGGTTCCTTGCTAAAATTTAAAGCATCGCAGTATCCGATATTCAAACTCCTGTACTTCGCTATATGCGATCTTTTAAACACTATTTAATATTGCACACAGTTCCAAGGGACAGAAAAAAAAGTCGTAATAACCGATATTTTGCTGTATCCGAGCTCGCAGTAAGTGGGTTCGACTGCATAGCCATATACTATATATTTTGCATCTTTTCTTTTGCGTCCATATTCGTCATTCTTTGAAGCTGTGTTCGACTTTTTCGATTTGTAAACTTATAGAATGAATAATCCAAAACTGTTAACATAACTCAAATACACTGAAGATATTTTACTTCTCAGTGCCTGTCGGAAGAGTAGTAAATAAACAGTTGCGGCTTCAAAATTGGATTCAACCAAAGAGCTTCGTGCGCGTGGGAGATGGTGTGCGTTTATATACATTGCTGCCATTGCATAAATGCATAACTGCCATTGCCTCAAATGTCCTCACGTTGGCTTCAAGTGGAATGCCAGCCCAGGTGTTGACCTCGTCATCCGACTGTGGTTCTAAATGATGAGGTGTTGTCCTTCGAGATCGTCTGCAATAGCCCGTGTGTTGCTCCAGTGCAACTTTAATTCAACTACCTAGCCGACATCTACGCCGAGGATTTCAAACACCCGGGGAAATAAACCCGGCCTCATTATCAAATTAAACATCCGTTCACATGAGCGAGAGACTCGAATTCAAAGAGGACTCATCCCAATTCATCGCCCCCGTGTTCGGCCACTACAAGAGCCCTTGTCACGAGCCCCAAACGATTGCGTAAACAAGCAGGGCAAACCCTCGCTTTCGTTAGGAAACGAGTTAAATATTAAGCTCGATCAATAAGTTTGCGAACAATACTTTCCACCGCCTAATTCATTTCCGAAACTCTGGAACACGCACGGGCGGCGGTAAATGAATTATTCATTCCCATTGGTTAGCGGTGATCACGTGGGACAGTTTAAAATAACAAATAGCGAGGACGAGATTTTGGGATGGGAGGGAATTCATCGCTCACCTGGGACACTGAGCCCGAGGAGGACGGGAGGAGGTTGGACCGAGTCTCAGCACCAGCGAATTTGGTGTCCCTCGGTTGCTTAGGAGCGACAAGATGAAAAACTTCTGCTTGGGTTCTTGTATTGGGCCACAACAAACATAAAATTTACAAAGTCAAGTGGGGTTGCGGTAGCCCAGTTTGCGTCCTACTGGATCAAAACAACGGGCTATTGCAAACGATTCGGGATAAATCCCGACAAGAGAGAGATACGAAGACAACACCACATAATTTTGAACTACGGTCAGATGACGAGGCCAACACCTGTACTGCACCCCACGCTCCAAACTCCTACACCCAGCCAACGTGAGATCATTTGAGGCCACATGAACCGGCTCACACGTGAATACGACGGTCACTTGCTGGACCGAGTGTTGAATTGGCAACCTTCCGGTTGAGAATCCGAGGCTCTCCCACTCATAGCAACCAGAAGGTTGCGAGTTCGATAACCCAAAGACTGTCGTAGCGTGGGGATAGTGCACATTCAATCGGTCGTAGCTTCAAATATCCTTAAGGTAGGTAGGCATTTTAATTAACGACGTACTAGAGCAACACAACGGGCTATTGACGACAGTCCGGGTACCATCCCAAGGGAAAGATCCGAGGACAACACAACGTCATTTCGAACAAAGTTTAGATGACGAGGCAACACCTGAGCTAGCACCCAACTCTCCAAACTTCCACACCACGTCAACGAAAGGACATTTGTGGCCACGACAGATTTAACACGCATCAGCCCCCTTTACGGTGTTAGCTGGATTCGAACTCGCAACCCTCTGGTTACTGATCCAGTACTATTCCTACCAAGCCAAAGCGGCTCCCCTTAAACAGAAATCCTCAAAGTGGTGTGGCGTTTAAATTTAGAGAGTAGGGTGCCCGTTCAGGTCTTACCTCGTCATCTGACAGTAGATCAAAACTACGGAGTGTTTTCCACGATACGTTAATAATTATCAAATTACCTTACCTTTAGAGGTTCAAAATGACGTGGTGTTGTCCTCGGAACTTTCACTTGTGGGATTGATCCCGGATCGTCGTCATTGACCCGTTGTATTGTTCGCGTACGTTCATTAAAATACCTGCCTACCGACCTTGATTAGATTTTGAATTTATCCGGAAAGCGAAGCTGACATCAAAATCCTAATCTTGGCTCCGCCATTCCTGAACGATAATCTCAGCTTTGGCGCTTTTCATCTGTCGGCAGATTGATCTGGGGCTTCGATCGTAATTCCTCGCATACGTAATCCTTATCGAATTCTCAGTAATGTCCAGTTCTGTTGCACGGGTAGACTGTTGAGAGGGATCGTCCTACGACCGAAGTGCAAAATGACGAGGTGTTATCCTCTAATCCACAGTGGAAGTTTTAAAGAACAGTGAGCAATGGTAAACTTTTTATTTTGTCTTTACCATGTGATCCCAAAATGAGAGGAGAGTATCCATAGATACATCAAATGATTGGTCCACTGCAATGATCACCTCATAGTTGTTTTTTCACCCGATAGACGTTTTTTGGTGCCACTCCATAGAAATACGTATTGACACTCCTGCCTTGCCTTAAGATGTTCTGTCGCCAAACGAGTCGTTACAATGCCAAATAAGTCAACGGAATCAATTGTTCAGAGAGTAGTAACGTGACTACTAGTCGATAGGTGGGAAGTTCCTCTCAACAACAATGTATACCAGCCCGTTGTGTTGCTCTAATACGACGTTAATTAAAATTACCTTACCTTACCTTACCTCAACAGCTATACTCATTCTACTTATGCCGACTCACCGCTCAGGTGTTTAAGGTGTTAGACTCTAGATAGGAAGGTTCCTGGTTCGAATATGGGTCAGTGCATGGTTGTTTGTAAGCGTTTGGTGTAGAGGTGGCTGTAGTGATCAAAATTCCTCACGTTGAGTTGGTATGGAAGTTCGGAAAGTAGGGTGCCAGCTCAAGTGTTGCCTCGTCATCTGAACGTAGTTCAAAAAGATGTGGTTTTGTCCTCTGATCTTTCCCTTAGGGGATCGATCCCGGACTGTGGTTCATAGTCTGTAGTGTTGCTCTACTACAACGCTAATTAAAATTACCTTACGAACCAAAGACCGTCGTGTCTAAATCAATTAGTAGATTTCCAATATTTATTGATTTGAAATAGACTTGAAGCTGAGAATGACTTAATTAAATTATCAGATTGCGTAAAACACATATTGCTAATAGTTGTTGCCCGCGTATCATTTTGGAAAGTCACACACACATTTCATCACGACTCAATTTTGCGTCAGTTGTTTATCTTCACATCCCTCAATGGAAACGTCAGCTGGTCTAAGAGTGGGTGGGTGTGGTTGTAGAAGGTTTCGAATTCTGACTAAAATAAATATTCAAAAAGTGATTTCACCAAAGCCGAAACTTTTTCTTTAGTTAGCTAATATGATAAAATGACAAAAAATAATCAGTCAGCTGCATATGGCAGAGGGTGGAGGGCACGTCAGCTGATCGACTATTAACGACGGTTCCGGAACAATCCCCCAAGGCTACGAGGACATCCCACGTATTTTTGACCACGCATACGTCATTTTCATGACGAGGCAACACCTGAGCTGGCACCTCACTCTCCTAACGTCCATACCATGCGCGCAGACCAACCGGTATAGTGGTTAAGGTGTTAGCCTCTAGATCGGAAGGTTCCTGGTTCGAAACCGGGTCCGGGCATGGATATTTGTAAGCGTATGGTGTAGAGGCGGCTGGTACACCTTAAATCGGTCGTGGCCGAAAGTCCTCACGTTGGGTTGGAAGTTTGGAGAGTGGGGTGCCAGCTCAGGTGTTGCTTCGTCATCTGACCGTGGTTCAAAATTACGAGGTGTTGTCCTCGATTCTTTACCTTAAGGGACTGATCCCGGGCCGTCGTCAATAGCCCGTTGTGTTGCTCTAGTACGACGTTAACTAAAATTACCATTACCATAACCACACCATGCGAACATGAGGAAGGTCTTTGGTTGGATCCAAACTCTCACCCTGCGGTTACTAATCCGTTACTCTTCCAACCGTCCTGTTTGGATCGTCATGGCTCAGTGGATGCGTCCACTGCTCTCGCAACATTCGAGTTGTAGCCGGATCAGGTTCGGCTCCTGTCAAGTGCATTCCTCCCTGGGTGTGTCTCCTGTGCCAGTGAAGCTTTCATTGTGTGTGTCTGTTATTTGGCATTTATTGTACTGCGTGTGGCGCAACGTGCTGGAATATGACCCTTTTTTTTGGACCCTCCCCGGATTCACTCACCGTTAGGTTTAGAGTGTAACATGATCCGGGGGGAAAGGAGGCGACTTCCACCGCAGCACAAGGAGGTCCATAGGGGCCCACGCCGGCCGATCGATCACTTATTGATCCAAAGAAAAATATTATGGGGCAGGTTACAATCCCCGATTTGGAGTTACATGATGCACGCAATAAGCGGCCTTAAAACTAATAAGTAAACAAAAACCTCCGGAAAAACCGGGCAAAACAGAACTATGAGCCGGTGGCACACCGGAAAGAAGAAAATAAACACCGGTGGCATACCTTGAGTATTGAGAATAACAAAACAAAACAGAAAAAAGGAAAAAAAAAAAACTTGTTTATACAAAAATTAAATTAGTGAAATTTATATAACAATATATAAAAAATTGATACAAGAACTGTAAAACAAGATTGTGAATATGAGCTGTGAATATAATGAATGTGATTATGTTTATTTACAAATGAAAGGTGAAATAAATAAATTATGCCGTGGGTATGGGTATATTCCTATGGAATAAGTATATTATATTGTGAAATGGAATATGCTTTAAAATAAGTTAAAATTTAAGAGGTGTCATATTTTAAAAATATTATTAAGATTCATCTACATGATATTTAAAATATTAAAACTTTAGAATTTTAAAAGTTTAAAAGAGGGGATTGCACCGGGTGTGTCTGTTGACCTAGGGGGGGGGGAATGTGACCCTTGTGCCAAGCCCCACACCGTTCCTTAGCCCTTCAAAATAAAGAAACGAGTACGCAATTGCCAATCGTTAAAAGCGTGACGACCCCTTATTTAGATGAGGTGTTGGCAGCAGCGAGCATCAAAATCCAATACTGGGAGCGAAGGGAGTAACTCTTCCAGGGGATACCAATTGGCTCCGATTCAAGAACGTTCGCCAAGTATCCGCTGTGTCTGCTAGCATCCGGAGAATGGGAGAGTGCGTTAGTTTCTCGATGAACACCGCGATCTATTGGGAAGTAGACAATTTCCAAACAGCCCTTTTAGGAAAGATGTGGGTAATTTGGTAATTTTTTAGTTAACGTCGTACTACAGCAACACAACGGGCTATTGACGACGGTCCGGGATCAGTCCCTTAAGGGAAAGATCCGAGGACAACACCTCGTAATTTTGAACCACGGTCAGATGACGAAGCGGGAAAGATGTGGGATAAGATTTCTGTACATATTTCGAAGGCAGAATTTTATGGTCGGGGGAGTAATGCATTAGCAACTCGAGGGGTACAAGTTCAAATCCAACCATAGACCGACGTGGCTGGAGCACGTTATATCTATCCCAGTCTCAAATGTCCTCTCGTTACCGTGGTGTGGAAGTTTGGAGAGTGGGGTGCCAGCACAAGTGTTACCTCGTCATCTGACCTTGTTTTAAAATGAGGAGGCGTTGTCCTCGGATATTTCCCGTGGGATTTTAATCCCGTAACATCGTAAATAGCCCGTTGTGTTGCTCCAGTTTGACAGTAATTAAAAATACCTATAGTGGCAAGAAAAGGGGCATCTTTTGAATTGATTGTTTGACCACGGACAGCTTCGTGCCGTTTTCACGTCATCCAAGTAGGTGAATTAACGTCATAGTGCAGAGACAATGGGGTGTTAGCGATGGTTCGGGATGAATGCAATCGTACGCTGTTTTGCACAATGCCAAGTTAATGAGCTATAGAACAGTATTAATACACATAGGGAATCTAAAAGGGTCATTCCACTTCCAGGGTCCGACACCCATGGTCTCAGATTTTGATGAAACTTGGCATGTTTGTTCCTTTTATAGATTTAAGAACACGTATAAATTTTTTTTGCTCTATCTCAAATGGCTTATGTTTTATAGCCTGTTAAAGTTTTTGGAATTTTGCGTTTTTTATCGATCATATGGAGGAAACCGAATTTGTTTTTTATAGAAAATAAATTATATCTCCCTTGTTTATCAACCAATGTTGATGAAATTTTTTAAGAGTTTACATCAATATGTAAGGAGTCCAGAAAAAAATAAATTATACCTGCAAGTATCTTGTACATAGTCAGAAAAAAATTCCAAAGTTCTATTTAAAGATTTAAAAAATAAAATGGCGAGTTCTACGCTAAGTGGAATATCTTCAAAAGGGTTAAGGACAATCAAAAATTTTTTTTTGTATTCTTGTTCTAAAAGATATGCTGTACCACATGGAAAAATAAAATGAATGGTTTTTTCACTCCTTTATTATTTTTTCTCACTTTAAGATAGAAATCACTCGACTCACTAATTTTCTTAAAAACGTTAAATTAAAGTTATAATTTTAGTAAAATTTTAACTACAAATGTCACATATATCAACCAATTTCAAATAAAATTAGACAAAGCTAACACAAATTTAAAACTATTAAAGTAATATAGTATAATTAATATTGTTAATCAGGCCTGTGTGTGTACAAAAAAATGTTTTAAAATAGGTTATCCACAATTATATCTTGAGATTATTTAGAAATAAGATAATTAATTTCTTTATTTTCAACAATTAGGTCTAATTAAAGTAAATAAAATTACATTACAATTTAAATTTAGTTTTAAAAACTAGTTCTAAACTAGTCAACTCACTAACACAGTAACTTATTTCAAGAAATATTATAAGCAATAAATACACTCAAGCTGTGACAAAAAAGATGTGCCTTCAATTTTGATTAGTACCTGATATGGTGTGTTTTGGCTGGTGCCACTAGCACATACTTAGTGTATGTTTGCACAGTACATCAAAATGTGATTTTATTGATTCACTAAGCATGTATTGAAGAGGATTACACAGACCTTTTTCGTATATCGTTTGTGAAGGAACAGTAAGAGAATGTATGCTAAGGCATTGCGACAAGTGTCCATCAAAATATAGCCTTGTTCAGTTTTTACAGTCAAAATTTGAGAACTATGATGATGTAGACCCTGTCGAGTACAATCAGTGGGTTTTGACTGATCGAACTGAAATGATAGGGTGCTCGAGCTCAGTTGATGAGGTTAGTAATAACTTAGTAGAAAAACTGAACAGGTCAATACCTCATTCATACATTGCTAAATCACAAGATTCATTTATTAAAAGTTTAAAGGAAACAGTTTCCTTAAATACAGCAGTTATCTCTGGATTTTAGTGAAAATTATGCTTTCACAATACAAAAAGAGGCGCAAGGTTACCACTGGACCTCAGATTCATGCACTATTCATCCTGTCATTATTCATTCACTGCAATGATGCAAGCAATAAAAAACTGAATTTACCTCTTTGTATCAAATCTGATGGCCTTAAACATGACGCGAGTATGGTGTATGAGATCCAAAAAACTGTAACTACTTTTCTGAAAGAACTACCCACATAGCAAACATTCGCTACTTCAGTGACTGATGTGTTCTGGGCAATATAAAAATAAATACAACTTCATTAATCTGTGTCTGCATGAAAAGGACTTTCAACTAAAAGACCAGTGGTCATTTTTTGCAACCAGTCACGGTAAAACAGAATGTGAAGGAATATGGGTTTAACGTAAAACACTTAGCCTACTAAACACCTATTGATTCATTATCTGATTGGCTCATAGATTCTTCATCTGATAGTAACAGAAAAGTGTTTTCACCACTTTTGTCGTTCCTCTTATAGAAATGCGACTTCACACACCTACTGCTTATAAGATGTCACTGTTACATCCTTAAACGATGTGATACGATTCCAAATCGAACAAGTGAGACAATTTTGTACAGAAAAGCCACGTGACAACTAGTTGACATGTTGGCCACTTTTTTTGAAGCTCCTCTCGATAGTAATGTTCATCCTACTTACATTTCACAACGCCTCTATAGATCAAACTCGAAGGGAAAGATTCCGGGACAACACCTAGATCAGATGACTAGATTAACACTTGAGCTGCCATCCTACTCTTCAAACATCCATGACACGCCATAGTGAGGAAATCTGAGGCCATCACTGATTTAACGTGCACCGTCCCCATATGGCACCTGTGTTGGATCGAGTTTCGAACTAACAGGTCTGTTTCTAATCCGCTATTCTTCCAATCGGGCTACCATGTAACTACATTTCAATTTTCCAACTGAATAGTTCGACGCCAGAGGGGTTCTTACGCATGTATCCGTTCTGCTACCTGCAGTCTTCACTGCGTGGCTTCTGTCTAGTTTTGGCATGCCTGACCAATAAAATCTTTTCAAGGAATCTCAGACAATAGACGAATTTAACCTGTCTGTCAAGTGTTTCCTCGCATTTCGAACAAATTTAAAGGTAATTGGTAATTTTTAATTAACGTCGTACTAGAGCAACACAACGGGCTGTTGACGACGGTCCGGGATCGATCCTCTGAGGGAAAGATCCGAGGACAGCAACACGTCATTTTGAACCACACAAATTTAAAGGAACTTAGAAATATTCGCCTCTTATCCATGTCTTCATGTATGCTGGTTATTCATGTAAAGTTTAACCAATTTGAACATACTACATAGTCAGTCTTTCCAAACAAATTTAGTTACCTTTCTAAGAAAATTCTCCCAAGTACCTGGCTATAGCTGCAACACTATAGCTCGGTACTTGGAGAAAGACCTTACTAAAATCTCAACCATAAATCTAATACGTTACATCCCCCCCAAAATAACGTTGACTTTAAGAAAACAAAGGATCAAAGCAAAAAAAATAGAAAATACAGACGGCAATATATTACAAATATAACGGCTTAGCAAGATCTGAAAAGAAAACAAACTTGAATTCCAACGAAAAATTATTCAACTTGCTGGCAACAAAAAAAAAATTATTAAAAAATATTAAGAGCCGTTGCGTAGCAACGGGAGTTTTATGTGTCTCACAACATCAAGGTATTACGTATACAACGAAAGAAGGCTTATTTCAGATGTATATAAATTTCTTAGAGGAAGTGGGAATTGTAAAAAGTAAATTTAATACTTGCGCAGTAATTGATACTTCACATGTTTTCAGCTGTACGGAAGCTTTCAAAATGCAACTGAAAAATGATCAGCAAAATCTCAAGTAACGAATACGGTATTGATATGGACCTCCTGGTTCCTGTTTAAGTGCAATGCATCCTTATCAAGATTCCTTTAAGACATACTAAATTGTATTTTTAAATCGAAACATGTGTTATTAAAATACATTAGTCAAAGATTTGAATATATACCTTTTATTTTATAAAATGTCTGTTAAATGTTTGAATCGATGCGCGCTTTGTTTAACAAAATACCTCTCAAATTTTGAATTGATGCTTATTTACTGAACAGCGCATCAAGTGTTCGAATCGACGCTGTTTAGTTAAGAAAATATCCGTCAAATGTTTGAATTTACTTTTTATTTAACAATTTAAAACCGTCAAATATCTGAATTGATGCTTCTTATTTAACAATACATCCGTCAAATGTCTGAATTGACACTGTTTATTCAATAAAATATACATCAATTAAATAAATTGATATCTTTAAAAATAAACTATCGTCAAATGATGGAATTCACCCTTTTTTACTAAACAAAATGTCTTTCATACGATTGAATTGATACCTTTAATTCGACAAAATATGTGTCAAATGTTTGAATGTTAGGGTACTCAAATGAGCAGAATCCGCGCCACGAATCGATAACAGTTATTTAGCAATCTAAGAGGGTCGGCAAGATGAAACTATCATATATGTAAGCCTTTAATTTAATTTAATTTATACTAGAGTAAACATATAATACATCAAAGGTATTTGAATAAAGAAAGATTAGAGCACTCTAAACTTCCACTGTAATGAATCCCTGTAACAATCCTTGTCAATTTCGGATGTTGCGGTCAAAGAACGTGGGATCCAACTAACCACGTTAAAGAATAATACATCATAACAGCATCAAGATTTGCTGATGGAGGGGGGGGTTTGATAATGACGAAATTCTTAGTGAAATCAATCAGGATTGTTAAGATGTAAATTATCGCTGTTACCGTTTGAAGTTCGATCTAATAGGCATATAAGCACTATTAAGAATTATTTTAGATTCATGCTTTGGAATTGCTAATGGTAGTATTGTATGGTTCAAAGGCCATATTTGGCTATGCTGTGCCAAACACAAAACAAAGTCAAGTAACGGGAATACACAAAGTACTGACACAGAAGGAGGAAATACTACCCAGGGAAAAATCAAAATTGACTGAATTCGAAATCTGTTGGCAAAGTGTTGGAAAAGTTCACCAAGTGGAGCCAAATTTGGAATACTTACAGGAATCACTTCCACAGCACAAATGTAAGCACCACCTGCATTTAGTTTCACAGAAAATGTTTCGCATGAACGCAATTCAAAGTCAGAATAGGCTTAAACTACCCTTATTTTATGCAAATAATAAGATTACTTAGTCAAGTCAAATAGGGATCGATCTCGGACCGTCTCCAATAACCCGTTGAGTTGAACCAATGCGATGAAAATTAACTACCTAACTTAGTTTATTAGGCTAGTTTCCAAAAGTGTTATTTAGTGCCAGCTCACTTGTTTCTTCGTCATCTGACCGTGGTTCAAAATTATGAGGCGTTGTCCTCGGATCTTTCCCTTAAGGCAGTGTTTCCTTAACTTTTGACATATGTGTACCCCTTCTATAATTTTCGTAACGCTGAGTACCCCTCGTCAAAAAAATGGATGTATTTTAATAACAATCCAAATGTTTTTTTTTCCTTTTTTTTTTGTGACATACACAAAATAATAAGAAAAGAGAAATAAAATTATTCGTAATAAAATATAAATAAAACTTATATCATAAATAACGTTTATTTGGATCAATGAGAAGGATGAAATTGTTTGTGCTGAGATAACAGATCGTCATAATTTGATTCCCTGGTTGTTCATTTTAATCTGACATGGGGTTCCACGTCCAATAGTCTGTTCCTTTTTTTCGACTTAATGTCTACAAATGCTGAAAAAGCTACTTCACATAAATATGAAGTTGGTAAAGGCAAGATGTATTTTAGAACTTTTTCTGTTAAAACCGGATACACAAGTTGCATTTGTAACCAGAATGATGTTAAAGTACTCTCCTTATGTTTATTTTTCAAGAATCCGTCTGAAGCCAATTCCAACAATTGCTCTTATTCCGCACGTGACAAATCTTCTGGCATGGATGTTGTGTTAATGTGAAACGGATATCTTATCCATTCAATATTTTTGGTTAAATCAGTGAAATAGTTTTTCCAAGCCCACTTACAAACTCTCCAAATGCTGTGTTATGCATTTCAGAGTATCAGCATCAATTTTAGTAGTCGAACTTGTCATAAACTCATGAAGAGAGGGAAACGAGTCTACTTCTTCATTACCAACTCTCTTTTGCCATAACTTTAGTTTTGCGTGAGGAGTGGTGAACGGTTGCGACCGACGGAGGGTTAACGAAGTAAGTTGTTTCTGTAACGAAGTGTGGTATATTTCCACCGTGTCACTCCGGGCCATCTCACAAGACTGTCTTGACTTGACTCATTAGAACGTGGAATTAGGCGCAGCTAAGCACAATGCAGTGCATATCCCCACGAAACTCTGGTGCAACGCGTACCCCCACCAAACTCTTCCCGTACCCCTGGGGGTACGCGTACCACACTTTGGGAAACACTGCCTTAAGGGATTGATACCGGACCGTCGTCAATAGCCCGTTGTGTTGCTCTTGTACGACGTTAATTACAGATTACAAATTAAATTACCAAAAGTGTTATTTACTATAATTAAAGCGTATAGAACAAAAGAGACAAAACAAATGTATTTATTCGATGTCCAACAGAAAATCACACATGTTTGCTTCACACGAAATCAGCTTTCTTTCGGTCTTTGAGAGAGTGAAAAGCACTACAATGATCTCATTGTCTTCAACACCAATTTTTGTTCACCATAGTGTCCCACACCTCTTTGCCGTGATTGGGTAACTTCTTCCACGTCAGCAGGTTACGTCACGATTCCTTTCATCGGACGATCATCGCCAAGTCAGCAGGGGGAGAAAAAAAGTCACGAAGTTCCCCTCCTATTGATCAGCTTTAAGCAATAACAATGAAAGGAAAGCGACTCCTCTTTTTTTTTACTCGCCTCCTTTCTTCTTCTCATTCGGAGAGTGAAGGGATATTTTATTACTTTTCCTTTGTTTCTGAAACTACTCTCATTTCTCTCTTTTTCGCTGCTAGGACACACATGTGTCGAATGTTATGAGTAATGCTTTCGAAAAAAAAAAGGATTTAAATCCTCTGACGAGTTAACACGCTTAATATCCCTCTACAGCCTGCAATCTTCCCAGAAAGATTAAAAAGATTTTTACATTCCTGACCACAATGGGCCCGTTGTGTTGCTCCAGTGTGACTTAAATTAAAAACACCTTCTTCACAATAATATTTGGTTTGCCATGATGAGGAAGTTTGGAGAGTGGGGTGCCATCTCAAGTGTTGCATCGTGATCTAAACGTGGTTCAAAATGACGTGGTGTTGTGTTCGTATCTTTCCCTTAAGAAATTGTACCCGCCGTCAAAAGCCCGTTGTTTTTATATGGAATGATAATTGAAATACTTATATCTACCTAGGCAACCAGTAGTCCAGACGTATTTTTAAAAGCTTACTTCGGACAACGGACTCGAATTAAAGGCCCATAAATTCCAGGAGGCCTAAGCCATAGTCAAAGGCGTTTATTAAAGGTCTCCTCTCCTGAATGCATATTTAGCACCTCATATAAAGTTCCCCCTTTTAACGATGCCACTTGGACTGGAACGCTCTCTTAAACGGAAAAGCGAGAAAGACATTTTCGTTTTATGAATCTCCTGAACGCCGCTTTTGTTACTGGAGAGCGGTAACGACTCCACAACCAGATCCTACTGTGGCTTGCTTTCGACAGATTGCGTTCAGAGCAGGAGCATCGTGGGCCCCATACAATGCATTAAATTAGCCCTGTATCCTTTATTTTTTATACCTGTTTGCTTAAAGCTTTGTCATTCGTAAAGTGGATTTAGGGCGTAAATGAGCACTATACGAATGGTAGATATTTTTAATTAACATCGTACTGGAACAGCAAGACGGACTATTGACAACGGTCCGAGATCAATCCTTTAAGGGAAAGATCCGAGGACAACACCTCGTAATTTTGAACCACGGTCAGATGACGAAGCAGCACCTGAGCTGGCACAGCACTCTCCAAACTTCCACACCAACCCAACGTGAGGACTTTCGGCCACGACAGATTTAAGGTGCACCAGTAGCCTATACACCATACGCTTACAAACATCCCTGCCCGGATTCGAACCAGGAACCT
Organism: Metellina segmentata; assembly: GCA_947359465.1. NCBI lineage: Eukaryota > Metazoa > Arthropoda > Arachnida > Araneae > Tetragnathidae > Metellina > Metellina segmentata. The sequence goes on along the minus strand of OX375880.1, from coordinate 124,698,652 downwards.
TACGAACTAGAGGCTAACACCTTAACCACAATACCGGTTGGTCGGCAAAGATATAAGGACAACGCCACGTAATTTTGAACCACGGTGTTGTTTTTACTTTGGTATTGATCCCGGACGTCGCCAATGACCCGTGTGTTACTCTCAGTGTGACGTTAAATTAAAAAAAAAAACTTCTACCTACGGTTACACTTTGACCGCGGTCTTACGTTTGGGTGGATCTACGGTAGAAAAGAGTTGCATGTGGACCGACTGGGCGAGTCCGTTTCAGCAAACTGCAAAAACTACCCATCTGGGACAGCAAGGACGGTGAAGACCCAAATAGGTAGGTATTTTAATCAACGTCGGCAACACAACGGGCTCTTGACTAAAGTCCGAGATCAATCCCAACGGGAAAGATCCGAGCGCCCAGGACATCTCATTCATTAATTGGCCGGTGACTGCTTCATTTGCATAACGAGTCAGCCCAATCAGAGGAAAACTTTTCGGAAAGGTACGCTCTACGTTAATTAACGAAAGATTAATGGGATCGGTGTACAGCAACAACCCATCCCCAAACAGGGCCGACCAGCCTCCTCTCTGGGCCGGAATCAATTTTATCAGGGAGAGCACCTGCTGGCCGTGCGTCTCCGCTTTGGGATTAATTTGGACGGAAAATGGGGTTCCCCGACCGAGCCTATTAATCCGAGTTTGTTTTCCCAAAACGTTCGTCTGAAGGTTAATGAATAGGTTCGGGGTTGAGGCGTTTTAATTGCTTCAATGGCTTCATTAGTGTGCTCCCTGGAACCGCTTAGAGCCCCTATTAAGGGGTAAATCGCGAGGATAATGGTGCCATAGAGGAAGAGCGAATTCATTTACTCGCATCCTGCCAGGTGGTTTGGAGGGGTGGCCCAGTGAGTATGTCCACTATGACAGCAGCCTTCGAGTTGTAGCCGGCTTAGGTTTGATTCCTGTCAGGTGCATTCCTCCCAGGGTGTATTTCTCTCTTCTGTATCAGTAAACATTTCATTGCGCGTCTATCACTTGATAGTGTATGCCTCGTCTGGCGTTGCAACGTGGTCAAAATTGCGCCATAAAACCGAAATCAACAAACCAAGTGGTTTGGAGGGGATATCTCCACCCTTCTTATCTCTGACCCATTGTGATATTGACGAGATTTCTCGTCATCTTGATATTGATGTTTCGATGGTGGAGAAATCAATAGCTGGTCAGTTTGTTTTCACTAACGACGACGTATCTCATCCATTAACCCTCCTGGTTAGTTGTTTCAAAGAAGCCTTTAGCAAAATGGACCTGAACGAAATATCTCGTCGAAACCACTTGGAGGGTTCTGGTCAGCATTGCAAATGACGAGATAACTCGTTGAATCATTCGCCAGAACGGTTAAGTAATACAATTGAATTGTGACATTTGCGTTGGCGGTTGTTTCTGCACCTATCCCTCTGAGAGGCGCATATTCCCATACAAGTTTTTGTAGTTGCTTAATTCCTGGTCTAGAAAATGCTAGACCAGATCCGTATGTTCTCTGTAGCCTGAGAGGGTCTTCGTTTGGTCTTCCAAAGATTAATTAAAATGAGGTGGTCTGTCTTGTGGCCGCTTTACGTAAATATTAGGGCGTATCGAAAAACTCGAAATTTCTTAGATCTTTTTGCGGTAATGCGGAAAAGTTGTGAACTCCCATTATTAAAAAGCGTGTAAAATCTTAAAACTGTAAGTTGATTTCTTCTGTCACCTCAGTGAGCCGAAAGTTCCGAAAATTGGACTAAAAATTATTAAAATTAAAAAAATTATTAAATTATCACAGATTTTATCGATCGGTTTGGGGTAGTGCTTAAAAGTTACTATTTTTTAACAACAACCATAAAACATTTTAGATTCAATATCATCTGTCTTATAATCAACTGTCTTATTAATCTACATCATCTTAGGTTAATATCATCTGTCGCCTCATCGATACCAAATTTTGGAAAATGAAGGCAACATTTTAAATAACTGCACGTTACACTTACCTCATTTTAATGCGAACATAAACTTTATTTTACCTTTCAAACATACAAATGACAAAAGCATTGCTGCTTGTAATCATTTTTGGTCTCAAATTTTGACAGGTGTTTTCTGGATTCTTGTGTCGCTCTAATAAATCCATCCCTGTTCTGCGGCCCAACTGTTTTTCCGGAGGCTACAGTGACTAGTTTCACAATCCGCTCAACTGCTTGCGTGTGTGAAGGAAATTTAATAAAGTCCCAGCAGTCCACTGGCATACCGTCCTGTATCATCTTCAAAAGTTCATGAGAACTGATCTCTCTGAGAACTGGAGGCAATGTTACACAACAAGCTTGCCATTCAATGAGATCTACATAGTCTGTAGCTTCAAAGTTAACATCAGGCATAACGAATCTGCGAACACAATTTCCATCTGGGCTAATTTCCCTTGCCTTGATAATCCGTAGATCTGCAAGGGTCTTAATATGGCACCTCTCGTCAGTTAACATAGCTACAAGCATATTTTCTGGAGCCGCAAAGTAAGCGTTGCGAGAAATAACTGGTACGATTACGTCACGATACTTCTTAGGCAAGTGCCGAGATGAGCTGATGAAATGCCACAGGTGTCTAGCACCGTCCTTTATGGAATGATGAATCTTGATTCTGAACCATGAAGGTGCGTATTTTCTTAGAATGAATACAACCAAACCTAGCAACTCATTTGATGGGTCTGATGTAGATATATATAACCTCAGTGTTCGATTGGCAGTTGTTAGTCAGCGGGCCAAATTCAACTTTCCCGGTTAGCTAGATCTGAACAACAAACGCCAGAACTAATGGCGGTGCAAATGTCTAATAAGTATTTTTGATCTGAACTGAAGCTGGTAGGATCAATGTCTGGCAACTCGCATTCAATACTGTTAAAATGAACTATTGAAAGCTTTTTGCATCCAATGTCTCCGGTGTAATATGCGAGACCAGATGACTTGCCGTTTATGGACTCAAATAGGTGTCGTAATGGCAATTCATTAAAATGAAGTAAACAGATAATCCATTGGACTGGTCTCGGACGTTTCATTTCAAGCCTGTGAATTACACCACAGTGTACACTACAGTGCCGTCACACCCGAGAACAATAAGGTTGCTAAAATCATCCAATAAAGCACTTGTTACGTATTCGTAAATGCTATTAGATATATCAAGACTAGAACCACTTTCAGGTGTAACATGTCCCACGTACGTATAACCAGGCTCCGGTACAATACAGTAATGCGCTTCTACAAATGTACTTTGGAACTGCTTGTCGTCGAGTGTTTCTGATGTTAAAGTTTTGTTATGCCGTCCATCAAAATAAAGACCAGATAGAGTAAGATGATTTTCATTTGATTTTGAGATGAATTTTTTGTAAATTCTCGCTTTTTCCCTCCATATCTTATTTTTGTCTATGACGAGGCTGGTATCTGATTCCGATATTAAACCCAAATCTTGCATAACACTCGATGCAATAGCAAGCAAGTTTGTAAAGACCACACACTAATTGAAAGAAGGATACTGTTTGAAACGATTTAAACTGGTTGTGACTCGCATATGCATTTGGCGCAGGCCTACTGCACTTGAGAGTGATCACGTGATTTCTTGGTCTCTCCGATTTATTTCTCGGTGTGAAAATAGGGGTGTTCAACTTTTTTAGCAGTATGCCAAACCCAATCTGCCTCGATTTTGCATTGTGCAAGCAGAAAACAATTGCACAGAAAAATACCAAAATACGTCAAAATTTCCAAAATTCTATTCCGATGAGGCAACAGAAGATATTAACCTATAATTCTAAAAAATTTTATAGTGGTTGTTGTTGAAAAATAGTAACTTCTAAGCTCTATCCCAAACCGATCAATGAAATCTGTGATTATTTATTAATTTTTGTTTTTTAATAATTTATACAATTTTCGGAATTTTCGGCCCCCTGAGGCGACACAAGAAATCAACCTACAGTTTTTCGATTTTGCACACCTTTAATGATGAAAGTTCACAACTTTTCCGCACCACCGCAAAAAGATTTAAGAAAATTCGATGTATTCGATACGCTCTAGTGCACATACTTCTAAGTCTCGCCAAAGAAGTTTGCACTGCACGCACACACACCGAGAAAACCGGAGCTGCTCTGATTCAATGTAAAGAAATGGAGGATTTTTGACTCTTCGCCCCGTCCATACACTGACTTTGAAGTTGAACTCGACTGGTCGGTTGCCGGAATTATGCATTCTGGTGGTGATAGGAGTTCCTTGTTGACCTCCACTAGTCATTTTCTACCAGGATAACTCAGCTGTTCGAAAGTAATGAACACTCCCAATTAATAAAAAAATAATAACAGTTATTGTGACGCTCAGAGGCTCACATCCCCAAATGTTATGTAGGGTAAAGCAAAACCTATACTACTCATAAATAAGTTGCACTCAGTGGGTTAAAATGGATTCTGAAAGAACAACTTTGCGAAGATCGAACCCAGACCCTATATTGGATGGCCGATGGTTCTTTCCGGCCAACGTTCCTCAGCGTGTTGGCCGAAGAAGCTCAAACACGTGCTTTTTAACATTTTTCTACGGTGCAATTACAAACATTTGTGCAGGATACCTGTCCAAATGTTTATCAGACATAATATGTCTGATAAACACTTGGATAAACTAGGCAACATATTATGTTGTCCTAGCTCGAACCAATTCGTCTGGGAATCAACAAGTTCGATTGGGTGGAGTCAGGAGACAATTATGACAGTACTTGTACAAGATACATCTCTGTTATGCGGAAATGTAACTCTTACCCCCAAATCAAACGGGCAGCAGTGGGTTATCTGGGGGGAAAGAGGGAACACAAAAAATATGAAAGTTCAAAGTACCCTACACGAAGCGATGGAGGAGAAACGAGCGAAAATCTAAGTATGCTTTTACCCTGACCTGGTGCTGACTATCCTATGGGATGTGGTGAAAGATGAACCTATGGCTTTAAGAGTTCCGTGATCCGGGCAAAAGGATCTGCAGTACCAGGGGCCATCTGCATCCCAAACCAAGTAACGACGGAGCATAAACGCGTTTCAAACGTTTACAACCCTATACGTTTACGACGCTGTACGTTTACGACATTGTACGTTTACGACTCTGTACGTTGACTACTTTGTACCTTTACGAATGGCAAAATCGGAGTGCCTAGACCACGTCCCCGCTGGTTGCCAAAGAGAGAAGGCTGGTTGCCCCATCAGCTGAACGAGCGGTATCCGGGCAAAAACTGGTCAAAGTTCCCCGTAACTCCTTGAGCAGTTAGTCTCACTTTGGAGCTATGCTTAAATTGAATAAGCTGGTTCCACCCATGTATCCTGTTTATCTAATGCTGGCGATGAAGCATTTGAGTGTGCGTTCCACGGAGGCGGTCTCGGGTTTCTGATATCCCTTTTCCCTTCCTCCGGAACATGTCTTCTCTATTTTACTATTCGAGGACCTCTCTATCCGTATGGGTAATGCCCTATGTCCAACCAAGTGAGGTGCAGGGGAGAGTGCTGTCTCCAAGTTAGCAGTAGTAGTCTGAACCTGGCAACCGTTTCCCGTTGAGTCCCTCTCCAAGACATTCGTGGAAGTGAGAGATTTCGTCTCAAATTCTTTCTGCTGGATCATTTTAGTACATAGTTTTCAAGGCTGACAAGTTCAGGCGTTGAAAAATTTCCTCTGAATTTAAAAAGCTCCTCTTTATGGCCAATAGTCTGCTTTTCTATTTCTTGCGAGACAATAATATGCTGTCACTCGCGGTATAGATGTTTTGAGTTAGGTATTATAACCCTCTTAGCAACTTATCTTCACGAGGAAAGTCTGCCCTGTAGGAATCAGCCGCTAATACAAAAAAAAAATGTTCTGCATTGCCAATTTTTGAGCAGAAGCAAATTGTTTTTCCTACTTGAATCTTCATTCGCTGTGGATTCATAGCGCAATTTTATCTCGCCTTGGTATCGTGCTATTAGCAAATTGACGACGTCTTGATGGACGAAATATTGAAATATTGAAACCAATTGAAAGGCTGGTCATGTCTCAAGAATCCACGGAGAATTGTTCATTGCAAGACAGTGCTCAAAGAGCGGAGTTAGAATTCAAAAGAATGACAGCGTTCCGGAAGGAATAAAAAGACAAGTTGTTGAACGCCACGAAAAGTGCCTCGATTTCCTGTTCAAAATTAAATTTACCTTCATGGTGGTAATCGTGACAAGGTATCTCGTCACTAAAACAACTTTTTCTATTTTGTACAAGATATCTAGTCAGTAAAAGAAAACGTGATCACGATAATTAGAACGAAATTGACCAGATCTTGATCTTCATTCGAACACCAGCAATCTACTCATGTCGAGCTATCATTAAGAAAATTGGCCAGGTCTTGATTAGCGAGGTATCTCGTCAGAACTACAGGAGGATATAAGGCTACAACAAGGAAAAAAACATAGTCCAAAAGTCGATGTTAAGAAAATAATATCAGCTCCATGCGAGATTTTTGAGAAAGACATTTTTGTAATGGACGAATTAAGAGTAATACTTATGTGAAAAATGAGTGCTCAATGAAATAACGTGACATGCATTCATTTCTTAAAGGTCAGGTGAGTAGCTTGACCGTGTTTGGAAAACCCCAAAATCCATTATAATCCGTAAACTTCTGGTCGGTACAACCGTATTTACCCATATTAGAGGTTTTTTTGACGAGGTATCTCGTCATTAACAAGACGGACCCTATCTGGATGAACAAGACATCTAATCATCTGAAGAAAGTGAAATAAATTTTGATCGAATCCCATGAAAAGATGGGCAGTATCATGTTGACGAGGTATTTGGTCATTAGCAAAATCGGTCAGATCTTGATGAATGAGACACCTCGTCTGAAACCATCTGGAGGATGAATAGTGACAATTCCAGCTTTCAGGAAATAAAGGATTGAAAATGTAAGTTGTTACAAACTATACTAATCGTACCTCTATTGCCTCGATCTTTGTCAAAGAACTTTTACAGTGTGACACCAGCAAACACAAACTCCTTTATTCCACGTGCCGCCGAATGGAATTTTCAAGAAAAAATGCCCCATTTGTCTTAAATTAAATTAGTTACGAATGCCGTAATAATTTAATTTACCATCCTCTCATGTTGATGATGAAATTCGAAAATATCGCATACCAGGTGCAGCAATGCCACAAGTAAAACTTATTCAACACTAAGTGCAAGACTAATTCGGCAAAAATTCGCCCTTTTTACAAAAACGAATGAACAGGGATATATTCGTAATCACTTCAAAACTTAAAATCAACTTCTGTAGTAGTCACATTAGAAAAAAAACTTTCATCAGAAGTGCGAGGAATATGAAATGGACTTTATGGATGGATACATCATGTATGCATATTACGTCCGAAGTAAATTGTAGAAGCGAAGAAGTTAAAATGATATTCAAAATTATTTTCCGTACACTTAAATAATGCTAGTATTTTGTTAGGAAAAAAAATGGATTAGTCTGACCACTTTTCAATTGGCATATAATTAAATTCAGCCAGATCAACGCCGGGTCATTCTGCTAGGGTGTAAAGGCCGCGATAGTCAAATGAAAACCAAATAGCTTGGAGAAGACTTAAGAAAAGAAGACAGACAGAGAGGAGGGGAGTTCTGTTACACTTCTGCTCCGGGGTATGTCCCGTTTATCATATCCCTTGTGGGTGGGCCCTGTTCACAGTGGATTACTCGCAATTCCGCGTTGGAATCTGTTATTAGATTTCCACGACAACAAGTCCTGTCAAATGCCCAAAGAAAACCTATCCTGGCGGCGATGCATTATTCACTGAAGCGATCCCAACGCATCCCTCGATCGATATATTTAAAATGCGTAACACTCCAATCCCACAAAAATGGAAGACCTGTTTATGTATTCTACACCCAACAAAACGTCCTGCAAAGGGAAAAGCAAAAAGAGAGAAAATATCTGCTCGGTTTAAATTTTAACGCAAACAAAAACCTTCCCGCGGTCTTTTCCAGAATTGATGACGAAGGCTTGATACTGTCCTTCCCTACCCACACATCGGGGTCTATTTACTCTTTGGGGTAATATGCAGCGCCATCTGGAGGTTTCGTGCGACGGCGTTGTGTGGCCATGCATCTTCCTGTTTGAGTGCACAGCCAACACCTTTAGCTGAATGGGAGAAGCGCATCTAAAGAATTGAGGAAATTTATATTTGAGGGGATTTTTAAAGAGGGTCGCAGCAAACTGGATATTTGTCATGCGTTCTGTTTTTTCCTGCGTATCGAAACGGTTTGGGAGGTACCCCGGGAGGTGAGGTACCCTGGTAGTATTGTTCCCTAAAACTGAATGGGCTGAAATCTTTTTATAGATCTTGATGAGCAAAAATAACGTGTCACTCGGAATATATGCTACTACCGAAACAGAATTTATTCCTCGTTTGAAATGTATGAAGGATGTGATGGGAGTGTTATGCAATGTTAGATTCGATATATCAAATTTCCATTCAGCTAATGTTATAAAAACTGCGTAAAACGAAAGATTGTTATACAAACCATGCCAAAAATTTAAATACAGTGCAAGTCCACTTGCAGCTTGAGTGTAATCCACAAGAGTTTCCCAATAGCAGAACAGCTTTCTTCAATTCGGAATTGTCCAAGTGAACAGTCCACTATGAGATTTTGATTTCGAGTAGCAGATGGATCAACGCCAGCAGGCTCTCTTCGCACAAGCAGATCACGAGACTGATTATTCTGTGTTGCACACCTCTGTTGCAGGCAACGCTTTGATGCCAGTCCTGCGTGTGAAAGATATGGCTTGTACGCTTTTGATGCGTGCACCGTAACACCTGAACATTGAATTGAATCCATGTGACGGAGATTTGAGCACGGAAAGATTCAGCCGAAGACAGAACGCCCGGTGATACGTCCAATGTCATCGTTTCTCCTCGGAATACAAGTTTTTGTAACAAGCAATAAAATAATAAAAAAAACGTCTATTCAGAAGACACGCGAGACTAAAATTTTAAAATTTATTTAGATGGACGGCAATTATGTCAGTTCTAAAGCAGTCACCGTTCTTCTTAGACGATCAGAACAGTTCAAGTATACAATCTTCCATATAGTCCAGTTTATATATCTAACTTTAACTCTTTAAGTGATTTTGACGAAATGCATCGTTCAAAAAGATTTTACCAAATTTCACTAATGACGGTACTCGTCATCGATATATTGCCTTCTTTTGCTGATCACGAGATCAAGATCTGGCAATTTTGTCTTCTAATAGCGAGTTATGTCGTCCATCAAAAATCTGGTCGCTTTTGTTGATAACGAGATATCTCCTACATATAACCAACAGGAGAGAGAAAGGATTAAAGTTAACAATGCACTGATGGTTTATAAAATAAGTGAGTATTTTATTAGCGTCCTTCTAAGTAACAAAACGGGATATTGACAACGGTCCGAGCACCCCACTCTCCAAACTTTCACACCTTGTCAACGTGGCAAAACTAACGAGATCTTGAACAAAACATCTTCAGAAAATTGACTAGATCTTGTCATGATCAATAATCTTCAATATCTTGTTTACATCTTGTTATTAGTAAAATTGACTAGATCTCGATGTGCAAACGATCTCATCGAAGCCACTTGGAGGGTTAACCATTTGTGTCCTACGACAATCTGTGCTTGCAACGATGTCCGACGGAAATGCATGTAGTTCAATGCCTTACACCCAGATGTCACTTGCATGCATTTTGAAATAGAATAGATACTAATATTAGTAATTTCTCCAGTGCTGCCCCAACTGATGCATCTCTTGGCGAAGAATGCCGCGGTGGCCCTGTTGGATGAGTAACGGATTAGCAACCGGAGGGTCGAATCAAATAAACACCGTTGTGTACAAAGGGTACATTAAATCTGTCGTAGCCTCAAATGTTCTCACTTTGGCGTGGAAGTTTGGAGAGTATGGTTCCAGCTCAAGTGTTGTCCTCTGACCGTAGTTCAAAATGACGTTGTCCTCGGAATATGACTTTGGTATTGATCCCGTACAGTCGCCAATAGCTGTGTTACTCCAGTGCAACGTGAATTAATATACATACACACCCAGAAAAATAATTTCTGTCCTCGGTAGACTTACGTAGAAAAGATTGACCGTGTTCTGCATTCGAGGTAAACGGAGTGAAAATTTTGACTTTTGGAAAGGTTTGTGTTTGCTCTTTATTTAGAATATTCTACCTACTCAACAATATTGCAACACAATTGATATCATCATGCTTTAAGTATTTTCCATGCAAATGGTCTTAAAAAATCTTTATGGGTTGATTTTATAAAATGTTTTATATACTGTCTTGTGACAATATTGAATTAAACTTTGTTTCTGTTGTTTGGTAGAAAAAAACTAGCTAACTGTTGATTTAGTTGCTAGTGCTGTACTTGTACTAAGTACCAGATACCAATGCTGTGTGATTGAAAATTCCCTTCAAGGATTGTACGGTGTTCCAAAATAGACACATTTTTTTTACCAGCGAATTACTCTCGTTCCTGCAACTGCGAGAGTGACAAGAGAACTGTTATTTTGGGCGCGTTGGGAAATTTTCCATTTTTTTATAACTAGTTATTCGAAACGTGTTTTTCGAGTTCCTTGACGGAGCATTGCACGAATTTCTCCATTTCTAAGATGCTTCTTATGAAGACAGTAGAAACGGAGGAGGAAATCTCAAAGATGGTTTTGCGAACACTAACCACAACTTTAATAGGCGAATTTGAGCGTTTGCACCACCTACCTGCACCCCTCCGACATGAACTGAGCCAGTATCATATTGCTGGCGATGCAAGTACTCAAATATCTCTGACGGCTGTTACGTTATCAAATAGATGAGTACGCCGTGTCCCGGATATTTGGGCTCTTAATGTCGAAGTAAGTTGAATCACGTATGCCTCGTTTCATTTTCAACCAAAATGTACCGTAGAGCATTCTATACCACCTTTCGAGTGTTTTCGAAATGGAATCAACATACACTTAGTTGGATTGTTGTTTTGGGGTTTTATGACACAAGGGCCATTTCGTGGCAAGCAGCGCCAACCACACGACTGCGTCAAGTAAGAAGTCGGGAGAGGAGGAATTGGGACTTGCATGAAATCAGAAAAAGGTTGCTTTTTAGCGTATACCGGTGAGTGCTAACTTCGTGTTTAGTAGACAGAAATTCTCATGGGAAAAGATCACCAAAATTCGGCATAAATCTAGGTAAAACAATCCATGACAGTTGTTACTGGTGTGGCGTTTTGGCACCACAGCACCTGCAACACTGAAACATATCAAATCCCACACGTGCGAGTTCCCTTTTATAATTTTGTAACCGTTAGAAAGTGAACAGGTGCAAAGAGTCGGACGCCGACTCTACGAGATTTAATGCCTTCATGGCCTAAATTATTACCAAACCATACACACGTCTTTTTTTTTTTTTTGGGGGGGGGGGGTCGTCTTTTTCTCTTTTCTGGCAGCACAAGATGATATGGTTGTCGAAAATGTCTTTTTTTCTAGACTTCACACTGGTATGAAACATTGCTATCGTCATTCGATACGATTTTGGATTCTATAAATGCTGAAATGGAATTGCGTGAATTGAAATGAGAAAAGTGCGATATTAGACACTATGGGATCTATTTCAATTTTCAATAGGGAGGGTTTTTCTCTTCGGGTTTGATCTCGGATTGTCAGCAATTACCCGTTGTGTTGTTCCAGTGCGATGTTGATAAAAATACCACACCAAGTAGTTTACGACGAGTATTTCGTCTATCCAGGTCTGATCAAATTTTGATAATGGACGGGATATCTCTTCATTAAGTAATTGCCTTCTTTTCATGATTTCAAGATAAAGACACTGCCTCTTCTTTTACTTAACTATCCATCAAAAATCGGGTAGGTTTTCAAATGACGAGATATCTTTTGAGCAACCCAGGTGTCCCTTTTTACTTCCTCCCGTCCATAGGACAGGTAAAAGTGGATTTTCATGGACACACTGTGGAAAAGTGGTTAATTCCTGTCATAAGCAAAACCAGTCAGATCTTGATGGATCTATTTAACAACGCTTAGAGGGTGTCGTTGTGTCTTCCGAATCCACGGAGAACTGTCCGTTTATTTGCAAGACAATGCTCAAATAGCGGAACATAAGTTGTTAAAGGTCTAATGAAATTGTCTAGATTTCCCTGAAGAAATGCGTTTTAAAGGTACAACAGGTAGTAAAAACCAAACAGTGTGCAGTAGACTACGCTAAGAAAGATAACAATCAGGATCACCTTGGAAAAATAAATCTAACAGACAAATGAGATTTTTGTTTTATTTGGAAGGCGAGATATATGTGTTTTGTTACAGGTACACTTCTACTCCTATGTATGTTCCGTTTATCGTTCCCATGAGGACCGGCACTGCTCAGTGGGTTATTCCAACAATTCCGAATCTATAAATATTATATTTGATCATCATTCGCATTATTCTATATAATGTAAACGCATCTCTTAGTCGCTCGATTTAAAACGTACGAATACATTATTTCGAAAAATGGAAGTCCCTTTTACGTATTCCGACCCAACCTAACAAAACGTCCCGCAAAAGGCACAATGAGAAAACAACTCACAAACCCAAACCACCCCGCGGTCTTCTCCAGAATTGATGACGAGACTTGATACTTATTCTTATCTGGTATTTCCTTCAGCGGGGTTTATATTTGGGACAGTTGTGCAGCGCCATCTGGAGGTTTCGTGAAAAGGCGACGTGTCCACGCGTCTTCCTTTTCGAGTGCAACAACTTTTTCTGGATGGGAGAACTGGATCAAAATAATCAAGGAATTTGAAGGGAAGTTTAAAGAGAAGGGCGCAGCGAACGGAATATTTGCCCCACGTTTAGTTTTTTTCTGCAAAACGAGCTGGTATGGAGGTGGTCCTCTCCGGTTTTACTGTTCCCGTAAACAAAATGGGGTGATATCTGTTTGCAGCGTGAAGGAAACGAAGGTGAAATTTAAGCTTCCTCATTCTTTCCACGTGTAAGTGCATTAGTGGTTTGATAGTAAAGGCATGCGACGAGCATTCCATTTGAAATTCCCAATGTGTTACCACACATTTCAATCCACAAGTACTGCTTCGCCAATTCCTTAGTAGAACACGACACCGATTACACCAACCCTTCAAGTGACTTTGACATCATAAAGATCTGACTAATTTGGCTGATGATGATTTGTAGGAAACTATTGGTAAATCCCCACAATAGAAGGGAATACATTGAGATAAAAAATATTCACACAAATATATTTAACTACACTTGACAAGCATTGTTTTAATACATAGTGGGGAAACGTAGAATCAAGGTTCCCTTACATGAACAATAAATTCGGAATGGGCACACTTCCGCTCAACACTTAGTCGATAAACTAAATGCAATAGTTAAGTGAAAAAGAAGTAGTATTCAGTAAACCAATGGTACTTACGCACACATTTATAACCGTTTTCGTGGTCGTCTCGATGAAAGAGTAAGTCCTTAGTAAAATGGGCCAGTTCTTGATGAACGATGTATCTCACTATTTATACTAAAATCATAAAATTTTGATCTCGTCATCCCTAACAACATCTGTAAAATCTTAGCAAGCAATCGGTCAGATCTTGACGGACGAGATATCTTATTCAAACCACTTGTAGCGATACTATTGTCTTGGTAACCTTTTTAGCACTGAATTCAAACATGACACTGAATATCAAAATGGAATTTAAATGCCCATCTTAGGGTGTAAAAATAACAATAAAGAATTTCAAGCAAGTCGAGAAATTTCTTTAGCATTCATCTTTTATATTATAGTGCTAATCGGCTAACCAATCACCTTTAATGAAGTCCATTGAAGTAAGCATCAAGAGAAGGTTTTAAGAATAAAAGATAAAGTGAAAAGGAAAATGATAAAATGTTCTTTGTGAAAGACCTACATTGAGAACGTTCGGTCATTTTTGATAATCCTCATGAACCCGGCGCAGTAGTAGACTTGAACTGATTGTGTTAGCATTTTTATTTAACGTCGTACTAAAGTACTTGAGCTGATATGTAGACTGTTTGAGTAGGTAGATATTTTAATTAACGGTTACACTGGAACAATACAACGGGGATCAATCCCCAAAGATCCGGAAGACAACACCTCGTAAGTTTGAACAGCGGTCAGATGCCGAGGCAACACCTGAGCTGGCACCCCTCTCTTCGAGCTTCCACACCATGCCAACGTGAAGACATTTGTGGCCACGACAGATTTAAAGTGCCCCTGTACAGGACGGTCTTTGGCTGGATTTGAACTCGCACCCTTCCGTTTGCCAATCCGTTTCTCTTCCAAACGCGAACGAAAGATCGGAGAGAAGAGAAGCTCTTCCTCGAACTGTCTTCCTTCTCTTCCGGGAAAGGAAGTGCTCGATTGAAACAAGGACCCCAACGAAGACAAAGCGATTCGTCTTCACCATCTGTTGACGCTCGACTTCAATGCCCTTCACCCTCACCATTAAAACGAGCGATTGAAGCAACCACTGAATAGAGGCAGTGGGTGGAGTTGTTTGGAGTCTGGACTAATCGAGCAGTGGGTGGGGTGAGGGAGACTTCAATGTGGGTGCTCGTCGGCGTAATCAGGTTGCTTTTAATTGCGAAGATGTCTCTTTTATGCTGTCTCGGATTTCGGAATGAGTTGCGAAAAGGAGTTTTGGCAAAAGAGCGTTCTCCTTTGGGCTTTTAACTTTGGCGTGATGTGGAGGTTTGGAGAGTGGGGTGCCAGCTCAGTTGTTGTCATCGTCATTTGACTGTGGTTCAAATGCCGAGGTGCTGTTCTCGGAATTTACCTTCTGGAATAAATCGGGGACAATCCACTTATGGCTCGTGTTGCTTCAGTGCCAAATAAACTCAACTACCCAATGATAACATGCACCAGGCGTAAAAACTTTCTTAACCCAAGAGAAACGGAATTATTTGGATATGACTCGCAACCCTCCAGCTGCTAATCCATTACTCTTCCAACCAGGTTACCGCGGTTCTTTCTTTTGTAATCACGGCGTTCCAGGGATACCCAAGCCATCTCTTTCTGCTTTCATTCCCCACTACACCAATCCCTTTTCCCGTCATTCCACGGACCGTCACCAATAGCCCGTTGTGTTGGTCCAGTGCGAAGTTCATTAAAATACCTACCTACTCTCTTTTCGCATTTCTTATTTGAAGTTATTTTTCATTGAAGATATTTTGGCTAAAAGTAACGCGACTGCGCCACAAAACCCGCAAAATAAACACGTTAATGCTTTCTTTTCTAGAGTTAGGGTGCATTGTATTTTTCTGAATGCGTGCATGAAACAGTAGCTAACGCAAAACGACCTGATTTGGTGATGTAGATAGCATGCAGAACACTACTTTCAAAGTGTAACCTTGATAAGCTTCCCGGTGATTCATATACGCATCGAAAACTGCGGGCCAACCTTTATAGTAAGAAGTTCCATACTGTCTCTCTCACTTCGATCTGCATTCTCCTCGGAGTAATAGAACAGTTTGGTCTCGTCGTTAGCAAAATCAGCCAGATGTTGAACGAGTCCAAACGCAGGGTTTTAGAAGTACTGGCTTTGATTTCAAATTGAACTAAAATATCTTTTCTCGTATTTATAACTCCGTTGCTCGTGTGATCATATATTATTTCGGAAAGGTTCTTCCATAGTCATTTGGTGTTTGGCGAGACACAATTGGACCGTTGGAGTAAAGGTGGATTCCACTACCACCGATGACAGAAGAAGTCATTATTACAAATAAGTTTTCTCATTTCACAAAAGCCAAATATAAGGTCACTGCTTCTTTTTTATAAACAATCGAGAAACCCAATTGCAAGGTTTCTCTGTCAGGAAGATTAAAAAAAAATGCTGAAAAATCAATGAATATATTAAAAATTCATAGGAAAACGAGTGGTAATTATAACAGCATAGAAATTTGAAGATAACTTTATTTACCTCAGCAGTTATCAGATATCAAGAGAAGATACTTTTGAAAATAATACTTGATGCGAATCTGCATGCATAGGAAGTCGATACAAATGAAGCATTCAGAACCAAGTACAGTTAAAATGAATAACCATACCAGTCAATATTTCAGTACCTCTAAATGCAATTGTTTCAGGTTGTTGACAATTGTTTTCGTAAGAATCATAACACTGTAAGGAATATAGCTAAATTAAATGTTGCTAGAGTTCTAACTGTTTCGTAATGTGGTTTTGAGTCATCAGAAATATTGATAAGTGTCATTTCAATAAAAGTTTAATCAGTTAAATTACATTTAAAGGTTCTTGATCTATGGCTAGCTTGTCTATATACAAATCGCAATAGAATACAGGTATATATCATTTACACATCATTACAGGCGTGGTTAGAGGTTGTTATATATATGTATAAAATTAAACTTGCATTGGAGCAAGGAAACGAGCTATTGGCAACAGTCCAGGATTAACCCCGAATGGAAAGATAGGAGGACAACACCACGTAATTTTGAACCACGGTCAGATGACGTGGATAATTCCTACCCTGGCATCCCACTCTCCAAACTTAGACACCACGTCAACGTGAAGACATTTGAGACCAGGAAGATTTAACGTGCACCATCTCCCCTTGTACACGACGGTCTTTGGTTGAATTCGATCTTGCAACACTCCGGAAAAACATTTTGAAAAGAATTTAAGACTCTGCGATCGCTGAAAATGTAATGCTTCCAATAACCCACCGAACACTTGATGGGGGTCTAACAGACAGCCAAAGAAACTCACGAAAAAATAACGAATCTATATAATGTAATGTATAATAATAATATATGTTCGATTTTGTGTTTGTGCATTTGTACATGCATCACATGAATTTTAATCCATATATTTGAGTACAATGTGCTTTATTTTATACATTATATATTAGTTTAGTGACTGCAATATTACACATTTCTTTATTTTCATTTATATCCCTATATTTCTTTATTTTCATTTCATTTTTGATAAGCCCTAATAAAACATCTAACAATCCGTATTAAATAAACCCTAATTTGGTAGTTTCGGAAAATCTGGAATGTATGTTGAGTATTACGATTACATGGATTGTTTTACCAGTGCTGCTAAAAAGCAAGCATTTTTACAAAAAATTATTTTTTATGGGATTTTAATTCTGATACTTCATTTATTTCGTATATATTTTCACGTCAGCCGAACAGACGATATTTTTCAACGAACTGGAACGGAACAGAAACTCGCGTTGGTTGTTCACGTGCAGTGATATTTTCCGTTTCTTCGTTTTTTTGTACGTTGTGAAAGTTTTGTGCACTTTTAGTTGTAGCAACTGTGTGAGATCAAGAGTTAAAAAATAATAATCACAAATATCTTTAGTTCAACGTTTCACCTGACAAATTTTATTTTGTTTCATTTCGCTGTTTACTGTTTTAAAAATTTACTATTTTAACATAAATTGCATTTAATTTTCATCACACGCACCACCACCACAAATTATTCGATTTAAAGTCACAGGTAAGTCGGAATAAAACTAATTTTAATTGTAGTTTTGCCGTTATTCAAAAAAATAACACTACAAATTTTCAAACTAGGACTTTTGAAATATTGAAAATAGTTTTGTCATATGACAGTCTGTCAAGGAGGATAATTTTACGAGTTGAAGCTCTATTTTCATAACTCCTTCAGTTAATGGTCCCTGGTACAAATATTTAGGAGTGTACAAATCTCCCAAATCCAAGGAATCCCAGTAATATTTTCTTCGACGTGGGATATACTGTCTCTTTGGTATACAAGTCATCCAAAGTTTGTCCTCCAAGCGATCTTCTCTCTTTTCCGTCCCCTACCCTCTATTTCATGACTTTTGCTTATGGTTGTTTGTCCTGTGTTTGGCCAAACGTGGTCCGTCCAGCATCAAACCCCAAAACACCCCAACTATTCCAGTGGTGAGGAAAAGCTGCTTATGAGTTGGTGGGTTATAGAGCACATGGCACCTCGAAGGGACCTTAATCTCCAGTGTTGACAGTTGACGCGTAAAAAAATGAAGTTTCTTATTGTAGAAGATATTGAAGTAACAGAAAGCATGAGAACTTTACGCGTATGATGATTAGGCACTATTGGGTGTGAATAGTTCCATGAGGATGATGATCTTTTTTCTAGCGTGAAGTTGGCTTGATGATATGTGTTCGTAACAAAGGACACGCCTCCGACAGAGTTGAGAATGTTGATCATTTCTTTGAATGGGAGAAGGGCTGTTCTGCAAGGCCCTCCAATGAGAAGTAGTGGGGTACGACTTCTGGCTGTTTAGGGATGGAGATGATTTGATTACAGTTGGGTGTTGCTAACGGTTTTATTTGTGGTTGTGTGTTAGCGTAAGTAACATTAAGCTGAGTTTGCTTGGCAGGAACTTTGGGTTTAGGGCAGGGGGTATTACGGGGGGAACGTTTTGCAATCTATCCAAGATGCAATGTGTCCAGTTTCAAACATGGCAAATGCATATCCTTCCAACGGATTCAATTCCAAGGAAAGAGGAATAAAATTGTTCTAAGGAATTATAATCTAAAAAAGTACTAATAGAATCGTTCCAAAGAACAATTCTATTTTGCGAAAGGACCAACCGTTGTAAAGAAAGATTTTGTTCACAGTAAAGGACAATAGAAATTTTTTTTCTAATAGTTTAAAGAATCTATGGGTTCTGTAGATATATGGGGCTTTTTAAGTCACTAAGGGTAGGTTGTGGGGAGAAGTATCGGTAACTACATGTCTAATCTCACGACGCTCAGAGTTGAAAGCTATAAAGAAATAAGTGATATGTACTAAAACGATTCAATATATATTTAGGCATCATTTATCTTACTAAAACAGTGGTTTTGTTGTTTGATGTCCCAGTAAAGGTTGAGATCACGCTAAATATACAGTTGATTGAGGAATAAACCTGTTGAAATTAGTGCTTCAAATGAGATTACCATTTCCCTAGACTCGCCGTACAAGGTTTCAAGGGGCCGGCCGTCGGGGCTCAGAGTGGGTATGTCCACTGCTCTACCAACCTTCGAGTTGGCAGTTCTATTCCTGTCAAGTGAATTCCTCCCTCGGTGTATTGCTCTCTTCTGTTTCAACATAGCTTTCATTGTGTGTATGTCTGTTACTCGATATTGTAAGTCGCGTGTCTGACGCAAAATATGGCGCCATAAATTCTGAACCAACCAACCTTAGTTTTAGAGTTCGGAATCATCATTAGAGCATTTTACGTTCCTTCGCATTGTTTTGAGTTCGAAATGTTCACTTCTGTAGCCTATTCATTCTTGAGGAGAAACAATTTCCCCACAAGTTCTTCACCCACCAACGATATTTAGCTTTAATTCATCACATTTTCCTTTATTAAAGAAATTGGATGGGCACATTTCCGTTTTACAATCAGAACACTGCAACCTATCTACGAAAATATGAATTAAAAGTTTGATTTATATCAAAAATATCTGAGTCCTTGACAAGCCTTTTGGTGCAAACATCGTATACTAATAGGTAGTTTAATTAAGTTTGATTGTTTGAACTGTCTGCACACTTAAGTGCACAACACAACACAAACCACTAAAACAAACTCAAATACATTCAAAGCAGCAGTTAAATACATACCCACAGCATACCATTTGACTGCTGCTTAAATTTCGATCGTGAAGTCCTTCTGAAAAAACCTATCCGGAAATTTCGATTATATAAAAAATTCACATCGCTATTAAAAGGCTGAGAACAATTGAACTTTCGTCCAAGATTCTCGAAGGCGGTATTTAAACAAAACCCAATCAACATAGAAACAGGAAAATGGCTATAAAATAAAATGATTCAGAAATTTGAGTGGTACTTTCAATTGAAAGTTGAGCGTAGAATATTTAACAGCAGATAATGCTTTCAACTCAGTCTGAATGATGTCTTAAAAAGCGAATATATAAGTTAAGGTAAGATTTGGGGAAAAGGTGCTTCACGACACTTAAAACAATATTAGTGATACCCGGGTAGGCAGTTATTTTGATCATGGACGGACTAGATCAACACAACGGGCTATTGGCGACGATCCGGGTAATTGGTAAATTTTTAATTAACGTCGTACTAGAGCAACAAAACGGGCTTTTGACAACGGTCCGGAATCATTACCTAAGAGAAAGATCCGAGGACAACACCACGTCATTTTGAGCCACAGTAACATGACTAGGCTAACACCTGATCTGGCACCCCACTCTCCAAACATCCACACCAATCCAACATAAGGACCTTCGGCCAAGACCGATTTATTTGCACCAGCTGGATTCAAACCAGGAACCAGCTGATCTAGATGTTAATACCTTAACCACCAGACCGGACAATGGTCCGGGATCAATCATAAAGGAAAATGCGCGAGGTCAAAACCACGTCTTTTTGACCTACGGTCCGATAACAAGGTTACGCTTGAAGTGACATCTTGAATTTTACAGAAGTGCGAAAATTGTGGTATCAGCTTCAAGTTCCAGAATATCGTTGACGACCCACCGGCCAGGTGGTTAATATGTTTGCTCCTAGATCGGAAGGTTTCTGGTTCGAATCCGGGTCCGGTCATGGATGTTTCTAAGCGTATGGTGTAGAGGCCGAAAGTCCTCACGTTGGGTTGGTGTGGAAGTTTGGAGAGTAGGGTGCCAGCTCAGGTGTTGCCTCGTCATCTGACAATGGTTTAAAATTGCGAGGTGTCGTCCTCCGTTCGATCCCTTAAGGGATTGATCCCGGACAGTCGTCAATAGCCCGTTGTGTTGCTCTAGTCCGACGTTAGTTAAAAATTACCATTACCGGAATATCGCCATCACAAATAAAATTCGAGAATCCCGCACCCATAATTCCTTTCACGATACCGATACCTATAGGTAATTTGGTAATTTTAATTAGTGTCGTACTAGAGCAACACAACGGGCCATGGACGACGGTCCGGGATACAATCCCTTAAGGGAAAGATACGAGGACAACACCATAAAATTTTGAACCACGATCTTATGACGAGTCTTCACCTGAGTGGTACTCTACTCCCAAAATGTCCGCACCCCGGCAACGTGAGAACATTTTTGGCCACGACAGATTTAAAGGGCACCAGCCCTCTTTGTACACAACGTTGTCTGTTGGATTCGAACTCGCAACCCTCCGGTTACTATTCCGTTATTCTACGCGTAACTTTATATTGCTCCCAGTGAGTAATCAATTAAAATTCCTTCCTAGTGGCTGTTTGCGAGTTCGAATACAACCAAAGACCCTCCTGTCCAGGTGCACGTTAAATCGGCAATGACCTCAATTAATGTCCTCATTTTGACAAGTTGTGGAAGTGTGGAGTTGGATGCTAGCTCATTTGTAAACCTCATCGGACTGATTCAAAACAACCCGGTGTTGTCGTCGCAACTTTCTTTCCCTGTGAGTTTCTTGAAGAACAATTGCCGATAGCCCGTCGTGTTGTTCCGGTTAAAAGGAACGTAAAATAATCTTCTAACGAATTTTATCTCCTTGATTTTCACGTTGATATAATACCGCACGCGTTACTGATTTAAATAAAACTTGAGAACCTTGATGAGAGGATTCTCTGTACAGAGCAAATTGTCAAATTTACCAAGCATCGATTTTCGAAGTACACTCAATTAATAAATTTTAAAATTTTAAAAACAGAGTGGTGTTAATGAATGCTATTCGTAGCTAGGTTTCTCTTTTCTAATGCTTAAGACGGATTTCAACAACCATCAACGGGATTTGAATCTACAGCCAGTCAGGTGGATCAAGATAATGTTTTAAAATTTGATTTTCCAAAGGGACACGCATTGGTTTAGTGCGCCACCTGTACGTGGCTCCACGCTTTAAAAAAAAGTGGAGGAAGATGGGTATTTTAATTAACGTCGTAGTCAAATTACAAACGTCGTAGTCAACGGGCTATTATTGACGGTCCGGGATGAATATCGAGCGGAAAGATAGGAGGACAACACAAAATTTTGAACCACGTTCAGATGACGAGGCAACACCTGACTGGTACTCCATTCTCCAAGCTTCCACACCACGCCAACGTGAGGACATTTGCGGCCAGTTGATTTAATGTGCACCAGCCCCTTTGTACACGACGGTTTTGGGCAAGATTCGAACTCGCAATCCTCCGGTTGCTCGTCCGACGTTCTTCCCGCGCGGCCCTAACTACAGTCAAGAGAAGCGAATATCTTGAAGATGGACGTCGTCATCTGAGCCGGGTTCAAAATTACACGGTGTTGTCATCGGATGTTTCCCTTGAGTGTTTGGCCGACCAACCGGTCTTGCGTCTAGTCAACGTAGGAGTTTTCCTCTAGTTCCGAAAGTTCTTGGTTCGAATCCTGGTCAGTGCATAGATGTTTGTAAGCACATGGTGTAGAGGCGGCTAGTTCACCTTAAATCTGTCGTGTCCGAAAGTCCTCATGTTGGGTTGGTGTGGAAGTTTGGAGAGTGGGGGGCCAGCTCAGGTGTTATCTTGTCAACTGACCATAGTTCAAAACGTCGTGGTGTTGTCCTCGGATCTTTCGTGGTGCTGTGTTCGTGGTTTACAGTTACAGGTTTCGTGTTCGCGGTGGCACCAACTGTGTGTGTGTGTGTGTGTGTGTGTGTGTGTGTGTGTGTGGAAGGTTAAAAAAAATATAGCAAACTTAGAAATGTATAAATTTTTGAAAACGTTTTGTAAATATCATTTATAATCAAACGAACATTCATTGCCTTGTACGAGTCAGGTGTCGTGGGACTATGATCAATCAATTCTTAAAGATGGGCCAAACTGTAGGTTTACTTAACGGTTATAGCTATATCGTGTGACAACTGTTCTTATTGACTATTGTAAACACTTACTTTGATAGGTAATTACTATAAACAACAGTTAGTAAAAAAGTTTAACATTTAAAATTTTTTTTGGCGTTGACGGTAAAATTAAACAGCAATCTTATCAAACGTGTAACAAACTTTCATAATTATATTATCGATAATAGTTGCTGAGTTATTTTTACTGATATAAGAATAACAATACATTTTTAATTGAAATTATCAACAATTATAGATGAATAATTGGGATACTAGTGAAGCAACATACTCTCTCAGCTATGACAGTGTGCACACCAGACAGTTGTAGCTTTTGGACCACAGAGGTGTACTTAAAGTATACATCGTAACAGAATATGTGTTTTAAAATGTAAAATGATCTTTTAAAATTTAGGATGAAATAAGTTTTTTAAATGCTGCCACACAGAGTTATAGTTTATTGGTTAAATATTTTTTCATGTCCAGCTAATAATTTTTGGTAATGACAAAATTTTACGACAAAGGTGATATCTGCTAATTGCTTAGTTGGCGATAGCAGATATAATTATCTGTTACTATTGATGTTTTTGCTATCAGCAGGTAGCACAAACCTTCAGCAACAAAATATAACAATTGTTAATGACTTAGAAAACTGCATAAACAGTTAATTTTTACTGCTATCACCTCTTTAAATTAATTTGTTTAATGCTATTGAAACAAGAGACATCAATAACTGTTAATATTTTTGGAAACAGTAGATAACCATTAAGTTTCGACACCAGTTGCTTACTGTTGCTTTGTGGACACACTGTTGTTAAAACTGCTCTGGGACTAACAGCAAATCTCTAAATTCTTGGTACTTGAAGACGAATACTATGACCATTATTATTATTGAACATTGAACCTTTCTTTTAAGATTCTGGGAAGCTCATTTCATTCAGTTAACAAATGGACAGTTCCTGATTAACTACAAATATTCTCGATCTACGACTAGCTACTTTTTATGTATAGATGATCCCTGAAATGGGACAACGGCTTTGACATTGACTATCCTCAGATATAGCAGTATTAAAATAACGAAAAATGTCATTTAGACAAGATGTAGAATCTGATTGAGGTATCAAAAGAGGGTGATGCGATTGGAAATTTTGTTGTTTATGCAAAATTTTATAGGAATACAATCCGTTATGGAATTGTTTTTATTTGTCTGAATTTGTTTGAAGGCGTTGTTTGTATTTAATGGCACCTTTGAATTTACTATACTTTGAATAGTTCTCGAAATGAGGTAGGTTGTTTCGTCTTTGTTTTATTTGACTATGCAACCACAATCAGGAAAAAACTCTTCACACATTTCAACTTCGTTCATTTGATTCTTCTGCTAATCCAAAACCAGCCGCCGTGTTTACAAACGCATGCTTCTTTGGCGATATTTTTGGCCACAAAAACAAAAACGCGCCAAATGGATTGCAACGGGGAAAGTCTTTATACTACATACATACCAACTATAAGGAAAGCTACGAAAATATTTTTTTTAATTGTAAACAAAGCAGAGTATTCCAGTATTTAATGAAACTATTGCATTCTAATTTCTTATAGTACCTAATGTATTTCTCAACTTCAAATACGATCTTCCATACTAATTGACTTTTTTCTTTTTAGGTAAATACCTTATTCAACGTATTCTTTTACTTGTAATTACACTGACTGCATACAGGTAAGAAATCTTTCCTAATTCTATTGCATATCACATAAGTTGCTGGCTAATACATCGAAAATGTGCTCTAAAAATTATTACAGGGCGTCTTATGAGTTTATAAACGTTTGAATAATTCATAAAAATCGCCAAACCGAAGCGAATTTTAGCCGATTGAGGGCGACTGCAATTTCGATAGTCAGCTTTGAAAACTGGGTATTTATTCAGGTACAGCTATGATAAAAAAAATTTGTTTGGTAGCAACTTTTTTAGTAGCCTACAGGTGGTAAAGTGGCCTAGTTTTGGAGACGGTAGGCCAAGCATACCTCTGATAGCGTTCAATTCTGCGAGAACTTGTAAAGTAGTGGACTGAGTGGTGTGCCAATGAACGCATTGAGACCCCATCCTAAATTCTGAATAAACTTACGTTTATTTCACCATATGTACACTATCTTAGAATAAAGATTTGTATCTCTAAGTCATGGGCACTGCAAAAGAGGCAAAAATAGATCTACTTAACGGCCGGGGTCCCAAAAACGAGCACCTCTAAAAACACCTCTGCTAAGCTCGAGCTCTCCAACAGTTTTTCTTTGTATCGTCTGATTTTTTCAGGGAACCAGTTCAATCACTTGCTCCCCTAAAAATCATCTGGATGGCCCCGACGGATATTTCGGGAACTTTCGGCTGGAGTCAGTGGTGTCGACCTCTGATGTAGAGCTGTTGTTAGGGCCTGCGTTACAACCTGCGCAGTGATTGATTCAAGGTTGGAGCGGCTGAAGAGTTTCACCTGAAATAGTGATCGTTACATTACTCTTGTCGTTGCAAAGGAATCAACCATTAGAATCTTCCCAAAATATTTTAATATAAGGAAATAAACATTAAAATATTTCCAAGGGTTTTTATTCTTAGGAATGCGAGGAGTTTATTTCAAGGAATAAACACTACAATCGTTTCAAAAGAATTTTATTCTAAGAAAATAAGTGATGGAATCTTTGAATCTTTCCAAAATAAATGAGCACTATAATCTTTCCAGAGGAGTTTGTTTCAAGTAATGAACACTAGAATATTTCCAAAGGAATTTTATTCTAAGAAAATAAGTGATGGAATCTTTGAATCTTTCCAAAAGAACCTGTACAAAATAAATGAGCACTAGAATCTTTCTAAAATGTTTTAGTCTTATTGGAAATGAGCAATGGAATCTTTCCGGATGATTCTATGTCAAGGAAATTAGAAATTGAATGTTTACAAAGAATTTTGTTCTAAAGAAAGTTCCAATAGAATCTTTACGAAGCATTCTATTCTGCTGAACTCTTTCAACTAAAAGATGTAATTATTTAGTAATGAAGAGGGTGCAGTCTAATGTAAAAGCAACACACTGAACTGCTCGGAACCCATCACGATCATCAGAGGATTAGTATTTCGCTTGCAATTTAGCTGCGTCCGTCTACCTACACTAATCGCATCACTACCTCGCAATACACACTTCAAATTTCGAAGATACCGAACCATGCGTGTGAACTGAAGCCAAAGATTCAATCACCAAACTATAATTGAACTATCCCTCCACTTTTTAAATATGGGCCCCACTAACCCCCGAAGCCGCTTCCAATTAATTCGTGAGGCCAATAATAATCCCAATTAAGCGCTAAAGCTAACAAGCGAGGAGCGGAAGAGGGGAAATGGAACCTCGCATAAAGAAGGCGAATAAGACGCAAAGATTAAAAGCGCTAAAAGTTTAATTTTACACCCTGAATGCAAATGAGAGAGCGAAAGTAATTACAGAAGTCTTAATGAAAGTCTTTTGGTGCAGTTAGAGCGCAGGGTAATGTAGATTCGGGGATAGTTTCTCTTCCATAACAACGGTGCTTTTTCCTGAAGCACTTTTTTCTTTTCGGTAACGTCGACAGAAACGTGCTGCAATTGCAGCGACTCAACCGTGGCTCTACCGTCAGAGCTCCTTTTGTTTTCCGAAAGAGGCGAGTCTGCAGATCGTAACGCTTTGGGTGGTCTTCAGTGGATACTGTAACGAGTGTATATTGCATCAAGACTTGAAACCGATCCATCTTTTCCTAAATGGGACAGGATAGGAATGGCTGGAATAATGTGAGATAATAAAACGAATTCATAAATGTGACAGTTAAAAGCGTGTTAATTTTTAATGATGCGGTAAGGTATCGTTTTGTCGTAGACACGCTCTAGAGACGGCAGCAATATGGGATTGAGCATTGTCTTGTTGAAAAAGCGGGAGAACCTTGGAGTTCAAGAATGGGAGCGTAACTGGCTGTAAAAAATTTATAATCCGTAACTCTGGCCTGTCAAAGAGTCCGTAACGAATACCATAAGTGATTTGGCATAATACGCAATCGTACCTCACAACGTGACAACAGGCCTGGACGTGTGACGCTGCACAACAAACCGTGAATCTTGTGGCGCTAACCACGTTGCCTCCACACACGGTATCGACTGTCGCCTCCACCCAGACAGGAGCGGGATTCGTCAGTGAAGACCACTCGATGCCATTCGACGCCCCATGTCCGTCTGGCACGTCACCATTCCAGTCTTTGACGGCTGTCGTCGTAACGGTCTACGTGAGTTTAGTCCCATGTCGTGAAGCTGTCGTCATATAGTGCGACCACTGATTGGATGATCGAGAGAGGTAGTAGCTGAGTCTGCAATAGTAGCTGTTGGATCAGTACGTGAATGTCTTTCAACATTTCGACCTCTCTCGGTCCGGTTTATCTAGGCCTTCCTGAGCCTGAATGACTCAGGCATGTGTCTTCAGTATCCACCGCTGTCAACAACGTGCAACCAATATGTTGCGCAATCCGTCGATTAGACCATCCGCCTTCTTGCCTCTGTCAAACTCTTCCTGTTGCTCAAATTGCTTGCGAACTTTTTTCCGAGGTATAACTTATTGAGAAAAGCTGTAACCAACATAACAGCATGAGTCGAAATGAATTTGCTGTACTACTGGATGTCCTTTTATGCCCTGGTAAGTATCGTATTTGACAGCTGCCCTGTGTGTGTCGCATGCTCAAACGATTCTGAAAATTTGAACATTTGCATCTCCAACGCAGATGTGCCACTCCTCCAAATTTCATTTATACCGGTCTACTCCTTCCAGGTTCAACTTTTTTTTGTCTTAGTGTGTATACGTATATATTGTTTAAAAGGTATATTCTCTATACAATTCTACACCGTTTGAACAATCCACACCAAATTTGGCACACTTATACTTTAGAACACTTCGGAAAACCATAGGTTATTACTTTCATGTCTTCCGACCAATCTGTAGCATGTACGACCATGAAAATTGGCACACAGGCCGCTTTGATTGCTGCTGTTATTTGAGGTAGTGTTGCTTATCTGTTAACACTGACTTCTCTACATGTCGCTGTTACCGGTCGTTAAGTAGACGCGGTTGGCCACTGCGTTGTTCATGGCGGGAAATTATATTTTCTCGACATGTTCTTCACACTGTGAATCGAGGAATGTTGAATTCCCTAACAATATCTGAAATGGAATGCCCCAAGCGTCTAGCTACAAGTAGCATTCCGCGTTCAAATTCTGTTAATTCACGCCAACCGGCCATAACTACGGCAGAAAACTTTTTCACATGAACCACTTGAGTACAAATAAAAGCCCTGGCAATGCACTGTTATATATAGTTAACTTAAGATTAAACAGAATATTCTACATGTGTCAAGAAATTTCACTGGCCTAATTGCGGCTCTGTGATTTACTAAGGAGCACTACACATGTCGTATGCACGAAATATTTTATGTATTGACAGTGTTACGGCATAGTAAATCCTTTAAATTCAAAATAGGTATTCAATATTTTAAAAATATATCTTCAAAAATTTAGTTATTTATCATAAGATAAATTTGCGGCGTTCCAAGGACTATATTTTGACAGCGGAAGAATCCATTTCGAAGTTTAAACACACGCCCAATCAAGTAAAGTTGACCTCAAATTGATCACCCTTCTTCAAACACAGCCATTTGAATCTGGCTTCTTTAATACCAATCATTTTAAAGATCACGAGAGCCAGAAAAAGAACTTTCACCCTCTCTCGAAATCAAACCCATTCACCGTTGCTCGACGATCCTTTTTTTCAGAGATCCTGAACCCTTTCACATCCGTCGCAAGAAATAAAATAATAATCCCGAAGAAATCCCTAACTCCCCAAATTGCGTGTGACGGCAGCCTTCTGTTTCTCCCTCCTGGAAATGACGGAAAATAATTCGGAACTTTTTCCTCCGTGAATCTTTGCAAAAGGGACTTCAAATTGAAAGCGACGCGCATTGTTATGGAAGTCCGGTACCAGACGCTTTATTGCCTGCTCATTTTTATGTCCACGTCCCTTCGAGTTTGGCAGGGAAGCTATTGCTAGGCTCCAGATCTCGAAACACACTATTTTAAAGCGGACTTTCCTTCCCCTGTAACCGCTGGAAGCTGTAAAAGGGCGATTTTATGACGAAGTTTAAAAGTGGTTGATTTTATTTGATCATAAACGTTAGCTGCTTTACGATTCGCTTAAGGAAACGTGTGGCGATAAATCTTTAGTATGACATAAAGTTCTAGGTTTAATATATGTAGTTGATTGTGCAGCGAAGGAGGGATGAGAATTCGGACCAATTTCGGAAAATCTCACCATCATTCGACCCAATGAGGGTAAGAAAATAATCTTCGAGCTTTGGAAAAATATCGTTTCAGATGGCGGTCTAACTTTGTTTGAAACCGAACTCACAAATCGGTAAACCCCCCGTACACTCCCTTTCAGTTTGTGTACAGTGGCCTATCTCAAATATACTCTATACATTTCTACAAGAAAGCGTCCTGTCCCAAAAATAACCTAGAAACCTTCTACAGGAAAAATGTTACTCCCCGAGTATACTTGAGGAACTTTATACAATGAAATCGGCATACCCCGAGTATACTCGTGAAACATTCTACAAAGATGGAGACATAGCCCTATTACATTCGGAAAACTTTCTACTAGAAAAACGGTATACATAGAATTTTTTCAAGAAATTTTTTATAAAAGCGGCCCACCCCGAATATATCCGAGAAACTTTCTACTAAAACAGCGGTATACATAGAGTATTTTTAAGATACTTTCTATAAAACTGGCCCACCCCGAATATAGCCGAGGAACTTTCTACAGGAAAACGACATGCCTCGAACGTACTCGGAAATCTTTCTAGAAGAAAATCGTCATCGCCAGCGACATCTCGTGGATATACATTCGGTCCTTGTGTTGAGACGGATTAAATTCGTTAGACTGTTTTTTCTTCAAATTGACCCCCTGCTAAGTGGTAATGAGAAGGATAGTCTGTGGACTCGCTTTGCAACTCACAAAACAAACCAATAGACAATGATACAGTTCTTCAAAGAGGAAACTTATTTCCTTTTCCAGTTTAATTAAATGTAATTTTGGTTGGGTATCGCAGTCTGCTAAACAGGTTTAGCTTTTAAGACGATGTAGAGTTTGTCAGAAGATCCAGCTCGCTGATTTAAATGCGGGCTTAATTAACACTACCGATTCACCACTGCAATTTTATATCATTTTCAACAAACACGCTATTACATTGCAAATATTAAAATATAAAATTCTACTTTACAGAGGGACGTGTGCAATGAAATCGATCCACAATAACAACAATTTCAGTACACCCGCGGCAGTATATCTTAAAGCGAAAGCATGATGTCTAGAAAGTTTCTGAAATAGGGCTGATATGATTATGCAAAGTTCTCAGAAACCATTATCGGAAAATGTTGTTTTCTCATAATACACTTTTCCCAAAGACATAAGTGTTCATACTTCATTGTGCTATCTCTAAAATGGCGAGTCAAGTACCTCAAATCAAACTAGTATATCAACAATCAAGTATCTATCCTATTTTACAAAATCTTCGAAAGAAACGTAGGGTGAACTCTAGTATTAAATGAAATTCCAGACTTCAAAGTTTTTTTAAGTTCTACTATCTGGTCTGCAACCTCTAGTCTTTTCTGAATGACTTCAAACCTATTGCGTCCTTTTTGACCAGTAGAATCCTACAAATGGAATCTTTCAACCCATTCGATAAGGTTACTTATCCATTGTGGTTCATCCCCTTCTGTGTTAATTCTAGAGGTGGTTGTCTCAACCAAGTGTCTCATCATTCATGAAAATGACCAGATCTTGATCTCGTCATCATCTAAAATCGACAATGCCTTTATAACGAGATATCTCGTCATTTGCAAAATTGGTCATTTCTTTATGAACACGATATTTCATTGAAACCATTCGGAGGGTTAAATAGCAATGGCAACACGCCTGTTCGTTGAACGAATGAATGGATTCTTTCAACTTTTGGAAATATTCTATTGATCCTTCCTCAGAATGGAATCCTTTAAAAGTATTATTTTGCTCCTTTCCGTAAAAAATGTAAAGATTGCAAAGTTTCTATTGCTTTTTTTTAGAATATAACGGATCATTCCCTTCGGGATTAATCTCTGACCACCAGAAATGTTGTGTAGCTTCAGTGAGAGGGTTCAGATTCAACTACTTTCCTATTCAAATTAAACCGAAAACTTAATGGGTTTCTTGGACTATAGCTGTTTGTTTGTCCATCTCTTTCGGCTTTCCTTTCTGTTTATTATGAGACTTCAGATAATTTGTTTTCAACTCTGATAATCGTTTTGCTCCAAAAGTCTTCCAGCTTGCCAACAGATAGCCAAGTTGTTTCGCCCAGATCACTTCATCAAGATATGACCATTTAGGATAATAATGAGATATTTGGTCATTAAGAGACTGATAATTTTTTTATGATGATGAGATCAAAACACGGTCAATTTTCTTCTAATGACAAGGTAACCTATAGAGCGTCCGTTTTCTGTACATATTGTAAATTAATTTTTTGAGAGCAGATGTTCGATGTTCTCGTTTTGAATTCCGTCTTTTTTAAGTGTTACTAAGTATAGAAAAAGTACTGATATATAGTTTAGAATTATTTTCATGGAAATATACTGTGTTTCGTTTAACATGCACTGCCTTTAGAACTTTTAACTTGCGAGGTTCGATACGAGATGGGTCGCCACCAACACAGTCATTGTGTTGTAGAGGAAATACAACGCTACTCTTCTTAGAAATATCCTGACGCTCAGACAGTCAAGAAAATGTTGTAAGCAATAATTAATTTTAGATCGATAAAATATACAGTAAAAAAGTCCAAAAGTCAAACAATCTATACATGAATTGACCTATTTCTGTTTTTATTAAATAGAGAACAAAGATTTGAAAATGAATATTCGTTTTAAATCCGTTAGTCTTTCCAATTCTACTTAATGATTTTTTCATGCCTCACCATCACTTGAATCCAGTTTATTTCGGAACTATTTTTCAAGTTGAAAAGGATCTCCGACACACAGTTATTAATTTACCGAAAAAGGTTTCCTCCGAGAATCCTCGTATCGACTCTCCCTCTCACACACGTGTCAGTGAATGGTGTTTGAAGCGTTCTGAAAATCCCAGCATCCCCTTATCACATTTCCGAGACTTTCCGGTGAGAACAAGGCCAAGAATGTTACATTTTGTTATGGGCGTAAAACATTCAGATAGGTTGGATGTCACGGGAGCTGTTTTATCTCTCTGCAAAACTATCTGCATGCAAAATTTCGCCTTGCAATCTGCATTGTTCCCTGTAGCACTTCTAACCCTTTGTGACCTTTTGGAATAATAAAATATTTTCAAAGGATTGTATCATAAGAAAAGGAGCTAAGAATCTTCCCAAAGGTTTTATTCTAAGAAAAAGAGAAATTGAAACGTTTCAAACGATTCTATTGTACAAAAAGGGGGCCAAGGTATTTTATTCTAAAAAAAGGAAAAATGTATGATTTTCCAAAGGATTTTATTCAAAGAAAATTATAAATGGAATCTTTACGTAGAAAAATATGCTAAGTAAAGGAGCAATGGAAACTTTCAAAATTATTTTATTCCAAGAAAATAA
Organism: Metellina segmentata; assembly: GCA_947359465.1. NCBI lineage: Eukaryota > Metazoa > Arthropoda > Arachnida > Araneae > Tetragnathidae > Metellina > Metellina segmentata. The sequence goes on along the minus strand of OX375880.1, from coordinate 124,666,134 downwards.
AAAATGGAATGTCTCCAAAGAATTCTATGCTAAGGAAAGGATTAATGGAATCTTTTCAAAAGATTTTATTCTTTGAAAAGGGGGTAATGGAATCTTCCAAGATATTTTATTCTAAAAAAACGGAGCAATGGAATATTTCCATAGGATTTTATTCTAAGAAAATTCCAAATGGATCCTTTACGAGAATTATATGCTAAGTAAAGGAGCAAAGGAAACTTTACGAATGATATTATTCCATGGAAATAAGAAATGGAATCTTTCCAAAGAATTCTATGCTAAAAAAAGGAGCAATTTAATATTTCCGAAGAATTTATTATAAGAAAAGGACAATCTTTATGAAGACTTATATGCTAAGAAAAGGAGCCATGTATTCTTTTCAAAGGATTTTATTCTATGAAAAGGGGGCATTGGCATTTTCCAAGGTATTTTGTTCCAAGGAAAAGTAGCAATTGAATGTGTTTCTAACGGATTCTATAGGGCTATGAAAATGATTAAGAATTAAAATTCATTTTCAATTTATTAGTCTGTCCAAATATTTATTATGATTTTTTTTGCATACCTAAACAGCTCTTTAACGCAGTTTTTAAAAAAATAGTTTTTAAGTTTAAATGAATCTCAGACACACGTTTATTCATTAGCCGTAAAATGGTTTCTCCTCGGATTGTCGTATTGCCCCTCCTTCGCACACGTGTCAGTGAATGGCGTTTGAAACGTTCCAAAATTCCCAGCATCACTTTATCACTTTCCCGAGACTTTCCGTCACTTGTGCGGCCCCGTGTAGAAAACGCCGGCCCTGACATTTTGGGCAGGAGTGATTTATTGCCTCCTTCACTGTTTTAACTGATTTTCGCTCTGAGGCAGGGCGTGCTAATTCATTTAAGGGCCGATTTGTTGCTCGGATTCTCTGAGCGCTAATGACGTCCTTTAAGAATTCCGTCTGACTGACGAGAAACCGATATTTCAGATGTCTCCGATGGCAACACTTTTGAGTTCGTTAGAATAGAAATACGGTATTTGTGAAATGAGTTTTAGCTTATTCTGTCGGAGAGTTTACAGTGCGTATAAAGAGTTTTTAGAAATCCCATTGCCACATTAGAACCCTCTGAGCGGCTAAAGCGCATATATCTGTTATGAAAAATGCAGTTCTACTGGGATGACTGGGCCGTGGTATAACGGTTCGAAGAGTAATGGACAAGCAACCGGATGGTTGCGAGTTCGAATCCAACCAAAGACCGTCTTGTATAAAGGGGGCTGGTGTACGTTAAATCGGTTGGATCTTCCAATGTACTCACGTTAGCGCGATGTGGAAGTTTTGGGGTGCCAGCTCGGATGTTGCCTCATCATCTGACCCTATTTCACAATTACATGGTGTTGCCCTCGGGTCTTTCCCTTAGGGGGTCGATTGGGGACGTGTCGCCTATAGCTCGTTGTAGTGCTCCATTCCGACGTTAATTAAATATCTACCTACCTTGGATGAATACGAACCCGTTTTGACTTTCTTGACCAATATAATCTTTCCAAGAATTTTTTGAATCATTATTTACGGTTATGATGATAGTAAAATGGTAGTTAATGAGATTGTTTAATGATGATAATGCTACATTACTCGGCAATCTTATCACGCCCAGAGAGTTTAAATAAATTGACCTTCTAATGAAACAGACAGAAAATGTGGGCGGAGTCTCTGTCGTAAAAGGGCTATCGACCCACAAGGATCCAAACTTTTCCCCCAAGTCACACATCGATCGCAAGATAAATTTCGATCGATCAGTGAATAAAATACCCTATTGACATATCGATCCATACAAATAAATAAATATAAAGATATACATATTCATATAGATATACATATGGATGTACATATAGATAAGCAAATATATGGACGTGTTAAAGTTAAAGTGGTTTTTGTGACGTTTGAAAAAACATGACTTAGACGCAGAAACCAGATCAAGATAAGTCAATCTGTTAATAAAAAACGTAAATACGTCAGAGCTTCATTCAACTGCCAAGAAATGGCAGTGGAAGTTCTAGTGTTAAAGGAAACACAGGTATTCATCATCAAAGTGACGTAAGTCAGACTTACACCACTGCGTATGTAAACGCTTCCAGAGTAACGACTGACTCCGCACTTCTGCGTAGGATTTCCATACAAAACAATGGATTCTGAAGAAAGTTTTCCAAATCCTTTAGACGGATCTGATGGTCGATTACACCATGTTCGAAAACACAATACACCGTTCGAAATGAATGAGGAGGGTGACTGGTATTAGATAATTTCTATGATCAGTCGTAGTATACCAGAACTGAGAATACCAACAGAAAATTTCTACCACCCGAAATGAAAGTACATGCAACGTATGAAGAAAAGTGTAGGAGAAAAATATTTATTCCGTTTCTGAAGCTGTCTATCGCCGAACCTTTAATGATGAGTTTAATGATGTTGATGATGATGAGTTTAATGATGAGTTCAACAATACGCATTTCCATAATCCACTGAAAGATACCTCTAGTAAATATGATGCATATGACATAAAAATTAAAGCAGATGAAAATGAGGAGATAGTTCGACAGCTAAACATGGAAAAGAACATCTTATAAAAGCAGAAAAAGCGCGAAAAGCGAGAAATGAGTATACAGTGAAGGTACGTGAAGATGATTCTGTCCATGCTGTGACGTTTAACATAGGAAAAGTTCTCCCTTTTAAAATGTATCGCAACGCTGTGACATCGCCGCATACCTTCGTGTGGGTCGGTGGATACCACTTAATTCTTCAGGGACCAATTTATACGACATTAGTAGAGGCAAATGCAGTTCGTTTGGAACAAAATGTCGCTCAATGAATACCAATTGTTTTTTATTGAGCTAACAAACAATAATTAGTAAATACCCACTTCCTCAAAAATATATTAATTTTCCAAGCCTCAACGCTATTCAAATTTACACACTAAGCCTACGAGAGGACATTTGCGGTCCCAACAGATTAAATGTGCAAAAGACCCCTTGTACTAGACGTCTTTGCCTGGACCAAGTTTCAAAGTCGTCCCCCTCTACTTGCTAATTTGCTTCTCTTCTAATTGGAATACCGTGGCCCTCCTTCAACTACTGAACAGGTGAAGAAACGTAATAGAATACCCATTGGCAATTTGTAAATACTATCCAAACAAACCAGTAGAGTCTATGGTGAATAAATAAGCAAAACTGTATACTAGAATGTAAAATAGGTGGGTTGAAGCAAACTTTCGTCTCTTTCTTGAGAGAAACTTAAGAAAATTTATTTTATTTACCAAACACTACATCTCATCTCGGGAGCAGAAAGTGCTTAAAACTAAGACGTGCGTCGTAGAACAAAGTCTTTCTAGAACAATTTTTACTTAATTTTATCCAAATTTTGGCCGTTTTTTTTTTAATCATGAGTTACGATGTTTTGCAGTGCCAAGCGCGCTCTTTGCCAAACCTTTTTTTCTTCTCTAGCTACGGAAAAAATTTCCTTCGCCGCCCCAAATGACCACAAACACTATAAATAACACATCTATGTGAATGACACAATATTGAACTTCAAAAGTGATCGACAGAATTGCAAATTACGAAAACATGCCTTGGTTTTAAATAAAGTAAGTGAATTAATTTTGATTTCTTATTATTAAAAAGATGTATTACATATTGAGCCGATCATTGTGTTTTACGTCTGATTTTGCTTTGACTGCAGTTTTCAAAATTCAGACCAAATGCCTGCAGAACAATTGCAATTGCTTGGAGTTGTGTTGCAGAACATTGAATATAATTCTGTACATGGGCATCTAATCAATACAGTATGTGTCGTTCTGTTCGATGACCTCCATCTCTGCGGTGGCTGCATCATCCCGCACTAATAGAAGTTCTGACTTTTCTGGCTAAAGAACTGATTAACGTGATGTACGTTTCTGTCATTTTGAATGCTTAACAGAATTTAAAAAACACAAACCAAAAATAATTTTTACCCAAGTACTCTCTTATCTTTCTTTCAAACATCAAAGCTTTACAAGTATGCAGTAGATAACTCTATGGTTTTGTGATAGAATGTCATCCAGAGACAAAACCCTGACGAACTTTTGCTTCAGCCCAATATATATATATATGTGTGTGTGTGTGATTTATTCATTGAGCTTCCCCCTTTCATTACCCGTAGCAATTTATTGCACGTGAAGTTAATCTTTTTGATCTCACATTAGATGCATGAATTGATTACTAAGCTATATCTAAGAATACCTTATTCAAAGTGACTGAGACTTGAATATAAGGTTCGTGCATAGGTCGTTAAAGGTCTTAATGTTTGAAAAGTTTGAATGCATAAAGATTATAATTACAGGCTTCACTGAAAATTGTCCCATCATTAAACGTTTTGGAAATTGGAGAGTTATTGCTCTCTGAAGAGAAACGTGATTCGTCTCAATGAAGTCTGGTTTGTTGAACTTATTTATGACGTTCATTATTTCGTTTATAGTTAAAATTTCATTACTTTATATTTAATTATTTATTGAAATCCATGTGAATTATGTGCTATTTCGCACTTTAATCATCTACCAAGATTTTTAAACTTTGATTAAAGCAACGGCAATTCTCATTGCTCTATGAAAATATGGTTATCAAAATTTCTAGAGCCTCTCATGCAAATTTTTTCCAGTCTAGTTAGCTATGATATGTAGGAATTTAATTAATATCGCACTGAAGCAACACAGCAGGCTACAGGCGAAGGTCCGGGATAATATCATGTAGTTTTGAACCAGGCTCAGATGACGAGGTCCCACCTAAGATGACATTCCACTCTCCAAATTTCCTAACCACGTCAACGTGAGGGCATTTGAGGTCACTATATATTTAACTTACACCAGCCTCCTTTTTTCAGATCCACACCTTCCCAACTCACCAAAAGGTTTAGAGCTTAGGAAATAGAGGATAATATCACTTCTTTTTTGAAATTTTGAAAATATACAAACTAAAGCCAATTTTGCTATTACAGAAGCAAAAACATAATTCCCTAAAGGGCATAACATAAAATCCTAAGGGCCTTCTTTGTACACGACTGAATGTTGGATCCGAACTCGCAATCTATTATTCGTCCAATCCGAGAACGCGGGGCGTAAACCTTGTCTGATCAGTCTGCAAGAAAGGAATTTGTGAACGAAAAGGCATTCCCTTTAAATCCACTATTTCAAAAGGCAAAAATGTCTGGTGATGTGTTTGTTAACTTTTTGAATAGGGCAATATCGATTCCGATTAAATTTTAGATGTTTTTTATCGCACAGACGCACCGAGGATATTAGATTTTCGTCAAAAGTAGAAATTCGTCCCCCCCAAAAAACTTACTTTTACTTAAATAAAAATTTTAGAATGTAAAGGGGTAGGAACTTTGCATGCATCTTCTTGAAAATAAATAAACCACTTGTATCGTCTAGAGTATTTGGCAGGACTCTATTCTTGATAAACTCAGATAGTTGTCAGTGCTTATTGAGATGCACATTTATAGTTTATCCCTTATTATATACAGGTTGCTCCTAAACTCATGGTACATACGTTGGGGGTGATCGAACTCAAATAGTCAAGTACAAATCTTCATACGATTATCCATGGTAGGAACTCAATTTTTAAAGCGCTAGAGAGCGATACGTGCTGCGTCATGAAATGACGAGAAACAAGGCAGACAAAGACGGAATGAAAGGACACCAATGAAATTAAGAAAAATGCTTGGGGGACGGTGGGAAGGAATTTTTTTACCCTTAAATTTCTTCTGAGGGGCTAGACATGTGAAATGCTCTTAAACGTGAACTTTTGTAGCATGGCATTTGTAGCATCTTTTTTCTGGGTTTTTTCGCAATTTTTTCACTAATTTTATACATATTCCAGCTTCTAAACTCATTTTTTCCTCCCCCAAACACCCCAAAAAAATATGTAGCAACAATTTTGACTAAACGCAGGTGAGAGGGGGAGAGGTCTCGAAGTCCTCGCAATAAAGTTTACTGCACGACAGCGGCGCTTTCAATAACTCGCACGCTTCGTGGTTTGCGCAGAAATGTTCATGCTTTTACAAGTTTAAACTTGCATTGCTCTTATCACTATAGTTGTAAACTGTAATCGTTATTTTTCCTCAGTACATCTTTAGAGATCGTCGAGTCAACTTTTCGGTGTTCTAGGCGGGGATTCTGTGTTTCCAAGTTGTTTAAAGTGTGTAAAACGGTCCGCATTTTTTGCTCCGGCTTTTTCAAAGTGAATTGCAGTACGTGAGTGTAAGTTGTGATTAATACCGAACGTTGATTTACTGTTTAATTATGACAAGCTAGTGTAAAAATCATTCCGATAGCTTCTGCTATGTTTGCGGTGAATTGACTTTAAAAAGCGCAACGAAAATCCCTTTCTCCCCTTAAAACTGCTTATCAATTTTACTTTGACTGCCAAGTCGGCTATCAGGACAAGGATTGGGCTCCAACGGTTAAAATAATCATTTTCCCCCTTCCCCAATCAAATTCATGACCATACAATTATCGAAAATTGATAACCATAGGGGGGGGGTCCCCAGAAAACGGTGGGTGATGGAAGAAAACGGTTGTCATATTCGAATTCAGGAGATCATTTTACATAAGAATCAGCAGGAAAGGTGTCGAAGCTTGAATTTTTTTTTTGCAGAGCAGTGTAATCGGCAATACTTTGATGAGAGAAATCTCGTTATGAAGGTATTGCCGATTATATTAGCAAAATTGATTAATTATTATCAAAACTGATGAGATCTTGATGACCAATGACCAAGCTCTTTCGACGAGATGTCTCGTCAAAACACTTGGAGCACTTTAACCCATGTATTTCAACTCACCAGAAACAGTATTCCATTTACTCTATTGACCAGTGACTATTGATGTTACTCTATTGACCAGTTGCAGAGCTAATGACTGTTGTAAATGATTAATTTGGTTTCAACAATACAGAGCATATTAATTCCTAAAAACTAATTTTAAAAAATCAATTATCTCTATTACATCAACACCGACTCTATACAAAGCCTCCGTACAATATTATGACATCACAAACCGAAGTCCTACCAGCCGTGGTTGATGATAAACTTAGAACTACGTGAACTTATATTTCTGCTGTTTAGTTATCTGTTGTTGGGTTTGAAGTCTTTAAGAACTGCTCTCAATCTTTGTAGAATTTATAAAAAAAAAAGAGGAATTGATTTTTGGACAGAAAAAACTGCAGAAAACAATATCTTAAAGTATAAAAAAACTTTGAAAAAAGAAACGATTAACATAAAACTTGGTTATTTTAGTCCATTTAAAGCTTTTAAAAGGTAGGTATAATACAAATAAATAATTTATGTAATAAAAATAAAATTAATTGAGTAAAATAAAATAGAAAAATTGATCTATTATGAATATTTGATTAAAAGCAAATGTGGGTGTAATTAATTTTTTAAAGCTACCTTCTTTTCAGATTTATTACATATATATATATATATATATATATATATATATATATATATATATATATATATATATATATATATATATATATATATATATATATATATATATATATATATATATATATATTGACGAGAAAAAATTAACTTTGCCTCATAATGATTCATCAAATTTTATCTTATCTCACATGCATTAAATCAAATTTTATATAAGTTTATTAACAATATATTTAGTTTCAAAAACCAATTCTTTTAGGCTCTAATCGCTCTTTTAAAAACTTTTAAACTAATAAGACAAATACAACACATACATGAAATACAAATATTTATTACACTTTTTGGCTTGAAATTGTTACAGATGTTAGTAATATGCAAAACATTTGTTTACAATTACATTTGTTGTTATACATTACTTTTGCAACATCTCAAGGTTTCACTTTTTACAATTTTCCCCTCTCTTCTTTCATTTTAATGAAATTGTCGCTTTCTTCAATACAGATTGTGGAAACCTTGGACCCACTGACATAATTTCCCTTTTGTATAGTGAAACACAACATTTGTTAGGAATATTCTGAAATAAAATGCACTAAAAAACAAATTATTTTCAAAGCTTTAGTATTTCACAAAATGCTGCAACATTATTATGTTTAAAATTTATTTTAATTATAGAATGTTTAGCTTTAATTTTATTTCAAATTATTTAATACAAGTACAAAACAGATTATTGTATAAAATAAAATAGTATTACTAGCTATAGCTTGTAATAAAACATTATTGCAAGCTATAGCAAATTTACCAGAAGCTTGCCATGAGGATAAAAGTAAAAACATATTCAATCGTATAATAATTTTTCAACCACAATCTATGACTTTTATTAATTATAACGTTATTAATATTAACAATAATATCAAAAGTATGCAAATGAAAATGACTTATTTCAATACGATTATTATTGTTTTTTTTTTATTAATTTGCATTAAAAGATTCTGTATCACACCTGTGTGTGTATTGATTCATATAAACGTATGTTTATAGTTTTGGATATATTTATTATAACACAAATAAGAAAAAGATAATTACGTTTAACTAAATCCATTTAGCTAAACTAACTGCAATTTGTATCGTAGCGCGTAAAAGTAGTCTTGAGGTAGAACTTAGAGTTGTGAAGTCACAGGCTCTGCTGAAATTTGTACGGAGGCTTTGTATAGAGTCGGTGTTGATTACATCCGATCAATGAAGTACGTATTTTCGTTTTTTCTTGACATTGTTCACGCAAGATATATCTCAAACTATCGATTTCCAAACACTCAAAGACAGTAGTCCAATGGCTATTTGGGGTCTTTTTCGTTCTTTGAAGACACGTTGTATTTAAAATCTTATCTTACATCAAAACAAAGATTATGTGATTTTCAAGTGATAATCGAAACTAAAAGCTCAGTTTTGTATGTGTATATCATCATTATACCTGGAACATCTCTAATAAGATGAACTACTGATGATATATGTTATAAAAACTTCAGATAAAAGATGAATGGGGAGTATTAATTTCCTCACTCGAAAATATCGAAACTAACTTTACATGAAATATACATTTACAAACATCAGTAATTGTTTTAAAAATCCGCACAAATTTCATTCGAGAAAATCATAGGCAAACCGTTCAGAAATAACAAGCATTATGTAAATATTGTAAATGGAAATAATGAAGACGATGGGTGAAAACCTAATTGGTTTTTAATTTTATTCATCCTCTTATATGGCAAACTCGCACTTAACAATCAGTACATTTGTTTGGAAAGTAATTTGAAATTTTATTTATGAAAATCGGAGAATAAATGCAACAGACATAATGGCCGTAATAAATAAAGTGTATTAGATGTATTTACAAAAGCGATAAATAGAAACCATATAAACCATATGTATTGGATTACATTAATTTTGATTCAAAACTTGCAAACAGCTATGCACATCTATTTAAAATTCACTAAAGTAACATTACAATTCTTATATAAAGACATCAAATGAAGTGGTAAAATTGCAAACAATGATAAATACGTCTTAGAAAGTCCTCAAGTAGGGAAAATCGTAGATAAAGTCAGATTATGAAAGCATATACGTAAAGAAAATAGAAGGAAAAACAATAAAGATAGATAGCTAGGAAGAAGGAAAATTTTTCTTGATCATACTATACATAAAAAAGCCCTCAGAAAGTCTCATTCATAAATATCCACTTGAACGATTTGACCCTGTCTAACACGTGAAACACGTAGCAAAAAAAATGACTACAGGAGGTTTCGTTTAAAAAAAAAACGTATTTCCATAATAAACTGTTGGTTTAAGTTTAAGGAAGCAAAATCCAGTAAATAGCAAGATGCGCCAGAAAAAAAAATGGAATTCAGAAATTCCTTTTCACAATATCTTCATAAAACTTGAAAGAGAGAAATGAGATAAAGAATATTATTTTTATATATTTATCATGATAAGAAACATTGCTACAAAACTTGCAAATATGTCCCATATAAAATACATTATGACCTAACACATGTCCTGAAAACAAAAGTTGCCTCAAAAATTGTGTTAATTTTTTGTGTGGAAGTTTTAATTAAAAGAAAAAGAAAAGGGGTACAGGAACCGAAAGAAAAATAATTTAAACATCCCTATGAGGCAAAAAATATCTTTTATTTGTATTTTAACGTTTTACAGTTTCTCCATCGTAATGGAAGGAATTATGCTTTTCAAAAAATGTCTTTGTAAAATTGAAAGTTTGAATTTTACGAAAAAGCATTTGATGCTATGTTTTAAGTTTGATATGGTAAATTGTTATTTTTTAAAAAATAACTATTCTAAGCTGAACAAAAACCAAAGAGCAAATTGACGAGAGAGAGAGAGAGAGGGTGATTTCCTCTGATCTGCCTCTTTCCTCTGAAAGCTTCCATTTTTGCTTGTATTGATAGGAAAAAATTTTATATTTTGTAACATATTAATTTTATATTTTTGCTTCTGAAATTGCACTTACGAAACGTTTTTCACAAGAAAAGAGTATGAGCAAGATTTTCGGTAAATTCATTTCAGATGGTTTTTTCTTGACTGTGTAAAACAGAACTAAAAAGGAATTTTGAAGAATGCCAATTTTCTTTAAAATGTCAAATGTATGTATATGAATTAAAATATAGTGAAATAATAATTGTTTTTCGAGATTACATTTCTCTAAACACAAAAGAGATTTCATTCTTGCCAAAACAATAGTAAAAATACCCGTTTTAAAATTAATAACATCCTCTTATCTTATAAATATATGAATATCGAAACTATTGACTCAAATAATGAACATAACCGATAAGAGTAGGATAAGTGAATTTATTTCCATCCCCTAAAATTATCGAACGCAAATTAAAATAAATGTTTAAGCAACAATATATTAAGGAATACTCTGCAAATGTAATCCAAGAAATCGTTTCTTAAAACACATTACAGGTAATGATAATACAAAAATGAACGCATTAGAGACATTCCATTGTACAAATTCATGTCATTTCATTACGTCTGGGACTATCCGGATTCAAATATGAAGTGACTCTATTATTTTTTACAACCCCCTTCCTGTCACAAACCCGCCTGTAGCAGCCAGACTCTGATGACACATTCGAGACCGTCGTGGATATGTTCACTTCGCTAGAAACTTTCGAGTTGTAGGCTGCGCAGTTTTGATTCCTCTGCAGTGTATCTTCTGTGTCTGTAAAACTTTCACTGCGTAAATGTATAAATGTATTTGTCTTGTATTATTTAATATATATGTTACCGCTCGAGCTCGAAAGCCGTTAATGTTCACAGTACAGAGCTAATCAGTAGATTAACTGATTTGCTTCCTTAAGGTGCGGAATCAAGAGTTTTCCCGCATTTAACCTAGGTAATGTGCACATTAACGGTTTCCGCATCGCTAAAGTTCAAAAGTTTGTTTCTCTCATTTCCTTTCCCTGCACCTTCTCTCTCTCCTTCCACTTTGAATTTGGTTTCACCTGTTTCTCTCATACAAGACATGGTCTGTATTGTTTGCTCAAAATCAGCATCAAGTGCTCACAAGTGTAAATCGTGTGATATGTTTGTTCACGTAATTTAAATAGATCCTAAAGAGGAAGGGTATGGTAAAAATGTATTGTGCAACCTCTGTGAAAAGAATATGGATCAGAAAATACAGCTTGATGAATCCAGGAAAGGTTTAGAAAAACAAGCAAAAAAAAACGCTAGCAGTTTCTAATGCAAAGCTCCCGAATGTCGATAAAGGTGTCACGGTGAGAATTACACTACCCGAAATATACAGAGCAAAAACTGACGCCCGCTCGATTTTAACTGTGGTTCTTAGTAAAACTGAGGATGGCTTTTATAAACTTGATACTAAAACGGGTATTTTAAATCAATTGTATACAAAATCTGAATTCGGTGTTTGCAAAGAGAGATTTTTAACGAAAGAAGATGTCTCTGCATTAGAAATATCGTTACGTCAAACAGCAATAAAACAATTCCTTGGTACTAGGCAGGGTTTGAGAAATTGTGACTGCAAATCTAAATGTACCTCAAATAGGTGTGCTAGTCGCAAAAACCAATTGCTATGTAATTTAAAGTGTCAACAATCTTTAGATTGCACTAATAAGTAAGCATAATTTTATCATGCTTTGCAAATTTATTTCCTTAATTGTAATAATATTTTAAACCGTTTGATTACCGTACTATTATAGTTTTTTAATTGATTGATGATTGATTCTATCAACTAATTTGTTGATTGTTTGATTGCATTAACTTGATTCATCGAAAAATAAATAAATAACATTATGTTAATTTAAGCGTACAGCAAAGAGCTTATTTTCACTTTAACGAGCGATATATATATATATATATATATATATATATATATATATATACGTCAACGCTTTTGTACTGATCTTGCGTAAGCTATTACATTATCGCATCTCAACATTCTTTAATCACTGACATGAGATACACAAAAGGGGCTGATATGAATCCGATACGTATTTCAGATCTCAATGAGACCAGATATGTCCCATTTCTGCCGGAGGGCTCAAACGTGGTAAGTGTAGTTAGAGGCAGCTTAAGTTAAAAGCAATATTTTGATCAATAAAGAGTGACCAAAAGTGGCAGCCATATTCATGACTCATGTCTTCTGTGTCAGTAAATATTTCGTTGCTTGTGCATGTCTATTACTTGATGTTGTATAACTTATGTAGGAAGCAGCGTGGCCAAATATGGCGCCATAAATTTCCAAAATCAAACAAACGACCCAACGTGAGAGTGGAATTTCGAATCAGAAACGTATCGTCCAAATATACTCCATAACAAAAAAAAAATTGACGCAACAAGAAGAAGTTGTGCAGAGCTCGATCAACTTGGAACGGCGCTGACTGGGGACGAATATTCCTTAGTGATGAGTCTCGTTTCCAACTGCGTCCTGACGACAACCGAAGACTTGTACGGAGACGTCCAGGGTAGCGTGGGGATCCTGCCCTTACTATCGCACGCCACACGCCCACAGAAGGCGTTAAAGGGTCTAGGGTGCAATCTCCTTTGAAAGTCCTTTGGTAGTTATTTCTGGCACACTTACAACACAGCGTTACGTAGACGACATTCTACGATCGGTTTTGTTACCTCTCTTTTGCGACACCCAGGACTTACTTTTCAAAAAGACAATGCCCGGCCGCATACGGCACGTGTTATTATGAATTTTCTTCAACTTTTACCAAAACGTCCCTGGCAAGCTAGGTGTCCTGATCTCTCACTGAGATCAGGACACCTAGTAGATCAATTTGAATTTTTTTTCTCAGTAGATCACATTTGGGACGTTATGGGAAGGCGATTGCAACCATCTGGGAATGTTGACCATTTAGCCCGACCGTTGGAGACAATTTGGCAAGAAATTCCGCAGGACACCATCCGGGAACTTTTTCAGTCTATGCCACGCCGGGTGACAGCTTGCATCCATGCCAGAGGTAGACCAACGCCTTATTCACTTTCTCCCTTTTGTAATGGTCAAACTCTGAAATAAATCATTCTATTGTTCTGAAATTAAAATCGTTTGTTTTTCTCTATATTTTTTATCTTTTTATCGCAATCGGACAAGTTCTTCTTGGTGCGTGGATTGTTTTGTTATAAAGTGTAATTTGGTGGAGTTCCTGGTTTTCTCACTCCTACAAGCAGTGTCAAAGAGCACGTGGCTCAGTGGGTTTGCCCACTCCTCTTCAAAATCCTCCCTTCATACATAAGAAAAATTGCTTTTCTTTCTCTTCCCCTCAACATATACAAGTAGAAATGTAGTCGTTTCAATGTCTTCCATGAATGGCTCCAAAATATTTAACTTCCCCTACAAGATAGTCTTCTATATATTGCTTGAATGTTTGGAGAACTTCAAACTCTTCACCTTCAATGTTAGTCAAATCTTTCAATAGTTCCTCATCCTCGAGTTCTGCTTCCATTTGCTTCTTTCTTGGTTTCTTGCTTACTTCTGGCTCTTTCACTATCTTCTCACCAGGATTCCTTTTGTTCTTTTTCTCTTCTGCCAAACGTACTAAATACGATTAAATACAAATTTGCACGGATAAACACATTGGTTTTCCATCCAAATTGAACGAAACTATTGGCAAAGTAATGTTTACCCTTGAAAAATATGGGATAATTGTAAACATTAAACTGTAGGTGCTTTAAAGTTCCCAGAAGGAAAAGTCAATCATTTTTTGTTCGATAGAAACATAATTGACCGTAGTAAAGAATTGGAACAACATATCTTTCAATATATTATGCAGTGCAGCTGAAAATGCAGCACACAAAAAAAAACTAAACATATTGCTATCAGCTGAGGTTCAAAGAAACACGGGATCATCATATTGCATCCTCAGGGTTGACAGCTTTCATATTTCACAACTTTTTAGTTTCTCGGAATCCCATGAGGGCGCTTGTTATAGCTTGTTTACAATTACTCCGCCTGCCCCTATGCTTTAACTGTTAACTTATGATCCCTGGAGCAGAAAGTGCTTAAAACTGCGACGTACGTAGCAGAACAAAGTCATTGCAGAACAATTTTTCCTTAATTTTATCAAAATTATGGCCGATTTGTTTTAAACATAAGTTAGGATTTTCTGCAGTGTAAAGCGCGCTCCTTGCCACACTTTTCTTTTCTTCTCTAGCTACGGAATAACTCCCTACACCACCCCCCAATGAACACAAACACTATGCAAATAACACATCTATGACACAATATTGAACTTCAAAAGTGATCGACAGAATTGCAAATTCCGAAAGTATGCCTTGGTGTTAAATAAAGTAAGTGAATGTATTTTGATTTCTTATTTTAAATATGTAATATATATTGAGTCGATCATTGTGTTTTACGTCTGTTTTTGATTTGACTGCAGTTTTCAAACTTCGGACAAAATGCCTGCAGAACAATTGCAATTGCTTGGAGTTGTGTTGCTGAACACTGAATATAATTCCGCACCTGGGCTTATGATGACCAGATTTTTATCCCGTCATCATACAAAAGTCAGAAGTATCTTGATGTTAATTAATCAGCTTGGTCAGATCTTTATAGACGTGATATCTCGTCGAAACGACTTAGAGGGTTAATGCATTCACGTGTAATCTTAGGAAATTAAAGTTAACCCTTATGGTGGTTGTCGAGATACCACCTTGGTGGACGAGGTATCTCGTACTTAGAAAGGAAAACTTACCAGATCCTGGTATATATATATATATATATATATCGTTGTCAAAAACACAAATAGACAATACCTAACTCCGAAAAAAATGATCAGGTCTTGATGTCGAGATATCTCGTCATTAGCAAAATTGGTCATATTTGATGGACGAGATATGTGATGGAAACCACTTGGAGGGATAATAACATGATTCCAAGAACTGTGGAAGAACCACTTGTATTAATAGTTAAGAGAAATTAACTATCGTCGCACTGGAGCATTGTAGTGGGCTAGTGGCGACAGTCAGGGATCCATCATGAGGGGGAAAAAACGAGTTCCACACTTCGTTATTTTGAACAACGGTCAGATTACGCAATCAACACCTGATTTAGCACCCCGCTTTCCAAACTTCCACACCAACGTGAAGAAATTGAAGTCCGCGACAGACTTAACGTGTATCAGCTACCGCGCACACGACGGGTTTTGCTTGTGCCGAGTTTCAAACTCATGACCCAACTATCCCTAATCCATTATTCTTCCACACTTGCAACGGGCCTTAGCAACCGCAATGATACGAGTTTGAATCCATCCCAAGACCGTGATGGGTGTATCTATCGTGGCCTCAAATGTCCTCACGTTGCTATGGTGTGGAAGTTGGTATTTTAAAATTTGTTTTATAGGAGCAACACGATTATTGGTTATTAGTGACGGTCCGGGATCAACACCGAATAGAATGATTCTAAAACAATAGCACGTAATTTAGAATCACGGTCAGATAACGACCCGAGCTGGCATCCCAACACCAGTGGGCCGTGGTTGGAAGAGTAACATATTACTATCGAAGAGTTCGAATGCCACCCCAAACTGTCGAGTGTAAGTTGCTTCAAAGAGAACACTGTACTATCTGAAACTGTGTGCTTCTTTTTGTTTAATCCTACTTTCGCTTGTTATTTTATACTTATTATGTTTCTCGTACGGATCTGAACTCTACTTAATCTACCAGCTATTATGTAAGGACGCTATTGAAACTGTGTTTCATGAAGGCCTTTTGCCTGCTTTTACCCTGTGAAATCCTTTTAAAGCTTCAATTAATGTTTGCTGGGGGTGTGGGTACGCCGACGGACCTTTCTCGTGCTCTTTCCACTCGGGTCAACCAAAACACTCTAAACCTTACGGTGTGGCAACCCTAAAAACAAGGGGGGATTGGTGAACGTTAAATATGTCGTGGTACCAAATGTCCTCACGTTGGCGTGATGTGGAAGTAAGGAGAGAGTGGGGTGAGCCAGCTCAGGTGTGATCTCGTCATTTGATCAAGCTTCAAAGTTACGGGATGTCCCTGGGTCTTTCCTTTTGGTTTCGACCCCGGACCGTCGGCAATAGTCCTTCATTGTTGCTCCAGTGCGACGTCAATTGAACTACCTTTCTCACCCGGTCACCGTGGTCTTCTCATTGATAGCAATAATCCAGATTGATCCCGCAAGAGACATAAAGGAGCATGAAACGCGAGTGACGAGGGCCACAGGAGGCACAGATAGGACGGAGAGGGGCACGAGACAGGGAATCCAACCGATCGTCCTCTGCAGCCGAAGAAAGAAAGAAGCCGCCTGGGACAGTTCCCAGCGGGCAGGAGGGCCCGCCCGTAAGCCCCACCGACCGACGGCAGCCCCCGCGCACGCGCACTGCCCCGCGCGGTCAGGCCTGCTCGTCGCTCGCTCGCTGGCTCGCCAATCCAAGGGCGGCAGAGGAGCAGGGCGCACTCTGCCCGGAATTACCCCAGAATTAAGACAACTCGCACAAATACCGTCGAAGGAGGAGGAAAAGTTTGAGATCGCACAGGTGTCGGGATCTATCGGCACCCGGATCTATCGCTGCTTGGATCTATCCTGCGCGGTGGTGTGATTGCATCGTCTGTATCGTATCGTGAGGGGTGTTTTGGGCCACTGACGGAACGTTCGAGTTTCGGAGTGATTTTTTTCCCCCATCTCCCGAAGCGCTGGATTAGTGTTACTTTGTGGTTGTGTTGTCATCCGTGCGGTTTCGTTTTCGTCCGGTTCGAGTCTGAGGATTAGTCGGAAGATTTGTGTGCAAGCAAAGGAGTTGGAGGTCTCTGGTTCTTGTGTTTGTCTACGTTTGTGTGTGTGCCGCTTTGACGCCCTTCAATTCCTTCTGGAGTGTCCACTAAAGCTTAAAGGAGGCAGTACGATTGAGTTTTAAATGTGTGTTCAAATTTCCGTCAGTGCTGAGCTGAAGGTTAAATTTTGAAAGTTACTAGATTATTATTTCATGTTAGAAACATTTAGATTTCGATGACATTCATGAATAATATTTAAATTTTAAAATACCTTTATTTTTATCAAATTTATCCCTTTTGAATGTTAAAACCGTTTCCCTTCAGGAGACGTAAACTTAAATTTTGACCTTTACGATTTAAATGTAAACTTTTTTACACTTCTTTCCAGTTATGTGTTGTTACGTTAACACATGATTAAAGTTCTGTAGTAAATTATTTAATCCGAAAGAAATTGTATTTAAAAATAAATTTAATTTTCGTTGAAATAGTTTGGTGAGGGATCTTTAATTTGAAAAAGAAAATCGTCGATAGAATTTCGGTCCAAATTATTCACCCTGAAAGGGATTTCGTTATTTAACCCAAATAGGAAAGATAATGTTGCTTGCCATAAATGTTTCAATATGCACTAAACGCACCTATGAAAAAAATACCTAAATGTAAGGAGTATAGGGAACATTGCAAACTGCTTCTGGTCATGTTTAATTTCAAAAACTCGAACCAGCTTCTCTTACGGATGCTCGTGCTGGATTTTTCAGAGATATCTGTCACAAAATACAATTCGAGTGGAATTTTTCTGGTAGAATCTCCTATAGATATTTTGAGAATCACACTACAATCATCCATATGTAGCTAAGACAAGCAATATGAGTTATAAGCCTCTATTCTTGTAGGGTTTACTTGTTACAATCTATGCAATTTATATTACCTTAGTTTGAAGGATAGTTATATTTGGTACATCCTTACCCTTGAGGTAGTATATAGAAGCAATATTTTACAATTTTTACGTAACAAACACTCACAGGTGCAATGCCTTTGCTTCAATACCGCCATGTGATATCAAAGGAACCTGAAGAATAAACTCGCTGTCGAAATCATGTGCCTGACGTGCGATTTAGCACCTCTTCGAGATTAAAACTACCTATTGGAAGCGTTAGGGGGAATGAGACCTCACCTAAACCATTGAAACCAAAAACCACAAGCCTTGCAAAAAGTGGCCTCGAATTCCAAGCTGTATTCACAATCATAGTATAAACGTCCAAACTAGCCTTGTTGTATATGTGTAGCAATACTGCGAAGCATGCCTATCTTGAACTTCAATAAGGATACCACTGTTCTGTCAGTAATTCTGATGTGTTAGGAGTGTACTAAGCTGTACTAAGGATACCACTGGTCTGTCAGTAATCCTGATGTGTTAAGAGTGTATTAAGCTGGACTATGGATACCACAGTGCTGTCAGTAATCCTGATGTGTTAGGAGTGTACCAAGCTTCACTAAGGATACCACTGTATGTCAGTTTGGCAGTCCTGATGTGCTAGAGAATCTGCAAAAAGGATACCACTATGCTGTCAGTGACCCTGACGTGTTAGTAACGTACCAAGTTTCACTAAGGATACCACTGCATGCCACTTTGGAAGTCCTTTGTGTGCTAAAAGAATCTGCAAAAGGGATACATCTGAGCTGTCTGTAATCTTGATGTGTCAAGAGTGTAACAAGCTTCACTAAGGATACCACTGTAAGCCACTTTGGTGATCCTGATGTGTTAGGAAAATCTGCACTATCACAGCTGTCAGTCCTAGTGTGTTAAGGGTGTACCAAGCTCGACTAGGGATACCACCAGCAATCCTGATGCGTTAGGAGTGTACAAAGGTTCACTAGGGATACCACTGTGGCACTTCTGATGTTTCATAAGCTTACCAAGCTTCACTAGGGATACCGCTGCAGAAGCTTATCAGACTGATCATAGCACTGTGATGTCTCTTTGGCAGTCCTGACGCATTCGAGCATTGGAGATAGCGGTGCCTCTCAGGCAATCCTCACTGTGGCAGATGCGTTAGGTTAGCGTCGAGACAATGGGAGACAATCAGAACCAAGGCGGCCGCAAAAAGGGGGCGGCGAGCAAAAAGAAGGGCGGCCGCTCTTCGTGCAAGGACGGGGTGCTGCTCAAGGTGTCGGACATCGAGCGGGAGTGCGACCGCTTGCGGCGTCGCCCCCGCGCTGCCCTCTATCCGCTGCTGCCCATCACGGAGCCCCTGAAGCTGAAGCGCAAGTCGTTGCACTTCCAGAAGGGTCGTCGACGGCACCGGAAGCACTGCCGCAAAAGGCTGGGGGTGTCGGGACCGAAGCGCAAGCTGCCGCTGCCCCCCAGCAGTCGCTCCCGGCTGCTGACCACCACCACCAGCGAGGTCAGCAGCCTCGCTTGCTCAAGGAACAGGGACCTCCTCACGCTGCACAATCAGAACCTCAGCAAGCCCCACTGGGCCTCGGCGGAACTCTTCTTCGGGGACTGCTCTCTTGAGCTGGGGCCGCGGACCATCCTGGGGTTTGCACACCCACGCCACCACCACTACCACAGCGCAAAGAAGCAGAAACATCGAATTTGCCACCACGACCCGCTGCTCTGCGGCCACCGGACCTCGGCGACCACCTCGCTCAAGGATCTGCGGAACCAGGAGGCGCGGCACCGGCGGCGCTGCGCGGACATGGAGGCCGGTCTCGGGGACAAGGACAGCACGGGCAGCAACAGCCGGTCGCGCAGGATCGTCAGCTTCATCGTGGCCTCGGTGGCCTCCTTCATCCTCATGATGTGCGTCGCGCTGGTGGCCGTCACACTCAGGCTGACGCCGGCCATCGACGAAATGGGTGAGTGGACTTTCGCTTTCGATTGGGTCGCCGTAAAGCCCCTCCTGCTCCTTCTGGTGGTCGCGACGAGGTGTCTCCTCATAAGCAAACCAGATCTCGAAGAGATCCTGGTCTTGTCAACATCTAAACATTGGCAATGTCTTAAGGACGAGTTATCTCGTCATAAGCAAAATGGGTCATGACTTAATGGACGAGGCATCTCGTTGAAACCACTAGGAGGGTTGATCTTAACCCTCGAGGCCATTTTCTGGTATATTTTAAACCTTGGGTTGTACGCAGCCAGGGACATTTGCTTTCGGTCTGTCCACTGTGGTAACTCTTCCAGACGGGATACCACTGGATGTGAAAGCGATGAAATGAAAGAGACATTAGTCATATTTAGTGCGGATTCTTGAAGTATCTCAACAGTTTATCATGTTGGCACAACAGCTGGCTATTTTTGTAAGAGAGAATACACTATTGCAAGGACCTACATCCAAAATTCCAACAAACCACCCACCGCCAAAATCTCCTTCAACTCATTACCATTCTAAATTTACGAGACCTGTTTCTATAGCGACTAACAGTATCTAAGCTTTGTGCCTGGAGCAGTTCTTCTGACACAGATAGCAAACACGTAGGTTTGGTTCTTCATTTCCATCACCAAACTCTGCTGCACAGTTGTAGGCCTCGAATTATACCAGTTCAGACTCCTGTTTGACTAAGGATTTAGATTTTACACTTACTTAGATGGATGTTTTCGTCCTTAATATAGACGCATCAATTCATTGCCTCTTTTTCCACTCCTCCATCGCAAACATTTCTACTTTTAATTTACATTTTGCGATATTGCTAGAATAGAATTCGCTCGAGTTTGCAAAAACAAGATATGCATGTGGTATTACTTTTATCAATTCACTAAACAACGTATTACCTCTTGAATGGAAAGCAGGAACAAAGAGTTTGATTAAACGGATTGTTTTAATTGTGATCTTCCTTGAACCCAGTATTGTGAAGTCATATCGGATTGAGATCAATTGATAGAAGGTCTTAGAACCTTATGTGCAGTTACGAGTGCTGGTAATATCTGAATTTTAACTATTGGATTATATTATCCAAAGGTTAAAATAAAGGTGGGAACTTGGAGGAAAGTTCTGTTCTTCAGTACCTTCCCTGAATATAAGGGCACCTCGTTTAATTGTAACCCATAAGTAATACAAGCTTATGGACGTGAGGTTAAGCAGGTTCTGCCGATTCTTTCAAGAGCGGAAACTATTTTATTGAATTTGAACTCTTGGCTTAGACATAAAATGACGGTTCCTAGATGAGTACGTTGTTTCTCAACATTGTTTTGTAAAGAGACGATTTCCATCTATTGAATCGTAACCCTTGAACCATAGAAGTCTAGGACCAAAAGAGTTGTCCATATTGTAAGCTTTGGATAGCTCTCTGTTTTTGGAAGTATCTTTTCCAAACAATGGGGTCAAAATTCAGAAAATAAAGAATTAATCTATTACGTCTGGCTTATAAAATCTGGAATACCGATTTGATTATAACGGATATGTATTAATATATTTAATAGATTGGTTTCATGCCAAAATATCTGAGTAACTATACTTAAATCAACCGTAATTTGGTAGTTTTGGAGAAGCTGGTAGGTAGATTGAGCATTGCAATTACTTGGATTGTTTTACCAGTACTTCTGAAAAATTAATTATTTTTCCAAAAAGTATTTTTACTCGGTTGAAATTCTAATACTTTGTATTTTGAGCCGTAATTATCTTATTTTAAAAACATAAACTATTTCCGAATACTTAAGACAAACGGTATTCTGTAGCGTTACGGAAACTTGTGTCCGTTTGACAAGTGTAGTGATATTTTCCCTTTTTTTTTTTTCGCTCGGAATTATTTTAGTGTTTTTAAATTTTGTCTAATTTTTAGTTGTAAGGTGTGGCGACTGTGCGAAAACATTGGATAAAAAGGAATTACGAATTTATGTATCGTTAAAACAACTCTTTTTCCCACCAGCCTTTATTGTGATTTTAATTCTCAGTTTTATGCAATTTTCTGTATAGAATATTTATTATTTTAATAAATGGCTTTCCCTTTTTCATCGCGCGCAACACCACCACAGAGTATTTGATTTAAAGCGGCCATGTAAGTTAGAATAAAGAATTTTTATGTGGGATTTTGCCGTTGGTGAAATAATTTTAATGTTAAAAATATCCAATCTAGGACCATTTGAAACATTACAAATTCTTTGTCATTGCGACAGAAGTTCATGGTGTCTTATTTTATGATTCGATTTTCCATTACAAATGATAATAGGTTACCTTTGCTTCATTTGTACTGAAGACATTCAATTTTAAAGTAAATTATCTTATTATTGTATGGGCAACAAAAAGGAATTTTCAAGAAAAAGGTATTTGCTTTTAAAAATAAATTTAGTGTTCTTCATCCTTCCTCAATATCGTTTTTTGAAGTAGCTACCCTAGTGTCTGTCTCGTTAGGAGGGGGTGCGATGTACGTGAAATGTATTGTATGGATTGGCATGCATGAACAGGATTTGTGTCCAAATTAGACTGTAGAAGTTATAAAAATGCCAAAAAAGTATTACAAGTAATTTTACACTTGAATGTTTCGGCATTTTCCTACGAAATGGAAAGTTATTATTTTTCTAGTCACTTTCAAACTCTAGTTACCCAATTCATCCCGTGTTAGATGGTGTATTTTGCTAGTCTAAAATAAAACAATAGACGCACGCTGTACTTGCATCTTCGAACATGCAGACCTTTCTTCTTCAGATGCCTGGCGTAAGTATTTTGTTTCCATGAGTTAAATTTCGCCACGTGTCAAATTGTTTAAGTGTAGATACATAATGTTTGCTTACATCGAGATAAGTTAACACTATCTTCTTTGCAGACCCCCCTCCCCCCACACACAACCTGAATATTAGACTAACTTCCATTGATCTCTGGCTCTTTTTGGTAACAATAATGAATAGATGATGCAATTCAACCGGGCCCGTTTTAACTTTGGAAGGCTTCACTTTCGGGATTGTCTAACAGCTCGTTCTTTACCCGTCATGCAAAGTCACCATTCTTCCGATCTCTGTCTTTCCCAGAGAGAATCTCAGTTTCTGACTTTTACCACGTATCAAATCGAGCTTCCTTCCAATGCTCTGACCAATGCCAGCTTATCCACTCACCCCATATTCAATCACTGTTGGTTGCTTAATCTCTCCCAATTCCTTACATTCGCAGCTTTTATGCTGTCATCTTTCAACATGCCACGCTATGGTATGGGGTAGAGAATTAATGTCGAACTGCAACAACGGGTTATAGGCGACCGTCCTTTACCAATCCCGAAGGTCTCGAGGATAATGTCTCTTCATTTTAACCACGGACGGAAGACGAGAACAATACATGAGCTGTCACATTACTCACCTAACTTCCATACGACGCACTCAGGGGGGGAATTTGAGGCCACGACAGATTGAACATGCAACAGCGTTAGCGTATACGACGTCTTTGGCTTGAATTAAGTTTCGAACTCATAACCCTGTGTTTTCTAACCTGTTACTCTTTCAACCGGGCCACCAAGGCTCTGCGACACATTTCGTAATCAAACTGAATTATTATGTCCGATTTTTATAGGGGGAAAATGAAGTGAAGATAATAAAAAGTATTAAAACGGTTTTATTTCAGGAATAAAACAGTCAGAGAACGTAGTAACTATGGTGACACTTTTTTATGCAAGCCTATCTCCGAACATAGATCTCAACATACAGATTCTACTTATATTTCACTAATCAAAACAAGAGGGTACCGACACAATTGAATTTTGCATTATAAAATCCCTGTAGAAGCTTGTTCATGGTGCGCCTGGAGGTAATGCTACATTGTTTACAAAAACAAACACTTCCTTATTGCTCATCACTAAGAGCGGCATGAGTTTCCCACGCGTGACAACAAAGGAATTTTTCAAAGCACTGGGTTTGGACATTGTGTTAGCAACTGGGAGTTGCCAACTTGTAGCCAGTGCAGGTTAAATTCCAATAACTTCTGAGTAATGTACCTAAGTGACTCACTCTTTTGTGTCTAAATAACTAACACTTGTTATACCTTCCATTGTGGCAGTAAAAGTCTTGTGTGTGTGTCCATTGCTTGACGTCTGTCTTATGTATGTAGCATCTTGGTCAAACCTATGGCTCTAGCGCTGTAAAACCCAACATGTCCAAAGAGAACTTAATACCAGTAAATGATTCACAACCAATGCTCTATTATTTTCAGGGCATATTTATAAATAGTATTCCTCTCAGTTGAATTCTTACCCTTGATCATACAAACGACTAGATAAATAAGTTTGTAATAATGCATAGATAAGTACCCAGGTGCAGAATTACATTCAGTGTTCTGCAACACAACTCCAAGTAATTGCAATTATCTGCAGGCATTTTGTCCGAATTTTGAAAACTACGATAAAATATATATATATATATATATATATATATATATATATAATAAAACATCAAAATGAATTAATTACGTTTATTTAAGGCCAAGGCATACTTTTGCTATTTTTCAATGCTGCCGATCACTTTGCAGTTAAATATTTCGCCATTGACGTAGAAGATGTTATTTATAAAGTGCTTATGATAATTTGGGCGGTTGTTCTGTAACTAGCAAATCAAAATAGGTGTGGCTAGGAGCTCTCTTTGCACTGCAGAACATCATAAATTATGATTTAAAACAATATCGGCCAAAATTTTGATGAAATTAAGGAAACATTGTTTTGCAGAGACTTTGTTTGTTCTGCTATTAAGCACTTTCTGCTCCCGGGGACAAGTATAAGTTCATGTTCTTTAACATGTTCCTGTAATTTTACAATTTCTATGGATATTTGAGCCTTGGAACAGGAACACATTGGGATTAGATCTGGACGTGTGTTACCGTGCTCTTTCTTAATCACTTTCACTGGTGATACAGGTCTGCTTATATCTATAGTTCGTCTTAAGTTACGAAGACAGTTCCATGTCCACATAATGAGTCTTCTTACATTCACCACCCAATAAAAGAGACAAGGCATGTGTACTGAGTCGTTGTCTTAATCATCGTAGTGGTTTCGACAAGATAACTCTTTCATCAAAGTCTGATTAATTTTGCTAATAACGATATATCTCATCATGATATTGGTGGATTTTTTTTTGTGAAGACGAAACCAATATCTGGATCGTTTTACTTCTGATGACGAGATATTTTGTCCATCAAGATCTGATATGTTTTGTTAACAACGAGATGCTTGGTCGAGATAGTCACCAGAAGGACTAAGATCTCACTTGAGCTTCGGATTCGACTTACGCTGATTGGCTATCGAAATACAAACTAGTGTTTTTCATCCCGTTTGTCAATTAGTCTCTCATGAGGTTTCGTGCTTTCTCCATTCTCCGCGTGACCATTTTGCGATAATATCTAACCCAGCGATCGGTAGAAATAACATGAAAATGATGTGTGCACATGCTCCATTTTTATCTGTTTATACTGTAATAATTTCACTTTATCCATAAACTTTCGGGCAACCTTGCTCTCTTCAAACGAATAATTATCGCTGTTTAAATGTCTATTACGTATCGTTTTTTATGCATTAAAATACTGAATTTTTTTTAAAGTATCATTTGGGTTTGGCATTGAAAGATTTTATTATTTTGTAGGTTTTTATGAATTTGCTATTTGAAGTTTTTGTCACAAAATTCATCCGTTTTAATACACAGAAACCTCTGTATTTTCGATTTCTAATCCAATTGAATACATTCATTGGTTTAAGATTCCACGAGATTGTGTAACTTTGATTTAATCTGGTCTTTTACTCCATGCTGTGCTCTCTTGTATTGTTTTTATTTACTTATTATTGTTGGTATGGCTGGTTATTCGGAAATTGTTAGATATACGTATTGCGTTTAATTTAGTCTTGTTTGTGTGCACATGGTCCATCTTCAAACCTCGTCCCATAAGACCTAACCAGCCAACCTCATTATTGTATTATTGGTGACGCTTCACGTAAACAAAGCGAGATGACGAACGACAATTTGAAATAGACAGTAGAAATTTATTATTATACAGTATAGACATGACTTATAAGCATCAATACGAAATGTTGTTGACCTTTGAAACTAAATTCAATGGCCACCATTAACAACGATGTTAAATGTCCTTTAATGAATGCTATATATACTTTATGACAACAAAAAAAAGTCGATGCACCAGGAAGGATTTGTCCACGAGTTTTGTCGGGTTCGATCAACTTGAAACGGCGCTGACTGGGGGAGTATAGTCTTTAGTGACGAGTACCGTTTCCAAATGTGTCCTGACAACAATCGCAAACGTATCTGGAGTCGTCCAGTGCAGCGTGGGGATCCTACCCTTACTATCGCACTCCACGAATGTCCACAACAGAACGTTGTGGTCTGGAATGCCATCTCCTTTAGTAGCCGGACCCCTTTGATAGTCATTCCTGGCACACTTGCAGCACAGCGGTACGTAGACGACATTCTACGAACTGTTGTGTTGCCGTTCTTTTGCGACACCCCGGACTTACTTTTCAACAAGACAATGCCCGACCGCACACGGCACGTGTTACTATGAATTTTCTTCAATCTTTCCCAAAATTTCCTTGCCAAGCTAGGTCTCCTGATCTCTTTCCCATAGATGACATGGGAAGGCGATTGCAACCATCTGGGAATGTTGACCATTTAGCCCGACAGTTGGAGACAATTCCGCAGGACACCATCCGGGAACTTTTTCAGTCTATGCCACGCCGGGTGACAGCTTGCATCCATGCCAGAGGTGGACCAACGCCTTATTCACTTCCTCCCTTTGTAATGGTCAAACTCTGAAATAAATCCTTCTATTGTTCTGAAATTTTAATTGTTTGTTTTTCTATATACTATGTTATTCACATCCTCCAATTTTTATCACAATCGGACAACTCCTTGGTGTGTCGATTTTTTTTATTATACAGTATATATTCTTCCCCCACTTAATGTTTCAAATTAAGGATCTTATATTAAGTTTAACCTGCCTGATGGTTATCTCGACGAAAAATATTCTCATCTGCAAAATTGTTCACATATTGATGAATGAGTATCATCTGACCCTGGTTCAAAATAACGAGTTGTTGTCTTCGGATCTTTCCCTTCGGGATTGATCCCCGACAATCGTGAATAACCCGTTATGTTAATGCAATGTGATGTAAATTTAACTACTTAACTATCTTGGTGGGCGAGATATCTTGTAGAAACCAAATGTAGGATAAAGTAAGAATTACTTTCAGTGATTTAAATTCTAATTAGTACATCGTTTTTGTCACTGAAAATCTTTAAAATAAAATTTTATGAACTGTGCTTACTCAAGCAAAAACTAATTTACCTAAATAACTTAATTTCTTGAGATCAATAAACATTCCCTAATTCACAATTCCTAAGAGTTTAAAAACAATTCTCTTTAAAAATCAATAGTACTCGTGAAATGATTTCAAAGTGAAAGTGGCAAGCTTGTAAATATTGAAAGAAAGAAATGTAAATCTCTAAGATCTCCCGACAGTAATAAAAGAGCAATTCATAAAGTGTTTCTTAAATGCCTTAGGAATAAAATTTATTTTTCTCTCAGGTGTTTTTCTTTTACTTACCTATTTTTGGAAACTAAATTATCTAATTTTCAATCAATGTATATGTTTTAACACGCTATTTGGAAATTCAGAAGCCTTATTGCGTTAGAATGGAAGTGGAGAGGGCTCGATTACAATTAAGTTTTCGATTTTCGATAACAGTTAAAGTAGTATTTTTCAGTCTGTGAGGACCATCCACCTGGGGAGGATCCTTTACTACAAGCTACAAGAAAAAACAAATATAAGTTGCAATGAGTACAGACATTTTGTAAGCGAAAACTATAACGAAAACTAAATGATTACAACATACTTTTATGTAACATTTCTATATTTAAAATAATTCGTGTTGCATAATTTCTTTGTTATCATAAAACTGATTTACAGAGCCACAGAAATTTTTATATCAACTGTTCCACATATTTGGAATTAGTGTATTCTTCAGGAAGAATTAAATAATTAACACAAAATAATAGAATCTAAATTAGATTGTCATATTTTTAAAAATAATTCCTCTAAATACTTATACACATTTTGAGTTTCAACTGCTATTGCAATGATCAACTTCTAATTCAACTTCTCCAACGTTGGCAGGATGGGGTTAATTACAAGAGGGAGCAGAGCTATTGCCAAAAATATTATTTTTGAATACAATATTTAATTTTGCACACCTTTTCCCATAGTCATATTATGCTTATTTTTTAAGAACTTCCACAGCTTTGACTTCACCTTAAGAAAATTTCTATTTCTTTGCACTGGGAGATATTGTCGCCTTTATAGTTGATTGCTAATCATATTCAGTATAAATAGAGTCACTGTACAAAGTGACTGTGGTTGTTTCCATTTTCTGTCTTTTTATTAGTATTTCTCTTGTGTAAACTATGTGCTATGGTTCGTCCCTCTTTTCGTATAATTTTTTTTTCTGTATATTTTTAACTGTTACTTATATTTCTTAAAAGTAGACATATCTATCAACAATTGTGATATTCTTGAACCTCTTGAGAACAGTCGGAAACAAACGAACCACCCTCTTATTTCGATAACTATTCATATTAGAGCAAATTCAAAGGCATCATTCAATTAGTGAAGGGTCTTCTACAAAATTTGTATAAAAATTGCCTACATGGCCATCTTTGTATCTAATCTTGCATGAAAAAATATTTCCAACGACGAAAATAGGTTTTCATGCTTGAAGCAAAAATTAGCTGTCAGTTAGTATTCGTATAAAAGGTCATGAATTTATTATCGTTATATCCCGGCTCTACACCGTACGCTTCCAAACGTCCATTGATTTGAAACGAGGAACCTTCCTATCTAGAAGCTAACACCTTTACCAACAGACCGGTTGGTCGGCACTCTATACTCACAAGCATCTCGATTCTTTCTCGCATTCGAACACATTAGTATTCATTCAAAGTATTTGAGTACTCAAATATTCATTCAAAGTATTCGTATACAAAATTATTCATTCAAAATATTCTAATAACCAAAGTACTCGAATTACAAAATAATCGGATACCAATGGACTCTAATACAAAGTATTCATCCTAAGTAATCGAATACTAAAATATTCATCCTAAGAATAGCAAAGTACTCGATTAACTAAGTATGTGAATTCCAAAGTAGTCATCATGTGTTCGTATACCAAAAAAATTGGGTATCAAGGTTTTCGAATACTAAAGTATTCGGTTACCAAGTTATTCAAGAACCTAATTACTCGAAATCCAAAGTATCCATAAAAGAGTATTCCAAAGTATTTTAATACCCAGCCTTTATCCAAATACACGAATACCAAACCTTTTCATCACAAATATTCGAATAACAAAGTACTCATCCCGAGTATTCGAATAACAAAGGATTATTTACTTTACCTTACTTTTACATTTACCTTATTTTATTTTTAAAAAGCCTTACATTGCAATTGGTTGATTCGTGCTATCGATTAGTCGATTTAAGAATACGTATACGAATTCTTATTTGATACTCAAAGTACTCAAGTAGTAATTATTCGATTCGAAAAAGTATTCAATTCTGCCCACCTCTAGCTAAAAGTTCGAGATGCGATCCCATAATCGGAATTCTTAACGTGGTTTAATCATTTGGTACTGAAATAAATATTTCAGCCTAGTCAACTTTCTACAAATGGACTTGTCCAAGCTCATCTGCCTTCTCCCTGGAGGCACTCCTGACAAAGCTGTCTTTCCAGCAGTACAAATCAAGATCAATAAATGAACAATATAACCAATAGCAAAATGAGTAGAACGTATTTTAAAGAGAAATAGATTCAAAACTTTTGAATAAAGCATTTGAAATGAATTTTTCATAGTTCAGTATGTAATTTTCATTGAACCTAAACTTTTATTTGGTGTCGGGTGTCTACTGCTGAAACTATTGCAATTTGTGTTTTGATAGAAAACCAAACATGGTGTGCAATTTAACTTAATAACATATTTTGCATACCTCGATATTTGTACCAAAATTGAGTAACTGTCACATGAAACGTTTGTCACTTAACAAGTCACTTAATAGTGTACTGTAATTTACAATTGACCACTACAATTTGCATTAAAAGAAATGGCGTTTGGTTAGAAAGGTATGAACAGTCGCAACTTACTGTCGTATCCTCATCACGTTCTGCTGTATTGGTATTTGATAAGAGACTTCTACTCTTCTCACAGCTTCACTCTTTGGTTACACTGTTTCAAGGTTACAGGGTTTCACACAATAGGCAATGACTCAATTAGTATTAACTATTGAATTTAGGCAATGCGAAATTTTAATGAGGGTTTATTTAGGTGAACAGCAACCATTCAAAAAAGTAACTTGTTATATTTTTATACATACCTGTGCAACGAATTCCAGCCATTCACTATCTTTAGATAAGCTGTAGTTGTGTTACACCCTGCTGCAATAAATTATTTACTTATAAACAAAATACACGCTGCATTCAGTTGTATTACCTTTAATTTAATACGATAGTTAAACGAGTTTTGCTATTCCATGTATAAACATTCTGTAAGATGAATAAGGGTCCTGGTTCGATGATTTTCCTATACGAATGGATTATTTTATTTCAAATGCGTACTTTCCATTGAAAACTAACATGTTTTCAGCAGTGCATTATTTCTTATACTTTAAACAAAAAAGAAATCCTTTTTGTGCAAGTGTTTCCGCTTATTGATTTTTACGCTTCAGCTATTTCTGATGCATTTCCCTATCTAAGGTAACATCTAAGTCAAAGATTAAAGTTTAAAATCGCTTTAAGGTAATGCTATATTTTAAAATTGTATATACATAGATTTATTTAAGGAGAGGCATAAAATAAAACGAAATGAGCTTAAGTTAGAAAAACAGTATCGATCTGTGCTTATAGAAAGCAGATTCAAGAAAACTATTACTTTATTGCCATGTGAAAGATAAATAGTAAATTTGTAGACGATAAATAGTAGAAAGGCTTACAGGATCAAAACTGACACTTAATATTAGTTGAAGACGATATATTTCTTTGGTTATTATTTTTATTTATAGCTTCAAAATTTTATAATGTATGTTTGCTAATTACATCATAGAATTTTAGGGATGCTTCTTGAAGTGAATCCTAAAAACTATTTTTAATCTTTTATATAACATGGATTATTATTTTTATTGATTTATTTGCATCCTTCTGCTAGGCTTTGGTTTTTAGTTTGTTTTTTTAGGTTTCCACTGTGATTTTCTTTCTTTCAAATAAATATTAACACTGTTAGATCTTTGAATTTTCATTTATTTATTTGTGTCAATATGAGTAGTGAACACTCGAATTTTCACAATAAATAATATGTAAACTATGAAAGCAGAAGGGTCTACCAAAACGGTCATTTATTTTACAAAACTATAAATCTGTTTACTTTCAAAATATTACAAACAATATGCACACAGTATTAGTGAAATATACGGGATTCATTAACCCAATTTTGTCGCATAGTTTAAAGATGCTTTATATCAACTCATCAGGTCAGCTATATAAAAATCAAATATCAGGACGAAACACAACATTTATTCACAGACAAGAAACAAAACAGTACACATCTCCAAAACGGATATCACAATGATTGCTCCCTCGCTTCCGAACAGAACAGACGCTAGCACTTTCAAACGGGACACATGCGCAGAAAAGAGCGCGAACATGTATCTTTGAAAACAGCTGAAAAACCGATCTGATTGTGAGGAGAGTAGAAAATACTGGTGTTCTGCTGCATTCTAATTTAATCTATGGGGCTCCTTTACATTGCCAATTTTTGGAGGTTTTGGTTCTATAATGAAATTATTTTGTAGTATGTGACAAATTAGCGCAGAAAAGAAAACGTCAGCTAGTGTAAAAATAGGATCATATGTATCAAAAAATACCGAATTGTCTTTGAACAATGGAACTGGATGTAAATGATTTGTCATTCACAAATTGTTAAAATATGACTGAGTTTAGCACTTTTTGCCATATAGATTATTTTTGGAAATACGAATTGCACTACAAAAATACACGACATACAGTTTTATATTTCAAATTATTTTTATTTCATTTGGAGGTATCGATTGGAGATATACATGCACAGATCCTTATATTCGTTGTAAATGGATTTGAATAAGGTATCAAATTTCAGTAATAACATAGACATCACTAGATGTAAGCAATTGAGAAATTTAGCGAAGGTCTATAAAGTTACAGTAACCAGTTAAATAAATGCATCTAAATATAAATCAGAAATTATCTTTATCTGAAACCCACGTTAGCGTCTTTTGAAAGTTTGTGAGACGGATGTGCTAGCTCTGGTGGTGACTTCAACATCTGATCGCTGTTCAAAATGAAGTGTCCTCAGATCCTTCTCTTGGAGATTGATCCTGGACCTTCGCCAATAGCCCATTTTGTGGATCCCGCACGAAGTTAATTCGACTACCTACCTACCAACGATCTATGCAAAGAAATTCGCACAGCTTATTCTGTATGGAATTTCAAGGACAACTTAAGAACTTTCAGGTTTTTACGCCGTTTCCTTTGAATTATAAAAGTAAACTTGAACACAGCCAAAAAGAGGCCAGTCAAAACCAAACGCCACAATCTGTCAAGGGCTAAGCGAGTAAAACATAAAAATACAAAAGTTTCTTAATGCATAAAGTTAATATTTTTACCTTTTTGAACTTGGGAGAAATGTTTCATTCTACATTTTAAAATCTAGAATATTTTATTAACAAGTCAAAGTATTGTTTCTATCATTTCAATCAACAATTGTTGAATCTCCATATATTATAAATGTATGAGCGCTTGGGTTGTTTGCTGACTCCGAGGAGAGAGGAGCTTTCGTAGACCTAACCAGAACGAGGCTTTCTTACCCTTAATGAGAAAGTGGTCCATCTACAGCCCTATTAAATTTGGTGTCAATAAATCGTGTTTCTGTTGCAACGAATTTCTTTAATTAGAATACCGTCCATTCTTCGATCTATCGAAACAACAATAATCAGGATTATTTACCCTAAAATGAGTTGCAGAGTAAAAGCGATATTATTTTTTTCTAATTCACATCGTACGCTAACATTTACCATTTTCAGAAATGTGTTTAGACAAATGGTTCAATTCTTATTTTATCAAGTGCGTTCAACTATAAACATGTTGGAAGTCAATAAACATCGCACTAGAGCAGCATTACAGGCTATTTATGACTGCCCGGGATCCATCCCGAAGGGGAAGATCGGAGGATAATGACAAAGCATGTTCAACCATGGTAAGAGGATGAAATCAACATATGAACGGGCAAACCACCTTTCCTAACTTCCACACCACACCAACGTGAGGTCATTTGAGGCCACAGAAAATTCAATGTGAACCAGTTCTAATGTACATGACGGTCATTGGCTGAATCGAGTTCCGAATTAGCAAACCTCCGATTTCAAATCCGATGCTCTTCATCTCTACGTAAAGTTCCGCAGTCAGCCACCGCAGCCCTCAGATTTCCACAGATATACTATTCATAATTCCATGCTGTTTTGTACAACATTGTCTTACGGATATAGCTCACATTGGCGTCGGGTCAAAGTTTGGGTGGGGTGCCAGCTCAGGTGTGACCTGGTCAACTAACCGTGATTCAAAGAAACGAGGTGTTGTTCCCAGAAAGTCGCCAGTATCCCGTTGTGTTACTCCAGTTCAACGCTAATTCAATCCCTACCTACCTACCAAAGGACCTAGGGTCGCCATTTTGATCATCAGTGAGATGACAAGATCCGCACATGAGCTTGCACCCCACGCTCCCAACTACCACGCCACCTTAACGTATTGAAAAGAGCTGGAGTGGATTTGAAACTTATTTTTGGCAATATAGGTTTGGACAATTCCCTCACCGAGGTAGCAACATTGAAATGCGAGGGTTTCAAGGGAACTGCGAGAAGGAGGAAATGGGTACAACACTGGAGAATTTTAGCTCAATAAAAATGGTAATGATTTATGCATGGCATGCATACTTCATTATTGATTTATTTTACTGCAGGCGACCAACTTTACCTCCCGACGATTGTCAGGTTAAAGCAGTTGTAAAGGCCACCCATGGGGGTGGGAAGTGGTTTGTCCACAAATCGGGAGCGTGACAGCCTCGGGTAGCCCAACAGCTGGACGTCTGTTCAAAACAACCGCCTAGCGTTGGCCTGTTCTCCTTTACTGCAGCTACATCTTTGAATACACATGTATTGCAGGGGAACAGCCATGAGGAGAGCAAGCGCTCTTGTTATACAACATGGAGGGGTACCCATGGGAGGGAGACCTGTTATGCAATATTTTGACATGTGGGCTGTTTGAGGTTCACCCGAGGAATGTACTATAGAGTTAAATCTTGATGCTATTTCTCCTCGCGTGAATTCCAACCCTTAATGTATCGTTAGTTGTCGTGCGCTCCATCGACCCACATATCAACACACAAACGAGATGAATAACAGAGGGTTTAGTTTACAGTACATTGAATACTTTATTAAGGAAACCTGGTATTTCTCGGAGGAGATAAATGACAGAAATTGTCATTAGACGTAAACTGGTGGAATATTATAAATTTTAAAGATATCTGTTTAATTTTTTAATGTTATACTTATTAAGTATTCAGTGATATATCGACAGAAAAAATTATATTTTTATGAATTATTATTTTTGTTTTAGCTTTATATTTTAAACAACTCTAAACTCAAAATTTGATAATAGTGCCATGAGTAAGTACACTTTTACAAAAATGTACTGTACATAGAATTTTAAGATTTTGTACACAATTCATAAATACTTTAAATGATACTAGTAACCTCAAATTAAATTAATCCTAAATATATTTTGAAATTTGGAGTGCGTTTATTTTGTACTACCATAAAACATGTCTTTTTTATCTATTAAAAATGGTCTAAATTTTTTTTAGATTTTATTTTTCATTAAAATAGGAGGTTGACTATGTCAATATGATATAGTTGTAATAGTATGCAAAATTTGAAGCTTGTAAATTGAGTACATTTGAGAAAAATGCACCTAATACTACGTTCACACATGAAAAGTTAAACTAGTTTAACTTAAGAGAGAACTTAAGCTATCTTAACTTAAGCTATCTTATTTTTATGCGTTCACACTACGGCAGCTTTTAAACTAGCTTAAATCGGTTTATCGATGTTATTTTATCGATGATGACATCGACTGAATGGTGGTGGGAGTTCCCAATGATTTTATGCACTTCCCTGAAATGAAGCCACTCCGAAGGACTAGTGCCAGTTGCTGTGCATCCATGTAATGTTTTCTCAGACCTAATAGATATATTAGAATAACATTTATCAACAAATGATAAAGTTTTAATTTGTGCAAGAAAAATTGGGAAGTATTTTTATACATCTGATATAAAGAATTCATACAAAATTTCAGACATGCTGCAGTATCAATTGCTCATGAATTATTTGATAATTGAATGATATATTATATTAATATCCTCTACTAAAATCCATTTATTTCTATGTTCTGGTATGATAAAAGTAATCTACTTTGTAAATGTATTATAATAAATGGTTAAATAAAGGAGTTATAATTAAACAAAGTTATGCCGTTGGTGGCTTAAATTTTCTCATTCTAAATGGAAGAATTTTATCCTTAACAAATTTCCAATAAGAATAAAATTACCTGTATACTGAAGTCAAATTTTTAATTTTCGTCTGAACTTCGGCATGGGTTCTGGAAAATCCCATTTCCTTTAATTGTTGCACCATATTTTCGTAAATCTCTTTGTTTCTTTTGATTCTTGTCAGATCCGCATACTTGTCCGCCCAAATGGATAATAAACATTTTACTTCTTGAGTGAACCAGTTTCTATTCCTTCTTTAACTTTTTTTTTTTTTTTTTTGGAAGTTCTAAACTAGGGGTAGGGCTAAGCTCCATCACAAACGATTACACGGCGAACAGAATGAAAGATCGTCAACAAAAGCGCGCGGAATGAAGTTCGTGTGACACCTCTAGGTGGCGTCACTATAGAACTCACTTAAGTGAGTTTGGGAAACTGGTTTAAAGTTAAGAGAGTTTCTTTTCGCTAAGCTAGTTTAAATCTAAGACAGTTCGTTCACACATGCTCGACTTAAGCTAGATTAGCACTTAAACTAGTTTAACTTTTCATGTGTGAACGTAGTATAAGAGTGTGGAAAAATAGCATTTAAACATTTGGAAGGCAAATAACTTACTTTAGAAACAATAGACAAATAACTTAATTTAGAAAACTGTTCAACACAAAAAAAAGACTACCAAAAATATTATAAAAAGTAACCTATAAAAGTAGTCTTCATAAATAAATTACAACGTTTATAAATTGTGACAGCTGTAAAAGTGGAATTGTGGAGTGTTTTTGGAATAAGAAGATCACCCTCTCTCGTTTAAAAGTAAAATTAAAAAGTCGTTTTTTAAAGAATTTTTTGTACCATCTATCCGGTCTTCAGTCTTCCATGCATGATTTCAAACCAGTTTTGACTTCCTTGGCCAAAACAGTCTTTCCCACGAATCCTCCAACCTACAGATATATAGTCATGTGTGGGGTTGAAATCAATACTGCACTACTCGGAAATCCCACGACGCTCAG
This sequence comes from Metellina segmentata, assembly GCA_947359465.1. Lineage (NCBI taxonomy): Eukaryota > Metazoa > Arthropoda > Arachnida > Araneae > Tetragnathidae > Metellina > Metellina segmentata. The sequence continues at coordinate 124,629,318 of OX375880.1, read as the reverse complement.
AAGGTTAAACTCACCTCTGTGCATCAACGCTCTGTTGTTTCAGCTGTGGAATTCGCTTAAGACCCCAGAGCGTGGCTTTCATTAAAAGTGACGTGCACTTGCCGTGTTAAGAAACTACCTTCAAAAAAGTGTCGCTACGATAGAAGGAAATAACAATTCCTGTTTATAGATATTTATTGAGTAAAAATTCTTTTATATCTAAACGCCGATCAATAGTAATATCGATGCTGTTTGTGTCTCGTTTTGTTGCTTTTATTTTCTCTATGGGTCGTAAGAATCGCAGCAGAATCGACCTCAGTACTGAAAAAAACTGAACCATTAGGCTCCAAGAATTCTTTGGAGATCAATAGAAAGCGATACTTGCTCCAATCCCCCTATAAGTCCTGTTCCGTTCCCTGTGCAAGTATTTATTTATATTCGGAGAAAATAGTTAAACACAAACTAAGTCTTCGTGCTCAATTTATTTCTGGATTACAGACAAGACTTTGCGAAGAAACTTCGCCATTTGTACCTCAGTATGCAAATAGATTTCCAAATCATTAGTTTCGGTAAACTTCAACTCTGGCAGGATAAGGTTTCACAGCGTCTAGACGAAACATGGACGCGATATATTTTTTTCCAATTTGGGAAAAACGGGGAGATATTTTACTTGCTCATTTCGTAAAATGTTTCTCAGTTGGAAGGGATGCTCATAAGTTTCCATCACTTCAAAGTGACAAGTAGTGTTATTTATAGTTATCTTCCTGCGCTGAAAACTTTTTGAAAGAAGATTAACTTTACAATTTAAGTTTAATTTCTTTTAGGTACCGCGGATATTTCTCTGTTCTCATTCGTTTGATTTTTAAATATTTATTATACTGTAAAAAGTATAAACTTTAGCTTTTATGTCTGTCTACTAGATAATTGCTCCCTCAGTTAAGTCTGGGTGGTGCACCTAAAGCAGTGATCGACAAACGCATTAGTCGAAAGAGCCAAAGATCTGTAGTACAGCAATTAAGATTTCTTTTGAGAGCCAATTTTTTTTTCAAGAGCCATGTTTTTTGAGTCGGTTTAAATTAGCAAATAACATTAAATAAAACCAGATATAATAATAATAATCTTATTTATTGACCTTTCATCGGCAATAATCCTACAAGCACTTCATCAGGACCAGAAAACGAAATAAACCAACAAAAAAGTGAAACTTGCGCTGTGTCATTTATGTCACAAGATTCGGCAACATCTATTGATAAAGCTGAAACCAATTTAAGATCTTTAATTTGCTGATTGGTTATATTCGAAGACATTTTGACTGTTCTGTCTTTTACTGTTTTAGCTAAGAGTGGTAACTCTTTAATTGTTTTTTAAATTTCTGTCTTGTTCTTAAAATCCTGGAATAGCTCTTCGGAAGCATTTATAAAAACTTTTAGTGTATTCCACGTCTGTGTATGGTTTGCATAGCAATCTCTTGACTAACAATAAAGCTTGCAATATTAACATTGTTGGAAGACTGCATCCAACAATGAAACACAGAACTTGGTTTTTCTTGACTCTTCTGAAGTTCCTCAACTGCTTTCTTTCTCACATTACCGGCGGGATATTTCCTGCCAGCATTGAGTCGAAATTGATTCGTGGCAGAGCCGCGGTTTGCCGACTTTTGTCCTAGAGGAAATGTAAAAGTACAATGAGTATTGGCAACCGTATTATGTTGCCAGGATGAAGTGACCCAATCCAGTATAGTTGAACCTTGGTTTACTTTTGTCAGCCGGGGGAACCGCACATACACCATATGAATGGTCCAGGGGACGGGAAACTACTGGTTCATCATCTGATTGGTTCGTGAGACATACTAAACACCAGCGTTTCTCTCATTTTGTCGCCACTCCACAGAAATAAGCATTCAAACAACTGCCCTGTCATTAGATGTTATAGCGCCAAACGAGGCGGTAAGACGCCCAAATTGACAAACCAAGTCAATTTATTTTTCTCACAGCAATCATGTGACTCTTAGTCGACATGTGGGTCACAATTTTTGAAGCTCCTCTCAATAGCATTGCTCTGTCTACTCGCATCTCATGTGGTACAGCAATCATGAAACGATCGGATCGTTGATCACTAAAGCAACAGAGCTCCTTCAGTTTTACTAGGGACAACGCAGTTTCCTAGTACAGATATCGCATGCTATATATGCATATATAGTTAAAATAGATAAATATTTCCAAACATAATTGATCGACATTTCGGTGACGTTGGGTGTTCAATCTTATTAGCATTGTGTAATAGACTATCATATCTCAATTCAGAGTACAGTTTCTATTGGTGGCATGCTGAAAAAGTTTGAAAAGTGATGCATCGTCCAGAATACGTGTAGGAAGCATATCCCGCGGCAGAAACACTATCGCTATCTACATTTAGCTTGACAGCAAAAGCCTCTTTTATAAAACACAAAACGTCAGTTCATTACAGCTTTTTCCCTTTATTCAATTCGATATGATCAACAGTATCAGTTTTCAAACACATTAAAGAGTAAGTCCTATTGGGAGGGAAATTTGACCATTTCATGGTCGAACAAGAAGACCTACTAAATTAATTTCCATATCATTTTGGAATTTATGATTTCTAACTGTAACCGAGAAATCTGGGTCATTTTTCTCAACAGATCTAGACGACGTGTCTTGAAATGACTAATGGAGATTTTCATCTCAATTCTGCAAGACTTTCGGTCAATAGAGTCTCGTGAAAAGACGATGTTACTTGACGACCACCATCTAAAAGTAGTTGGCACTAGGTAGTTAATTGACGTCGTACCGGAGCAACACCGTGGATTTATGACGATTGTCGTGAATCAATCCCGAAGGAGGAAATTCGAGAACAACTCCTCGTCATTTTTAACCATGGTAAGATGACGAGGCCAGCACAGGATCTGACGAGGCCTCCCACTCTCCAAACGTCCACACCATGCCCACTTGAGATATTTGAGGGCACGACAGGTGTTACGTACACCAGTTCTCATGTCCACGATGGTCTTTGTCTGAACCAAGTTTACAATTCGGAACCTCTTCCAGTTACTATTCCGTTACTCTTCCAACTGGGCTACCACGGCCCTCACAGTGTACAGGTGGATCGACTCTACTTGTTAAGTATGGATCTGAGTTGAACCCAGTAGAAAGCTCGCCGGAATTAGTTTCTCAATGGATGCTCCACATCGACCCTCGTATTTAATAAAGGTAGGTAGTCAGGTAGCTTAATTAACGTCACTCTGGAGCAAGACAACACGCTATTGGCGATGGTACCGGATCAAACTCAAAGGGAAAGAGATCCGACAACATTAACACGTAATTTTGAACCATGGTCAGATGGTGACGTCACACCTGAGATAGCACCCTACTCTCCGAAAAAAGCATATGGACAGAGTCGCTGTCGCCGATTTGTAAGGTGGCCCATGGGCTTGCCGATCGACTTGAGCCGATAGGTTATGGAATCGCATACTAGTGTATTCGTTACCGCTGGATAATCTCACTTCAACCCATCCATAATTTGTCCCGCATTAGGTTTCCTGCTCTTTCCCGCAACGAAGTGACAGATCTCTGGGAGAAGTAAAGTGAAGTTACGCCCGCTCAACCTCCGTCTATTTCATTAGGAGGTCGATGATGTCCACTGATGACGTGAACGCTGTTAAATACAATTCCTTCGGAGGAAAGGAATGACACAGGCCATGTGGATCGCAAAAGGGGAAAGAGAGTATTTATTGAAGACACGCATTCACACTTGCTGCTTGAAAGTATGACTCTGCCCTAGCAGCACAAAGATAGATACAAAGAGTTCTAAGAGTGATTAAATAAAACAACAAACAAAAGTACAATTTTTGGTCCAATAGCTGGCTGAGAAGCGAGTAATTTTTCCACCATTCACAAAACGTCCCCATTAGACAACATGCTTTGAACTTCGGTACATAGACTGGTATTAATGAAATCGAAATAGACAATAATCGTATCTGCTGTGAAAACATTCATATGTTAGACAACAATGTATAAATTATCGAACGTTCTTTAACCCTCCTGGTGGTTGTTTAGAGCAGATATCTCGTCATTATCAAAACAGGCCATCACTTGATGGACGAAATATTTTTCCAAAATGACTTGGATTGGATTTTGGGATATTATGGCGCGAGGTCCAAAATAGGACAATATACGCCAAATCTAAGATAAAATAAATAAAATCAGTATAAATATGAAAACATTTACATAAAAGGTGCATTTAAGTCTTGCGTAAGAAATTTTCTTTTGCTGCGTAATGTACATGATGACCTGTACCTCCTGAAAAATGAAAAATTATCTGAATAAGTTAAAAAGTTAATAGTTGGTTGAGGAATGTATATGACGACCTGTTGCTTCTGAAAAATGAAACGTTCTCTGTTGTTGTTGCCTTAAAAGGTGCTCGCTAGAAATGGATATCTAGAAACGCTACCTGAACACACATCTTCACTATGCATGAAGACTGCTTGATTGAAGAAAATTCCTTTTAGTGTATCGGATTTCTTTTTAGTGAAGTAACTGCTGCGTCGACCTGTCGCCAAGGACCAATATTCCTTCTGAGTAGTGTGGCTGAAATGAACACAGGCAGTAAGGTTCTTTACGAAATTGTTTGTAAGATGGTTGAGAAGCTGTTTTGGGTTAACTGACCAAATGTATTAGCCTTATGGTACTAGTCAATCAAGAAAATGTCATCAGTGGAACAACAGGGTAAAACACTAAAAAACTAGGTCACACCGACTAAATTTTAAGAAACCAAAAATTTTGAAAAAGGTAAGGGTTGATATTATTGCAAAAGAGAACTTTAAGCTTCCAAACACACCAACGCTAAAAGGGATTAACAGTTACGGAGTTTAAATGCTTAAGAAAAAAAAATGATAAGGAACCAAGATCTATTCACAGTTGAGTTACAAAATTTACCAACATTTATATGACTTCAAAGTAGTAGACCACAAAATGAATGGAGGTTTTCAGTCCCTACCCATCAATTAAGTCACTGTTATAATTGCGAATTACATTCAAATTCATTTTAACAAATATGGTAGTTAGAGAAATTTTCCACAAACCAATGTAATTCTCCAAGTAAATTTAGAATGGCATTATGTATGATCACATCACATTATTACCAAAGAGAGCCAAATGATTGTATTAATCTTATCAACAAGTGAAATGCGTTGTCTTTGAATCAAATAGTATCTCAGGTCAAGAGAATTTTCCCTGAGGCTTCATACGCAGAGCATTTCAGCATATTATAATAAATTATGTCTAAATTTATTTGTTGACTTCGAAGGTTATATCTATTTTCTGGTTGCTTTTGAGGAGATTCTACTTTTAACTATGGTTTCTTCGTGGAGCATATATCAATGTTACATATTTACTTTAAATGGTGTGCTATGTATGTAATCTTCTTGTATGAGATAGTTAAGGTCATTTGTTTGTTTTATCAATCTATTCGAATGAATGAATTTGTTTTTTGAAAGAAGGGAAACGATATCCTTTGGTTAAATTTACGTTCACGTGATTTCAAATTCTGACGAGTATTTTGTTTATCTTAGACGTTTGGAAGTTTACTATAAACTTCCACACAGTTTTCTCTTAAGAATTTAAGAATAGAAGCGAGATACTCTCCTTCAGGCAGTATTTCACAGTACGTGTTTGGATTAAATGTGTCAAAAAATAAGATAGAATTCTCCCAAAATGAATGGAATTGGGTGAGTATCCAGTTGAATTGTGTTGAGTACCATTATATATATTTGTGTGAATAGCTAAAGTGCTCTCAAATTGTGCTCCTGTTTCGGTCAATGGTAGTATGGTAGATTTTAGGGACTGGTTTATTCGTTCGGAATGCCCGTTTGCCTTTGGAATCATCGGTGTTGTAGCGTGTAAAATTTTAATGCCAAGGCAATCGTGAAGTTTTTCGAATACCTCCGCTGTGAATTGAGTACCCAGGTCGGGAAGCCCATATGATGGTCGGCCATGAGAGTAGATGTAATTAAGAAAATGTTGTGTTACAGAACAGGCTTTGATATTTCGGAGAGAATATAGCTCAATATGTTTACTGAAATGATCAATGATTGTTAAGGCGTACATGGAGTTTTTAATTGGTCCGAATATATCCAGTGAAATAAATTCTCTAGGTCTTTGTGGTTTCCAGATATTACCGAATAGTGGTGGAGGGGTTCTGTTAATTTTGTGTTTACAGCAATGATGGCAGGAGGTTACGAAATTTTAAGTGTCCGAATGACCACTCCAAAAGTACTGTTCGTTTAGTAATAAGTAAATATTTTGAATTATGAGATGAGAGGCATAAATTCAAGGAGTTTTCTTTTGAGAGACTGAGGTACTAACAATTGTACACATACTTTTAATCTTGGATGTTGGATACATTAAGACGCAAATGTACGACTGAGATTTAGTCGATCAAAATATCGCCATTTTCTATTGTGAATGCTTTTTTTCTTTCAACGTTTTGTTAATTTCTTTGTGAAGAGTCATTTACGTGTTCCATTATGAGTGTGTTGATCGAAACATCGTGGCATGGATCATTCTGAGTCTTAATAAAATTTATTCGCTCATCTGATGTTTGTTGGGTTGCTTCACCAGTTTGTAAGAAGGGTATCTGCTGTAGTGATTATAGAGAATAGTGAGAGAGGTAGTGATTATAGAGGTAGTAATGTAGTGGCTTACGAATTATTCGAATCAGTACAATGGTGCTGAATCAAATAAATATGTTAAATAGCTCTCATCTGACCATAGTTTGGCGAGGTTGTTCTTGGATCTTTCCCATCAGGATTGATCCCGGATCGTCACCAATGGTCCGTTGTGTTACTCTAGTGCGGCGTCAATTAACTACCATCAATTGGCAGCTGTGTGAATGACAATAAAAACCCGAGAGTAGATTCGATATTACAAAAATCCTGAGATTGATATCAGTGATGGAAGAAGCAGATCTACCGCACATCCGACGGATTGACTCGAATCTAGGAGGAATTCTACACATCAGTGCAGACTGCAGCAGGAGAATGTGAGACGTTCTACCTTATGTATTTCTTAAATCTGTCCTGTAACCGTATCTTAACAGTGCAATTTTAATTTGCAATCTCTTATTAATTTTAATTCATAGACCATACTTGTAGAAGATATGGCAGTCTAGAGTATCTCTTCAGATATTTAACTTTTAGGATAGCATTTAGGATAGCATTTTATCCATCACATTTCTATTTTGTTTTAACCATCGTATTTTACTTGACTCTCCACTTTTGTATATTCGTCACCTTATTTAATCTTTTGTGCGTCGGATATTGGAATAAGTATTTTTTAACTAACGATACACTTGACCAACACAACGTGCTTCTGTGGGTCGGGAGATTTTTCAATCAATGGATTGTAGTATTGCTCTTACCCCAAAACTTACCCCATGACTAAATAAACACATACATATGTTGAAAACATTAATGGATTCTTTGAAATTATGGAAAAGGTCGAGTCATAATTTTCCTTACAAAAGAATCGCTTGCTCATTTCTTTAGAATAGAATACATTCGAAAGACTCCATTGTTCATTTATTAGAATATAATCCTTTGGAAAGTCTCCGTTGCTCATTTCATACAATAGAATCCTTTCGAAAGTCTCCGTTGCTTATTTCCTTAGAATATAGTCCATTTGCAAGACTCCGTTGCTTATTTACTTGGAAAAGAATCATTTGGAAAATTTTCATTGCTCATTTCTTAGAATATAATCCTTTGGAAAGGCTCCGATTCTTATTTACTTAGAATTGAATCCGTCAGAAGGACTCCCCTATAGCACATTTCGTTAGAATAGCTTGAAAATAGAATTGCTTAGAAATATTCTACTATCCAATAAGGTCAAAATTAATTGAAAGTCCTGTACGGAAGGTTGCATATTTGCGAGGTGGAATTATGCGTGTGAACTCATCTGAGGGTTAATTACTTTGTGATTCAACTAGAAATTCACTTTCTGTTATGGTAATATTGACAGCAAGGATTCGATTTATAACCTATAAATGACATGGTGGTAAACAGACATTAAGGACAAAAATGAACAAACCACTTCATGTTGCTATCACGTGTTTCAGAAACTTTTGATTCTCACACTACCAATTCGTTAACACATAGACGTGGAAATAAATTCAAAAATGCCAACAATAGAAAGGAACCGAATACCCAAAATCTCTCTACATAACACAATTTTCCCATTCCTTACACAGATACAAAAACCATATATTGTGTAAAAACTGCTATTCCCACTTTTCAAATATATCGAATTCCTATTGCTGCTTCATTGGAGAGGAGAAATAAACGTCCGCAATACGAGCCAGAAGAGAAATAATCGCAAATATTTTATTCCACTCTTTTTCAATGCCCCGGTGGCATCACTAAATAGAATGATTTATGGCCGCCGAAGTTCCGCCATTTTTTTTTCGGTTCCATCCTTCTTTCTTGGTCGGCTTCCAAAAATAAATTACACCTGCATGTGTTTACAGACCCCTTTAGGTTCTCCCAAATTTTAAATGCAAAATAAGAATGTTCTAAAAATGCTCGCGTGAATTATAAAAATTCTGCGAGGAGAATTTTTTTGCCTTCCGCTTCTACTTCTTTCGTTTCCTTAAAACAAAAGCACGTTTGCTTTTTAGCATAAGCGTCATTTTTTTTTGTTTGACTCGATTTTTTAGAATTTTGTTCTTGTTTCTGAAGCTGCCTTTTTTGTGACTTGAATATATGTAGTTGTTCGTATAGCTTCTTTTTTATTTGTATTTTAACCGCACATTCCAAATGCTTATTTTGCGATTGTTTTTAAGAATTCTCACACCCACTTTACATTGAATGATGTCTCGGAAAAGCCATTTGTGAATGAAAACTTGAATTATGTGTTCGTATTTAACAGAATGGCAACATTTTTCTTTTCGTATGTTATCAAAAATGTGAATACATGGGTCAATTTGGATTTTATGGATCTGACAACATTCTTACTGTAGTCAATGACAAATCCCCGATTTTTTTTCGCAGAAAGCTCTAAACTAAAAACATATTTTTTTACTGCAAAGGTTCTCACGAATTTTTAGAATAGTCTTGTAGTTTTTTTAATTAGACAATGGACTTGGAACACAATGACAGTAAGCACATGAAACACGACGTTCATGTGGAACTCAGTACATGAATGAGTGCAATGATGTTTCCGCAAATAATAATCCCAAGCAACCTTCATCTGGTTGTTGCCTGGAAGAGGTACTTCGAAATTAGAAGAAAACTGACCAGATACTGAGAGACGAGATAATACCATAAGCAAAATTGTTGAGATGTAGAAGGACGATATTTTGTTCATCAAGTACTATATCACTAATAAGTAGCACTGTATGACGTCAAATAAATGTTTAAACTGTGTTTCTGTAAATGTTTCTTAAGATGTGATATTATGGATACATGGATAAGGTAGGTATTTTAATTAACGTGAGTGGAAGACAAAGGTTTCTGGACATTATAAATTGTTCCTGGAACAAGGGGCAGCTTCCTCGAGACTGGAGGAGAGCAACACAGTCATTCCTTTTAAAAAATCTGGCAAAACCGACGGCACCACGGAGAGTTATCGACCCATCGCCTTGACCAGCATAGCTTGCAAAATTATGGAGAAAATGGTTTTGAAAAGACTCACATTTCACTTACATTCCCACAATCTTCTCCCGGAGGAGCAATATGGTTTCAGAGAGGGCCATAGCACTACTGATCAGCTACTTTACTTCTGTCAAAGGATAACAGACGCTCACAAGAAGAAACCTACTAACCACACTGTTGCGGTTTTCCTGGATTTATCCAAAGCCTTTGACAGAGACTGGAATAATTTACTAGTAATAAAACTATATAAACTTTTTGGAATTGGCGGAAAAGCCCTTCCATGTATCTACGATTTCTTGAGAAATAGGCATATCAGAGAGTAAAGTTTAACAATTCCCTCTCCAGAAGTTTTAGGATCTTTCAAGGTTACTGATCTCAAGGATCAGTACTGAGTCCAACTTTGTTCTCACTTTACTTATCTGGTATTGAGAGTGTCATCAAGAGGAAATGTGAGGTCGGTGCTTTCGCGGATGATATTGTCCTTTGGAAGTCGGACTCTGATGTGTTGAAATTGGAGAGAGACATTAATCTTGTCCTTGAGGACATTCGAAATTTTTCTGAAGACCACAAACTTTGTTTCAACCCAACTAAGTCTACGGTTAGCTTCTTCACAACCAATAGAAAGCTATATAATTTCCATCCTAATATCTCATTGAATGGTCAACCACTAGCTGTGGATAAACATCCAAAATATTTGGGATTCGTGTTGGACCCTGAAATTCTTGGAAACAAACATATTGATCATCTTGTGCTGAAGGCAAGAAAAAGACTCAACATCTTAAGGTTTATCTCAGGGCGTGATTGGGGTGCGGATAATAGCACACTTAGAAACACGTATATCTCACTAATCAGACCCATCCTGGAGTACGGAATTCCAATTTACTGTTGCGCCTCTGGTACAAACCTTCAGAAACTTGAAAAGGTCCAGCTCAGCGCTGCTCGGATCATCACTGGTCTGAGAAATACATGTCCCAGGGATATTGTGCTTTTTGAGGCTATTCAGCCCCTTAACCTTAGGAGACGTGCATGCCTAACAAAATACTACAACAAACTCAGCGGACTTGATTCTCAAAATCGTACTTCTACCTACTTCAAAGACTGGTATAATAACCAGAGACTCAGGAGAAATAGTCCCTTTAGCCAAATATTCTCTTTTAATCTAGTTGAAAGTGCTGTAGAACCACATCACTTGACACAATGTCGTGAGCCAACGGATGATCTTGTCGGTGTCTTTTTTCATTCTGACTTGCCTGTACATGTGAACAAACAAACAGATCTTCCTGCCTATCTAAGGCAAATAGCTCTTGAGAGAATTGGAGAGATTCCAAGAGACGCAGTTCGGGTTTACACGGATGGCAGTAGAGATGATTGTAATCGATCTGGCAGTGGAATTTACATCAAATTGCAAGACCATGACTTAAGAATTCAGAGGAGAAATCCCGACTACTGTTCAGTATTTCGCAGTGAGCTTATAGCCATTGATGAAGCCCTTGGATCTCTTGTGTTGCTTCCCCATGGAAATGAGATATGGATTCTGTCTGATAGTAGAAGTGCAATACAGCACTTGACCAATTGGCAAAGTGTGAGAGATAGTGTTGGAGTGTCAATACTCAACAAGTTGAAACGGCTTTCCATATCGCATCGGATTCATCTGCAGTGGATTCCTTCCCACGTCGAACTTGAGGGAAATGAGATTGCGGACACTTTGACCAAGGCTGGTGCTTGTGAGGCCTCTGTGCCGTCAGCACCCCTCACCTTTTTGGAGATCTTCTCAAAAATAAAACACAAGAATATGACCACTTGGAATGTCCCCCCAGAGCACCCATGGTATCACTGTTCACGACCTGGAGGCTCCCTGGCTCAAGGTTTCAATAGGCAGGACCAAATTATTCTTGCCCGCTTTCGAAGTGGTCACCTTAAATCAATGAAATTTTCCGAAGGATCCAAGATCTTTGAGATTTGTACAAACTGTTCCACTAAGCAGGCTTCACCTCATCACATCCTCTCGTGCCTGGGGCTCTCCAAACAGGACTTGACTGAGGATCCATTGACGGTGTTGGATTTTTTGAGGGTGTTTAACGTCATGGACCTGGTCTAGCACTGCTGGCCAATGGGGGCGTGCAACAACAACGTCGCCCTGGAGCAGCGCAACAGGCTATTGGTGACGGTTCGGGATCAATCTCGAAAGGAATTATCCGTTCGTGGATAAGAGAGAAGATGGTCATGAACGCAGAAAAGTAACGACAACTATCAGATTTTCATGCATCACATCGAATATTACTTAATCAATCCTTTGACATGAACCTTCTGATTCAATATACAAAGCACGTGGACGGAATTACTGTCGTAAGACCTTAGATGGGTAAGTCATGTGGGTCTACAAATCGACTTGGACCGATTGGCTGTCGAAGCGAACAAGTGTTTTTAATCATTTTAGCCAATAGATAATTATTTACGACCCAGAAAACCCAGTCTATCGACAAGGGTAGGCAAAGGGTGGTAGGGAGGGGACTCCAATATGAAGTAAATTTGACTACTACTGTTACTTCAACCACTCCCACAATATACACCGTCATCTGACCGCGGTTCAAAATTACGTGGTGTTGTCCTCGTATCTTTCCCTTAGGAGTTTTATCCCGGACCGTCGTCAATATCCCATTGAGTTGCTCTAGTACGACGTTAATTAAAATTACCTTACTCACATCTCACACATATTGACTGATAGCCCCCATTGAAAGATTTTTAGGAAATATTCCGTTGATCAAGAAGTTCAAAAATTGGCTAAAATTCAAGATGGGAAGATTAAGTAATAAATAAACGTAAGGATTAAATTATTTTTCTGTAAAATGAATATGAATTCAGAAAATAATAGGTATTTGAAGAATAAGGTACAGGGGTTGGACAAAATAATGTGAATACGTGTGAAATAATTTTTTTTATTAATAGGCCGTTGGTCCTCCTTTTGCATGAATTACAGCTTGTATCCGACGTGGAATTGACAAATACAATTCACGTACAACATTCAGAGGGATACGTTCCCACTCAAATCGCAAAAAAGTCCCTAATTCAGAAAATGTCCTTGGAGAGGGAGATCGACTGCGCAGCTTGTTTTCCGAAATACCCTACAACTGTTCAATTATATTGAGATCAGGGGACAGAGGGGGCCAGATGAGGTGCTCTATTTCTTCGTCGTGTTCATAAAACCTTTCTCGGGCAATTCCACAGGTGTGAATGGGGGCATTATCATCTTGGAAGACTGGTCGTTTATCAGGAAACACAGTTGGCACCATTGGGTGAAGATGGTCGGCCAGAAGACTGACATAGTCCTCTCCTGTAACACGGCCATTCAGAACAAGTGGGCCAAGACCACGATGTGATATCGCACCCCAGATCACACTGAACCGCCGCCATACTTAACCGCAGGCCGAAGACAGTCAACTTGATAGGCTTCTGGTGGCGTTCTCCAAACGTAAACTCGTCCATTTGTCGGGAATAATGTGAACGACGATTCGTCCATATTACATTCTCCCATTGTTGTTGTGTCCAATTTTTATGCTCGCGACACCATATTCGTCGCTTCAAGGCATTGCATGTTGTAATCAATGGTTTTGAAATAGCCGCTCTACCACGAATATTTCCCATATGCAGTTCACGCCGGATAACTGCTTCCTGTAGATGTGTGTACATCTCAGATGTTATCTGAGATGCTGTTGTGTTTTTTTGACACAATCCGCTTCAAAACCCTTCTGTCTCTGTCATTCAGCTTCGATTTTCGACCACTGTTGTGCTTTTTAGATGATGTTTTTCCCTGTTTCAAATATGCTGAAATTACAGTCGACACTGTACTTCTCCCAACACTTAGAATGGTGACCTTACTAAAGCTCCAGAAAGACGGGCCAAAACAATGATGCCTCTTTCGAAATCAGAGAGGTCTGCCATAACGTAATTTTAACACAGAAATATATTTCGCACCCGACTTCTATCATTCATCACAAATTTTTTCACTCCTGTTATGAAAATTCAGTAACACTAGTTGCATTTTGCAAGCTAGCAGAGGATCCACAAATAGCATAACTGAGCTCAAATTTCTTAATTTGCTTATGAGAAACTTTTCTTGTAAAACTAAATGTAGATGGCGGTAGTGTTTTGTTGTCGAACTGTTTGTAATCTGGAAGTGACGTCACATGATACATTTTAAAGTATCAAATGAGAGGCCGATAATAAATTCATCATTGACGATTTGCTTTTTTTTACGCTTTAAATCGAGTGCTATTTTTTCACAAGTGTTTATAATATTTTGTCCAACCCCTGTAAGCTGTTTCTTATTTAAAGAAAAAAGTATTTTCTTTAGATATAATTTTTTTACAGCATTTTAAAAATTAGAATACAATACTTCGTGGGTTCTTACCTCCATGTGGCTATTCCATTGACTTAAGGTAAGGACAAAAGGAAAACCACACTTGTCCTTGAGAGCTTTATCCATTTTTCATTTTCAGGTTGATAGTTGAAATAGAGGCACAAGCCTAATTTTTTTCTATTTTTTATTTAATATTAAATTAAAATAATTGGAGAAAGACAAAGTTTTGAAACGAAATGAATACATTCTTTCACATATTTTATACAATTGACCAGAATTACAGTATGCAATAGTACGACAAATAAAATTTGACACTATCTTACCTCCAATATAGATTTGCAAAAATCTCAGAAAAAAAATGCAATATAAAATATGTAATATCATAACGCAATAAAAATACTTTGTAGAGTAAATATCAAACAGAGATGGTAAAATATGGTCAGTTTCATTACTCTATCCATTTTATAGTTTAGTTTTCCAATTACCCAAATAGTTTTATTATATTTTTACTATCACCTTATCAGTTTCTTACCTTATCTTGGTTTTCTTTATCTGACCAGTTTTATCCTCTTTTTATTCATCAACCAACTAACTTTATTCTCTATAACTATCATGACCATTTTTATCATCATTTTTCTATCATGACCATTGTTATCATCTTTTTACTATCATGACCATTTTTATCATCTCTTTACTACCATGACTATTTTTATCATCGTGTTCGTGTCATTTGATCAGCTTTATCCGAGTGTTTTATCATCAGAACAGTTTTCTCTACTTTTTAACCGTCATTTTAGAAGTTTACACGTTATCTCAAAAATAGGTATACTGAATTTGAAACAATTTGACCGCTTGTAGAAAATGTTGAGCACTTACGTTAAGAGTTATTATATTTGAATTCGCAATTACCTCCTTTGTTGTTAACGGAGAAGTGAAGTGACTGTAAAAAATATGAATACTTGTTTAACTGCTGTTTGAACTGAAAGTGTGGTCCTAGCAAATAATTATTTCTGATGATATTAAACTGAACTATAAAAATATACTTCCTAACATCTAATTTCAACTTTATTTTAAAGCGTTAATTAAAAAAGTTTTTTAATTGAGGAGAGGCACTTTTAAAATGTTTCCATTTCTAAACGAAAATATAATGCACTCGAAAATACTGATGTTTTAACAAATGCCATAATATTACCACGATTACTTTTATACCATGTTTTGTTAGTTGTGTAGAATATAGCTGTGTAGAATTCACAATATTTCCAACATTACTTTTCTTCTTCACTTTTAGCATTCCAATTTTAATTAAATATAATGTTTGTGGCTTATTGCTTTTTAGGAGATAATATCGAATTACACCTAGCGATTATATATGAGCATTTATATTTATACTATGAGAAATCAGTCTGAAAAATATACATTTAACTATAAAATGTTCATTTTAACATTTTGTTGGTATGTTCTGTAAATAAACTGAGAAACTTTAAGAGTTTAACTATATACAATACAAATGAAGTATCCGATTTATCATCTCTATATGAAAAAATCTGATTGATAATTTTTACATGCTGCAGTAAAAGTAATAATTATACTTAAAGCTTTAAATGATTACGTAGGATATACTTTTTCCGACAATTAAACTGTCTAGACAAGTACTTTTTCGTGCTTAGTAGATGTATTCTATGAAGTAGTTTTCAGCAGGTATTTATAGTTTCTTATTTGAAAATCAATATTCCAAGATTATATACTTGCTCTTATAATCAGTATATTTTCGTAATTAATATCGATATGTCATTCAATTTCATATCCCCTGATAATACTTTATCAATATATTTTACTACCTCAAACTCATTACAAATTTTTACTTTCGTGAGATTTATAATTCAAAATGAAAAGTGTTAATGAACTTAACTACTGACACAATAATAAGAAAGTTTAAAGTTTAACCACTTTTAATTAGCTAGTCTCTTGTAGATATGAATATCACGTAATTAAAACCAAAACCATTACATTAAAACCATTTAATATACAACATTAAGCATATCTTATATTTGTATGCAAACATCATACGGTTAAATCTCTCTCATTTATTTAAAGTGTGTTGATTGTTTTATTTATTATATAGAATATACATATCTTAAAAAAGCCAGCATTAATATTTAGTTTATACGAGAGTGTAAAAAACAGCGTGCACGCTTGTTAAAATATAGTGGATTTGTGGTATAGATAAGAGTAATACTAATAAAATTACACGGGGAAAGTCTCCCAAGCAATCCAGATCTAATGAACGTTGGCAGAACTCTGTGAAATCAGCGTAAAAATGAAAATTGGTTAGGAATGAAAAATACCAAATGGCATATGAACAAGTGAATGGAATGCAATTGGTTGTTTAGGATCTAACTGCCGTAACATAACGAAAGTATGCACCGTGAACTTTATTAGAAATAAGAATATTGACACTGTTATGTACACGAAATGCTGTTTTGAAGTTTTGATTAATTTTATTTCGTATGGGAGGTGTAAAATGTGCATACATATGTTTGTTTTCACTATCTCTTTGAGTATCATGAGGTATCCATGTAGAGGAGATTTGCTTTTTACCCTACAGCGCACATTATTTCTAAATAACTGGCACTATTGATTGAAAGAATCCATAGATTCTTTCGTTCCATTAGTCCTCTTCGAATTAAATAATATGGAAATATTTTATTCGTCATTCTTTTAGAATAGCATCCTTTTGGAAAATTTTTATTAGTTATTTCCTTACATTAGAATCCTTTGTAACTATTCAATTAATCCTTTCAAATGAAAATAATCCTATAGAAAAATTGTTCAGGTTATTTACTTAGAATCGTTTGGAAAGATTCTGTTAGTCATTTTCTTAGAATAACATCTTTTGGAAATAATTCTATTAGTTCTTTCAATAGAACATAATCCTTTGGGGAAAAAATTGAACACATTATTTCCTTAGAATAGAATCCCCTGAACAAATTATATTGGTCTTTTTCTTGGAGTATTGAACATATAATTTCCTTAGAATAAAATCCTTTGGGGAAATTGAGCACATTATTTCCTTACAATAGAATCCTTTGGGGAAATTGAACATATTATTTCCTTACAATAGAATCCTTTGGAAAAACTATATTGGTATTTTTCTTGGAGTAACATTCTTCGAATAGATTCGATTAGTTATTTTCCTTTTGAAAGATTCCATTGGTCCTTTCAATAGCAAATTATCCTTTGCAAAAATTGTATACAGGTTAATTCCTTCGAATAAAATTCTTTGAAAAGTACTATTGTTTTTTATTTAGACTATAATTCATTGGAAATATTATGTTGGCCCTTTCACGTAAAAGAATTATTTGGAAGAATTATATCGATCAATTGGAAAGATTGTATTGTTTAAAAAGGTCAAAACAATTAAGTAGTGATGTAGGGAATACTGAAGGTTTGAAGGCGGAATTTTGCGTGTGAACCCATCTTAGGGTTATATGTGGATTTAAATAAATTATCAAATGAGAGTTCGGATTCTGACGTCAGAAATAATTTAGAAATTTGACCTAAGATGCAATGCTGGTCTGCTAATATGAATATTAATAACATGAATTATTAAACTGGGCCCAAAATGGTTGGTCTTTCAAAACAAACTTGCAAAATTCTATCCAATAGTATTTAAATTCCTATATAAACCCAATCCACTTAAAACTCCTTACAGTCTAGAAATAACCTTGAAAGGTTATTTCTAGATTCCTAATTTCCTTTTATACCTTCCAATATCTTTTCCATGTCTTTTTTTTATCAGTATCTAAGAGCTTTTTTATCGGTATCTGAGAACAAAAAAATTACCAACTAAAACATTTGTACAGCTTTAATCCAAACGCTAAGAGATCAAAGCACACTCTCCAAAAACATCACTTTTTCGGAATTAAAAACTTGCTTTAACCCGCTTGTAATAGTGCGTTCCAGTTGAAGCATCTTTCTTTCCTGCTGCAATTGATATGCAAATTCTACACTCGGAGAACTTTTTCCAGTCCAATTACAGAAGCTCTCTGATGCTACAGCTGAATGTGCGAAAAAGGTAAACTGTTGCTACGCGAAAGTGAGTTTTTTCAGCTGCTAGCCGTAATGAATCCGTAACCCCTTTACCCTGTTAGATTCATTGATGGGAATAAAAAGATTTAATCAAGAGAGTCTTTTTATGTATTTTCGGTTTGTAATCTTATACTCGAAAAGGTCGATACTCTGGGAAGTAAAATAAATGAAAAACGCAGGTGTCCAAAGTCCACAAGAAGCAGTCGCCCTTACACTTTGTAATTAGTTAGGGTAGTTTGAGAGGGATTTTAAGCCTAAACAACCCTTCAGCTCAGAGATTACTTCTAAGAGTACTTTGTAATTAGTTAGGGTAGTTTGAGAGGGATTTTAAGCCTAAACAACCCTTCAGCTCAGAGATTACTTCTAAGAGTACTTTGTAATTAGTTAGGGTAGTTTGAGAGGGATTTTAAGCCTAAACAACCCTTCAGCTCAGAGATTACTTCTAAGAGTACTTTGTAATTAGTTAGGGTAGTTTGAGAGGGATTTTAAGCCTAAACAACCCTTCAGCTCAGAGATTACTTCTAAGAGTACTTTGTAATTAGTTAGGGTAGTTTGAGAGGGATTTTAAGCCTAAACAACCCTTCAGCTCAGAGATTACTTCTAAGAGTACTTTGTAATTAGTTAGGGTAGTTTGAGAGGGATTTTAAGCCTAAACAACCCTTCAGCTCAGAGATTACTTCTAAGAGTACTTTGTAATTAGTTAGGGTAGTTTGAGAGGGATTTTAAGCCTAAACAACCCTTCAGCTCAGAGATTACTTCTAAGAGTACTTTGTAATTAGTTAGGGTAGTTTGAGAGGGATTTTAAGCCTAAACAACCCTTCAGCTCAGAGATTACTTCTAAGAGTACTTTGTAATTAGTTAGGGTAGTTTGAGAGGGATTTTAAGCCTAAACAACCCTTCAGCTCAGAGATTACTTCTAAGAGTACTTTGTAATTAGTTAGGGTAGTTTGAGAGGGATTTTAAGCCTAAACAACCCTTCAGCTCAGAGATTACTTCTAAGAGTACTTTGTAATTAGTTAGGGTAGTTTGAGAGGGATTTTAAGCCTAAACAACCCTTCAGCTCAGAGATTACTTCTAAGAGTGCACATTTTACTTCTGCTGTCGAAGTGCGCAAAAATGTACGCGTGTCCGGGTTATCTTAAAATCTATTTCATCGCCATTTTAGGAACGCGTGGCGCTTATTCAAACCAAACAATTATCACACGTCAATTCCGAATTCGTTCTCTTGGATTGTTATTGGCGATGTGCTGCAATCGTATTCGAAAACATGTCATGTGACGTCACGTTCAGAATACATACGTACAAGAAAGACGGAACACTACGGTCACCTATTCTCGCTTGATACATTTATTCGGTATCAAACTATAACTATTTAATTCAATTAATTAACTATTCAAACTATACTATTTTATTTAATTCAATACGACGTATACGATTTAATTCAATGATTATACGCAAGGCACTTTTAAATTTTTTTCATGAAAAAAATACTTACATTAATATTATTTTCAATTTTGTCCCCTGAAATTTCAGCCCTATCGTGTTTAAAAAAACAGTTCGTATACGCTCGCTGTTACGTGTTTGGTTAGTAAGAGCGGGTGTTGTACGCTGTGAATTTAAAATCGGTGCTTTCATCCTCTTAGAACATTTTGCCAGTATTCCCTATTGAAAAACATTGCTCTTTCCACGCGCGTTTAAGAAAATAAAACAGATAAACTATGAGTGTACAGTTAAAATTTAAATGGTTTTTTTTTCTCAATGGCGGGTACAAAATACAAAACTGAAGCCGAAAAACAGAACAAAAGCAATGTAAAAAAAGGCAACAGAAGAAAGTCTATGGACACATTCGGTCTCTCGCTTCCCAGTAACGTTCCCACGAAGTTGTAGCGAAGAGCGCAGGACAGTGTCGAGGTGAGTATAGTCCATGAGTTCCTGAAGGTTGCAGAGCTTGCAGTGTGGATCGTCAAGGATGCCTATGCGATGTAAATGTCTTGCAAGGCAGTCGTGGCCAGTAGCGAGGCGGAATTCCTCTACGTCTTTTATTCTAGGCCAGTCAGAAAGATTTGGGATATTTTCCACCAGGATTTCGGGGAATTCTTTTCTGAAAGATCATTTTTCAAGTTCTTTTTAAACATCACATATTTTCATCAACACCTTAAATTTTCACATTTTTTTTAATGTGCGCATTTATGTCTCTGGCATGGGTGGCACGACATATCAGCACACACTCGAAGAATACAAGACGTCACACAAAAGCGAAAAACACTTGACGCTACACGCTTGACAACTTCGACACTGGTTAGTGATTAATATCGTTGATGACTGGAGTCTATTGGTACTCAATACTGCAGTTTCATTACTTGCCCACGCAGAGGAATCATCTTACGAGTCATTCGGGAAGAAATTACGAACTTCACAGTCTAGCTTAGTCTACATCAAGGGAAATTAAAAGAGTATTCGCTCATAAAGTAATTTATGAAAAATTAAAAACGTTTAGCAGAATGCCATTCAAAGGATTGAACTGTCGCTGCTAAAATGAGAGTTTTTCTAGATACAAGTCGTAATGAATATGTAACCCCTTTCACTCTTCCTGACTCAACGCTGAGAATAAAACATTTAATCGCGTGGTGTTTCTTTTTTTGCGGGGAGGTTCTTTTTTTCTGTTTTTCGCGAACGCGTCGTTACAACTGAGTTATAAAACAACTGAAAAATACGAAGGGTGTCCAGAGCCCGTTTTCAGGAAAGAAATAAGGGGTAGTTATCGGATTGGATGGGGAAACAAAGGGGTATTTGTGTTTTTATGCGTTTTCCAGAGAATGAATCGCGGGTTTTTGCGATTCTGAAATATGGTTTGGAAGGATATATTTTCATTATTTTCCTAGCTTTGGGTGCTATTTTATTCCTTTTTTTGTAACTGGCTTATATTTTGTGGCAACTAGCGATTTTCTATAGATCGCAGAGTAAATTAAAATTCGAATTATTTTTAGTGGTGACTTGCATTTTGTGTTGCTTGTATTGTACCCTTTCTTAAATTGTAATTTTGATTTGTTTCGTTTCGTTTGAAGACTCGGCAAACTGGATTGACGAAAAAGTTTAGTAGCTGCTGTTTGAATTTTCGGCATTTTGGTTTGTAGCAACTAAAATGGTTGCTTGAGGCCTGTTCACCGAACCTCTTTAAAAGCGAACTGGAAGGTGTAAAAGACGTTCAATTAAATTTTGAAAATTCCATTCTGTTGTTGGAGTCGTATTTATTTCGGTGGATATGTCGCCACATACATTTTGTACAGCTCTGGTGATGTCAATTATATTCTCGCTGTAAAACTGTTCTCCAGGATTGTAATCGATGGTTTGAAGAGCAACTACTATTGCAAGGCGTGTGAATGGAGGAAGAGGTTTTGAGTACAACGCCCAGAAGTTGTTATTATAATATTGGCACGTTCCCTCACAGTTAATTTTAATGCATTTAAAATGTCCTTTTCTTAGTGTGGTGGTTTCGCTTTTTATTTTATTTTATTGTAGCATGAGTTTGAATTGTATCGAAGCATTAACATCCGTACGAGTTATTAGGGTGTGTTCAGCATTTAACTCTCTGCCCTTCTTTCCCATTTGGTCTTCAGCTTCATTTCATCCAATGTCCACATTTTTAAATGAAGAGACGAATGATGAATTCCTTTCTGTTGAAGCGTGAATGAGCTCTCTGCCCTTCTGGAGGATGTTTCGACGAACTATATCGTCATTAGCAAAACGGGCCTTATCTTGATAGACGAGACATCCTTTCAGAAAAATAAAACTGACCCCATCGTCATCGCATCATCATCAAAAATTAGGCCACATCTTGATGACGCGATATCTGGACATTAGCAGACTTGGTTTTATCTTGGTGTAAAAGATATCTCGTCGAAATCACTCAGAGGATTTAAACATGTACATTTTGGTCAATATTACCCTTAATGTCATTCTTCTTTACGGTGTCGTTGGAAGGGTAACGGAAAGGTTGCGAGTTCGAATCCATCAAAACCCCGCCGTGTACAAAGATGACTGGTGTACGTTTAAGCTGCTGTAGCCTCAAGTGTCCTTACGTGGGTGTGGTGTGAAGTTTCGAGAGTGAGGTGCCAGCTCTGGTGCTGCCTCGTCATCTGAACGTGTTTCAAAATTACGAGGTATAGTCCTCAGATCTTTTCCTTCGGTTTTGATACCGGACCGTCAAAATAACCCTTTAAATTGTTCCAGTACAACGTTAAAATATCTACCAATCTTCGTGTTTCGGGCATTTCGTTTATGAGAGGAAACTCTTCGTAACCCTCTTTACTTCCTTTAAAAAAACTAATCATCTGATCTTGAATCAAAATATTATTTTCAAAATTTGGAGTTAGGTGATTTAATTAACGTCGCACTGGAGCACCACAACAGGCTAGTAGTGACGTTCCGGGATCAAAACAAGAAGGGAAAGATCGAGGACAATATTATATAATTTTGAACCACGGTCAGATGACGTTAAAATTTGGAGTCTGCACATAATATATAAACACAACGCATTTACATGACATAAGTGTTTTCACGTTCAACCTTCCTACGATTGTCAACCTTAAAATAGGGTCGGCGGACGTCGCTTTAGGCCGTAAAGTGAAACTCGAGAGCTGTAACCAGGAACTATCAAATCCGGACCATACATGACTAGAAGTCAATGCAGTTAGCAATGGTTGAAGTGACTCAATTTCAGTACCATCTGTGACTGGTGAAGACCGTCTCGTGAAATTCTATGCGCGAGTTATTTAATTGATTTTTTATTGGTAAGAGGATTTTTCTGCAAAGCTAAATGTAAATGACACTAGTGTGTATGGGAAGGAATGCTTTCGGAATGTATTTAGTATCGGATAATGAAAAAATAAAATTATTGTTATCAGGTTGTCGTTTGTTTAGTAGATCGTCCATCAAGACCCGCTCAGTTTCTTGGGAGACGCTGTGCCTCGTCCAGACACCCACCGAGAAAGTTAAATCACGATCACCGTCATCTTATTGCATCGTGTTTGATTGAAGAACCCATCTGTCTTGAAGAGCAGTTTCAGAAATAGACCCCTCGTCCATCTAAGCGTTTATCTTTGTTCCTATAACGCGTCACACTTATCACCCTCTTAGGGCTGCTTTACCACACGCATCATCGTAAGAGGCTTTCCTTATGGGGCCCCATGCTCAGTATACCGTGTTACTCTCTATTCAGCCACCTCCTGACTGCAAATGAATTAAGGTCATCCAGTTTGATGAGTGCAAAATTATTGCGCGAATGTATGGAGTCTGGCCTAGTTTAATAATGCACTCGAACAGGCTTTCCACTTCGCATTAAATCGGTTGGCATGGGTATTTATCGAATGGACCGACTATCTACGACTATATGCTTCCAATGGAGAGGGGGGGATAATGCAGAATTTTACAAAACGTTATCGGGTTTTCAAACCCTCTGGGCGATTTGAGATTTTCTAGTTGTGCATTATTTTTTCTCCACTGCCCGTATACTGATTAAATGAATGAACCCTTTTGAGGATTAAGTTCAAAACAAATCATAGCAGAAATTTAACCAACGAAGAGGGCGAGATAACTCCCCCATATAGATCTGGATCACTTTGATACTAACGAGATCATCAAGATCTGTCCGTTTTGATATACCTGGTATAGACAACCACCAGGAGGGTTAGTATTTATTCTTTAACTCTTGCTTTACTGTAAAACATAGTGCAATTTGAACGAAAGGTAAGGGTTTAACCCCGAGTTTTCCGCTTCCTTGATCAGTTAGGTTTTAAACTTCCAAATGTTTGCTTCAGGTGTGATCTCGTCTCTTGACTGTGGATCGATTCCCTTCGGGGGTTGATACCGGACCGTCACCGCTGCGTTGCTATAGTGTGACGTTAATTAAATACCTACCTTGTGGCTGTTTCGCCAATGTATCGGTTTTTTGCAAAACTGATCAAATCTTAGACAAGGAACCAGGACGTACCAGTTTCCGACCTCAGAAAACATCATCATGACGAGATATCTCGTCATTAGCAAAATTGTGAGATCTTGATGAGAGAGGAGATATCTAGTCGAAGCCATTAGAAGGTTGCAAAAATGGTCTTGTTTCTGAAATCTATTTTCAAGTTAGTGAATACTACAGAAGACGTATAGAGCGACTTTCCGTTGAAGGCAGTCGTACCTGCACCGATTCATTTCTGTAAAAGACGTGAAACGAGGCGTGTTAGAAGGAGGCTGACCTACGAAATAGCGTGATTGCCGATGGCCGTGGATTTTCTTCCCTGCCAACTCGTTAGCATTGCTAACGCTTAAGGCGCTGAACGATACGCTTAGATCCAGAATCAAACCCAAAGACGCCAATTTTGGAAGGGATTTATTTTCGTTACCGCTAGTCTTCTAATTGAACTATTCATCTCGTTCTCGTACTGTGACTCAGTTGCCATCTCACAAGAGCATTATTGTACCTGGAGGACCCCTGGTGCCTCATTACTTAAAAAACGATTTAGTAACAATATTCAAAAGTAACAACTAGAGTGTTGTTTACTTTAGTAGCCAATAAATGAGGGTCTGATCCCCCATCGATTGATCTCCAGTCGCAAGCAATTGCAACTGACACATTCATTTTTACAATTTAAAACGATTTGCCACTTTTTATTGATGAATGTAAATTGGGGCGAATACAAACTGTTATTGGTCCATACAAATACGTTTTATTTTATTTTCTATTATCATGCTATGATTGTAGTTTTACCTATCCGTACGGGTTACACATGCACAGTACCAGGGAGTAAGTGAGGAATAAATTATTAAGAACCACTGCTCTCTAGAACATCTTCTATTTTGCAAACACACAGAACCGCCAAACCCAACACATTGAATTCACGATATTTGACCCTTAGTAACATCACGAAGGATTTCAGACAGAAACGTCGATTAATTGGATTCAATAAACGCAGGAAAAAAAATTTCGAAATGAAAGTTTATGTCATTTGAATGTTGAGTAAAGAACTATAAACCCGAAGATAGAAACCACCCTAGGCACCAGTTGGGAAAATGTCTTGTTTACGTTAAATCTGACCACCTTATTGAACGAGTAGACTCGTTCAAAACCACGAGATTCAACTGTCAAATCACCAGAGCCTAAACAAATGTCACACACATTGACGTTTATCTTGAAAATTGATTAAATAAATTGACAACCTCGAATATAGCCATTAACTGCACAAGAGGTTTCAAGGTCACGGTAGCCTAATTGGAAGAGTAACGGATTAACCACAGACCATCATATACAAAGGGGGCTGAAGCGCGTTAAATCTATAGTGCTCACAAATGTCATCACGTTGACGTGAAGTGGAAGTTTGGAGAGTGGGAGGGCTATATCAGGTGAAACCCGTCATCTGACCACGGTTCAAAATGACGAGGTGTTGTTCTCGATCTTTCCCTTCAGAATTGATTCCGAACCATCGCCAATAGCTCGTCATTCCGCTCCAGTGCGGCGTTAATTGAAATACTTACCTAGCAAGTGGTTTCAACGAAGTATACCATTAAATCTCAAAACTTTTGCTAATAACGAAATATCTCGTTATCAAAATGCTGTTTTTTTTTATCTTGACAAGATTTAAAAAAAAACCTGACAAAAAGTGTCGTCCATTAAGATTTGGACAAGTTTACTAATGAGGAAGTATCTCGTTGAAAGATGTAGCTTTTATTTCGACTTTTTTGTAGAAATACGCTATAGGCGTGTTTTTTGGCATGCTTTTCATATAGAGTTGGCAAGAGAAAACCCGTTGCATTACGATTATGATAATCTCGTGATTGAAAGATGTAGGTATAAGATAATGTGATATCTTAAAACATTTACATTATCTAGAGAGGTTCGTTCCATTAGCCTAGGAACAAATACATTATTTCACGTGTACAAACACATTTTTCATTTCAGCGAATACTTACTTAGTAGTAGTGAGAAAAAGTTGTGAATTTCTGTCGATTGTTTTGTTTTTAAAAGTTTCGTTTCTTTAACTCTTAAAATGTTTTCTGCTAAGCCTAAATCGGTGTTTTTTGTAAGGCGTTCTTCTTCTACGACACAAAAAGTGCGCCAATTGGGTTGCTTACATAAAAACTTTTATATCAAATTTGTACAAATTTACAAAACATTGTAGTTTGTAATATGCCAGTTTGTATGTACTACTTCTGTTTGTAAGAATTTTTCAGAAAGAGTTGATTTGATATTTTGCTTAGAACAATATTTGACAAAATTGTAGAGCACAGTGGAAAGTAATATTTGAATTTCTGTTAACATAATTGTACTCTAATATTGACACTGTGTTTTATTTCTGAATTTTGAGTATCAGCTTCCATGTTAATTGCCTTTTTTTTATCTTTTTAGGTGAGTACACTCTTCATTATTTGAAAACATTAACTACGTTCAGGTAAAAAAAATTCAATTTTCGTAAAATGTGGTTGTGTCTCTTGATTGTATCGCTATCCACACAATTTGCTGATTAACATATCAGAAATGTTTGAAGTTTATTATATCGGATTTTGAAAAATCCTCTCATTGCCCATTTAAATAAATGTCAAAATTGATGGTTTGTACATGTCTACACAGGTTTATGAATCAATCGAATACTAACTGTCAATACAGCTTCTCAAATATTAAGCATAATTCCGTCATAAAAGTGAAATGAGATTCAAAATTTTTAAGCTGTTACAGAATGCTTGTGTTTAGAAGAATCTGTTTTTAAATTCTAGCATAACACAGTATTCAATTAACACAATTCTGTACTCACATGCATGCCCCCAAATGTGGGTAACCTCTAACCTTTTCATGTCGACTAGAAGTCACGTTACTGCTCTGTGAAAAAGTGGCTTGGCAGGTCTATTTGGTAATGCTTCATTTGTCTATGCAAAAGCTCGACCGGGTAGGTTTGTGAGTGCGCATTTCTATGGTTACAACAGAATTGGCGAAATTACATCACACTTCTTTGGAGATAAGAAAGATTTCGGTTGTGGAGTAAAACGTCCATATTTCTAAAATAAAACGTGATCAAACTATTAAGCGAATGAACTTATTTACCCGTGTTTTCAAATATTCAGGAACTAGAATACGCAAGCTTGTTTATTTACCCGTGTTATAAAGTAACTCTAAATAACTAGTTAACATAAATAGCGTTGGGTAAATCTTTTACCCTTTGGAAGATTCATCAGTGTATTCTGCGATCTGCTGTCTTTCCTGTATGGCCTCTGATCCCTTTTGACATTCTCGACCACTAGAATTTTTTTATTTCCAATGGCAAGGCTGGGTACAGATTGCAAAGACAAATACAATACATGATATAATACAGAAATACAATGCAGTCAGAATTGACCGAAGTCATTGTAGCCTTATACAAGACCAGAAGTGATAGTCACTTGTGAAGGGGCACTCAATGGCAGCACAATTTACATCCATGCCCTGACCCGGATTCAAACCAGGAACCTTCCGATCCAGAGACCAACACCTTGACCAATAGACCGGTTGGTCGGCTCGACCACTAGAATCGAAAGGATGATTCTAATCTGAGGAAAAAAGCAATAGATTCCAAGAAATAATAATATAAGGAAGGGCCCAATAAAATTTATCCCAAATGATTCTAATGGAAGGAACGGAGAGAACAATAGGGGAGGAATATTTTAAAAGTCAAAAGAATCCATCAAGTCTTTCAACTCATAAAAGTTTTCATTGAATCATTATGTGCGGGTTATGAAGAAAAGCAATACTAATCGGAAATACTTCTCCACTTTATCATATGCTTATATGAGAGCCTTAAATTAGTATAGTGATGCATATCGTTGAAAAATAAAACGAACTCACGAACTGGCGAGTTACCATCGTCACTGTAGCGTGCTCTCTGCAGATTTTACAGACAAAGAAGTGGGTGATGCGGTGCATCAATGGTTTGATCCACCGAAAAACTGTTCGGAGGAAATACGCAAGCTTGTGGACCACAGGACCAGGTGCATCGAAAAGGAAGTCTATGCACAAAAAAGACGAACTTGTTCAAACCCTACATTTTTGTGTCAATAAGTCGAACTATATAAAGTACGAATGATTTTCTACTTTTCAAAAACCGCCATCACCTGTTACCACTGGTCCCAAACAGCTTCTTCGCACGCAACGCACTGAGTGCACGCCCCCTCCAAAAACACCTCCTAAGCGGATTCTTCCACTCCACTCTTTGAAAAGACTTCTCCGAAAAGGAGAGATCTTTACTTACGTTTATCGATACATCTCTTTCTTACAAGAGGTGGGAAAGTGTGGCATCAGCTCTTTCTCCCCACTTCCTCTCGAAAGGGGACCCTGACACAAAAGTCCCGGATCTAGTGACCGGTGGCCCACGCTGACCGACCCATTCCGACAGAATTGAGTAATGGGGGCATAATGCCGGCGGAAGCGAGCTCTAGGCACTGTCACAATGTCTTAACCGTATTTTCTTTCCGAATCTGGTTGTTCTGAGTAAATTCGATTCTTTTGGTCTGTATTGCGGGGGCGTTTTTCGGTGTTTGGTGGAAGGAGAAAAGTTGGGCGGTCCATTTTCTGTTCTTGTGGGCTGAACGGTTTGAGAAGGATTATAATTCTTATAATTCAATATGTAAAAATGAAGTGGTTGGTTAGTATTAGTGAACTTTCTGTGAATGTTGTTACTTTGAATAGTGTTAGATAGGGGGGTAGGTACGTTTTTTATATTAATGTTGCACCGGAGTAACACAATGGTCTATTAGTAATGGTCCGCGATCATCCCCCGAAGGGAAAGTTGCAAGGACGTAATTATGAGTCAGGGTCAGATGACGAGGTGCTGACACCGGAGCTGGCACTCCATTCACCACAAACTTCCACACCACGCTAATGTGAGGACATTTAAAGCCATGACAGATTTGATGTGAACCAACCTCCTTTGTTTATTGTTTGAATTTTTATATTGTTGTAAGATGTTAGAGAGAGAGAGAGAGAGAGAAAGAAAATGTATTTATTCTTGGTTCGTTTGTTCTCTTGAGTTGAAGCGTAGGTGATGTTAACTCAGGTATTGTCACGTAATATGACCGTGATTCAAAATTACGTGGTGTTGTTCTCGGATCTTTCCCTTGGAGGATTGATCCCCGACCAACGTCATTTGCCCATTTTGATGCTCCAGTACGACGTTAGTTAAAAGTACATACATATGTACGTGTTGTTAAACTGCAAATGATTGCAGAACATATTCTTTATAAATAAGGCAAACTTTAAACTTTGGAATGTGGTACTGTGGTTGAATTCGATTCTTGTCAGTTTTGTGAGGATGTTTTTTGGTGTTAGGATGATGGAAAAAAGTTGGGTAGTTCCTTTCGCTGGTTTTGGGGGGAAAATGTTTTGGAGGGATTATTATTAATATAATAATCGATCTGTAAAAATGAAGTCATAAATGATTTTTGGTGGATTTACGTTTTTTTTTTTAGCGTTGTCTATTGCTTTGATTTTTGTATTGTAAGAAGTTAGAGTGGGTTATGAATGGTCTTTGTAAATTTTTGTAAGACAGTCAACTTGAGATGTAACATACGTGATTTTAAACTGAAATAGGGAAATGATTATAGAAGATATTCTAAAAGAAATAAAACAACATTGAAGCTTTTTGAAATATGATCTAATCTGTCTACGATCCTATAAAATTGAGGATATGAACGTACAAGAACTCAGTAATCTCATTGGTTTATGATTGTTTCCTCTTAGAATCGTAATGTGATTATAGTGCTTAATTTCGAATCTTTTGTTCCCTATTACTTTGTTTGTGTTTTGAAATGTATATTATAAATGTTCTTCTAGATTTCCCCAATACGTTAATTAACGCTCCAGAAGTTGTAGGTAAATTTAAGCTGAAGGCGAACCCAATTTTTTATTGGACTTTCTTAGAAGAGAAATCGTACCATTTTGTGTTGTCTGGGAAGGCTCCTTTCTGATGACGCTCTGATCCACCAACACTTTCATTTTCGAAATACCTTGAAAGTATTCGAATTCTGCACCATTATATTAGTCTAAATATGAATATTCATGACTCTACTACCTTTATAACCCGAGATATTCAATCGTTAACTTTGTATCGGTTTCAGGGATCATCTTCACATGGACTCTCTATTTGGAGATCGCGATTAATTGCAGTTATAGCTATCCAAATTTTAAATTTGAATACTATTTCACACGTATTCTCCAGGGATCCGAGAATAATTATAATTATTACGCAAGTGCAAACGATCCGACACTTACTACCCGAGGTATGTCAAACATTTCTTAAACTTTTGGTTGCCCCCTAAAATCGCAATAATGAGGAAATTTTTATTTAATTCGAAAACTAATTATCGGAATGAGCTAAACTTTCGCCTGGCAATACTAGATGTTCTTATGAATCATTTCTCATCAAAACACAATATGGATCCAATCCATAGTTTTTCAAACATTCATTTAATAATTGTTAATGTCTATTAAAAACTGATTTAAAGATAAAATATTAGGTGGATTGTGTATGGGTTGTTTAACAGTGGTTTGATATAAAATATCAGCGCTTTAGAAATATTATTTAGGAAGATTTACATAAAGTGTACGAAACTGATCTAACGTTTTTGGAGCTCCAATCTTTTTTTAACTCATAACTTCGAAACGGTAGTACCTAATGACACGAAGTTTGTTATCTGAAGTTACATTTTGATATAGATTCGAAATTGTAGAAACAGGGAGCAAATTATGAAGTAGAGGCTCAATTTAATATAAAGACAGCCCCTTGTGCGAATTTTTTAAATTTGATTTTGTAGAAGGCGTTAGTTCCTGTCAAACGCCCTCATTGAATGCTCTCTACTGTTAAAATGTTCTCTACTTTTTAGACTACAAAGATTCATCAAAGACTGGAAGAGTCAATGGAAATCTTATAAACCTTTTCAAACTACTTTACAGGTGACAGCTTCAAGAGTTTTATACTATTGCAAAGATGTTTGATACGTATTACATTTATTTTAAATTACGACGGGCACTCGATCGCTAATCATAGGCCACTACAAGGCCGGAAGCGATGGCCCCTTGTAAAGGAGCACTCAATGGGAGATCATCATTACCCCTAAGGACAGCACAATTAGATCCATGCCCTGATGCCGGATTCAAACCAGGAACCTTCCGATCGAAAAGTCAACACCTTAATCACTAAACCGATTGGTCAGCGATACGTATTACATGGAAACTGTTCAACTTTGTTTATGGATAAACCTTTTCTTGCGTTCTAATATATACCATCTAATAATACTTTACCATACAATAATTCTACAAGGGGCCGCTATTGTATTCAACACAATACTCCTGATTCGGTAACTAGGTGAAATAGCTCAAGAGGCAAAGCCCAAGATCTTTAGCACTTTAGAAGTTTTTCAGGAGTATTATTTCAGGAGTAAATGTGGACGAGAGCTATAAATGAGGATTAGATACCCTTTGCATGTTCACATTCGTTTACTAGCATCTTACGCTCCAGAATTCAGAATATAAATACCCTTTCTTAAGAAGCTAGACAACTATTGGAAAAGTCAAAAGTATCACCAACTCCATAGCTAGATGTCAGTTTTGAAGCTGAGAAAAACGGACAAAATCAGAAAATAGCTCTAGTGAAATACAGTGTTTATAAAACAATAACTAATTAGTTTTGGATGGAAAAGAGAGAGTGTACATAAATATGGTAGTCATAGTGTTTAATAAATTAGTCACAACTTTCTATCCAACATTGAATACGTTTGATGTGGTGGGAATTTTGATCACACTTTCAAGACTTCGACCCACTGTGCGATCGTTTGTGAAACTGAAGTGATTGATGACTTTAATCTGGATTTCTTGGGGGTTTTATGCTTTGTCTTTTGTTAGAAACTTCCTTGTTATAAGAAGTTAGAGTAATAAATGATCTGCGGTAAAATCCATAGAATACTTGGGTCCTTTTAGTTGTTACATACCTGAACTTAAACTAAGGGAAATTTAGAAATGATTGTGGATAATAATTCGAATAAAAATAATAGACGCAACTTAAACTTTTAGAAACAATATTTGTTTCAATTAAGATAACTAAATAAATGAGATTCAGGAGGATGAAACTCAGAAATTCAATCCCGCAATGTGTTGACCATACTTTCTTTACGAATAGAAACCTGGTTATTCCGTTAAAATTCACTTCTTGTCGTTTGTATTGAGGCGAAATGTTGGATGGTTATTTTGGACTAGTTTTGGACTTTTTGGAATGAGAGTGGAATTCTTATAATTTGAAACTGTGGATTTCCTAAGAACTCTTTGGTATCTATCTATTCTTAGAAGTATGTTTTTCACCATTGTAAAACGTTCGGTGGAAGAGTTGTAGCGCATGTGGTCTTAGGCCAGATGGAATTCAGTAGAGATCATATAACGCATATTTAGATCGTATTTCAATAAATATCTATAAAATGAAATTAAGTTGGTTTTTAAATATTTTTATGTAAAATAATTGTGTGTGTGTGTGTGTTTTTTATTTATGTCTACGTATTTCTTAATTAGTGAACGATCCGAATTAAATTTGCCAGTAGAGTCCATGATCATGTAAGAATTTAGATCCTATTCAATATAAATCTATAAAATGGAATTAGGTGGTTTTTTAAATATTTTTATGTAAAATCAGTACTTTTGATTTATGTCTACTTTTCTCTTAATTAGTGAACGATACGAATTAATTTTGCACGCATAGAAGTCACACTATCGCGAGTTGAGAGAGGAATCTGGGAAACCTGCCAACTTTTATGTATAAGTTTAGAAAAATCGAAAGTATCGAAATGCATTCTTCTGCTGTATACAAACGTAGATCTACGTAACCCCTGTCTTGAGTATGTGATAATATTAATAAAATTCAAAATGGGGGTTGATAGTGTTGTGCTTATTCATTGTAATTTTTTAATTAACTCTCTTGGAGTACGTCCCCGTAAGGTCTCTTGTCATTCAAAACTGACCAGTTCTCAATGACGAGATATCTCGTCATTAGAAGAAAACTGACTAGATCTTTTTCTCGTCGTCAAAACATCAGCAATATCTTGATGACGAGATGTGTCGTCAATGGCGAAATTGGTGGTCAGAACTTGATGGACGAGATATCTCGTCACAACCACTTGGTTACGGCGAGAGCTTACACGACTGGTATGCTATATGAACAAATAGTATTGGTAATTAAATCCTTACTCACAGTGCAGAGAACAGAAATAACTTTTCCCTATACTCAAGGTATCGCGTGGCCCAGCACTTATAATTGTCATTTAATGTCATCTATGGGCTATCACACGATACTAGCCACGTTTCATCAATAACCACGGAGCAATTGCGACTTGAAATCGGTGACACAATTATGTTGATAATCTATGTGTTAACATAAGTCATAATTGTCTTATATTGTATTATTTAGACCATTCTATTTATGATAATAAAGCATTGTGCAATAAATATATAAAGAAAAAAAAAGCTTTTAAAAAATGGGATTTACTTAAATATTTATTGTTTGTTGTATTTCGATTTGCAATAGCTGTTCACAAAATATATGCTATGATTACCCATATGCAAGACTCAATATTAATGCTGCAAATAATTCAAATTGGAAAGTTCAATCCATTACAATAAATCTGCATACGATTTAAATGACTTAAAAATAAATTAACAAGCATAACGTGCTCATTATATTTCAATGGGTAGAATTAAATACTAAAATGATGCTCTGTGCCTTTATTCATGAGTGATGAACATTGACCCCAAAGTTAATCAGGAATTCCATCGTCTCCGCGGCAGAGAGCCAAGAAATCGTTATTTCTTGAGGACTCTTTCCAGAACAACCCCTTCGCCATAAATTCCTCACCTGCTAGGTGTCTTGAATTTTGGCGCATCGATCGCCAGCTCGGCGCTGCGGCGCCACCTAAAACTCGCAGTAGGCGAATGTCTGAGGCTCCGCTCGATGCCACTCACCCCGAAACACTAGTATGGCTCGCGTTTGAATGCGACTTTTATAGAGAGATCCCTATCGTGACGTCACTACGGACTCAAAATGAACTACTCAGAATGGTTTATTGGGGTGATGCTAAAGTTCGTCCCGTCTTTGGTGCAAGACTGTATTACAACGCAAAACCAAACGGTGCAGCTACAGTCTACGTTTATCGCCAAGGCCGTTGGTAACGACCTTGGTGATTTTTTTGGCGCACTTCTAAAGTAGCCAAGTAAAGAATTATTTCAAAAATATTTTTCTTTCAAATATATTTATTCTTGTACAACGGAAAATAAAAGCTTGAAAACACACTTAAGAAGTTTTTAAAAGTATATTTTTTAAAACTTTCACAAAAAGTAATAAGCTTAAACACATTTCAAAACACATTTGTGAACCAGCAGAAAAACTAAACAGCGAATGTTGGGTAAGAATAGATATATACCCTGAAATTATCAATTACACTAAATAGAGTGGGAATGTTGGAAAAGAAAAAGATTTTAAAAGAAAAAAGTAAGAAATAATACAACCTGATAATTCAAAACTGTTCCGGAAAAAATTATTAAAAAAGAAAATTCCACAAAAGGTGTGAAACCATTAAATATCAGAACTCTACAGTGAAAAAAATTATAATAAAATAAAATTCCACAACTGGAGAGAAACCATTAAATGAACCTATGAAATCAAAGAAAAAAAAATTTTTAAAGACCCATGCAATAAAATTAAAATAACCTATGGAATAAAAGAAAAAATTTCAAACGGATCAATGAAATAAACGACTTTAACGGATTTGAAAGAACTTTCAAGAATAATCAAAATGAAAATTTAAAGCTTCCGATGGCCAAGGTTGCCATAAAAACCACAATAATCGTAAACACAGTTGGGTTGCCTTAACCTACCGTAACTCGCTACTAGAAGTGCGCCAAAAAATCGCCAAGGCCATTGCTACCACTATAAACGTAGACTGTAGCTTTACCATATTATCTACATCATACGTGTCAAGTTGTGATGTTGTTTGAAAGAAGAAATTTCAGTGAGTACTCGTGGGAAATTATGTTATTGGATTGTGTGTGTTTTTTTTAATTATGTTAGGCATTCAAAATAGCAGAAAATAGGGAACATTTTCGAATAATATATTTTTTTTAATTTTCGAAAGGACAAGAATTCTTTGCAGATGCAAAAAAAAAAAGACACGTGTTGTTCAGCGTGAGGGTGCCGTTGACGATTCCACGTGCCGTGAGAGGTTCTGAAAGTTTCGTCACCTGGATCCGTACTTTAGCCAAGGAACTTGTATGAACGCGGGATGAAGCAGCTACCGGAGGGACGGAGAAATGGCATCGAACGGAACAATATATACTATTCACTGTAATTTTTAGGAAAGAATAAGAATTTTCTTCAATTTTTGGCAAAAAAACAGGACGGACTTTTGCGTCAGCCCATTGAAATACCATCTGGATTATAATAATCATAGTTTTCAAAACTTAAACGAGAATTGAACGAGAAAAAACGAGAATTAAAATGGTAAAATACTTTTCTATT
Organism: Metellina segmentata; assembly: GCA_947359465.1. Classification (NCBI taxonomy): domain Eukaryota; kingdom Metazoa; phylum Arthropoda; class Arachnida; order Araneae; family Tetragnathidae; genus Metellina; species Metellina segmentata. The sequence goes on along the minus strand of OX375880.1, from coordinate 124,593,671 downwards.
GATTATTATAAATTTAATTCGTTATTTTGCACACCTAAAAATGTGATTAGATTCATAACAAAGTAAGTTGTCAAGTACAATGTAAATGCAGTTTTCTCATCCAAAAAAAAATGAAATTATCACTTTACAGTGAGTACGTGTAGTTCAATACTTCAATTAGCCTTCTAAGAAAAGGAGAAAGCACCCTCTCTTTAGTAAAAAACTGAAAACATAAAACAGTCATGGTAAAAAGAAATTACTGTCAGCGTTCTTCAAAAATGTCCGTAGCTTCCGCTCTACTTATGATGATAAAAACACTTTAATCTCTCTATATTAAAAAAAAGTTACCGCCGCCGCCGCCGCAGAATTGAAATTTTTGTTGTTTAGCTCCATTCTTAGACGGTTTCCCGAGAAAGTACTGATCGGAAAAATATGAAATTAACATGCTTTGTTCTTCATCGTATTCCCTGGATAATTATTAGGATTTTTTTCCGATGCGACTATTAGTTTAGGTTTTATTAAGTGTTAAAGTTGAAGAAGTGAAATTTCTTCCGCGAGTGAGCAAAACACATTCAAAATTTCAGTCTTTAGTCGTGAGTTTTTTTTTAAGAGTACCTCTCAACGTAAATTTTTGCAGCTCGTCGAGTTTTTTTTGAAATTTAAATGTGGTTCTTGGTAATATTTTTTTGAAATTCGGGAAAAATCGGGACATTTTTGTTACTTTTTTTTAAAACTGCCATATCTATATCTAATTACTATTAGTTTTTAATTTTTAAAATATCGCAGTATACCTCAGAATATACTCTTTCTTACGGTACTATTATTTTTGAAATCGGTTAATAATTAAATTGGATGCGATCAAAAGTTCGTGATACAAAATTCGGAATCTTCGGATATTTTCGCTACGTTTTGTTAAAACCGTTATGTCTACGGCAAAAACCATTATTTTTTAAAATTGAGAACATCACTGAATACACTACATTACACTCTTTCTTATGGTACAATTATTTTTCAAATTGGTTAATAAACAAAATCGATTCAATTAAAAGTAGGTCATACAATTTTCGGAACTTTCAGATCGTAACTTCCGATACAAAACTAAAATGGTCATATCTATATAGTATTACTGTTAGTTTTTAATTTTAAAAATATTGCAGTATACCTCACAATGTACTCTTTCTTACGGTATAATTATTTTTAAAATTGGTTCATAAATAAATTCGATGCAATCAAAAGTTGGTGACACAAATTTCGTATTTTTCAGTTCGCATAGCTGGTTCCGCAAACAGCAGTGGGTTGCATTTTCTACTATCGGGTTTGCCAGATATCAAATTTATCGTAGCAACAATTGCCATAAAAACGATTTCTTTTTATTTGGCGAGGAAAAAGGCTCGCTTTTTTCCCTCTGTTCTCAAGACAGTTTACCGACAAAGTACAATCGTAAAGTTTTGATATTAACGCTGTTTACTTAAAATTGTACAGGGAACAAGATACAGAAGATTTTTTACTGATGCGGCTATTTGTTTAGGGTGCATTAAGTGTTAAAGCAAAAAAAAGTGAAATCAATTGCGAAAGAAGTATTGGTTTGAGAAAGCAAACCAAACGGGATTGCGTAGCAATCCCCGGGGTCGGCGATCGTAAGCGAGCAGGGCGCGAAGCCCTCTCTGTGACGTCATGTACCGGAAAGTGAAATCAGCATAATACGAATTATTCAGATAGTTTCACTCTGTGAAAGGAATGTTGGTTTGCGAAGCAAACCAAATGACATCTGTGAAAGGAGTGTTGGTTTGCGAAGCAAACCAAATGGGATTGCGCAGCAATCCCCGGGGGTTGGCGAGCGTAAGCGAGCAGGGGGCGGAGCCCTATAGTATTTAAAAAAATTACTGAACAACGCCTCGATATTGCAAAAAAAAAAAATAAGACATTTTGACCAAAGATCCCACTATAAAAGTAGAATTGTAAGATTGAGAGAATAAACAGACTTGTATTTTTGGTCAATAACTGTAGTTAATTTATTTCTTAGTGGTATAGTTGGGTATTCCACAAAGAAACGAATGACTTTTTATGTAAGGAAAAACAAATGCTTCAAAGTGTGTGTATGTGCATACATTCAAAAATAATGAAAGGACTTCCTTCAAAAAGAAAAAAATTTAGCACTTTTCCTAATATCTTCCCCTTGACATCTAAACTAAACTCTTTCTTCAAAAGTGTATTAAAAGCCACATCTGTAAGCCTTCTGTTCACTCCATATAATGATTTGACAACAATCTTTTATTTCGCACCCCATTTTATCACGAAACGATCTCCTCCCATTATGTGTAAAATCAAATAGTTCATATATCTGGTCCAGACTCCAACCGAACTTCAATTTCTGTCTGCTAATACGCCCGCAACCTCCAGCCTTGTATTTTTAATCTTTTCTACCCGATTGAAAAATTCTTCATAAATTTTATTTCGGAATCCTAATTGGGGGCATATCTAAACTTACACTAAAATAGATTAAGGAAACTGTGGGTGGAGATCAATACATTGGAGTTCTCAACGTTAAAAACAATTTCAGAGATACAATGGAAACGATCATTTCAAAATCAGTGGGTCATGTTTTCAAAATTGTAACACAGGATCCAATTGCATTCGCTCAAATTTTATTTTCTTTCCTTGATTTCTATCTTCCAGATTTTTCATTTATTCTGACATTAGACGAATGACGAATTCCATTAAACCGACAAACTCTTTCGTACAGATTTAGCAATGCTACGTAGCTCAATAGCGCAAAACAAGTACTTTTAAATTAGGGCTAAAATTAGCAAATAAATGCAGTAGTGCTCATTTTATATCATGTATATGCTTTTGTAAATATGATTTTGATTTCTCAGTCATATACGTTGAAGTACGTGAAATGTACTTGTTTTCATCGATATTCCTGTACGCCCATGAAGAAAGAAATGGACACTGAAATAATATTAGATTATGCGATTAATGTAACTTATCCTGGCTGTATTGCAATCTTCTGTGTCGGTAAACTTTCCTTTGACGTTTATTTACTTTATGACGGCCTTACGTTTGACACTATAAAACGGAAACCAATCAGTATGAGCCTTAAATTAGATTTAGATTTAAAATATAATTAAAACTCCCATAAATAATTTAATTGATAACAATTTTTCTATATTAAGCAGTATTACCGAGAAAATGTTTATTCTTTACATTCAAATATGTTTAGTTAAATGTGAAAGAAAATTAAACAAAAAATTCTAATTGCAGTTAATTTAAATTGAGATGACCACACCCTTGTTGAAGTTGTAATTTGCTATTTTCTTACTCATAACCATTACATTCCATGTTTCTTGGACATTCGGAATAAGTGCAGTATTGAACCCTTAAAGTGATTTTAACAAGATATCGCGTCCATCAAGATCTGGTGAGTTTTTATCAATGACATGATATCTCATCTAGACAACAAAAAGAATCTATATAAATAAGAATGGAGTGTTTGTTTGTACATTCAATATTTTCGACCCATTTCAAGTTTTCTATCCGTTTTGGACCCTTCTGATGCCGAATACGCCTTTTTATCGTTTTGTGTCTGTCTGTCTGTCTGTATGTTGTGCCCTATACACGTCCACGCGGTTTAAGATATTTTCTTGGAAATTTGCATACAGTGAGTACTTATCTTCATTTAGTGACTGGAATTGGTTGCGAAAGTCTGTCTGTCCGTCGTTCTGTTCTATGCTCGATTTTGTGTGTGTGTGTTTGTATAGGCATCACATGAATTATATTCCAGATATTTGATTGCACTGTATTTTATTTTATACATTATCTATTGGTTTAGTGAATGCAATATAAAACATTTCTTTATTGTTATATTTAGATGAGTTTCATGCTAAAACACCTGAGTAAGTATACTTAAATCAACCATAATTTGGTAGTTTTGAAAAAATTGGAATGTCTATTGAATATTACGATTACTTCGATTGCTTTACCAGTACTGCTGAAAAAGTAATTATTCTTCAAAAAATTATATTTTTTAATGGAATTTCAGCTCTGATACTTCATTTATTTCGAGTCTTATTTTTGTTCTTTGCGCAATGAAAACGATTTCGGAATATTTGAGACAGACGATATTTTTCAACGAAACGAGAATGAACAAGATCGCGTGAGCAGTGATATTTTCTGTTCCTTTCGCTCTGAATTAATTTCAAATTTCTAAATTTTGTGCACTTTTAGTTGTAAGTTGTGGCAATTGTGCGAGATCAAGAGATAAAAATGAATCAGAAATTAGTATCTTTAGAACAATTTTTTCCGACATCTTTTATTTTGTTTTATTTTGCAGTTTTCTGTTTTAAATATTTATTATTTTAATAAATGTGTTTTCCTTCTCATCACACGCAACACCACCACAAAGTATTTGACTTAAAAATGTTATGTGTCAGTATAAATTTTCAGTAAATTTTAAGTGTAGTTATGCCATTATTGAAAGAATAATGCCGTTATTTAAAGAATAATGCCGTTATTGAAAGAATAATAATGTTTAAAAATCTGAACTAGAACTTTTTCCAACATTAAAAAATTCGTTGTAATAATGACAGAAGATTGCAAAATTGCACAATGTCGGATACCGGAGGCAAGAGTGCCACAAGTAAAAAAATATTGTTTTGTTGACTATGAGTGCGAGAGCATTCGCCGCAAATCGTAATTTTAATTAATTGAGTTGAACATGAAAAGAACTTAAGAAAGAGAATTCCTAATCTCCCTCAAAATCGTCTTTTGTAGTAGAAAACTTTGTAGTGTCACCTTTCGTCATTTTGTAGCTTTGTCATACAGCAATTGTGCGATGTATGTGAAATGTATTACATGAATGGATATGCATGTGTAGGATTTGTGTCCAAAGTAAGTTGTAGAAAATATAAAGATGGCGAAAGGTGTTAAAATAAATTTTTATTCTACAAAAAACGTAAGTCAGTATATATTTTGATTATCTCTTCAATCTAGAGTAAACCAATTCAAACCGCGTAAGGTCGGGTATTTTGCTAGTTAAAAATAATTCTAAAAAGATACTAAAATAAACTTCACAGTTCCAAACCTCCTAAAATTTTTGTTAAATGAATTAGATTCTGATATCTTTTGTAAATACCCTTCTGTTTAATTTCTTATTTCCCATTAGAAATGTGTTAATTTGGCTAAAAAAAAAGTGAACGGTATAAAGTTTCGCTGTTTAAATTATAGAGTCGTCTAGTCATCGTTAATTACCTCGCCTGTCACACATTGAATTACATAGTAGTTGATTTCATCGTCGTTTGAAATAATAATGCAGTCGCTTATGTAGCGACATTTTTTATCTAATTGATATTGAAACATTCTGAAGTTAGATAGGATTATTTTCTGATTCAAATTCATTAATACCGTCCGGAGACTAACCTGCAAAGTATGAACTTTTGAAACTTTCAAAACACGTTGTTGAGTGAGAACCTTTTGTAAACGATAGATCTCTGTTGGTCTTTCAACAGTCAACTATTAAATTTGTATAATTAGAAAGTTTATATGCATACCTAATTGGCCAAATAGTTCCGTGCAAATACAGCTTTGAATACCGCTTTGGATATGCATCCAAACGACTGTGCTACTCAAGAAAGCAAGACCTCTAGATATAGTTTTTAGGTTTGACGGTTGTGAACCTTTATAGGGGTTCAATAGAGTGTCGAAATTTTATGAGAAAAACCTGTTTGAAACTGTCACCAGTTCTGTACAAGGGATATCTTGTTCTCGCATCTTAATTACTCTGTAGTCATAGAGCAGTTTTGTATAGACGAGGTAACTCGTCATACGTGAAATAGAGAAATTGGATGGACGAGATATCTCGTTCTAACCACTTGGAGTGGAAGATAGTTAAAACACACTCAATAAATATAGAAATTTTCATGTGATTAGATTTTACTATTTACCGAAACCAGTAGATGACAGCACGAATCGGACCAAACTACTATTTTACCTGCACTATGAAGTGAGTTTCGAGAACCTACTAGAACAGCCTTGAGCCATCACAGAGAATGTTGAGGCAGAGACTTTGTCTGCCATGGATGTGTGTGGGTGTGTTTTCGTTGTTTCTTTTCGTGGTAATGTTTTATTTTGTAAATTAGTCTTTCTTTAACTTTGAATAGCCCTCCATTTAAGGAGATTAACCTGTTTTAATTGACTATTTTGTCCTAATTCCACCGTCATGACAGGTTGTAAAATAATTCTCTTTCGAAACTGATTCTTGCTGTCAACCTATCAACTCTTATTTTAATTTTTTTTTGTCTTATTTGAAATGTAAATAGTAATTTGTGTTAATAAATATAATTGTTTTCTAAAATAAGTCTCTGTGATAACCCCTAGACACCAAAAACCCGACCCACTAACCCCACATGTAACATATAATCTATAGTGTTTATGTACTGCGGTGGTCTAAGGCTTATTACTTAACAGCTACTTATATGAGCATCACGTAACTAGTCTGAAATCGTTTATATATAACTTCAAGGTAACCCCTTACTTGGACTAGCATACCTTATATACACTAAAACTTTTATACATTATACACTTTATTTATGCCATACAAAGCTTTATTACTTTATACCTTATGCTGTCACTTCTGTTTCATGTAACAAGTGTTTTGTTGGCAATTGAATTAACATCACATTGCAGCAATACAACGGGCTATTAGTGACAATCCGAGATCAAACCCGAAGGTAAAGATCCAATCACAACACCTCGTCATTGTTAACCATGGTCATGTGACGAAGACGCACTTGAGCTGGCACACCACTCTCAAAGCTTCTACACCACGCCAACATAAGGATATTTGAGACCACGACAATTTTCACGTGCTCCAGATCCCCACACGTGACCGTCTTTAGTTGGATGGAGTTTCGAACTCGCAAACCTCAGGTTGCTAATCCACAATCTTTTAAACCAGTCTACCGTAGCCGACAAACAATACGTGGAGCAACTTCGCGAGAATCGGATCTCGCGTCGTTAACTAACGAACTCTCATAATTATTTTTAGCTTCTTTTCTAACAGGAATAGCCTATTTCTACAGATGAGGGAAGGTTCTGTAAAGCTAATTGCAGAGAGGTCTAATCTCTTAGAACTCGGGGCAAAAGCCGGAAAATTGCACAGTCACTGTTTGAGACACGGCGCTTAGGTTGGGAATTAACACCGACCATCTTTGAAACGGTGATTGATCAAATTAATTCTAAACAGGAATAATTGTTTCTTCTCTGAAAGTTGTTTATGTTTACGTTGAAAAACATTTTTGTTTTCAAGAATAATTTTACTAGAAATTAAATAAATTAACACTAAAAATAAAAAGAATCAATTTTTTTTCTTTTATCTCCAAATTATATTTAAAAATCAATCAAGTACTTATTCCTCATTGCAGTGAAATTCTGATCAAACAGGAATTAAATATTCAAAGAAACTTAATAGAATTCAAATAAACAAAAATGATTTCTTTTCCATGATGCACGCATTGAAATTGGAAGCCACAGAGATTCTCGTCAAGTAATTATTTTCCGTGCGTACGCCCATTTTATTGTTTCTTTAAATTACCCCCAGAAACTTTCATTCCCACATAAACACCAGATTCAAAAAGGAAACGCAACACCAAAGGACATCCATCATTTCCGAAAAGATTCCTCACAAACTCGGGAATCGGAAATCGTCATTACAAAACTTCACTTCCTAGGCGTAAAATTTCTATTTGATTCCGATCGTTAATTACTCTACTGTGGGCTACTGCTTCCTTGGGAGACCGAATCCCATTTTTCCTATACGGATCGGCAATTTATTTATTCCCGAAACACGTTTTACGCGTTGGCATCACTAAATCGTTCGGATCCTAATGATTCCCGGAGAGGTAAAAACAGGAGAGTTCTTACACTGGAGATAGGTTAAATTAGGATAGCACTACCATTAGAATGGAGCGGCCATCAATAAATCGTTTCACTAGAAACATCTTTGGGGTCTTTTGGAGAAATGTGATTTTCTTATTTTCTGTTTTCTTAACAGTTTGTCTTGAAACGATTTTAGATCTTTTCTTTTTCGATAATTTCAGTTTCGCAAACTAGTGGGAATTTGTAGGAGGGAGTTTTAAAATTTTTCATTTCCCTTCCCGCAATCGCTTCTGTTTGGAAATGGATCATCAATTGTCGAATTCTATAAAATAGTCTTTACCTTAATAGTGCAGAGAGGATGTGGAAACAACTCTTAGTTAAAGTTGTACTTTGGCATCTTTCAGTAGTGCGGAATGTGTACTAAGAGTTATCTGTGTGTAGAGTCAGGAAAGCTGTAATTCCGTTTACTTATTTAAACTCGAGTAAAGTTAACCCCCTGAAGGGGAGGGGGGGGGTTATGCACGCAAATGGTCATTCTGCAGAATAAATGTCTGCTTGCTTTCTGTAGATTTTCCTGCATGGCTCTTACCAATTCTGACGTTTTATCAAGTCTACCAAATGACGTTTCTGACGACTAAAACTTCTGAGATTTTTTCAACCAATAGATACTTATTCACCTGAATGTGCTGCCGCCACAAAAATATCATCGCCACCTATATTCGGCTTGACAAAAGATGCTTCATGTAGCCTTTTCAAGCATTAGATACACGCTGCATTACCGTCAACTTGAAAAGAACAACTTAAAGGTTCTGCCATTTTGACTAACTTGAAATAATATTCAGAATGATCATTATTAAGTACCTCACTTGTTGCTAATAATGATCCAGAGGCTCATGGATTTTGGACAATTAGTGAATTCAAGAAACATTGCTACATGGCTTGGTACTTTGGCCAATGGATGTCATAACGACAGCATATGGTGAGACCATAGGGTGAGAATTATCTTTGACAACCGTAAAGAACCAAGTCATAAATAAAATATATGGTTTTTGGAATAGGGACATGCATTTCGGTAATTCTCAAAAGGTGGGAACAAGACACATTTCATAACTTTAAGCTTTGACAACAAGTAAATTTAATTCTTGAAATTAATTTTTTTTTCTCAGTGGGTTTTTCGTTCTGTTTAGAGACAAGAATTAGTATGATTTATTACAACAGTTTGATGTAAATATCCTTAAAATAAAATTATTTAGTTAAAAATGCCGGATTTTTGACATCTAAAATCAATGACATCTAAACTGATCAGTACATCACTCAGAAAATAAATTCTAACGTGTTTTTAAGAATTGCAGAAAACAAATAAATGAATATAGTATAACGATAGTTTGTTTACTATTTTGATCAGTAGATGGCATCATTACTTTAACATTTTTAAGAATTAACAAAGAAACAAAACTACAGCCATTCTAGCATTTCGCGATGTCAAAGAGTAACGATCGATATAGCTCTATATCTGAAGCAAAATATGTATTGTAAATACTTTAAACTGCATTTATTTGTCTTTAAAATAATTTTTTAAACGTTTTTAAGCATTTATATGTGTTTTTGCGCATTTTCTTTGCCGTAAACATTTATTTTTTATTTTTAAAAATGTCAAAAGTATGTAACGATTGATATACCGGGTTTTATTTGCAGATTTAATTTATGTTAAGAAGTTACCTTAAGAAGGTGTTGTATATTGTATTCTAGGCCTATAAACAATGCACTAAAAAGGTATTGATGTTAAATTTCAAATTTTAAAAATTACTCATAGTTAACATTTAGTGTTCCCACATTTGGAGAATTACCCATTTACCTTTACAGAGAAAACTTCTAAATGCGTAAGAGGAATACTTCGAACTAAATTTTCCATTTTCATCAGTATCGACTTCCAATTTTCATCAAAACCACCTCCATAAAACATTTGTTTCACATACTGTTACACCGTCGTGATGTAGGTAGGTATTCTAATTAACGTAGCACTGGAACAACACAACGGGCTATTGTCTACGGTCAGGTATCGAACCCAAAGTACACAGTTGTGAGATATGGATAGATAAAAACTGTCCTCTCAAACATTAAACACTTTCCATAAAATTTTATGAAATAATTAATATTGAAACAACATTAAAATACTCAAACTCTCCAGTTATAAGGATTCATAGGTGAAAGTATAATACCATGGCGACATCGTAGCAACCTTTTTGTTATGACTGTATGTATTTATTTCCTGAACCACATAGCTAACTGGATTGGGGTACGCTTATAGTAGCTATGCCAAATCGTAAATTCCTTGTTCAGCTTAAGTTTCCGTCCACTCTTCACTGCCACCTATAAAGAACTTAGAAATATAAGAAAGTATAAATATTTTTTAAGAAACATACATGTTACGAGAAATATATGTTTAATATATTCTTGCAATTTCCAAATTCTTAAATTTTCTAAGTGTAGTTTATTATAAAACGAACATTAAAAATAATTGTTGTACCGCAGAATATTATATAGTGACTTTTTTTCACTGCAAATAGTGGAAGTAGGTTTTTTCTTTATTCAGTTATGAATATCTATTTAGACATTATTTTGTTTTTTTCAGTAGCAACGTTTCATTGGCACGAGATCGTATTGGTTTGTGTAAAATAAATAAAACGATGCGTCCAAACGGCTGTTTATGTTAAAATAATAATTTAGAAGCATACTTAGAAATGTTTGTAGGGCTTTCAATGTTGGAACGCTAGTTCATTCTTTTAAACTGTAGTTGAACTCCAATCGAACACCTTCGTAACCACAACCCGTAAGCAGTCGCCTTTATATGAATACAAATTTGGATAACCTCTCATACAAACTTTAAGCAATGTAGTTACCCATGCCTAATCAGACTGCAAAGAAGAAAGATATGAACGAAATAGCATTCCTTATAAATGCACTGTTTGAAGAGGTTTACTTTTTAAATAGTTAAAATTCGATTCTGACTTTTGGAGTGGTAAGCACTGAAGTTATTCGTTAAAAATAAAAATAGCTCCAACTTACTTTGACTTAAATACAAATTTTAGAATGTAAAAAGAATTTTACATGCATCTTCCTAAATGGAATTGACCCAGTTGTAACGGCCAGAGGGGATTGGGCTACATATTCTAGATAAACTCTGACAATTGTCAGCGCTTAATGAGATGCATTTTCAGTTGATCCCTTCTCATTTAGACATCAGCTGAAATGAAAGGGCATATAGTTAGGCAGAGGATTGTGTCTCAGAGTCACTGCGATCAAATAGTTCTATTACTTATTTCGAATTTCTTACAAAAAAGATAGCACATTATTTCAAGATATATACGTTTTTTAAAATAAAAATTATACATTTTATTTTAAAAACAACCAGAGAAAACATTCTGGAGGTGTCCTCAAAGTCGAGGGTGTGTGTGTATGGTTCAGTAGACTGCCATATCTAAACTGGCCAGTGGACATTTCAGACAAGGTTCATATGATTATGGTTTAAAGATTTTATCCACCTGTCGGTAATACAATATAGAGCTAGCCCTTTTGGCCACCGTCTTGTTTGTATAGAGTTGTTCTGAGATGACCTGTAGTTTAGTCTTATGCTCGTCTTGGACATTTTAAAGGTGCGTGTATTCATCGACTTGATATGATTTGTCTAAACCCCAAGTGGGATAGGACCCAACAACATAGGACTATACTTACCGAATGCCTTGACACTTTGACTCCTAGAGGTGCAAAGATTATGAGGTAGTCCTACTATCTTTGTTACTTTTCAAAATATCGCTTAAAAACTTCCTTTGAAGTTTAATGTAGTCACCATGCGTAGTGTACGTTTTGCTAAAATTTTTATAGCACTATTTTCCTTTAAGAAATACTTTAGAAACGAGAAGAAATTTTACATTTAGAAACTAAGAAGGACGATGTTTATTTAATCGATGTTATTTATAGCGATGTTAACGACTGAACTCTTCAATCACATAGTTCAGAATTTATGTGTTAAAATGGGTTTTAGACTAACGGTCATTCAACGTCACGTTGTGTAGGTGTCCGTCTACCGGGCGTCCGTGCGACCCCAATGCAATTTTGATTAAACTTTCACGGAGTGTACCTTAGAGATTTGCATACAATTCTACCACGTTTTAGCTCCCCTTATAGCTTTGTTTATGCAATCGAGCCATTTTCGTGACAGGTTTTCACAGCAGGAAAAGCGAAAATACCCCATAAACCTCCATACTTTCTCTCCTAATCCAAAATAGTTAATACTATAAAAATATGTGTATATGTTGCAAGGATGTAATAAATGTTTCACTCGCTCAATAGAGGGCAGCATAATCAACATGACCTTCATTTTGTTGACCTTAAGGGGACCGGGAAGGCAAAATTCGACTAAAAAATCAATTTCTATTTTATTGCTCTTTTATATAGTTCAAAATCTCCTCTTTCCAATGATATATCACACTAGGTAATAGAATAAGAGGAAGTTTGAAAATTATGCACGTTTCCAATAAGCACTTCACATCTGACACGGCCTTTCAAATGTAAACAAACCGTTTGTGGACATTTCTAATCTTTGTTGCTCAACAATGTATATTATATTTTTTACTTTACTTTACTCAAATTACTTTCGATAATCTGGTAACAGTATTAACTGTAATCATTTAGTTTTTTTCTAACTATTTTTATTTATTTTACCATGCGATATAAGTTAGCACTTTCTGAGACATGACATTTGATCTATTATGGACTAGCAATAAGGATAAATGTTGGTTTTCTGCACAATATGCAACAATCTGTCTGGGCAGAATATTTTTATTTACTGTCAAGTAACTTAAATCCAAATCACGGTCTTTGTCCAGTTGGGAATGAAAGCTGGTGGAAATTTCAACGTGCTGTAGCTAAAAGTGATGTATATTACCATGATAAACACACACATATTGCCTTGCCTTATACTGCCTACATTTTGAAGACAATTAAATCAAATTTCAGAGACTTGGCGAATTCAGAATTGTTGAAAAAATGTGTTCACGGAAAGACTCAAAACCCAAATGAATCGGTGAACAATGTGATTTGGACTCGCGTTCCAAAAAATGTGTTTGTAACCATCCAAACTTTAAAACTGGTAGTGTTTGATGCTGTTTCCTGCTGCAACAGTGCAAATATTATAAAGTGCTATACATTATCTAAAGTTAAAATCAATCCAGGCTGCCATTTTATACAAATTTTTGAGAAAACTGGACTAAGACCGTGTTATCGATGGAGAGCGAAAACTCTCCGAATACAGTAAAAAGGCCCGCCATAGAAAGAAAAGCATAAAAAAAAAATGAAGATACATGTATTAAAAATGAAAGAGATCACCCTTTATATAAATCAGGATTTCATTAAGGTTAGACGTAAAATTATTTATAAAAATTCATTTGAAATGTTTAAATCCATTTTTCTCAAAACTTAGAATTTTAAGTTTCATGCCCCATTTTCTCAGAGTCTACTGAACATAATGACTTAATATTTTTATGACATATTTGTGTTATATCTCTAAAGATTTTAACACGGGCATTTTTTTATTTTTTGAAAATTGAATTTTTTAGAAATTTAAATGTGTTAAAAAATGCTATCTAAAAAGTGATATTCAGTTAAAAATTTCTATAAAATTAAAATTTTTAAATAAAAAAAAAGTGAGCTGTTAAAGTTTGTATAACATATCAGTCTAACCACCATAAAAATTTTGTGTTGATTACTATTATAGTTATTGAGAAAAAGGGTCTTGAATTTCGTGAATTTAACATGGAGGAGATAGAGTCTTCCCGGTCCCCTTAACTTATCAAGAATTTAGCAGTAAAATTTAGCTAGCGAATGTGTGTGCGTGTCCGAGAGATTTTGGATATTTAAGATTCTGTAAGCGTGTGAGTTGTATCCACGTTTTTTAAATAGTTTAATAAAGTATTTGTGAGTGGCATGATAGTCTGTCGCATTTTCCCCAGCTTCAAGAAGGGATTCATTGCACCACACTTTTCTGTTTCAATTTTATGCGTGGGAAACAGATGTTGTAAAATTAAATGAAAGTAACAGAATTGTGTCACAACGGGATGTAATATTTGCTAAAATTTTTAATTCATGTCACTTTTTCTCCAAATTTTAAAAGCTACAGGTAGTAAATAAACTATATCGAGATGATGATTTTTCAACTGTTCATGTAGTCTTTCCAGCACAAAATATTTATTGAGTTATTCGTATCTAAAGTCCTACCAAAACGTCAAAATAATTGATTTTTGACTCTCTTGAAAATCACGAACTTCAAAAGACACCTCAAAATACACTACCCTACAATAATGACGTCAGTGGATTTGTATAAAATCCGTCTTCTTGTTTGGAGGTATTTTTCGTAGTATGGCCTGGGACCTTTGCATGTTGTTCCTGGTCAATTGAACGCCGACGCCTACATGAAAATTTTGGACTATCAGGTTCTTCCTACGATCTGGCAATTTTATAGAATGGACGCATGTTACTTCCAGAACGACAACGCTCCGTGTCATGTTACAGCCTCTGTCAAGCAGTGGTATCAAGTAATGGATGTAAAACGTCTTCACTGGCCTGCTCAGAGTCCCGACCCAAACCCCGTAGAACATTTGTGTGAAGCGTTAGAGCTACGCTTATGGACTAGGGGACCATGTCCTACATTTACAGCTGAGCTGGCGACATTCTTGCAGCAGGAATGGACACAAATATTCATAGCTGTATATCCAAACCTTGCTGAAAGCATGCCAATAAGGGTTGCTAGTGTAAGTACAGCACATTGGGGACCATCCCCTTATTTAAGCATGTATTATTTCCCTTATACCATCGTATCTTGCTGTCCAGCCCATTATTGTAGAGTGTACAATAATAATTAGCACCATTGAAAATATATCGTTTCAATACATTAGAACAGGGGTCGACAAACCACGAACCGACACCTGTTTTGAATCCAACCCGCGGGATAGTATTGTTTTAACACGAAGAATATAAAAAAAAAATCAAATAACGTGCTGCTGTCTGACTGAATAATGACTATCAGAGTCGCTTATTCGCAATCTATCGTCTGAAGTTGCGTAGAACAAGTGTTGCACCAGTTCTCTCAGTTCTGCTTTAGCGGAGCACGAGGTATTGTCTGTCCCATATTTTGTTCTTTTCGTGTTATTTTATTTTATTTATTTCACACAAATTGCAATATCACTTTCAAGATCTTGTAATAAGAGAAAAATTGGACTTCGAATGTCGGGCTTTTAATGCAGAATGGATTGGAATCCATTTTGTCATAGAATTAAAGGATTAAGTATTATGTTTATTATGTAATGACATAATAACTGTGCGAAAAAAACACAATATACGTCGTCGTTACCAAATTAATCACGCGACACAATATTCAAAACTCGCAGAAAGTCAACGATTGCTAAAATTGGAAAGTTTAAAATGAACTGATTCATTACGACGCAATTTATTCGTAAAAATAAAAGTGATAATAAAGCAGTAACTAAAGTAATCTTGCGAATTGCTCATTTATTAGCCATAAATTGAAATAACTTACCAATGGTGAATTAAATAAATTAAATAAATCACGTTTTCTTGTTGCAGCCTAAAAAATGTGCCCAAAGATGAAGGATTTTTGTTTTGATCTGTCAGTCTTATATGTTGAGAACAACTGTTAGAGGAGATGAGGACATCGGGAGCCACAGTAAGAGTCAGTTAAAAGTCAATGCAAAAACATTTTAAGTCGGTTTTCATTGGTTCTTGATGAGTCGACAGGCATTACTGATACTACCGAATTGCTTCTGTTTATTCGAGGGGTCAATACTGAGTTGGAAGTGTCTGATGAATTTTAGCTTCGGTGAATAGTCTGCATGGAACAACTATAGGCAAATATATCTTCAAGAGAGTCGAGAAAATGTTAATACAGGACAATTTGCAATAGAATCAGTTGAAGTATGTCACACTTGATGGTGTTAAAAATATGTATGTAACAAGGAATTGAGCTTCAATGAATAGTCTGCATGGAAAAACTGCCTGTTTGACAAATTTTTAAAGCTTGTGAAGAAGCTAAATGTTCAAAACCTCTGGTAAATCATTGTATTATTCACTAGGTGGCTCTTTGGGGGAGGGAACAGGTCAATTTGTCATGTGTTATTGATTCCGTTGTGTCAGCGATTAACTTTATTCACTCTCATGTACTTAACCATTGTTTTTATCGTGACTTCTAAAAAGAGATTGAAGCTGAATATCCTGACTTGCCCTACCCTACAGCAGTTTGAGTATTCAGCAATGGAAAGGCATTATTGAGATTGTTTGAACTCAGTGAAGTAATAAAAATTTTCTAAATGAGAAAAACTGCCTACAACTACTATTATCGAACAATGAGAATGGCTATGGAAATTAGCATTTGCTACAGACATCGTGGGATATCTAAACGAATTTAACTTAAAATACATGGAAAAACAATGATCATATGTTAAACGTATTTTATCTTAAAGTCATATCGCCGAAAATTTGCAGTGTTCTAAACACAAATCACATAATACAAGTTTGATCATTTTCTATGCGGTAAAAAACTTCAAATATTAGCGAAATCCACTCTCCAAACATTTCGCGAAGGATATATTTTCGGAACTTAACCAACAGTTACATTCTTGGATCTTGATGCAAGTGTAAAAGACATTTACTTAGTTCAAAATCCAGTTGACTGTCATACCTTCAATTTAAGATTCTGTCATACCTTCAATAAAAGTGATTGATCTCAAAAAGATGGTACGCTAAAAATGATGTTTAAAGAAATGACTCTAACCTAAATCTATCAATATCTTTCGGAAGTCAAATGCGGTCAATTACAATCGTATGCACGGGGATATACATCTGTATTTATGTATACGTACCAATGTGGAAGGACGCTTTCAAAAATGAAGTATGTAAAATCGCAATACAGATCATTATTGACAGATGACCATTTGGAAACAACTTTAATGATAGGAGAAGTACTAACTTCGAACTCTAGTACGATTATATTATATCAGAAAAAACGACATTTACATTCATTGCATTAGTACAAAATTTAACACGTTCTATAGTTCGTTTATTAATAAATAGAAATATTTTTTTTTATATTCGTTTTTTTGTAAGTCTCAACAAAATGTCCATAAATATTATGTAAAAAATATCACTATGTAATAAAAATTTTTGAACCTGTTTTTTTTTGTTGCTTTGAGTTGATTACGTATGTAAATATCTTCAAGTTTGCTACCTCTCCCGCCGAGCCTAAAATTTTTTACGATCTGGCCCTTTCCAATAAAAAGTTTTGCCGACACCTGTATTAGAAACTCAGCTTCATAATTTATTAGAATAACTAGAAATTCATAATTTCATTTTTCCCGAATGTTCTTTTTCCTTACTGCAAAACAGTTTCCAAATAAGTTTCACTATTCTCAGCACATTTTCGCAAGCCAGTTAGACTTTTCCCGGCAGACTGTAGAACGCTCTTTTCATTGGAGATACTTTCCTGGAAGTAAATTCGACTTAATACACCTAAATAAAAAAAAAGTGCATCAACAACTGCAAAACACTACATTATCCTTTTGACTCTCAGCCATTTTTATGAAAATCCGTGGTTTAAAACCAGTTTGGTCACAAAAAGTTTATTTTTTCCAATCGCGCAAAATTTACCTAATAAATATCATTATTCCCTAGAACGTATGTCGCCAAGTAACGGAAGTTTTTCACTCCGATAGAAATCTGTAAAACACTCTTTTAATTGCAAGCATTCTGTTAAGTGTCAAACCAACTTTACTGATTCCTAAATAAAATGATTCTGATGAGGGTGTAAAAGTGGAAAATGCTAATGGGTACCTTAACATTTCGTCTTTCACGGAGGTTTATGGAAGAACAGTTATGAAACAGAGTACCACCTCAAAGGTATAGTATGGGTCTATTTTAAAAAAAGAACGAATATGTTTCCGAATGGGGTCTCATATACTCACCATTACGAGTTTCGCTCGTTCAAGACTGGTAGACCTGAACGGAAGTTTTCTTGCACCGTTCACGATCTCGTAAAGACTAGTACCGATACAAACATAAAAGTTATTTTTAAAAAATAAAGGTAATTGGTAATTCAGCAATCCATGTGTTAAATATTGCAAGATCAATCACCAATCTCTCTCCACCTCCCCTCTCTCTCCTTTCAAAATGAATTCCTTGGATCTTTTCTTTCGAGTTTAATCCCAACCCGCCATATACAGCCCGTTGCGTTGCTCCAGTACGACGCGTATTACAATACGTACCTACTCCCTCTTGCGAGTGACGTTAATAAATGCTGCATGCAAATCAGAACGCTATTAATACTTGTCGTACATATTTTATTGCACTGTCGCATTGAAGCTCCACGACGAGCTATTGGCGACGGTCCGAGATATATCCTAAAGGGAAAGATCCGAGGATAACACCACATAATTTTGAAATACAATCAGGTGACGAGATTACACCTGAGCTGGCACCTCACACACCAAACTTCCTTACCACGTCAACGTGAGGACATTTGAGGCCATGACAGATTTATCGTGTACCAGCCCCCTTCTTACACGACGATCTTTGGTTGGATTCGACGATTTCACGTGAAGTGAGTGGTTTGGATCAGTTCTTTAGCCAGAAACGTAGGAACTTGTATGAGCGTGGGATAATGCAGCTAACCGGAGAGATGGATATAGGTCATTGAACTGTACGCATGTACTATACTGATTCATTATAATTTTTAGTATTATAAAATAATTTTTTTCAATGATTGTAAAAAAAAACCTGGACGAACTGTCGTATCAACCCAATATTTATTTGTGTGCAATGAATGATAAAAAAAAAATTGATTCTTTAGCCAATTCACTGCTTAATCTGACGACTCGCTCTTCCACGTAGACTACTCCCACTTCACTTTTCAATTTTTTTTAAAAACGTTTCAACGGCGTTTCAAAGTTCATCAATCCATTTCACATCCAATGTCTTTAATCAAGTCTTTGATGTTGAGGTTACCTTTTGTTTGGGACACATATCCACGCTCACCACAGTCCCCAGTTTTGCTTATTTGAAGTTTGAGCCACCTTCTGCCCTCTCCCTTCGCTTCTGGTGGTTAAGGTGTTAGCCTCTACATCGGAAGGTTCGTGGTTCGAATCCAGGTCAGTGCATGGATGTTTGTAAGTACAGGGAGTAGAGGCCGGCTGGTGCACTTTAAATCGGCCAAAAGTCCTTACGTTGGGTTGGTGTTGAAGTTTGGAGAATGTAGTGCCAGCTCAAGTGTTGCCTCTTCATCTGACCGTAGTACTAAATGACATGGTGTTGTCCTCGGATATTTTCCTTAGGGGATGCACCGTCGTTAATAGCTCGTTGTGTTGCTCTATTAATTAAATTTGCCAAATTACCCCCTCCGCTTATCGCTAACTCAAGATCTTTAAGAAGTCCTGGTTCCCTCATCTATCCAATGACACTAGCTTTGTTCGGTTTACTTTAATACTAAATCAGACCCAACTCGATGTCCATCTCTTCTTTATGCTCAAATTTTCGTATTGGCCACTTAGTACTGGTTAATTTTGAAAGACGCATTCACATCAAAATATCTGCTAACTGATTGTGGTAGTAGTAGGTAACCAATCTAATAGTAGGTAACCACCAAATTCTCGTTGCATGGATCGAACCAGATGACAAAGAACAACGAACATAAGATGAAAAGAAAGTCTCTATACACACAGGGATCCTCACCTCCTAAAACCGTCTAGGGGCAAAGACAGCGAGATAGATGGGGACTAACCATTTCCTAATAGGGGAAGTCACTGCGTTGGCAGGTTAGGAAGATGACGAGTTGAAAAGTCTTCGCTGCCTTTTGTCTGAATCTTACCAAGAGTATCAGGAGAGCTTATGAGATTTCATATTTCGCTCATACATACTTATGAAAATTTCTGCACGGCCCCTCTCAATAGCTTATGCTTGTTTGCAACAGACAGACGAAGAAGAAACCGTTTCGCCACAGAGTTGGTGCTCGATTATTTCTTCACCTTTTGCTCACAACGCAAAAAAAGCAAGAATTCAACTGCCATTATTTCCACGTCAAGGCCCGTGTCACAAAATGGGATTTATTAGCTCCCGTTTCCCCCAAGACCTTTGATTTCCGTATGCTAATTCACTCCACCGAACTGAGTGTGTGCGCCGCTCCTTTTTCGGCCGGAGTTGCTAAACCGGGCTCAGCAATCCGGTGTCCCGCGGCTGGGATTCCTGGAAAATGATGAATAGATTTTTCCCGAGCATGGAGAGCTGGCGGGAACGGGCCCAGATGTTCCGGATTTCGAGAGAGCGGTTTTCCAGGAGCAGGAAAAGGGGAAAAAATCCGCTATAAATCTTGGAGGGCTCGAGATATCTGCACGGTTTCTCTCGAAGCGTCTTAGATTAGAGTTTTGTGCGGTTGTACTGGCAATGCAAGCTTGTTTTGCTAGGCAAAATTTATATGAGGAGATGTTTACATGGTTGGAAATGGATGAGGTGGAAGGCTGCTGGCTTAGTTTTCATCAAAATCGCGAATGGAGTGATCAAAAATTTCAGAAAACAAAAGGTGAATAAAATCTCTAACGACACATTTTTTAATAATTACGTAAGCACTTCCCTATAAATGACTAATCCTACGTATATTTGACGGTCTTGGGAAAATAAACCCATATTATCTTACGACACTTTGTTTTCACTCTCTTCTTATAAAACCACCTGAAGGTAAAAAAGTAAGGTACTTTAGTATTTTTCCACTTGTACACCCTTATCTGTATAATTTTATTTAGGTGTATTGAAAGTTGCTTTTACATTTAGCAAAATATTTAAATGAAAACAGAGTCTCTAAGAGATTTCAATTTGAACAAAAAATCTAATTACTTGACGATTAATATAGTGAACTAGGGGGCCCGCCCCCTGCTCGTTGACGCTCGCCAACCCCCGGAGGATTGCTTCGCAATTCTCATTGGTTCGCTGCGCGAACCTATGCTCGCTTCGCTCGCATCAATGAAGACACGTGTCCTAGCAGAAGGGATTGATTACAAAATAAGGTGGAGTGGTCGTTCACGGTAAGACGTTTGTCGCCAACTAAATTTTGTCGCCAAATCAAGATGGCGGCCGAATTCCGTAACAGCAGATAGGGTTGCCATAACAAAAACGGCAGATGTGAAGAAAATCCGCAAAAGGTGAAGGTTACCATATTTGGCGACAAATCGCCTTCTTACCGTGAACGACCACTCCACTCAAAATAAGATATTCCAAAAAAATATTTTTCAAATCTAAATTTGTTGTATTACATCAAAGATATATACAGTACCTCTGGAATCAGAATTTAAATGAAAACTTTGAGCAAATTTTTACTCGCAATGTGAACGCTGCTTTGGAAATTGAATACCCAGCATGTTGTTTGTGTGTACATTTCCCCAGTACTCGAGCCACCCATACACTTTTTGACTGAGTTTCTTGTCGAAAGTTGTAGTGCATGCGTCTTGTTGTACTATAATTGTTAGCCTTGAAAAGGACAGTTTTTTAAATAGCCCTGAAAAGATCCTCCGCTTTCTTAGATTTCTATTACAAACCGCAACAGCTCGTCTAAAATTAATTTTTTTCAATAAAATTTCATCCGATAACGCTATAGATTCAAATGAGGCGCGAGGCTCCTAGTAAACAAACAATCGCACAATGTTGCCAAAACGCGGTAACAAATAACGTATATGTCTTCACCTGTGATCAATTTGTGTGTTTGTAAAATAAAACCGGTATTCTTCTTCTGTGTCTGTCCAGATCACTGGGCCTGATCTCGTGTTTCACAGTTCAGGAGACACACGTCAACAACAACAATGTCTGGCATTCAAAAGCTACAGTAATTGTTTTGACAATCTAGTACTTTTCACGTATGTAAGCACGTTAGTATAACTTTACTTGAGTATGCAATGTTGTTTTTACTTCCAACAAATTGTCACCATTGATTTCGACTAAAATCTAGTTATCTTAGCGAAAAAGAGGGTCACACTTCAGTTTGGCACCCCACTCTCTAAACGTTTACACCACGCCAATATGAGGACATTGAGGCCACAACATATTTAGCGTGCACACCTTTGTACACGACGGTCGTTGGTGGTACACAAACTCGGGACCCTCCGTTGGCTACCTGTTACTCTTCCAACCGGGCCACCGCGACCCACAAACAAATTTGAAGCTCGTTATAACGATGCCAGTTCGATAATTTGAAAATAAGGTCATTTTGTTTAGCAGCAGATATGATTCTGAGCATTGCTTCTATGTCCACGCAAGTCTGAGTCGGCTTACCGGTCTGATGGTCAGAACCACGTCACTTTGAACCATGTTCAGATGACGAGGCAACACCTGAGATGGCACCCCACTCTCCAAACTTCCACACCCAACGTGAGGACTTTCACTCACGACCGATTTAAGGTGCCGCCTTTACACCATACACTTACAAATATCCATGCACTGACCCGATTCGAACCAGGAACCTTCCTATCTAGAAGCCACCACCATAACAACCAGACCGGTGGCTTGTCTCCTGTGCTCCCAAAGTTGAGACATTGTATCTGTAAAAAGCGAGGAAAATGTGGATCGGAAAGATTCCTCCTCGTAGAAAGCGTACACTCATTTCAATCGAGGAAAATATGCGTTGAGCGTTTTTACGACTCCGAAAACGAAAATCTCGCAATTTCAAGTCCAGAGAGATCGTAAAACATATCGGAGATTGCGCCATCTCCCATTCGAATCAAAATGAAATGCATAAAAGTATACGACTGCAGCACTCCACCCCCGCCTCCGAAGGGGAGGTTTTTACTGCTCTGGAAAAAGATCTCCCAAGAGCTGTGATTTGACACTAAATTGCAATATTCAGAATTCCTATCTGGAAGAGGATTCCCGCTATTGGAGTACCCCGACTCTTTAGCAGCTAAGGTCGGGGATTTTCGCTTTTAAGAGTTTGTTCTAAATAAACAGCGACTAATGTGTCGCTTTTCTAGCGTTGGGAGAATGCAGATAGGGAGGGTGTTGAAACGTAGTGTTCCATAAAAAAAATGCTCTCTACTCGTAGAAAAAGAGAAACTGTTATTTTCTGAATTGCCTAAATGCTCATCCGAACCCATGGGTATTGAAAAACAATGTAAAAAAGTTTATAGGGGCAAGAAGTGGTGTCAGATGGGTAGATATCTAAATTAACGTTACACCAGAGCAACACAACGTACTATTAACCACGGTCCGGGATTAATCCTAAATGGAAAGATCCTAGGACAAAAACATATGATTTTGAACCACGGTCAGAGGACGAGGTAATACTTGAGCCGGCACCCTACTCTCCAAACTTCCCTACCACGCCAACGTGGCTACATTTGAGGCCACACTATGTATAACGTGCACTATCCTCCCTTCGTACACTACGGTCTTTGGATGGATTCGAACTCGCAATTCTCCGGTAGCAAATATGTTATTCTTCCAAACTGGTTGCTACTGCCCGTGTGGTTTAAGGAGAGTAGACTTCTAAAACCTTCAATTGGTTTCAACGAGATATCTTTTTCGTCACCGTTTGGCCAATTTTACTAGTGATAAGATATGTTGTGATATTTTTTCTTCCTTTCGGTTCTTGACAAACTTTTTTTAATACATTTTACTTTCGTTGCACTTAAAGCAATTTTGATAAACTTGGTCAGTTATTGGTAAATTTAAACTTTTTAACTGTCGGGGTGTATTTTAACTTTACCCTTATTATGTAAGAAAATCTCTCATGGATAGCTACCTTTTAACTACCTGTTTTTTGTATTTCATGTTTTAATAATCATGTTCTTAAATTACAACTTTTATCATTTTTATACTTGACCTAAACTTTTTTACGCACCATTCACACTTTCAGATCTCTGCCATCAATGCCGTGCCATTTATAAATTCTTTATCTAAATATACTTTCAACTTGTGTATACTCTTGCCGTTTTATCCAGCATGTGCTGAGCTTTTAGGACTTTATGTTATGTCCTGTTTGCATTGTTTTTGTTTCAGTTATAGCAATATTTTGAATATTTTCAAAATTTCAATAAAGCAGCCATCACCCCTTCCCTTTCCCAAGCTCTAAACATTATGGTGAGTTAGGAAGGTGTGAATCTGAATAAAAAAGATATATTTTCATCAAGATATTACCGAAGTTTGGTGATAATGAGATCAAGACCTGGTCAGTTTTCTTCCAAAAACGATTGATGTCGTTCATCAAGATACAGTTTGTTTTGTTTACGACACTTTTGCACATCGAACCAACCACCAGAAGGGTAAAATAGACTTATTAATCGAGGGGATTATTTGTTATGATGAGAGAAATGAAACAAGCAAATGTTGATTTCAAGAGAGTCTATCTGACTGCGTTACTGGGTGTCACTTGAAATACACTACCCAGCAATAATGGACCGCACACCAGCGGACTTGCATTAAATCCGACTACTTGTTTGGGGTGTTTATTGTGGTATGGCCTGGGACCTTTGCATGTTGTTCCTGGTCAATTGAACGCCGACGCCTGCATGAACGTTTTGGACCAACAGGTTCTTCCTACGCTCTGGCAATTTTATGGAATGTACGAATGTTACATTCACGACGACAACGCTCATTGTCATGTTGCAGCTTCTGTCAAGCAGTGGTATCAAGATACGTATGTGAAACGTCTTCCCTGGCCTGCTCAGAGACCTAACCTAAATCCCACAGAACATTTGTACGACGAGTAAGAGCGACGCTTACGGACCAGGGAACCACGTCCGAAATCTACAGCTAAGTTGATGACATTCTTGCAGCAGGAATGGACTCAAATACCCATAGCAGTGTGTCAAAACCTCGTTGAAAGTATGCCCAGATGGGTTGCTAGTGTAATTGCAGCACGCGGGGAACCATCAGCCTATTAAAGAATGTACTTTTTCCAGTGTACCATCACATCTTGCTGTCCGGTCTATTATTGTAGGGTAATGTATGATACCAAGAGCTATTCTATATAGACAGTTCATGCAACGCGGTGCCAACTTAGAGATAGTATGTTACAACTTAGTATGTTATGAGAATTCTGATGAAAAACCCAAGTATCTTCTATCTTAGGTGTCTTAATTGCAGGAACTCACTAACTTATACAAAAACAATTTTTTTAATTTACAACTGTTAAAAGATCAACTATTATTTCTCACATAAAAATAAAAATTACAAGCATTCTAATAGTTATAAATGTCATTATTATCAGGTAGGTAGTACAGAATGCGTTAATGGGGATGGTTCGTTATCGATTCTAAAGGAAAAGATCTGAAAACAAAGTAATTCTGAACCACGATCAGATGACGAGGCCACACCTAAGCTGGTAACCTAGTATCTAGAAAATGTATGCTTGATGAGTTTGTAGTCCTTAAAAAGATATCTCACTTCCACACTCTTCTAAACGTTGGCACGTCCCTGCAGATATGGTTGAAAAATCTTGACACACTCTTCACTTAAGTAAATTACTCATTGAATTTAATGCATTTAAAAATATTTCAACGTCAGTGGAAAAATTGCAACCTACTTGTAAAAGCTACATATTAGCATCCGCAGGGTTACAAGTTCGAAACTAGGTCCAGCCGAAAATAGTCGTGAAATCGGGTGCTGGTATACGTTAAATATGACGTGACCACAAATGTACTCACTTGTGCGGGGTGTGGAAGTTTGGAGAGTGGTGTGCCAGCTCAGGTGTTGTTATCTTCATCTGACCGAGGTTCAGATATATGCGGCGTTTTCTTCGGAACTTTATCCTCGAGATTGATACTTGATGTCACCAATAGACCTTTGTGTTGCTCCAGTGGTATGCTTGACAGCGATAGAGAAAGATTTATGCAGTTTAAAATATATTGCAAAATTGGTACATATGTTACTATTTAAAGGTTTAACAAAAATTACATCACAGTTCCTAGTGATAGACATAGTGTAAACTAACTAAACTGGTTAAAAGTGTGTAACTGGGTGTTTCAAATATCACTCCTCTCAGGGATGATGGTTAATAATTTGTTTCCATATAATGCCACCTTGCTTGGTAAAACTTTGAAGTGTTATGTTATCGGTTTTGCACTTAACATTTCGTTTGATCTAATTTTAATTAAAAACCACGTAACAACGTATAATTTATGCCTTCTTATTTAGGTGACAAATATGTATTTCGTTGTCCAATTTATAAAGGTATTTTTTAAGGTGACACAGTGACTAAAAATGACCAAAATGTCGATTTTTGTATTTCCTTTTATTAATCATACAACTGTAAAGAATATATGGATATAAAATATATGGATATACAATATATGGATTTAAAATATATGGATATAAAATATATGGTTATAATATATGGATATAAAATATATGGATACATAGAATATAAAATTTTATTGCTGTAGCTGCATTGTTTATCGAGGTGTTTATAGAGGTTTTTGACATAGAAAATGTTAGGACCGAAACCAAAAGCTATTTAAATCTTTTAAGTGCTTTTCAGATTTGTAGTTAACTGTGTGTGTGTGATATATTTTATACCTTTCTGCGTGGAATGAGGATTTGGAAGCACAATTATATATTTTCAGAAATAGATGAAATCAACTACGATTACTTTTTTTTTTGCTGTTTTTCAAAGTTTGGTACAAAAATATTTGTAAAATAATAAATAACAGTGGCACATATAATTCCATACACAAAATTGTGATGTAATTGGTAATTTTTAATTAACGTCATACTAGAGTAACACAACGGGCTATTGAAGACGGTCCGGGATCAATCCCCTAAGGGAAAGATCCGAGGACAACACCACGCAATTTTGATCCATGGTCAGCTGACGAGGCAACACCTGGGCTGGAACTCCACTTTCCAAACATCCACACCAACCCAACATGACAAAATTCTGTGGAACACAACGTGAAATATAATTTAAAAACTTTTGAAAATTTTAAATTTTTAAAGACGTAGAAATTTGAAAATATAAATATATTTTTTTAATAATTGTGATTGCAAAAAAGTTCCTTCATAATGTTTTTAATGTGTGCTGTTATAAGGTACATTAAAACATTTTGTTGTGAATTGCCTTTCTTTTATATCCAAGGTTTTACAGTCCTCTTTCTAAAGGAACCATCCTAGTTTTCATACACTGTTTAGGTTTGGATTAAATTAATTTATAATTTAGTAAACAGTAGCAAGTATAAATTATTTCGGGTGTGAATTGATTTCCCTTTTATATTGACATTTTTCATATTTTACCAATTTCAGAGTTAGTTATGAGACATTGAATTATAAGACATCTTAAGTCATCGGTATTCGGACTGTGCACGTATATTTATAATACTACTTAATTTATAAGTCTTGATTTGAAGGCTATACGAGTAGGAATGATATTTTATTCAGTGTAGTCTAGAGTATTCATGTGCATACCAGACGCGTGCTTAGAACTTTGGTTCTACCGATGTTTAGGAAACTAATCTAGTTCTGTGATGAGCAGTAGCTATTAATACAAGTATTATTTAGTTTTAAAGTATATTCTTTAAATTGTAGACAAAATAAAAATACTTAACGTATTTTCCGTTTACTTCCAAGTTGTCCAAGGGATTCCGTGGGTTTCTGTACGTAAGCAACTTGTAAGGTGCAGGTTCAAAATTCTATCTTCTCGGTCTATTTCTCTCTCTTTTGTGTTCGTAAAACTTCCCTCGTGTCCATTTACTTGACATCGTTTGGTGCAATTGGGTCTAAGTTGACCCTTGTGCCATAAAACCCAACTGACAAATCGAGTGTCTCAGTGGGTTAGTCTACTGTACAAGTAGTCTCTCCGAGCTATAGACAATTAATCGATTGATGTCTTTCTCTTTTCTGTCAATAAGCCTTTCTAGTAGTATACCCACTCAATAGACATTGCTTATTGCAGCTTCTGTCCCTTGTGTCTTTAAACAAACAATCATTTACTTCCAATAATATTACTTTTCATTTTCCACCACTAAATAAGAAACTTTCAACTGATCAAAACGTTAGAAAATTACAAAATACCTGAAAATTCTGAACGTTCAGTGAGATTACGCTAATATTTCAAGTAAACTAACTCCTCGGAAGCAGTAGTATGAAGAGAAACCGTGAACATGGATACTAAAGTTAAGAAATATCAGAACATGACGAATACTGATGGGTTAATATTTGTAGCAAGTTTACAAGTGTATCTTAAGTACATGCACAGAAACGTGTTCAGGTAAATAGACTGACCTCTTCATGATTGTCACAATACTTGCAATGAATATCGTATGCGTTACAATGATTTTGTTACTGATCACCTTGATCAAGATATTACCTAGATCATCGATTTTCAACGTGTATTCTTTACGAATGATGAAACGATTTTAATTGTGTACGATTTATTTCACTTCGACGAGTTAGATTAACTTTTTATAAATGTGACCCCATACAAGGGAGAATCAAAAAATCATCCACACTTTATTTTTTCAATTTATTTACAGAAGTGTATGTTTTGAACAAGTTTTTCATTTTTGTACATAGTCCTTTTCGATGCACTTGGTCCAAGCGTGTGTATTCCCTCCTCGAAGAAGGTTTCCAGTTGGCTATCCAACTATTTATGCACTTCTTCTTTGTCTAATCTGCAGAGAGCACGCTGTAGAGCTGTGACGTCTGCTCAAAGCCCTTTTCCCATGGTAAAGGAATCTTGACCATCAATAGACTTGTCAACATACGATTGACAAAAGGACTTTTCCCTGCAACGAGGTCACACCGTCTGTGACCATATGGTCTAAAAGCGCGTCTGGAAGCGGCTTCGGGGGATGACAAAGGAGGGCGTCTCTTTTCGGATCTGGCGTCTACCAAGTTCTCGAGCGAGAGAAGCTTGCTGAGAGGACAACGATTTTTCTGGATCCCATTCTGGGATAATTTTGCAGTAGAACCTCTACCAGCGCTCGCATGTTGAATGAACTTCTCGGATATCCCAGCCTGGGATGAGCTTAACGGTATTTTGACCAACGTCTGTTAGAAATGGTTGTATTGCAGATTTGCGAACGGTTATATATATATATAATTTTTAAATATGTAAATGAAACTCATTAGTTCAGAGCTTTGGTGAATTCTTTTAGAGCCAAACGCTACAGTATCAATGGTAACTTGTTGGTTTACCATTTATCGAGCTTGCAGTATCTTCCATCAGTAGAGGACGTGCGTACTGCTCCTTTTACGTGTATCTTGTTTGTCAAGGCCCTTGAGCTTCTCGACCCACTCAAACACATTTCTACGTGGCCATGTTTACACTGAAGCAGAAGCAAAAAAGCGACGACATCCAAGTCAAATTTTGGTGACGTGAGTAGTAAAACAGTAGTACCATCTCTACGCATGCATGCACAGAAGGTAGTGTAGTGTGAGAAACATAAATATGTGTTTTAGTGCAAGTGTGGATCACTTTTGACTTGCTATCGTATAGGTTCAAGCAATAGAATTCCTAAAGAAGTTTTTAAAAAGATGGGAATTGCTATTCCTTTTTTGCAAATCTTTCGAAATCATATCGACAGAGTTAAAAAGCGAAATATATTTTTTGGTAGCCTTAGAATATTAATAATGAGTTTGTGCATGACACGAGATTAAAAAAGGTTCAAAATCGTTAACCTAGTCCAAACAGCAGCATTTTGAATGTTACATAGCAACAAAATTATTTTCAAACATGTACTGTTCTACAGGTACATCGATACAATCTAATACATTAGAAAAGTTGCTACGACTGTAGTTCATGAACAAGTCTGAAATTCTATGAACTCCTCTCAAGAAATCGTATATTTTCAGTGTCTGCTTAAATGTCTTACCAGTTGCGTTATATTCATCGCAGTTAGAATTTTTACGGAACACTTGAGTAAAGCGTTCTCTTTTAATGCAGACAATATATAATTTTGTAACAATTTAAACAGCCCCGGTCGGCAACAAAGGCAGATTATTCATTAGAAACTCCAAAGAACCATCGAACAGAACACCACGACCCACCTTACAATTAAGTTTAAATTCTCTACTTTCAATTGTCTACCCTACGTGAATGCAGAGACTTTCAAATGCGAAAAAAAAAATTCTAACAAGAAACGTAGGGAAAAAGAGGGAAAACCGAAGCAAACCAAAAAGAAAAGAATCACTTTCTTCCTCTTCTTTATTCTTTACCTTTTTTTTCTTTCTCCTTTTTGTTCGCTTTTGCTGCCGATAAAACTCGCGGGTGACGAGTGAGCGAATGTCCATTGTTGCTGGAAATTAAATTTCAGTCGCAAGGCATCTGGTGACGCCGCTGGCACGAGGAAGGAGGAAGAGGTTAATGATTGGTGCATTCAAATTCGCTGATTGCGACGCTCCAGCCACTCAGCTTTTAAGTTGGTGGATTCATACGCTCGAGCGACCAGATAGCGAATTAAATGATGAACTCTGTTTCTGCAAGAATCTCCGATTGGATGTGAATTGCTTTTTGAATAAAAATAATAGTTTCAACTTCATTATAGAGGGAAAGGGGTTAATTCCGACTCAATTTATCGTTTCTAGAGCCGGGTTTAGAACAAATATCCAATACAATTGCTGGGAACATGTATTCGTGAAATTTTATATTTATGAATTGCAGCAATCAAACATTCATTTAAATCTAGGATTGAAAGTATTTTTTTTTAATTTTCTACATGAGCGTTCTCAATGAAAGGTATTTACATAAGTTACAAGCAAATTAAATATAGTAAATTCCATTAGCATAAACATTTCATGCCATAAGAAATGTTCGAACCATCCCGAAACCAGTGTTCGATCTGAATTTAACATAGCAAGCAGGTATAATATGCATGATGAGGTTTGTAGGTAGGTAATTAATTAACATCGCACTGGAGCAACACTCCGGGCTATTGTTACGTGCTTTAAGAGGTAGCGAAAATATCACACTATCAAATCAAGAATACTCTTTGTTATTGTAGAAATGCAACGTAAAAGTAATCAGTTGGTAAGTGTTGGCCCCAGGTGACAAAGAACTGCGTGACAACAGTCGGATGGAGTCCTTGTGCTATCCTTTGGCAAATTATACTAAGCATTCTACGAGTGCTGCTCGTGATCCCTTATATTCCGGGTCGGTGCAATTTATAACCTATCATATACCTTATGTGCTCAACGGAGACCGATCTGGAGATCTTGCGGGCCAAGGAAAGATCTCATCATCATAAAACACTGTTGGAGTTGGGGTGGGTTTTATGGTACACGGTTCATAGTATCCAACCCTATCTGGTCGAGCTGCATCAAACAACGTCGAATAAATGAACAAAAGGTAACTTTTACTGACACGTGAGAGTGAAATATACCCCCCAGGGAGGAATCGCATTCCCTGTAGAGATGAGCTATATGTGACTGAGCGTTAAAAGGCACGTCAATAGCCCCTTGGACGTATAACATGGAAGCCAACGCAACTGGTTGTAAAATATGCTGGAGATACCGCTGAGCTGTCAAACTACCCCCAACCACTACTAGCGGCAGTAGTAGGAGATAGCTCCTTACAACATTTCACTTAGAGATATTGAACTTGGAGTACTGTCGCATACATTTAGTTTGTCAGCATATGATTTCATACTAAGTAATCGAAATTAATTCACATCTAGAAACGAAATATTTCATCACTTTCGATATAACGTGGTACACTAAAGTAGACACTTCTGCAAATAAAAGGAGGTACATCGGTCTTCATTCCAAACAATTGTAAATATTCAATTTCGCATTCAGCGTTGGCAATAATAATTGGAATGAACATCTAGACAATGGCGCAAACCGTATTTCTCTTTTCTCCTCCGTCTTGTCTTCTGACTGTTCAAAATGGCGAGGTGTTGTCCTCGGATGCTTCTCATCAGGGATTTATCACAAACCACCGTTATTGCCCGTTGTGTTTCTCCAGTGCGACGTTAATTCAACTGCCTTACAACCTTCCTTGCTTCTCCGTAGTTAAATCTAAGCCAACAAGAGGAAACCTTGGAGTTACAATCTAACCTTAAATGTTCTATTCCCTATGATCATGAGTAAAATAGGGGTTGAAGAATCGTAACAACCTCGAAATCAAATTAGCCAAAGTTGGATATGCTGACTTTTTGACGAGGACTGCACAATACATACACGCATAAAGCTTTGAGCTGCTGAAATTTTATTCTCGTCAACACATAGACATTCAATGTTACGTTCAAGAACCAGGGAATTTTTTCGCTTGTGTGATAACTTCTATTCATATTCTTACTCACAAGGGAATGTGCAGCTGCAGAATACTTTTTGAGAACCTTACCTTTAAACAAAACAAAAAAATTCGAAACAGTCCATTCAAATCTTTTGTTTTCAGCACAATAATAGCTCTATGCGTTTTCATTACAGCCGTTAGTTTAAAATCTCATTTCTTCCAACTCGTTTTGAAGAACGTGCTTTGTTTGAAGAATAAAAGCGCCAAGATGAGCGTTTCGTTAAATCATGCTTTAAACGAACTTATTTTTACCGTGAAACAAAAAGCGCTATTAGACATTATATGAAACGTTTTTTCTGATTCGAAATATAATTTTCCGGCCTCGCAAAAAATGCAATCTGTCCATTAAACGTTCTTTTTATTCATTTTCGTTGCCATTTTCCCCTTCTTAATGCTCACATGAGCTGTTACACTCCGAAGAGCATATACAAGAGCCATTGCCATTCTTAAAAATAGAAATTCTAATGATCTCGTTCTGCGAGCGATAAATTCTGATTTGTTTCGCGTGGCCTGTCCGATAGCTTTTACTCCTCGCTCATCATTAGCGAAGGAAGGAAAGTAGTTTTGTCTTTACTTCATCTCGAAAAGACTGAAACAAAAGGTAATCGTCTGACTTTCGAGCTTTTATTTTGCTGGTAATTACGGAAGATTTAGAACAATGCTAATTTTTTCCCTGTTCTTTTGTTGTCTGCATATAATTGATGTTTCCGTTTCTGAAATTAAAGTGCTAATAATGGGGAATGTATTCATGAAGTGGTAAAATGTTGATGCTCCTCTCTCTCTCTTAACTAGTTTTGAATAGAGCGACTTTCAAATGTGCGCTATTGCTGACTGATGAATTAGCTTAAATAATTTCACGGTTTCGTTAGAATACTTTCACTGAGTGCCCGCTTGCTTGGATGCCACTCTTTAAATAAATGTGCTTCTTAAATGTAGAAGCCATTTTTAACGAATTTCGAACAAATTTAACAGTTTCATTACATCTATAATTGATCTATAATTGAATTTTATCGCATTGATACCAACTGACATGGATTTTTCATGGATTGAAGGCATTTCAGGTGATACGTGAAGCAAATAAAAAATGCTAAACGTTATTTTTGTTAGCACTAAACGCAATTCACTTGGGCACTTTGACTTTCTTATTGTTTTGAGATCTAAGTACACTATGTTCTATTCGAAATGCAAAACTATCTCTGTCTTTAATTTGTGCATTTTTTGTAACCTAACAAAATTAATTAATCCAGCCTCCGATTAGTATTCTTTTACACTCATATAATGTATGCTCGTAAAAAAGTATTAAACAAATTTTTTTTCAGCAAAAATGTTTTGAAACAATTGCTTAGAAAGGTCAACAGTATATTCCGAAATTAATCTATTCCCGTTGACAATTTAGTAGATGTTAATTAATTTTATAACTTTTATGTATTATATTTGAATTGTTTTTTGTACGATTGTATGTTTCAATTTTGATCTCCTGTCTATCTTCTTCGTCTCAGCATAATTACTACAGGTGCGATGAAAAACAATCTGTGCAGAAAGTTTAATTGAAGAAGTAAGTAGAAAAGCATAACAGAAAAAATGAAACGATAAATAAATAATAACAAACGTTATATTAGAATAATAGACATCGTTTTATATGCAACCATTTGTTACAAGATGTTTCTTTGAAATTTTACTACATCATTCCTAAATATATCTATTTTAATGAAAAATATTCAACTGCTAGTAAAGGTTCAAAAGCGTATTTGAACCAGGAACTCCATTAATGTCCTTTCAATTACATATCGTTTGTACCCTTCTACACTTGGAAATATATTTTACTTTATTTTGGCGTATGGGGGCTTTTTCTGTCAAGTTACGGAGTATATGTTGCAGGTGGAAGACAGGTAGGTATTTAATTAACGTCGCACTGGAGCAACTCAATAAGGTTATTCGAGGTATTCACCATTACGAGGTATTGGTGACGGTCACAGGGTCACAGGTGAGGACAGGTCACAGGACGGTCACTGAGTAAGCCTGCGGTCCGAACATATTTTCTGTACACAACGTTTTATTTATCTTCCGAATGTTACTACTAGTTCTGAAATCGTAGACAAAAAAGTTGGAACGCTTCTGGTAACGCTCCACTTTTCATGCTACAAACTATTCCCTTTTTAAAGACGCGGCAAGAAATCTCTATTTTTCCAATGTACACATTCCTCACGAGATTTATTTTGTTTTATTAAGTATTTAGTCCCCTTTTAAAGACGCGTTAAGAAATCTCTTTTCTTCCAATGTTCCTTTCCTCACGAGGTTTATTTTGCTTTAGTAAAAACAAGTTTCTCAAACCGAAACCCCTATTAATCTGTGCTCCTTCCAGTTTTGCCCTCTTGGTGAAACGAACTTAATTTAATTAACAATTTAATTAATTCTTAAAACAGCGGCCATCTTGGTGGGTCATCTGAAAATAGTTGAAAGTTATGTAGCGTTGTCTTCGGATCTTTCCATCAGTGTTTATCCAGACCATCGCCAATAGCCCGTTGTGTTGCTCTAGTGCGAAATAAAAAATACCTATCTCCTGGTGGTTGTCTTGACGATGGATCACGTCATGAGCAAAATTAGGCAGATCTTGATTTCGTTAAGATAAAAAAATTGCCATTACTCAGGGACGAGATATCTTCTCTTGAGCAAAATTATACCATTCTTGACGGCCAAGGTATCTCATCGAAACCGCCTGGATGATTAATAAGTTGAGGTGAGGCAAATGTTTCTACGAAGTGTGTCTACCGAACATAAAGCGTGCCAGTGGTCAAATTAGGATCTGCCAATAGCTGGAAATGCATGAAAGATTGCTAAAGATTAGCTTCTCTTTTACAGTGTTTCAGATTTCAGCATGCAGACCAAAGAAGAGTTTAAGCGAATAATGTGCCCCAATTACAAAACTACTAAAACAATGATCATAATTCAGTAATTAAAGAGATGGATTATAATTAAGAATAAGAATTTAATATGAGCTATAAGTACAAACTATCTACAAATATGAGATGCATTGAAAGTATTTTTTGCACCGGTCTACGCCCGAACAGTAAAAGTTAGTTCAAATAATTTGAGTAGTTACCTGCTACAACGTGTGTGTTCAAAAGCCAGCTGTCGTCTCAGTCCTTGTGACTATTTTGGAGGGAAACAGCTATTACTGGGTGAGTCATGCGGGGATTGTTACGAACACGCAAGGCGTCTTTATGTACCGACATCTGCGTTCTCTGGGAAACGAGGGATTTCCAGCATCCCACATGAACCTTCAGTTTAATAAAAAAAAGAGTGTAACCCTCTATATTGTGAGTGGTATTATGACAATTGATAAACTTGGCACTGAAGCAACACAACGGGCTATTGGTGGAATCAAACCTGAAAGGAAAGTACCGAGGTCATTTTCAACCTCATTCAGATGACGCGGTCGTATTTGAACTGATATCACATTCTACAAACTTTCACACCATGCCAAGTGAGGACATTTGAAGCTACGAAAGATTGAACGGTCACCCCTTCCTTTTTGTAAACTCTGTTTGGATTCAAGCTCGCAACCCTCCTGTTGCTAATTCGTTAGTCTTCCAACCGGGCTACCGAGTCCACATTAGTAGCCTGGAAGTCTATGGCATGAAAGTGAATTTTATTAAAAATAACTGGGAAACACTGATAGGCAGGTAGTGGAATTTATATAGCACTCGGACAACAAACCAGGCTATTGGCGACGGTCTGGGATCAATCACGAAGAATCCGAGGACAGCGTCATTTTGAACCACTGTCAGATGATGAGACCAACAGCTGAGCTAGCACCCCTCTCTCCAAATTTCCACACTGTTCCGAAGGGGTGAAGACGGCAACAATCGGTTCAGTAGGAATTTTGAAGGTTTGAGTTCACCATTTACCTCCTTTGTTAAATATTCATGCTTGGTTTCCCGGAAAGCGAACTGGTCTGCCGTTGCATTTCAAAGTTACAAGACTGCCACAGACTGCTCTGGCAACACTTCGAAGTTGATGCACAAGATACGTGACTCTTGTGAGAGGAATTGAGAATTTTTTTACATTTCCATGCGACTCATTCCCGCTATTTCGGATGGTATCAGTCTTTCTTTGATGTTTGGTATTTTAATTTTCGTAGCAGAGTGGCAACACAACGGGCTATTGGTGACCACCCGGGGTCATTCTGGAAGGAAACAACACCTCGTCATTTGGAGCCACTGTCACTCCCCTATCCAAGTTTCCACGCCACGCCAAGTGTCTCTGTGATGGGATTGGTCCTGAACGAATAGTAACTTGTTGCTATGTTACTTGAAAATCATGCATGCTCTTTTGGACCTGGTCAAAGTGTGACACTAACAAAAAGAATTAGTAGCATCAAAACATCCCCAAATGTGTAGTAGGTACAAATAATGTCCTCGATCTGTTCTCGACACCCCATAAGAACAGCAGAATGAAGAAAAAGGGGAACTTTTTTGTCAATAGTAAACAATGTAAAAACGGTTATTCAGGAATGAAGAGAAAGTTATGCTTCAATATAGAGTCATGTGGATCCTATTTAGAACTATACCGAAACACAAGTCTGCTAAAGAATCAATTCAAAGATTCCTTGCTAATTGTCTTCCTACCTCAAGCAAACAATTTCTTCAATCAACACAAGCTTTCTTTTTGGTTTGTTTCTCCTTCCAACGACCCATAGAAACAAAAGCAACCGTACAAAAAAAGGGCAAAGAACCAAAACGGGCGTTTAAAGAGCAAGAAAAAGGAAGAAGAATCT
The DNA here is from genome assembly GCA_947359465.1 of Metellina segmentata. Taxonomy (NCBI): domain Eukaryota; kingdom Metazoa; phylum Arthropoda; class Arachnida; order Araneae; family Tetragnathidae; genus Metellina; species Metellina segmentata. The sequence goes on along the minus strand of OX375880.1, from coordinate 124,556,715 downwards.
CATTGAAGCGGGCAATCGCAATTAAAGGCAACACGAAACCCATCTCCGTGAAAGGAAGCAGCATCCTCCATCCGGGATCCCTCGCTGATTGCGAGTGTAAATACGACACGTCAACAAGGGAGATTTCTCCCCAGAAAATCCAACGAACCGTGCAAAGTTGCCCTCCTATCGATTCATTCGAATGAAATTGAATCCCGTGGCCGTTATGCATCTATGGAAGTTAATAACAGACGGTAATTAGATCACGGCAATAATTGGGTTTCCTTCTGCAGCGGACTGCAAAAAGAGGGGATGCTCCACAAGATGGCGCTGCGGAGGGTTTCGGTAAATAGTTATTCCCCTTTCAATTCTCTCGCGTCGGAACAAATGTAATGGAGAGCAGCTGAATCAAAACAAATGGAATGACGAAAGAGGGGAGTCGCGTGGATTGGAAAGTTTGTTTACTCGTTTGCTTTACTGGCGATGTCTGAATGGATGGACGATTGGTTCGTAGGGGAAGAGTTTTTCCAAAGCGCCGATGTATGCTGATGAGAAAGAAGTGCAGTAAACCCACGCTCAAGCGCTGCTTGATGTCAGCTCATTCGGCTACTGTTCTCTTATTGACTCGTTTTCCGTGGAATTTTCGGTTTGGTTGGTAACCGTAGGAAGCAGTTTTGAATTTCACAGCAATATTAAGCCTTTTTCTTGTACACTTAAAATTATGATTAATACCTTAAAAATCAGGTGGTTATCGATAGGATAAGTCCTCATGTTCTAAAAACTTTGATTTTGACTGTGAGGGCAAAAGATATTATTAAGTACTGCTTCTCTTTACCATCGAGGCGTTCAAATAGAAGCAGTCGCCTCTTTTTCGTTATGTTTCGATTCTGATTTCGCCTGGTGATCAGAAACAGTTATTGTCTTGTTGAAAAAACCTTTTTAAGTTTTCAACAGAAAAAACCTGTGACGTCACAGTTTCCGGTATTTTTAATCCTATACCTGATTTTGATCTTCGTATGAGAGAAGTTAAACAGTAGTTTTTTAATTTTTACATTCAACAAGGTAATGTTATAAGCCATAACAACTTTTTCTCAAAACTACTTCTATTCACTCGATCCTACGGTAGGTAATTGAATTATTCTCAAGCAACACAATAGTCTAATACTGACGGCCTTGGATCAACTCCCGAAGGGAAAGACCCGAGGACAACCACGTTATTCTGAACCACAGTCAGATGACGAGGCAACACCTGAGCAGACACCCCCACTCATTTGACCTTGGAACTAAGAATAGAATAATTTGGAAGCGTTAATTACTCCTTTCCTCAGAATTCAATTCATTGAAACTATTCTATTGGCCCACTTTGTTAAACAGAATTCTTTTGAACGATTTTGTTGGACTGCATTGCAGAGTAGAATTATTTCAAACAATTCTACTGGCGCATTTTGTAGAATAGTATCGTTTCAAATAGTTCTATTGGGCCATATTGTTGAGAATTTGTTTGAAAGAAAATGGGCCAATTTATACAAAATGAGCCAATAAAATCGATCCAACAAATTATTTTCAACAAAATGGACCGATAGAATTTTTTGGAAGGATACTCATTGCCATTTCCTTAGAATGGAATTATTTGATAAGAAATGGGTCAAGGTCAAAAATGGTTTGAAGCTATGCAAGGAGGAAAGATTTTAGGCTGTAAGTTGAAATGATGCGTCTGAAAAACTGTGATGGTTAATACGTTACACAAAAGGTTTTGCGGTAAAGAAAGCAGTCTGCCTGGTCTATTCATTCTAGTTAGGTTGCTTGATTGGCTTTGGGGTTTTATGGCGCATGGGCCATATTTGGCCATGCTGAGCTAGACACAAGAGATACCATACCAAGTAATAAACACAATCAGTGAAAGTTTTATTGACACTGTAGGGAGCAATAAGCCAGGGATGAATGTGCCTGACAGAAATCGAACCTGTGCCACTTACAACTTGAACCACCTAATCTAGCTCCCCACTCTCCAAACCTCTCCACCACGCCAACGCGAGGACATTTGAGGCCACGACAGTTTTAACTTAAGGTGTGACTTCGTCACCTGACAGCGGTTCAAAATTACGCGGTGTTGTCCCCCCTTTGGGGGTATATTCACTGACCATTAGCCCGATGTGTTGCTCCAGTGGGACTTTAACCGGCCCACCGGTCTGGTGGTTAAGGTCTTAGCCTCTAGATCGGAAGAATCCTGGTTTCAAGTCGGGTTTGTGTTGTCTCGTTATCTGATCGTAATTCAAAATGGCGTGGTGTTGACCTCGGGTCTTTCCCTTAGGGGATCCCGGACCGTCGTTGATAGCCCGTTATGTTGCTCTAGTGCGACGGAAGTTAAAAATTATCAGAAATAACAATTATCAGCGGGACGTTAATTAAAAATATCAAATACCGATGAGCTGTCCAATCAAGTCAACGCATCTCCCGGACGATCCGGATAGAGCAAAGCGAACGGACGCAGCGGCAACGTCATCCCACGAAAGCAAATATTGATCCCCACCGACACAGGCTAATCTCTTCAAAAAGAGAGAGCCGGACTCTTGGAATCCGGCCACAGGCACTCTGAGCAATGGGACCGGACGGATTGGGGCGGGGGGGGGGGGGGGTCTTGGATGGCCTGAGTTGGGTCGGAGTGGCCTGTTTTGCTGATAGGTGCTCGAAGCAGGTGTTTGCGGGAATGGGACATTTTGGTGAGATAGGGTCGAAATGGGGCTCTGTGCTCATTGTTTCTAATGGCCGATCTGTGGGCGAGAGGGTTGGCTCGTTATCGTTTGTGGAGATTCTTTAAGAGCACAAAGGTGTTGCCTTACAGGTGCAGACACTCTTTAAGAGTTCTATCTTTTTCTCGGTGTACATGTATTGTAACTATAGGTTTCATTACTTCAATATACGAAAAAACTGTCGCTTGTCAAAATGGTAGCTTCTTCAAGTTTGGGGTTTTGGGTTAGTAGTTGTTACATTCTACATGTGGGGTGGTAGGTAATTATTTTTTTTAACATAGTACTGGAACAACACAACGGGATATTTACGACGGTTCGCCCTTGGAATCGAACCTACGCATCTCGCAGGTTGCTAGTACAGTGGACATACTGACGCATTATGACTCCCTTCCCTCCACAGATGGTGAAGGAGTTGCCTTCAAATATAGACAATTTTAGTATACTTCCGGAATATGTAATGGAAACTATAGCAAAGAAAAACTTTACACTCCCTACACTTATCGTCATCTGACCGTGGTTCAAAATGAAGTGATGTTGTTCTCTGTCATTTCCCTTAGGGGATTGATCCCGGACCGTCGTCGATATCCCGTTGTGATACTCTAGTACAACGTTAATAAAAAATTACCATTATCATTACAATTATAACCTACACTTATTTTTCCACAAAAAGCCCTTTTTAAGTTTCTAATCTTCAAACCGATCGATTGATGACGTAATGATGATTCAATGATGGTTGTTTCGACGAGGCGTCATTTATTGTATGTAAACTGACCAGATCTTCATCTCATCATCAAAGAAGTGGCAACACCTTGAGGAATAGATCACGACATTAGCAAAATGGATCCGATCCTGATGAACAAAATAGGTCTTCGAAACCACTTGCAGGTTTAAAAACCAATTGAGTAACTATCTCTTGGGTTGCCTGAAGACGCGAACCCAACTGGACCTAGCTGATTCGATTCATTTTAAAATTGAGAGAAAAAAATAATTTTCGAAAAATAAATTTGTGTGTTATCCCGCAGGGATGGATTCCCTTCTTTGACTCCTAACGCTGGAAGTAACTAAATTCACACCTCCCACTCTTTCTAAGCCTTCTCGTGAGTCGGGGAGCTGTGGAGCTGGAAATAGCAATGGACAAATGTGGCACCCATTTGAAAACAAAGGAAGCATCTATTAAGGTAGGTAGCTGAATGAACAGCATTAACTATGAGCGAAGGTCCAGGATCCATCCGGAAGGGAAAGATACGAGGATAACACCTTGGAATTTTAACCCATGCTCATATGATGAGGTCAATACCTGAGCTGGCACCCACTCTCCAAACTTCCTCAGGATGATCTTTTGACCGAGGCGAACTCATAACCCTCCGGTTGATAATTCATTGCTCTCTTAACTGGGCTACGGCGACATGCATGGTCCTCGGATTATCGCTCTTCTTTCCCCTCTCCCAAAAAATGTCGGCACAGTGTGGAAGTTTCGGGAGAGGGGTGCGAGCTCGGGAGTTGCATCTGACCGTGGTTCAAAATGACGTGGTGTTGTCCTCGGATATTCAAGTCAAAATCGTCATCCATAGCCCGCTGTGTTATTCCAGTTCAACGTTAATTACAATGCGTCCTCCTCCCCAAAAAATGCGATAGATTGAGTGAGTTAATCAATTCAAGAGATCGGGGAATCCTTCCACAGGCTTCTCTAAGAGCGTTTGTTTTCTATCGATTTGGACAATCAATCCATTACTCTGCCTCATGACATTCACTGGGGGCTATAACCAGAACTTTTCATACATTCTTTGTTTCACCTTACAAAGATACCATTAATGTCATTGACAGCAACCGTGATGAAGTAGTTCGACCGTGTTCAAACCAGCGAATGATGGATTAACATTTTGCTCTTCCGATATCCTGACTGAACGTAAAGGATAAAGGAATTTTATCGTGCCAGTATTGGGAGGACAGTGTCGGGATATTGGTTCATCCAAATACGCCTTACGGACGAATAACTATCACAATTTGTCTTGTGGTGAGCTACGAAGGGTGACAATTAAAAGATTATTGTACAACTGTTTTCTACCTCTGGAAAGAACGTAGAAACTTGGATGGAAGAGTAACGGATTAGCAACCGGAAGGATAGCTGTGTGAATCCAATCGAAGACCGTATACAAAGGGGACTGGGGCACGTTAAATCAATTTTCTCACGTTGTTGTGTTGTGGGAGGTGTTTGGAAATGGTGTGTTAGCGCAGGTGTGACCTCACCATAACACCGTGGTTCAAAAGAACGTGGCGCTGTCAGCGGATCTTTCTCTTCGGGATGGAACCCGGGCAGTCGCCAATAGCTCGTTGTGTCGCTCTAGTGTGACGTTAATTAAATTCCTACCTATCTATCTCTGGAACAGCATAACACGAGTTGACGGAGAAATTAGCATTTTGTAACTGGAGTAACCTCTCATTGTATGGCAAGTGGCACTGTCATCCAATTCGAAGAGCAACGGTTTGTCCACCATCGGGTGATAAGGTACAGGTGCAAGTTAAATAGGCCGAGGTATCAAATGGCCTCACGTTGATGTGGTGTGGAGGTTTCGTCAACGGTGTGGCAGCTCAGGTATTGACCACGTCTTCTTACAGCAGTTCAAAGTAAAAAGGTGTTGTCCTCTGATATTTCACTTTAAGATTGTTCTCGGACCATTGATAATATCCCATTGCATTGCTCCAGTGTGACGTTAATTCAACTAGCTACCGACCTATCTTGAATACAAATCCATTTAACCATCGCTATTTAAGAACACTTTAATCTTCTGGTGTGAATATTACAGGTACCGCTCAGCTTCTAACTTATTTTCGTTTAGTTACTTTCAATATTGCCCATGAAAAGGTAAAATTCAGTTTAGAAAAATAGAAAGGAATGCCAGCTTTCAAAAGCATCTACTGTAAGTACTTAAGATATTATTTTTTAAAGGCTTTATCCTTATTTTTTGTTTTACCTTGTAGCTTTTGCGTAATTGAAAAAAAAGAACCCCTTGGTTTAATACATCATTGATGAGTTTTTATCTCTAATGAGCAAGTTCTTCATAGCCTTCCTTTCGATGCATCACGACTTTCTTGTGTGCTACCAAGAAAAGCGATATAACGAGGTCACAAAATTTACATATTTTCCGACCATACGATCCCATAAACCCTGTGAGGGGTTTGTAACTATTTGACAACACTGCTGTTAAGCAAACCGCTTGTTTTGAGTGGCATCAGGGGGGAAATCATAAATAATATAAAAAAAGTAGTAAGCGTGTCAGAACGGATGTACTAATATTTTTTACCACGAGAACAAAACGTTTTCTGTTTCACGTGGCGCGTTGATATATATGTGTTGGTTTTTACTATGTTAATATTGCCTTCTGATATTCTCAACAACAGCACTAGCCAACATGTGTTGACCCGGACGTGACTTTGACACGCAAATTTCTGGCGAGTGTCTTCATCAAAACGTGTTGCTCTTGATGATTTATCGGTATTAACACCACATTCTGAACTTATTATCGAGAAACCCAGAAGACTCTAGCGTTCAACTTGTTCACTGGCGGTGGCGAATGCATCCCTTTGTACACCCTAAAGACTTCTATACGATTTGGACCTTTTCAACTCATAGAATCTTTCCAAGCATTCTTTATACCAACCTATGCAGTTATTTCGCCATTAGCTTGTGTTGAATTTTTCCAGACTAATTCAAAAACTTTAGAAGAAAAGTAAGGTTTTACTTACCCTCTCTCTTCCCCTTTCTCTTCACCGAATTCGCTCCAAATTCTAATCCTGGCTGTGCTTGCCTATGTAGAGCAAATCAAAAATTAATCACAAATAATCCAAATGATCGAGGAGTCTGCCGTAAAGTTATAGTAATTTTAGTGAGTATTGAACTGAGAGTGGTACATGACGATTGGGTGCTGCTTGGGAAGAGAGTTGAAATTAAAAGCATCAACTCAATATTCAGTAACAATAAAAAAAGTGCGATGATAGCGCCGCTTAAAGTTAACTAACACAAGTTATGAACTAAGGAGGCCGTTTTAGACAGCTTGTGGGGTAAAAGAAACACTAATCTCAAATCTCGTGGCACTCAGAAGTCTTGGCCTTTCTTGACTACAAACGTGAGAGTTATAAAAACTCCAATCTTCTGGATATTATGAAATTTCCGAGTCAAGTAGTATTGCTTTAAGCCAATGACACACATGCTGAAAGAGCCACATCTATTCTTCGAAAGAACCCTCGAAGAGATTCTGCAGGGCAAGAAATCTAATACCGATTTGAAGTTCTGCAGGAAAATCTGCCGCCTGTAACACCGTTGAAAGGATTTAAAGCAATTGTGTTAGTGTTTCACCAAAATATATGAAAATAACGGGCTATTGGTCAGAGATCAGACCCGAAGGGAAAGATTCGAGAACAACACCACGAAATTTTGAACCAAGGTCAGTTGAAGAGTACACCACCTCTCCATTCTTCCACACCACGCCAACGTGATCGCATTTTGGGTCATGAAAGTCATCGAACTGAACGACCCATTCTATATTCAATACTATTACTTCATACCATATACTATATTGGTGCAATGTAATTTAAAGGCGGTAAAATCTTTTTTCTTCACTTTGTGCAAAAAAAACGGGACGAATATCTTCAGAAACTAGTTACATATGAGCATGAACAGCTTCGAAGGAATAGTTTCCGGAGAAGAGGAGAAAATTAAAGTACTGGTTCGACTTCGAACTGCAGAGGGCGTGAAATATATCACAGTCTCCATAACTCACCGTCGGCAGGTGTTCGGAACATTCCTCTGTCCCCGTTACAGAATGAGTTCTGGTCCTGAGCAAGAAATAATAAACTCCGCCCAAAATCTCATCTGATGTGAAGACGATAAAGTATATGCTGTCCTTCTATTTTCCGAAGCCTAACGTGAGGATGTCTGGAGGTAATTGAAGCCATGAGACTTTTGGAGTAAATACAAATTAATCTGTAAGAGGAAATGCAGAAACACAAAATTGTCCGGTTGATCTAGAACAGAGCTTGCAAAATCTTCATGGAAACATAGGCACCATTTAATACGACGAACATTAACCACCGACTTAACTTTGTGGTTGTGTTGTGGTGAGTGCAAAGTGAATGATTTATATTTAATATGATCTTATACCTATATATTAATATTCTCCATCGCTCCAGTATCTGCATCATCTTATACAAGTTCCAAGTTTCAGGCTAAATGGATCCGGGTGACAAAACGTTTTCAATTTTTATTCCACGCAATTACACTCTTCTGTTATTGAGTTGCATAATGAGTTGTGTGTGAAAACGGCATTTTCCACGCTGGCCACCGAGTACTCATCTGATTTTAAAGACGTATTAAGGACCAAACTTTCAACTTGTTCAAAACTAAACTGCCGTGTGGAGTTTTAAATTGTTACACTTGCTGTACCCGATTATTAAGTGCCGCGATAGTTCGGTCGGAAAAGTAGCGGATTAGCAACCGGCGGAGGGGTGAGGGTCCAACCAAACACCGTTGTGAACATAGGAACAAAAGGGGCTGATAAACTTTATGAACCACTCACGCGACGTGGAATCGTCAACGGCGTCCTACACAACACGTGTCTTGTTTTGCGTCTGCGAAGCCTTCTTGCCATTTGTGAAATAAAAAAAGCGTAATAGTTCGAAATGCTCCTTATTTTCTGACCCTTTTGAATGCTTAACACAATTAATAAAACACAAACCAACAATGCAATTTTCCTCCGTAATCTAGCTCTGAAATTCCTTCATCAAGCATCCAAACTTTACACGTGTGAAATAGATAACACTTTTTTTAGATGCAGTGCTATCTAGTGCCCAAAACGGGACGTACTTTTGCATCCAACCCAACTGTTAAATTTTAATTAAATACTTTGTATCAGCGTTGTTTTTATTTCATTACCCTGTACTTTTGAGAGAAGGGGTCACTGATTTCTTGTCCTCCAGCTGTCTAATTAACAAGTGGTGGGTGATCTGTGTTCGAATCCTGGTCATAACATAGATGTCGGAAATGATTTTGATTCCATTTAAGCAATAAGATCCCGATTTAATGGACAAAATGACGTTGTCCTCGAATCTTTCCCTTAAGCGATTGATCCCGAACCGTCGTGAATAGCCGGTTGTATTGCTCTAGTATGTCGTTACGGTGTATGTACACACTATAAATCCTAAAAATCGAACAGAAGGTCTAAATTGCTTTCATTGCTTCACAATATTTTTCCAAATCTCTAGCTTTCAAATGATGGCAAGATCTTGCGTATTCGAAATAGTTTTCTAGTTTCAAGGGTTTTCGTAAGGTACTGTCATCATGAACAGACATGTTTCCAAAACTTTAAACACGATTTCTGAAGAAACTAGTTTTTGCAATAGGATGCTTTGTTCAAACAGTGATAACTCAACAAGAAATTGACCTATTAGAATTATTTTTATATCATTATAATTTATATAATACAGTGGATGTTTTGACACTCAATCAGAGTTATTACCATGGAAGTAGGAAAGATAAGGAAGAGCCCTAACAAGGTTTAGCTAACGGTTTAACTGAAGCAGACATTTCCACGGTTTTAACGCACTAAGATGGCGGCCGCGCATGCGCTGTTAAAAACCTTTTATAAGGCGCATTTTATTTTCATATTAAGATGTGTTCAATCATTTTGCAACTGAGCGATGCTAAATAAATGAAATATTACTAATTTTGACAACATTGTGTTGTTTAAATGATAATTTAAGTATGATATAAAAAAAATATTTGCTACCTTTTTCCCGTTTGCTTTTAAATTCTGTGATTGAATATGCTACAATATAAGAAACAGAAAACTAATTGTGCTAGTTTTTTTTTGTTGTTTTTTGTTTATCATTGACATGCAAAATATTTTAAAAGAGCTTTTAAATTGGTAAAAACTCACTGATAAGTAAATTTATAGGTATCCTACAAATACCATTTCTCAGTAATGTTTTTATAAATTATATCCAAATTGGTTTCCACAATTAGGCATTGAAATTCAGTTTATTGGTTTCCTGCATACATTGAAATGTACACTTATTATGCACTGCTTTATGATTATGCACTGCTTATTCATGCATCTCTACGTTCTGGGTTTTTGGGAAACGTGAAAGGAAAATTGTTTTAGTTAATTTACAATTATTTAGTTTAGTTTACAATTGATTGATACATTGAAACCTATGTATATAGGTCCTGTCCAACCATATTTTTTCCAAGTCCCAACAGTATTACAGGTTTTACTGTTTGTTTTAGACTAATAAAACAAAAATTTATAAACATAAACTATTTCAATCTAAATAACCACTAAATCAAACTTCTTTACAATTACTTACTTTAATAATAAAAATAAATATGCTTGATAAATTGAAGACTGATTATTGAATATATTATGTCTGTCCACACAAATCCACCCATACAAAGGGTCTTTTTTATTATGAATACTTTCTAAAATTGTAATACATGCAAATACAGTAAAACCAAGGACTGCAAGCATAAATTGTATGAGCTCATAATCTTAACCGTTGGCTCAAGATATCCGTGTTTTGAAAACCTTAATACAGTTACAATGTTTTAAGTATTTGCTTGTCTTCTAAAACGCTCATTAACAAGATGCTCACAGTCCAAGGTTTCAATAGCATTCAATCAGTTTTCATTTAGCAGTTACTTACTTGATGAACGCAAAAGAATTTAACAAAGAAAAAATGCGCTTTAGAAAACAAAAGGAATGTTTATAATTCCAATTTTATAACTGTTAGCTGTTTCAATTAGTATTAGTTGCCATTAGTTTAAATCATTTTACATGAGGTAATATTAACATCCATGCACTAAAAATACCGCTGCTGTTTATTTGACTGGAATATTTTTCAATACATAAAAGTTAAACTTTCCTAAAATGCAATTTCTAACTCTTATTACAACTGTTATGTTACAAAATCAAAATCGTACAATTCTGTTAATTAATAAATAAAATTAATAATCCCTTTTGATAAATCAGTCAACTTTTCAAAATAATTTTTAAATGTTTATAAATACGTCTAATGTTGAATATAATGCTGCTTGAACACTTAGAAGTTACAGGTAAAAAAGCTATCAGCCTAAAGATACATCAAATTATACTTACCTATGAAACGATATTCCAGGGATCTTCTTTGCATTTCGATTTGTACACCCGTAGGCGACACAAGACGTCATATCCAAATCAAAACTATGAAAATGGTGCTAATTATATGGTTAAAATTGTCAGTAAAAAACCCTGAAAGTTCAAAAATGGTTTAACCACGTTGATTAACATGCACGAGCGCAATGTTTTTAACGTACCAACATGGCGCCGCGCTTATCGTTTAGGCTTCAACAGCTCCAAGTAAAGGCACTTCCATTATCTCTCCTATTTCCATGGTTATTAGTTAACAAATAAATTTTTAATGGATTCTTAAATCCTAAATTTCCAGAAAAGCGAAAAAGTTGTAACAAAAAACTTTTCTCTCTATCAACTTGATTGAAAGTCAAAACATGAAGAATAATATTGGAAATAATTTCCAACTAGAATTGTCTCTCTAGACAAATTAGAATTTGAGATATCTTTGTTCAAAAAACATGCTAATTAGCTCATTATATATTAATTATCTAATTAGTAATTCATTTCATATGAATTTTTCTCACTGAAATGGTTTTAAGCATAAACGAATGACCAACTGTGAAAAAACTGGATTTTTAAAGTTAACAATTTTTTTAAAAGCCTCTAGTGTGTACGTACATCTTAATTAAATTACCTTACCCTACCTTACCTTACCCGATTTAATTGGGCAGCAGTAGCTCGTTTGGAAGAGCAATGAATTAGTAACTGGAGTGTTAGGAGTTCGAATCCAACGAAAGAACTTCGCGTACAAAAGGGCTGGTGCACGTTAAATTTTCCGTGGTCTCAAATGTCCTCACATTAGCGTGGCGTAGGAGGTTTAAAGAGTGGTTTGCCAGATGAGGTGTGACCTCTTCATCTAACCGTGATTCAATATGACGTGGTGATTTTCTCGGAACTTTCACTTCGGGATTGTTCGGGCTGTAGCCAAGAGTCTATTGTGTTGCCGCAGTGTGTTAATTACTGACGGTTGGTTTGACGTGGCAGCACCTCTTGTGATTCAGGGTTAAAGAGAGGACGAATTACGAAGAGACTGTGAGGAGCGACACAACGGGTTATTGGAAACAGTCTGGGATCAAACCTCCAATTGTAGATCTGCTGATAACACCACGTAATTTTGAAAAACGATCAGATGACGAGGTCACACCTGAGCTGGCACCCCACTTTCCAAACGTCCACACCATTCCAACATGAGCACATTTGGGGACACGACAGTCGTCACGACGGTCTTTTTTTGGATTCAGACTCTTAACCCTTCGGTTGTTACGATTCCAACCGGACTACTTCGTCCCTATAAAAATTATAAAAATTACAGTAACGAAGAATTCAATTAAAAAAAAAAGTGACTATTGATCGCTAGTGGCTAAAAATTTGGGGATTCTCAGAAACTCTATACCATTGGAGCGCGAACTATCTCTGATGATGAAACTGGTATTAAAAATTAAAGTATTTCCTCTACTTACTTCACCATTAATCTTTCGTTTTTTTATCAAAGCGCTTTCAGGCATAATTAGCAGAGCCTATTTTCAGTTCTGGAGTTTTCATCTCGAAGATAAATGGAGGAATCGAAGAGGAGATGTGAAATAAATTAATGAGCAGGTTTGGAAGGAGAAAAAACCTCCTCGAGTGCTCAATTTTTGAGTGGATCCACGTCAAAGTGTGAGTAGTTTCGTCTCTCCACCGAAATTAGGATCTTCTGTAAGATGAGTTTTAAATTAAACTGGAATATTTCTGATAAAATCAGCTGAGACACGTAATGGGCGAATATAAGACACGTGCTTCTGACACGCCACTAATCGGGGGTTTTAAACTCGGAAATTATGTCTTTAGTTTTGATATTAACAATATTGGATCGATAATTAATGTTCATAAGCATTTAGTCTAAATATTATAATTGCTTTGTAATGTATCATGATTAAGTTAATAATAACAGACACACAAAAGTTAATTTATAAAACGTTGATAGTTTTAAAAAGTTTTCAGTTAAATAATAATAAAAACAAAATAGTCTATCGTTTTCAATTTTCTACCGTGTATTATCTGTATATTTTATGTGATAAGATATTTTAATATTTATAATAACTTTATTAAGATAGTAGCAGCTGAATAACCCGACGTTGCTCTGCTTGAAATGGTTAAATGTTGATTGAAAAGTGAATCATTTCTTACTCAGAAAAATACGATCATTTAAGTTGTGCGGAAAATACTTTTAAACTTTTTAATAGCTTCTACAATCTACTTCGGATGCAAATATATACATTTAATTCCTGAATAATATATTACAATATGCACAAAAAAAACTCAGACATATACAAACAGAAACAAAATTCCGATGAAAAAATGCGGAATTATGAAAGAGGAAAGTTGTGCAGACTGTCAAATTTCGACTTCTTGAGCTGAAATTGAGCAATTTGACAAAAAGACAGAAAAATATTGATAAAGATGGTTATGATTTATTAAATTTGGTAATCATCAAATATGACCGCGGCATTTCCCTGTGATGACTCAAATACACAAACACGGGATTCTAAATAAAATTTATAAAATAAAACAATAATTCTGGTTGACCAGATCTCAAATAGTAAAACGACACTTTTATGATCAATGATTTTTTCGTTTGGCTTTTTGTGTTCCACTATAAAATGTAAGTATCGAAAACTTAAATATTTTAATTATTAATCGCACGGCGTTCCTTGTGACAAAGTTATACTTATAGAGAAAAACGCGGGTCCAAAACTAAGAACCATTGTATCCTTTCAATTTCCCGTAGAACGTGTTTCCTTGTCCATATCTAATTATTGCAAGAAAACAGACTTTAGATTTTAAAATTGTGACTTCGATTGGCACTTTTAAGACTACCTGTGAGGCAATTTTCATGGTTGTAAGTGCTACAGGATGGTATGAAGATAGAAAAGTAATAGCATATTTTTTCCGCAGTGTCTTAAAGTATAAGATTACCAAATTTGGTGTGTATTGGTCAAACCATGTAGATTTTTATTGACAAGCAAACATCCCATTTGTTACAGATATAGATAGATGTAACACTCTGAGCGTCAAGAGGTTTCGAGCAGATAATTTCTGCTTGTTCGTACTTCTCTTCAGTGTAAGTTTTCCGTGTTTGTAATGTTAGGGTGGGTTGAGAATATTAATTCCCGAAATCGTTTTATCTACCTACTGCTCGCTTTTCCTATTGCGGAGCCGCAGTAGCGCTGTTGGAAGAGTTACAGATTATCTGGGGTTGATCCCGGACGCTTTCGCGGAATCCCTTACGCTTTCAGCACCCCTTGGCGAGTTGGCGAAAGCCGACTGTATCGCCAACTGCGAGAACTATATCGGGCCACGCGAGACAAGACGACAGTTTCATATACCCTCTTGCTGCCATCTGTTGACTCAGAAAGGAATCTTTTTATTACAAGTTTTTTTCTGTTTTAAATGTTTTCTATTTTAAATGTTAAATGTTTCTGTTTTACATGTTTTCTATTTTAAATGTTAAATGTTTCTGTTTTAAATGTTTTCTATTTTAAATGTTAAATGTTTCTGTTTTACATGTTTTCTATTTTAAATGTTAAATGTTTCTGTTTTAAATGTTTTCTATTTTACCTTAGCTACAAATATATATTAAATACATAAAATAATATATGTTTTTGTGACACACCCTAATATCTTAAACAATAAATATGAAATAAAACAACTTTAAATATTTGTTTTACTTTGAGAATACATGTATAAAAAATTTCTGTCTCCTTAACAGCCCAAATGCAAATGCTATAATTATAGGAAATGAGTTAAAAAACTTTGTTTCGATGAAAGTTATTGAAAACAGTCAAAATAGAATATTTTTTCAATTTAAATATTGTAATCTTGAGCTCAAATGAGTGAAACTAATCAAGAAGTGTATTAGTTTACAAAAAATTACTTTAGTTAAATCTAAATACTAATTATTGATAACTGCTTTTACTAATACAAAATATATCTACTACTAGTTGCCTCCCCAAACAGTGGCGGGATTATATTAAGTAGGCGATTAAAAAAGAGATTTGATTCGTAAGAAAGTATATTATGAAAATAAAAACACTGGGTTATAAAGGCGAATAATTTCCATAATAAACAACGTAATTGATTTATCCGCGTCCCCACTCGCATCTTAAACAAATACATTCTCAACAACTCTTTCTATTTGACGAGTTTTAGAGTAAGTGATCATTTTATATTGTAAAAATCGTAACAAAACGCAATTGATTGACTAAATTTCAAATAAATGTAAACATATACAATTTGTTTACATGTGGTACTTCTTATATTGCCTGCTTCTTATATCAATCAATGTTACGAAATAGTTACAATAGAGATAGATAAATTCAAAAATAATCATGTTATATCTTGAATATCAACATAATATATATAGAATATCCAAAAAAATCAGATTGAAAATCATAGCACACACACACACACACACACTCAGCGAGAAAAAAATGGCGATCTTCTAAACAACTTAGTAGGGTTGCTCGAGAAATTGAGAAGGCTTGCCAATTTCCCCAGCTTTCGGTTCTCAAAGTGTTTTATATCGCCATTACGCCAAGGAGTGCTCAAAGCGTGAGGGTTTCCGCGAAAGCATCCAGGACCGGTCGCCAACATCCCGTTGTGCTGCTCTAGTGTGACGTTAATTAAAGGCCTGCCATGCACACGGGAGACTAATACAGGTTAAATCTGTCGTGTTCTCAAATGTCCTCACGTTGACGTGATATGGAAGTTCGGAGTCCATCTCGACATCTGACAGTGTTCAAAATGGCGTGGTGATGTACTCTGGGATTGATCCCGTACCGTCGCCAATAGCCCGTTTTGTTGCTCTAGTACGACGTTAATTAATTACCATTACCTCCCCCCCCCCAAGTCCTCATGCACTTGTTGATTATGAGAGATAAGCAATTGAACACTAGTGTCCTTCAGGGGCTTTTGTTTGGCTCATATTGTTTAAAACTAAACACTCGAAAACTGTTAAAGCACAACATCAAGTAAAACGCAAGTAGTACTCTTTTCGTCACTCCCCGACTGTATTCTGTTTTACCAAATATCAAAGGCATTTTAGAACTCTATTTGCTTTATCAACGATAACGGTGCAGACGTGCGATTTTTAAACATGTGGCTCCATACACAACTAAGCACACACAACAGTCAAATGATGCTAGTACTAATTGGGTCGCCATTTGTGTTGGTAAGGTAATTTTAATTCACGTCGTACTAGAGCAACACATCGGGCTATTGACGACGGTCCGGAATCAGTCCCTTAAGGGAAAGATTCGAGGACAAAACCTCGTAATTTTGAACCACGGTCAGATGACGAGGCAACACCTGATGTGGCACCCCACTTTCCAAACTTGCACACCAACCCGACGACTTTCGGCCACGATAGATTTAAGGTCGCCACATACGCTTACAAATATCCATACACTGACGAGGATTCGATCCAGGAGCCTTAAACACCAGACCGGTAGGTCGGCCCATTTGCGGTAGATATCTATCGAAGAAAACCGGATTGTGTCGCTTACTCGTTGTACAAAAATACATTTTAAAACGAAATAAACGTTACTAGATCCAACATTTTTTAAAAATTATTTCAGATTTACAAGAGGTGGATTCTATGCATCTTTTGCGGATATGCGAGCAAATCCAGTTCACCTTTTAATTAATTCTGAATGAGTATTTGATCATTTGGCGAGCTGGTGAGCGTAATATAATCAATGAATAGATTCTATAATCAATCGATAAAACCGTCCTAACCCCTTCCTAGTGGTTGACTCATAAAAAATGATGTCACCGCGTCATTAACAAAGTGGGTCCGATGTTGATAGACGCGAGCATTCTCATATATACCGTTTTAAAGGTTAAACATGATGAAGTGGTGTATTTTGTAGTGACTTCTATTAGTCTCTTCGAAACTCTCGTCGCGATGACAGTTATGTTGGTATCACACTTTTGATTTCACTAGTACCATTTGTGCGCTACATTACGAGCCCCAAAGTTTTACTCTTCGTAGTCATGTGCACGAACAAGATGTTCGTGATCCTATTCCGTTTTGAATGAGCTTGTGCTACTGTTCCGTTACAAATCAGAATGTACCGATTTTACACAGAAAGCTTAGTAAATATTTATTGTTTAAGAGAGAAAAATGTGTATAGTTTTAGTCAAAAGGGATTGATATAGACCTGGATTAATTTGTATGTAAATTAATTTATGAGTGGATCGAACATTGGTCAGCGCAACCATAAAGTATCGAATAACCTTTTAACAAGTCAATGGGATGCAGTTGAATGGTTTGATCAGAAGCAACTAACTGTGTTAACCTGACTAAGATGCCGTTTCTGCCATACATTTTAGAAGATGTAGGGAATTAACAGCAGTAAAATATGCAAAACATTTTTTTAGATTTTTATATATATTATTTCATTTGATAAATGCCTATCGATACTTCGATACTAAATGTATTTAAATACGGTTCTAAATGTACGTGACGACACTGCCATCAACAGATAGAAGCACCAAATGAAGTACAGCGGATGCTATGCGTGGGTCTTAACGTTTTGCTTATAGACAAAGATATCAAGTCTCTGAGCCCGCCCTAACTGCAACCGAAATGGTGCAGCGAAGTGTGGAAGGAGCCCTGTTAGAGGCAGGGTGGATGTGCTGTAAACTGCTTTGTTGCTCACGTTGGGAGAGTGGATTGCCAGCTGAGATGTGTCATCTGACAGTACTTCCACATTACCTCGGTTCTTTCGCTGGGGGATTGTTTCCAGATCATCGTCAATAGTCCGTTGTTCCATTAGGACGTTATTAAAGTACCTACCTACCAAACCAAAAAAATCCAACACTGTTTAATATCGAATACTTTCTTTTCGTATGAAGAAAATATCAACTCCATGCTGCGCCATTGGAATGGTAGATAGGTATTTTCATTAACGTCGCACTGGACCAACGCAATGGGCTACTGACGACGGAACGGGATCAATCCCCCAGGGAAAGATCAAACGCGCAATTTTGAACCCATTGGAAAGATAGAGCTTGGAACTACCAGTCCAACAAGTGTTCAGTGTTTAAAATCCGCGAGACGCAGGCCTCTCTTTCTTCAATTGCAGCAGCGCTTTGCAGTCCAATTCATGAAACGGGCTCTTTGGGGAAAACAATTAAATCCCGCGGAAGATTCCATCAAAAATGCATCTGGCAATGATTGCGGTGACCGCTGACGCAGCCGCCGATCGTTCTAATTCCATCGCTGCGGTTCCCGTTACGATTCCGACGGTAATTACGTTTGTCTCGGGATCCAGCAGAATTCCAAAGCGGCGTTCGGTTCATTAAATTGAGAGCTCTGCGCATCGCGCGGAAGCTTTGATGGACAGAGAGCAGGTGGGGGTGATGGAACGGGACTTCGAAGCACCGGTGTCTGCTGCACGAGAGCGATTGCGGGCGTTCGAGTTTGAGGGATGTGGGAAATGTTTTGTTATGATGTGTTACATTCCAGTTCTTAATCAATGGTCGGTGTGTTTCGGTTTCAGCACAAGCACGTGTTGTTTTCCGATCAATAATCTGGCACTCCTACATCCTCAGATTACCGCGGTAATCCGGTTGGAAGAGTAACGGATTAGCAACCGAAAGGATGGGAGCTTGAATCCAACCCAATACCGCAGTGTGCAAAGGGTTGCGGGTGAAATCGGTCATGGCCTTCAATGTCCTCACGTTGGCGTGGTTTGGCAGTTTCGAGAGTGAAGTGCCAGCTCATGTGTTGCCTCGTCATCTGTTAGTAGTTCAAAATGACGTGTTTTCTTTAATATTTCCATTCGTAGGTTGATCCCGGACACAAAAACCTGTTTTGTTGCTAGAAAGAGACGGTAATTAAAAAATACCTATTAAAAGGTAAAAAATCGTGTCTAGAAAATATTAAGTTTAGCAGGTTATAACTCTGTACGTGGTCACAATTTGATAAACTAGCGTAGAGTGATGTCATTTTCCATGTAGTATTACTAATATTTTAAATCACCAAAATAGTTTTTTACATATGAATCAAATGCACAGTCATTTGCTAATTGTATCACTTAAGTGTAAAAGAAAAATATTGTACTGAAAATGTTACAAAAAGTATTGAATTATAAAGTAACATTTTAAATCAATGTTTCACAATTTTGAAGCACGAAAAATTCCTCATCTTAACTTAGATACATATAGAAATTTCAATAATTATTCGAAAAACTTTTCAAAGAAATAAATTAAAAACAAATGCGCAGGAAACAGAAATCAATCGGATATCAACACATTTTTTTAATGAACTCACTACACTTACCTATTTTATATTTGATGCTGTATATGTAATATGCCAAACATTATGGTAATTGAAATATTCCTTTTGTTTCTATTCGCAGAGATTTTGATAACATTTAATTTTTAGCGCTAAAATAAAATTCGATTCTGGTGATTTTGAAAGTCTACTGCCCCTTTAAAATTGTTTGTGTTTAGGTTTCTTTGCAGCTGTTCTGAAAGAACAAGATGCCCCGCTTCGGGCTATAACAAAAAAATTTAAACATGGAAACAATTTATTCGAATGTCGAGAAGTGTTTGGGACGCATGTGGAAGCGTTCGCATTCAAATTTGCAAAAATAATTTCTTAGTCCATGTATCTACGTAAGGAATTTTGGAAAAGCTACTTCTTTCACTCCTGTCAAATAACATTCTTTGTGAAAAGAAATATCGATATCAAACTCTTGAAATTTGTATTTATTAATCTTAGGACTTTCAACTAGAGATGGTATTTAAATGTGTATGTATGTAGAATAAATGAAATATTTAAAATGTTAATGAATTGTTAATTCTGATGTAATGTAAATAATAAAACTAAAAGTACATTTAGCGATAAAAAAACGATATAATATAATAAATTATTACATGTATAAAGCAAGCTGCCTTTTTTTATAACTAGATTCAAATTAAAAGTTCACCTCTAAACGGAAAGCGATGAGGATTACTCTGAACCCCGTGTTTCTTTAACCCCCTGAGAAGGCATTCACACACATCTAGCCGTTCTGCGACCTGTTGTTTTCCCTGTATGGCTTCTAACTAGCTTTGGGGTTCGAAGGTAATCTGTACAAGGATTCTTAAAACCAATAAACGTGGTTATGTAGTCTCGCATCTATTGTGAGGTACAGTATTTGAATGACTTTGCACTGGAGCAACACGACGAGTTATTGGCAACTGTCAGTGATTAATCATAACGGGAAAGATACTAGGTAAACACCGTGTTATTTTAACCACAGTATAGTGTGGGGAATAGTCATAAACAAGGAAATATCGTAAAGCTGAGAGGCTTTACCCATCATGTTGCATAACCCATCGACAAAATGTCAAACAAAATCAGAGAAAATTTGAGTTGAAAAATCTCGCCATATTGCCGTGGTTTTATATATGTACTACATTAATGGACCGGACAGCAAGATGTGATAGTATAAGGGAAAGAATACATGCTTTAACAGGGCGTTGGTCCCCACGTGCTGCAATTGCACTAACAATCCTTCTGGGTATACGTTCAACAAGGTTTTGACACACAGCTACGGGTATTTGTGTCCATTCGTGCTGTAAGAATCTCGCCATCTCAACTGTAGGTTTCAGACGTGGTTCCCTGGTCCGTAAGCGTCCTCTAACACGTCCCACAAATGCTCTATGGGGTTTATGTCGGGACTCTGAGGAGGCTAGGGAAGACGTTTTACATCCACATCTTGATACCACTGCTTGACAGAGGCTGCAGCATGACACGGAGCGCTGTAGTCCTGGAAGTAACATTCGTCCATTCCATAAAATTGTCATAGCGTGGGAAGAACCTTACAGTCCAAAATGTTCATGTAAGCGTCGGCGTTCAAGTGGCAATGAACAACATCCAAAGGTCCCAAGCCATACCACGAAAAGCAACACGCAAACAAATAGTCGGATTTCATGTAAATCCGCTGGCGTCCGGCTATTATATTAGGGTAGTACACACACACATATATATATGTAAAGTATATAAATATCTATCATGAAAACATCAAGATAGTCTGGTTTCTTCTAACAATGAGATATCTCGTCCATCAAGATAAGGTCAGTTTTACTGATGACCAAATACCGCGTCAAGCCAACCACCAGGAGGTTTAAATAAATAAAGTGGAATTTGTACATGGCTTATACGATGTTATTGGCAAGAAGTCTCAGTGAGTGAGATCAAAAGACAGCTCAATTGAATCGCACCCAAAATAGATAAATGGGTTTTTTCTACTTTAGAAAATGTTATTCGAGATATCAAATAAAATACTTATGGAAAGACAGTCATACATTATTTCCCAACAAAATTCGCTCGGACTTTAATGCATGTGTCTTGCCTCTTCGTAGGAATGAAGATGTCACTCTTACGAATGTAGATGGTCTGCATAC
Organism: Metellina segmentata; assembly: GCA_947359465.1. Classification (NCBI taxonomy): domain Eukaryota; kingdom Metazoa; phylum Arthropoda; class Arachnida; order Araneae; family Tetragnathidae; genus Metellina; species Metellina segmentata. The sequence goes on along the minus strand of OX375880.1, from coordinate 124,535,381 downwards.
GAATAAAGTTGAAATAAACGTATTTTAAAATCATTTTTGGATGCGTTCCCAATATATCGCCTATGGGCTTTGGTAACACATAAATATACACACGCAAGAAAACTTTTATTGACAAAAAAGGAAATACACCCAGAGGAGGGATCGAGCCACCCACGACTCGCAGTGCAGACAACCGATGGTACATAAATTCAGGCTGCAATCTCTCGATAGCATTGGGTCTGGGTAGTCCGGTTGGCAGAGTAACGGACTAGCAACAGTATGACTGCGAGTTCAAACCCAACCAAAGCCAGTCGTTTACACGGGGGCTTGTGCACGTTAACTCTGTCAGGGAGTCCAATGTCCTCACGTGCGCGTAGTGTGGAAGTTTGGAGAGTGGGGTGCCAGCTCAGGTGTGACCTCGTCATCTGACCGTGAATTAAAACGACCTGGTGTTGTCTCGTGATCTTTCTCTTCGGGTTTGATCACAGACCGTCACAGCCTATTGTGTTCCTCCAGTGGGAAGTTGATTGAAATACCCAACTGCCTCTCGATAACATTAATGAAGATTAACTAAATAGGCGTAATTATTCAAGTAATGCCATTACAACCAACATAGATTCCTTTAAGTTGGAACGTGATGAAAAACGTAAACAATGACCCTACCCCGTACTGATGGCGAATTGAGTTGGAGCTTAACCCACCGATCGAGAAGCCGTAATGAATTCTCGTAAGAACCTCTGAACCGCGTAATCAGGTGACTGATAGGGACGGGATCAAAAAGCTACTAAGTTCCATTTATCCTCCGCAACTGAATCTCGCAGTTCACATAAACAAGGAGCTCTCTGCCATTAGGACGTCTTAATGCCCGCCTCCCCCATGCATCAGGCGGACTGCTGATAAAGGGATTCCGGGGCCCGTTACAGCTTACTTCTCATTACGGGCCGCCCGGAGCCACAATTAATGGACGGCCATTTTGAAGACCGGCGTCGATGTCTTGGGAGCGGGTCTCGGCGTGCGGGCCTAATGCGCTAATCGTCGTGCCCGGTGGCTGATGGGACATGTCTGCAGCAGGCCGCTTGGGAGGCATGCGATAACTGAAGGGATCGATCAGGATTTTGAGAGACATTGAGCACCGAGGCTGTTTGGGGATGCTGGAAAGGAATTTTGCTATCAGAAAGCTACTAATAACCACTTGTGCTGCTCCAGTGTAACGCTAATTAAAAAAAATACAAATACCGAAAGCTACTTCCAACTGTCACCATAATCCACCATACAGTTATTGCAGAGTTCAAATAATGCTAATATCAGAAGAACCGTCGGTTTACGAGTGAAGCACACTAGGCCCGAAAATATAAAAAATAGAAGGTTAGGTAAGTATTTAGTTAACAATGTACTGGAGCAATACAACGGGCTATTGGTGGCAGTCCAGAATCAACCCCCGAAGCGAAAGATAAGAGGATAACACCTCATTGTACGACGTCATTGTTGAACCGCGGACAGATAACGAACACATCCCCTAAGCTGGCACACCACTTTCCAAATTTCCACACCACGCCAACGTGAATACATTTAAAGCCACTACAGATCTCACGTGCACCTGCCCCCTTTATACAAGACGGTCTTTGTTTGGATTTGAGCTCGCAACCAGGTGGCTACTTCCAACAGGTCCGAAATAAAAAAGGGAAAATTTTACTCAAAAGCTAAACTGTCTATAAATGTCAAAGGAACTGATTTAACACTAGGAATTCTAATCTTTTGTACTCATAAGTTCGAAAAGATGAGACCTAATGACATGAAATTTGGTAAATGAGGTTAAATTGTGATATAGATTCGAAAATATGTGTCGATGTAGGGGGTTACCATTCGAAATTATGAAGTTGGTGCTCAATTTAATATGAAGACGGCCCCTTATGCGAATGTTATGCATTTGAATTTATAGAAGACGTTAGTTTCCCGTCAAACGCCATTTTGAATTTTCTCTAATGTTAAAATTGCTCAAATGAAGAGGGGTGGTTAGGTTTTGGTTTTTTTCCGTGACTGTACATCTTAAGTTTCCAACTGTGCATGCTACTTGAAAAGGAGTTTCCGTGATTTGCTTAAACAGATGTTTCTTTTGGCTGTAAATGGTTATTTTGAATAAATTATTGGATTAAAAATAAAATTACTTTTCTTATATCTCAACTTTAACACTCCCAAGTTTCAGATGATAATAGACAGGGTGCATTGACAAGTCCCGTAGACCTAGATCATGAATGATCCCCAGAGCAACAAACGGAGAGTAGAGTTCACAGATTAAAATACTACGTAAAAAGGTCTTAGGCCTCAAAATGCTGATGCTGTTGGACAAGACTGTCTGGTGCATCTGTCTGTGTCCGTAGATATGGGTATTCCCCATTTTTCATAATGGATGTTCGAATAATGGAATTGGAGTTTCTTACATTGACGTTCTTATCGACAAATCTTAAACATATTTGTTTTCATTTTTACTTTCCATCAAGATGAAATACATACCCCTCAATCTCTTTCTACAACCAACATTCACGTAAAACAAAATAAAGGATTACGACATTCAACACATTCATAATAACCCACAAAGAGCAAGACAAGTCTATACTAACTACCACCAACTGGACTATGAGACTTAAGAAGACAACGTGAGGAAATAGTGATCTCTTCGAAATGTTGGTATAGATTATTTGTATTTGAAGGTCATAGTAGCCCGCTTGCAAGAGTAACTGATTAGCAACCAGATGATTGCAAGTTAGAATCCTACACAAGACTCTCGTATACAAAGGGAACGGGTGCACGTTAAATCTATCGTGGCCTCAAATGTCCTCAAGTTGGCGTGGGGTGTTATTTTTTTGAGTTGGGTGCCAGCTCAGGTGCTGCCGTGGTTCAAAATGACGTTGTGGTGTCCTCGAAAATTTCCCTTAGGAACTGATACCAGACCGTCGTCAATAGCACGTTGTGTTGCTCCAGTATGACGTTAATTAAATACCTACCTGTGAAAAAAGGACTTGTTTGACGATAGAGGGGAACGACAGAGGGGTAGCGCGATAGGGGGGGGTACGCCAATTCGGGGTACGATAGAGGGGAAGCGCGAATGGCGAATTTCCATAGTGTGGCGACAAAACTGGTAAAAGTCTGCTTCTGTCCAGTGAATCAATCATATGCTGACTATACTCTCCCAGCAGACGAAAGCGGTCTAATAGCCACGTTTCTACTACTTGAAGTCACCGAATCCTGGGCACCTGAAATATTACCACTGCTCAGTTCTACTTTCATACTTCCTCTGGGGTTTTTATCTCTCTATCAAATATATTTTCTGTAGGGTTCGAATTTATTTAATAGGTTGATACAAGAATTCGTTAAGAATTATTTACATGTTAAATTACATTTAATCCTTATAATATGTGCCGTTCTTTTCAATGACCTTTCTCCATCTCTCCGGTAGCTGCGTGATCCCACGCTCACAGAAGCTATGAGGTTTCCGGCTCAAGAACGTATCCGGGTAACGAAACTTTCTGAACTACTTACTGTACATGGAATCGTCAACGGCACCATCACCCTACAAGACACACATCTTCTTTCTCGTCTGCAAAACATTCTAGCGTATTCGGATATAAAAAAACATAACAGGTCAAAATTCTCCTTATATGCTGCCATTTTGAATGCTTAACAAAATTTTAAAACATCATCCCAACAACACAAATTTTCCCCCGATTACTCGCTGAAATTTCTTCTTTCAAACAACATCCAAACTTCACACATGTGAAGTAGATAACGGTTTGGGGATGTAATCCCATCCAGCACTAAAAAGGGGGCGAACTTTTGAATAAACCCAATAGAATGTGCCGAAATCATGTCAGCTGTTTGCTGTTTCATTGACAGCACGTAAATTTGAGCCAGCATCCCCCGAAATTCACCAGGAAGACATATCCTCCCCATAGTCCAAGGTGGGTGCGATGAAGCAGATCCTTCCTTCCTGTCCAGTGTAACGCAGAAACTATTACATTCGAAACGATAAGCTGATAGTAAAATAAAGTTTTAATAGGCCGTGTTTTAAATTTTCAATCTAACAACATTTTTGCCAACATCTCTTTGAGTTTTGTTTCGTCCAATTAATTTCCATCTCAGAGCTTGTAACATCCAGTCGTTGATTTTATCCTTTAGGGTCAGACTAGAGTTGTTATCTATTTTGAATGCGAAAGAACGCTGCAATTTTTATTTTGCCCTTTTCTTTCACAAAAAAACCTTGGCTGGAACCAACAAAGCTTGCTCCATTTCTTTTCGTTGGATTCGATTTCACTTAAATTTGACTCCGCCTTTAATGCTTTAACTGGAGCGTGCGATGGGTGAAAAAAAGATTAAATGGAGATTTATTTGAGATGAGAAAATAACGAGTTTTTTGGGGGGACGTGTGACAGGTAAAACGCTGACACGCTCAAAACGTGCACTTAAAGAGTTTATACATGCTACAATGGTTTCGGTGTTTTTGTCATATGCAGCGCTTTCTCCTCAATTGCGGATTCCAAGTTGGAAAATTGCTTCGTGGTTTCCAAAGGACGGAGAAAACGTTGATTCGTGTAGTAATGCTTTTACCCACACAAAATATAAACTAAATAACCACCTCTCTCTCTCTCTCTATTCGTAGAAAAATCCTAGAAAATATTCTACTGGCCAAGATGGTTCCAAACTGATTAGATGTCACGTGGAGAAAACTGCAAGTAGGTCGGAGAACGGTAATTTGGTAATTTTTTATTGGAGCAACACAAAGGGCTATTGACGACGGTCCGGGATCAATCCCCTAAGGGAAAGATTCGAGGACAATACCACGTCATTTGAACCACAGTCAGATGAAGAGCCAACACCCGAGCTGGCACCCCACTCTCGTAAACTTCCACACCACCCCAATGTGGGAGCATTAGAGGCCACAACAGATTGAATGTGCACCCTTTGTAGTCGACGGTCTTTGACGGAATTCGAGCACGCAACCAAATGAATCCCTGAAGTGTGATTTTATAAAAGTTCAAAAATAGGGTACTATAAATATGAAAACAGGTACTGGTGTTCAGGTAGCAGTAACACCGCCAACTTTACGAATGGAAAGAAACCTGTAATTCCAAACATATATCTTTGTATTAGAGTTTGAAAAGCAACTATACCCATTCGCCGTTTTCAAATCTCATTTCATCTCGTGGAATACCAATTAGAAGAGTAACGGATTAGCAACCGGAAGGTTGCGAGTTCGAATCCAACAAACACGTGTACAATTTAACAACAACGTCGTGTACAAAGGGGGCTGGTGCACGTTAAATCTGACACGTGGCCTCAAATGTCCTCACGTTGGAGTGGTGTGGAAGCTTGGAGAGTGGGGTGCCCCCGTTCAAATGTTGACCTCATCGGTTCCAAGCAACGAGGTGTACTCGTAAATTTACCCTTCGGGGGTTAATCCCCAACCGTAATTCGTAGACCGTTGCGTTGCTCGAATGTTATGTTAATTAACTACCAACCCTAAGCCCCAAATGAAAGGTCATTTGTTTCATCGCTTTCTAAACAGACAACTAATGAAACATGCAAAACAAAAATTCTTACACCATAAGAATTTAATTCTCAAACATGACTGGTACCGAAGCGAATATCCCATTATTATGCAGCTGGCGCGTGATCTTATTGGACAAGCATCTGTTAGGAAGATTCGAAACAATGGGAAAATTCATAATTATGAATTAATAAGGGTGACACAAGTGAGTGGAATCTAATTTCTCTATCGAACCCAGATAAATTAACCTATTAACATAAATCATGACATAGAAGATGACAAGATGACAGTCAGTTTTTGAATTAAGAATAGAATAAACCAAGAGCTATTGGTTCATAGGTTCTTAACCCATGCTGATGAATTATTGCATTTTACTTGTGTAAAACTGACATGATATCATTAGATATTTTAAACGGTTTATCAGCGAAGCATTTAAAGATCAAGTCAGTAGTTAGTATTTAGTTTTGGGATCATACATTTTTTCGTATGGTAAAGGTAATTTTTGTTAATGTTGTACTAGAGCAACACAACGGGCTATTGACGACAGTCCGGGATCAGTCCCTTAAGGGAGAGATACGACGACAACACCTCGTAATTTTGAACCACGGTCAGATGACGAAGCAACACCTGAGCTGGCACCCCACTCTCCAAACTTCCACACCAACCCAACCATTGGTTCGTATCATTGACTGGCTTACTATAGGTTGTATGCTCCTTAACTGAGTGCTGTTAGCATTTTGTAGATTTGCAATTGTGTGTTTAATTCATTTTTAACCGCGATGGGAAAGATGCGAGGACAACGCAACCTTACCTAAATTCACGGTCAGATGACGAGGTCACACCTGAGGTCGCACCCCACTCTTCAAACTTCCACACCACGTCAACGTGAGTGTATATGAAGCCGTGACAGATTTAATGCTCATCATCTTTCTATACAACGGTTTTAAGTTGGATACGAACTCACAACCCTCCGGTTGCAAGTCCGTGGCTCTTCCAACCTTGCCCGTCGGAAGAGCAGCAACCGGAGGGTTGTCAGTTGGAAACTCGATCTTACCAAAGACTATCGTGTACGTGGGGCTGGTGGGGTTTGTAGAGTGGGGGGAAGGAGTGCTTGCACGTTTACCTCGTCATCTCACGTTTGTTCAAAATGAGGGTCGCAAATAGACCACTGCGTAAATACAGTGCGACGTAAGTTCAACTACATTCGCGCCTAGTTCATTTCGATGAATTTCTATTCTGCGTGGGAATAGGTTCTTCAATGAGATTGGGATTTGAACCTTTTTAGAGAGAGTCGACCAACCGATCGAATGGTTATAGTGTTAGCCTCTAGATCGGAAGGTTTCTGGTAGTGTGGAAGTTTGGAGAGTGGGGTTCCAGCTCAGATGTTGCTTCGACATCTGACAGTGGTTCAAAATGACGTGATGTTGTCCTCGGTTCTTTCCCTTTGGGGACTGATCCCGGATCGTCGTCATTAGCCAGTTGTTTTGATCTAGTCTAGTAGTGTGCTACCAGTAATTAAAAATTAACAAATTACCCGGACCTTCACCAATAGATCGTTATGTTGCTCCAATGCACTGTTAATTAAATACCTACTTACTGAAAATAACACCAAATACCACGTAAATTGGGTAATGGTAATAGTAATTTATAATTAACGTCTAACTAGAACAACACAACGGGTTATTGACAACAGTCCGGGTAATTGGTAATTGGTAATTTTTTAGTTAACGTCGTACTAGAGCAACACAACGGGCTATTGACGACGGTCCGGGATCAGTCCCTTAAGGGAAAGATCCGAGGACAACACTTCGTAATTTTGAACCACGGTCAGATGACGAAGCAACACCTGAGCAGGCACCCCACTCTCCAAACTTCCACGCCAACCCAACGTGAGACGACAGTCCGGGAACAATCCCCTAAGTGAAAGGTAATTTGATAATTTTTTGTTTACGTCGTACTAGAGCAACACAACGGGCTATTGACGACGGTCCGGGATCAGTCCCTTAAGGGAAAGATCCGAGGACAACACCTCGTAATTTTGAACCACGGTCAGATGACGAGGCAACACCTGAGCTGGCACCTCACTCTCCAAACTTCCACGCCAACCCAACGTGAGGACTTTCGACCACGACAGATTTAAGGTGCTCCAGCCGCCTCTACACCATACGTTTACAAACATCCATGCCCGGACCCGGATTCGAACCAGGAACCTTCCGATCTAGAGGCTACCACCTTAACCACTATACCGGTTTTTCGGCTTCCCCTAAGTGAAAAATCCGAGGGCAACACCACGTCATTTTGAACCACTGTCAGATGATGAGGTAACACCTGAGCTTGCATCCCACTCTCTAAACTTCCACATAATGCCAACATGAAGATATTTGAGGTCAAGACAGATTTAACGTGCACCAGCCCCCTTTGTACACGACGGTTTTGAATGGATTCGAACTCGTCGTCTCGAATTGATCCTGGACCGTCATCAATAGTCCGTTGCGTTGCTCCAGTGAGGCGCTAATGGAAATGATACTTTTGGTAATTTTATATTAACGTCTTACTAGATCAACACAATGGGCTATTGACAACGGTTCGGGATGAAACCCTTAAGGGAAAGATCCAAGGTCAAAACCTATTAATGTAAATGGAAATGAAATCCAATCTCTGATGAATAGAAAATGTCGTATTTCCCCAAACTATCTTTTACTTATGACTCGCTTCCTTTCAGGTTATTGTTGGTAGACAGGTAGGTGGGTATATGTTAGTACACGTCTTACTGGAGCAACATATTGGGCTAATGACGAGGGTTCTGGATTAATCCGAACGGGAAATATTCGAGGACAAGACCACGTAATTTACTGTAGGAGTGAATTCACAATGGATGGTCTCACCAATGTAGTAGTGTTACGACTCCATGGGGTGACACTCCCAATCCAAATGTCAGTGGTTCATGGAATTTTCTAAAAACCGTGAACCTCTGAACCACGGTCAACAATTGGGGTCATGAATAAAAAAAAATCAATCCAAATATTTTGCCAAACTGGCCACAGTGGCACACTCTCCAGGTGGGTTCATTTTGAGCTGACGGTTATGCTGCGTGTTAAGTATTGTATCGGTTGCTCTTCCACCCCCGCAGCTGGAATTCAGATCAACCCCGAAGCGATAAACAAGCTCAACACCTGCACTTTGGGTCCGTGAGAAAACGGAAGACGAGCCCGAGATCCCGATCTTATGAACTCCAGTCGGAACGCAGGGGAAACTTCAAAACCCTTTCTTGCAGATGTGAGGTCGAAGTTCAAACTGAAACCTCCCTTGCAGGTGTTTGGGTTGGCAGCAAGTGAGCTGTTGTTCTGATAAGATTCTTCGAGAGATGGAACTTAAGATTTGAGCAGACACCTCCAGACTGATTTTTAGAGCCTGGCTCCTAGGCGGTTGGATGTCGATCGCTGTTACCCACGACTTTTTAATAATTGCAAATGATTAACTCGGTAAATAATATTCCAATTAATTTAAATAAATGTTTAACTTTAATCAGTTGTGTACGACTAATTGTTAAAGGACGTCACAGTATCTCATGCTGAAAATTGCTATTTCCGATCAAGCAGAATGTAGGTGTTAGTAGTGTTTATGGGGTGGGAGGTGTTTCCTTTACGTATTTTGAACATTTTGTATTCGCAACATCGGGTATTTTGAACACGAGATTTCAACACTTCTCCAGTAAAAAATTTCCAACCAATTAATTGCGAATTGGCATTAGTTAATAGCCCAAAACCAATTACATTCAACTGTAGAAGTGATAGCCACATTTTCATGTGAAAGCATTTGGAGAGTGTAAGAAGACTATTCTTTTTCTGTTCGGAGGGCCATGCTACCCCAGTTGGAAGAGTAGCGGACTAGGAACCGAAGGGTTGAGAATTCGAATCCAACCGTCGTGTACAAAAGGGGCTAGTGCACTTTCAATCCATCATGCCCTAAAATGTCCTCACGTCGAAGTGACGTGGAAGTTTGGAGAGTGGGGTGCAAGCTGAAATGTTGCTTCCTCAAAATGACGTGCTATTGTTGTCTTTGGATATTTTCCTTCGGGGATTGTTCCCGGACAAATATAACCTACCTTTACTTGAGTAGAAGCTATAGTTAAATTTTAAGCCCACTGATTCGTTGGTTTCTCACCGTCATCTATGACGTCACTCACTCACAGTGCGCATGCGGAAGAAGTAGTATCAATATTTACATGCAATGCTGAGTCTCGTGGGATCTCACTGCTCTTAGTAAAACTACTTGCTTTCAGTCTTTTTTCATGTATTGAGCCTAGGTGATTCAGTGCAAATACAAAATATGAGGACTTGTCCAATTCTTTCTGTTGTTTGTTAAGGATTCTATAAAAAATTATGTTATTCGCTATCAGTTTCTGACAATCAACGCGAAAGCTTTCGTTTCTAAATCTCTGTGTAATTTGAGCCCACGTTGATTCAGCGCAAATACACAACTTGGGAACTTGCTGACATAATGTCACAAAACTGAAACTCTCGTTCATACATAGTTTGAAATCAACATGTAAAAATATTCAAAAGCAAGAGAAAACACATTACAAAATCTTGACAATTTTATTGAATACAGTGATTTTAGTGATTTCGAACATAGGTATAACGTTGATGGTATATCTTACAAAACTATGTGTATAAAATAATTCTAATGTAACTATCACTATAGATAGATGCATTTGTAGTAAACCAAAATATTTAAATGCCTTTGAAATGTGATTATAATTCTGTACCTCAAGAGTAAACCATCGTAACTGAGATTTGGAAAATTTTGCAGTATACAGATTAAATTTTTTAAGGTCTTTTTCTTTACATTAAGGAAAAAGACAAATAAAAAGTTGCTCATTTATAATGGTTTAAATGCCACTTGCGAGGAAAACCCTACAGTCGAAAAAATTGCATATATCATACTTTTACTCTGAGGCACAGAATTGTAAATACATGCCTATGTTTTCGAATTAAAAGAATGTTCATTGTAATCATGAAAATCTGCATTGTCAATTGTATAAAGTGTTCAGAACAGTTAATTACATTTGATACCACAATAGATAAATCGCACACCAACCCAAATATGAACGACGGTATTTCGTTGGATCTAGAATAACGATCATTCCCCCAAATGTTGACTGCTCATATCTAAATTTCAGCGATACAATGTGGAATAATATATTTTGGACGAAAAACGTCTTATAAGGAGTGTCAGTACGGCGGAACGATTGTCGCTATCTTATGACTACCAGACTTTTGTTTATAACTTAACAGATCTTAACATGAGGAATCAAATTGCGAAACATTTGTATAAGTTCACTATTTTTTTCAAATATGTCCAAATATCTCGTCTATAAGATTCAAAAAGTATAGAAAACGAAATAGGAAGATCTGGTGATTCCACAAAGGTAGCCATGACATGTGATGAGCGCAAACGGGCGTCACGGTAGCGGCTCAAATAGGGTGCGTGATCGTCCGTTGATTATTTGATCACATCATTGCCCAGTCTTTGTAAATTTTTCAAACAGTCCAAAAATTTTCAAATCGGCAGACATTCTGTACCATACATTGAATAACAGAAATCAAGCAAATGCGTGTAGTTAATTCATTTCTTTATTGCAATCAACCCACCTAGTCCATAGCTCATACAATTCAAGACGTTTTCCGACAAATTGTGACGTTAGTGTAGGGCGCACTAGCTCCGGGATTGTTTGGTGCATCATTTCAATAAACTTGAACCCTGAAGACCGACCTTGAAGATACCGTCTTCCTGACCTGCACGGCAGATCAATAAATTCAATTTGCTCGTCCCCGAGTGTCTCATTCCATTTTCCTGCATTCCCCCGGAGAGTTGGTGTCGTTGTAGATCAGGCGCTCACATGCAACAACAACGTGAGTTGGACAGTTTTCAACCGAGCAATTGGAGAGCACGACTCACGGCCTCTTGAGAATTGAATGCATCAAAAAGTGTCATCTGCAGACGCTAGAGAAAGCTTGGAAAAAGAAAACTTCCGTCGACCTTTCAAGAGAAGGAAACACTCGATCACTGCGAGAACGTTCCGTGAGCTCAATTCAGAAAATATTACCTACTTTTATGTGTACGTTTATCTATGAACCGTTATTCAGATAGCAGGTAAAATACAAATTAAAAGTTTCAGCTGTTATATAAAATATATTAAGCTATCTTATGTGTGCATTGTGATAAGAAGTAACTTTCAAGATGACTCAACTTAGTACTACAAAGTCAATGAAGCAAATTTAATCTGCTGATATTTTCCCATACGAAATGCAACGAACGATCACGGAAAATAAAAAAAAGCACCTCCTTTATTTCGAGCACAATTCATACTAGAGCAAATACAAAGGCATCATTCAATAGGGAATAACGTCTTCTACAAATTCAGATCCAAAAACGTTGCATAAGGGGACGTCTTCGTATCAAATTTTGCACAAACAACAAAAATTTCTAATGAAAGCAGCCTGTTTTGATGGCATAATCAGATTTTTCATCGTTAAGTTAGTCTAAATATGAAATTTTATGACTTAATTACCTTTTTATTCCAAGATATTTAATCCTAAAATTCGTATCAGTTTCAGGGATCTTATCGACATATAATATCGCTATTCGATCGCTAAATCGAGATGAATTGTAGTTACCGCTACTCGAACTTCAAATTTGAAAACTATTTCAAATGAATTTTTCAGCTATCTAAGAATTATTATATTTACTATGCAAGTGCAAAAAATTCGTGAATTTTATCCAAGGTTGGTCAGATGCTTTTAAACTTTTGGTTGCCTTCTGAAATCGCAATAATGAGGAAAATTGAATAGAACTCAAAAAATTATCAGAATGAGCTAATATTTCTCATGATCATACTAGAAATCATTCTGAATCGAATCCCTTAAAAATAAAATGAGGTTCCAATTCATAATTTTTTCAAACATTAGTTTTAGTAATTATTAAACTAAAGTCTAGTACATACTAAAAACTATTGTCACAGTAAATTGTTAGGTTGGTTTTGTTTGGGTTGTTTATCAGTACCACATATGATATAAAATATCAGCGCAACAGATATATTATTTTGGAAGATATTCATAGAAGTCTAAAAAACTAATTTAATAATATGTGCTCCAATCTTTCTGTCTTCATACCTTCGAAACGGTAAGACTTAATGGCATGAAATTTGTTATTTGATGTTAAATTTTTATAGATTCGAAATTGTGTGTTGAATTAGGGAGTTCCTATTGGAAATTATGAAGTTGGTCTTACTCATTTTAATATAAATACGGCATCTTAATGCAAATTTTGTGAATTTGAATTTTTATAAAACGTCAGTTCCTGCCAAGTGCGCCATCTTTGAATTTTCTCTACCGCTGAAATGGCTCGAATGAAGAGGGGTGGTTCATTTTTTCCATGATTGTACATCTTAGCATTTTGCCATATTTTCTACATGAGCATATGTTACAAAATGAATTCGTCAACAAACGTAAAATTGCACTTTTCTATAATTTTAAGTAGTTTAGTGGAAGTTACGATGTCTGATAAATTTGACAAATTGTTTTAACTATCCAATTGGCATTCAAGTTTATTTTTTTTAAGGTTATGCATATTTTTGTAGGGATAGAATGATTTTTATAGATTTCAATATGATTCACACACACACACACACACACACACACACACACACACACAGTTCTCTCTCTCTCTCTCTCTCTCTCTCTCTCTCTCTCCCCCCAGACTTACTGCTGCGAAAGGAAACCAGATAAATGATTTTTAAATTGTATTCCACGCTAGTGTGTGTTTCCAAAACTAACTTTACTTGCATAGAATCACGGATTTCTCTGAAACTGTGAACTATAATTTCATGAATTTGTGTGGAATGATGCATAACATCTTTAACACATAAATAAAGAGGAAAATTTAAGAACACTGCATATGATACAAAACTGAAGCATGAAACAATAAAAATGGAAATAATATGTGACAAGGAGAGTTTTAAAAAAGAAGAATAACTCAGAACAAAATTAAGGCCAATGAATTTAATATGGAATGTAATCACCCCTGACTTGTACACACCTATCAAGACGTGATTTCATGATGGCGATAATGTTGTTCATGACAGTTTGGGGAATTAAGTTCCACTCCTCTAGCAATGCGATCTTCAAAGCATTTATATGTATAGGAGGCGGATGTCTCCTTGGCACTGCTTTTGTAAGGTAGACCCATAAGTAACCTATCGGGTTGAGACCAGGAGATTTTTCTGGCCACGGTATTCGTTCAATAGCTTCATTCGTCAACGTGGCTTGCTCAATGTGGACGAGCATTATCCGTTCATAAATAAAAAAATCATCCATATGCACCTCTGAAAAGTCTTACATAACGTTCTAAGACTTCATTTCGATATCTCTGGCCGGTCACAGATCGTCTGTTGAAAATGTGTAGAGGAGTACGTCTATCGATCATTATTCCTCCCCACACCATCACAACTGCTCTTTTTGCAACAATAAGGAACTTTTTTTCACACGTTCTAAGCTTCATGTAAAGTACTAAAACAAAAATTCCTCCTACATGGGGTGTATTGTAAGTGTGTTATAACCGCAACATAAATGCAACTTTATACATAAATGCAACTTTTTGCAAAATCGCAACTTACAATTTAGCTTAAAATTAATTAATAAGAAATTACTATTTCATTTTTTGCCCTCTGAATCAACCCTTCAATCACGTGTGTCTGATTTTGAGAACGCCGAATTATTGCGGATCAAACAAGAAGTTCATGGAAAGAAGGTATTCGTCCTAACAGACGAAAGTGAAATAAATAGCAAGAAGTACTTAAACAGAGTTATGAAACAAGTAAAATTACACAGTTATGAAACAAATTGGTTGGTACTCATGATAATCCAGAGCAAACTTGCGTAATCGACTGCAGAGTTTGCTAGGTGAGTTTCGATCATCAATTTGTTGTTTCCTTGAAGATGACATTTTAAAACCTCTGAATGTTGAGGGAAAGGATTTTATGCTTCTGCTATCCGATACAACACATTATGTGACTGCGGCTGGAATCCCACTCAAGGTGCTTTATCCGCGATTGCTCCAAGTTACCTGAGTGGTACACTTGTTTCATAACTGCAGAAAAAAAGTCCAATTCAACAATGTCAGGCAACTTCATTCTGTGTTGTGAGCAGTTTTTCAATGTTAAAGAAATTACTGACCAAGGATGGGCCATTCAACGACATCAACGTTCTTCTGTGCCGCCCAGCCAGTATGGTGGTTATGATCCTCGGTTGTCACCGAGTGGGCCCGGGTTCGAATCCCGGATAAGGCATGGATGTAACACCTGGGAAAGAAGTCGGACTTTCGCCTGGAATGGATTCCCGTCTTGAAAGGAAAGCAGCGCACACCTTCTGTTCTTTGCTGGGATCATCATTTGTTATAATAAAAAATATTCTTCTTCTGTATTGTCTTGAATGTTTCTGTTCACCACTACTTTCATATGCATCCCAGAAAGAACATACGACAACAACAACGTTCTTCTGTATTGAATAATGCACAGATAAATGTTGAATTTTTTCATTTTTTACTAATAATTTATTTTAGATTTTAATGTATCAAAAATAAATGCAACTCTATTTTCATAAATGCAACTTTAAGGAATGATAAATGCAACTTTTCACATTTATACTGCAACAAAAAAGTTGCCGTACTCATCAGTAAAGAGAACATGGATCCATTAGTGTTGAATCCAGTTCTAATGTTCTTTTCACTATTTAAAGCGATCCGTCTTGTGTTGTAAAGACAGTGAAACACATAATTTTGACCTTCTGGCATAAACGCCTTTTTTATTAAGGTATATACAGTTTGTGTATACAGTTTGCCGGGATACAACAGTTCCCGTGGCGGCTGCTAACTTTGAACTTAACTGCTGAGCAGTATATTTCTTGTTACGACGAGCAGTTATTGCCATATATCTATCTTCAGAAGCAGTTGTTATACGTTTACGACCTCGTTCAGGCCTCCTTACAACAGTTCCAGAGTTCTGAAATTGTTTCCATAGCGGTCTGTCTTGAAATATTCACACAAAAATCAAACGCTGTATTGCAGAAATTCACTTTGAGCAAAGCGTTTGATTCACCGTCGAATTATGTAACACTTTAAGGGGACCGGGAAGGCCCTATCTCCTCCATGTTAAATTCACGAAATTCAAGACCCTTTTTCTCAATAACTATAATAGTAATCAACACAAAATTTTTATGGTGGTTAGACTAATATGCTATACAAACTTTAACTGCTCACTTTTTTTTATTTAAAATTTTTATTTTTATAGAAATTTTTAACTGAATATCACTTTTTAGATAGCATTTTTTAACACACTTAAATTTCTAAAAAATCCAATTTTCAAAAAATCAAAAAATGCCGGTGTTGAAATATTTAGAGATATAACACAAATATGTCATAAAAATAGTAAGTCATTATGTTCAGTAGATTCTGAGAAAATGGGGCATGAATCTTAAAAATCTAAGTTTTGAGAAAAATGGATTTAAACATTTCAAATGAATTTTCATAAATAATTTTACGTCTAACCTTAATGAAATCCTGATTTATATAAAGGGTGATCTCTTTCATTTTTAATACATGTATCTTCAATTTTTTTTATGCTTTTCTTTCCATGGCGGGCTTTTTTACAGTATTCGGAGAGTTTTCGCTCTCCATCGATAACACGGTCTTAGTCCAGTTTTCTCAAAAATTTTTATAAAATGGCAGCCTGGATTGATTTTAACTCTAGATAATGTATAGCACTTTATAATATTTCCACTGTTGCAGCAGGAAACAGCATCAAACACTCCCAGTTTTAAAGTTTGGATGGTTACAAACACATTTTTTGGAACGCGAGTCCAAATCACATTGTTCACCGATTCATTTGGGTTTTGAGTCTCTCCGTGAACACATTTTTTCAACAATTCTGGATTCGCCGAGTCTCTGAAATTTGATTTAATTGTCTTCAAAATGTAGGCAGTATAAGGCAAGGCAATATGTGTGTGTTTATCATGGTAATACACATCACTCTTTTAGCTACAGCACGTTGAAATTTCCACCAGCTTTCATTCCCAACTGGACAAAGACCGTGATTTGGATTTAAGTTACTTGACAGTAAATAAAAATATTCTGCCCAGACAGATTGTTGCATATTGTGCAGAAAACCAACATTTATCCTTATTGCTAGTCCATAACAGATCAAATGTCATGTCTCAGAAAAGCTAACTTATATCGCATGGTAAAATTAATAAAAATAGTTAGAAAAAAACTAAATGATTACAGTTAACTCTACTGTTACCAGATTATCGAAAATAATTTGAGTAAAGTAAAGTAAAAAATATAATATACATTGTTGAGCAACAAAGATTAGAAATGTCCACAAACGGTTTGTTTACATTTCAAAGGCCGTGTCAGATGTGAAGTGCTTATTGGAAACGTGCATAATTTTCAAACTTCCTCTTATTCTATTACCTAGTGTGATATATCATTGGAAAGAGGATATTTTGAACTATATAAAGGAGCAATAAAATAGAAGTTGATTTTTTAGTCGAATTTTGCTTTCCCGGTCCCCTTAATTTACATATCAGAAACCGTTTGATCACTTTCTATTGGATAATGCTAATTAAGCTTGTCTCTTTCATACATTCCCTGAAAAAATGAACTATATCGATTGGGTATTTCATGAAATATAATTACTTTTGGGTATGTAGAGATAATTTTACACATGAGTGTACTTACCGGATGGTATCAATCTCTTTTCGATACATTAACCACCAATTCATGTTTCTGAGAAGTCAATAGCCTACGTTCTTGTGTAATAGCTCTATTTAAAATGACCATACACAGTACAGGATTATTTTAATTCAGTGTAAATATATATTTTTTTAATGTCTCTTGCATTACTTGTGTTATTTTATAAAACCTCTTACGTTAAATGTTCCCTTTTTCTTTTAGGTGAGTACCAATTATCTCTAAACACTTCATTATTATTCAGGTAAGAAATTCAACTTTTGAATGTTATTTTTAAATGTCATTGCTTGTGATCGAAAAGGGAGTTGAGTCGAAAAACAATCGATTTAGAAGTAAAGTTTGAACAGATATTCTAAATATTAACCTTTTGACAGAGAAAGCTATCGACCCATATCACCAACACTCCAAAATAATTATTTCTAGTGCACATGACTTCGTGTCCATCAAAAGTCCGTTCCCCCTACAATTTCAAGTCAATACTATCTGTCATCACTCAAAGTGCAAAAGATGGTAGTATGTTAAAAATTCTATTTTTTTCTTCTTTTATTATAGCTATATGTGGAATTTTGTTATTTCCATCTGTATCTAATTATAGAATCAAATTATAAGTAAATAATTAATTTTTTGGCTCTCCAGAAAAATACAGCATGTAGACGTACAACCTTTGCACTTTGAGTGACAATTTCAATATTTCAGTTTTACGCAATATGTTCCGAAATAGTCACAGAGAAAGTTGGCAACCCTAGTTGGAACACACTCCATTAACAGTTACTTCGGTGACCCTACTTGACGATGCGTTGACTATTAGATACTCATATACTGGGTATTTCAAACGTCCCCGTATAAACTTTGAGGGATGGTAAGGAACATAGATCTCAACCGAATGCACGTGGGGATGCGTCAGGAATTGATGCCACCATTTGATGTCGGGTGATCCTATTCTACTCACACACCGGGAGATTCCATTCACTATTCGAACTATCGAAGTACCAGTGGGATAGCATTGAACGATGGTAGATGCGCTTTTGGGTTGCACAGGCGGATGCAAACGCTTGTCGATATTTATTAATAAACTAAAGGCGATACAAAATTACAATGGACAGGGACCGATTCTCATTCGCACTCACTCTCTAACGTTTCCAAATTGAGTTTGCCTCACATTTTGTAGTTGAGGCGATCATCACTAGAGTGGATCAAGTCCATTTGAAAACACTTTGAGATACATCGAAATGAAGTTTCTTCTCGTGTGCATTTTTCCTATTAGCCGGGCTTTTATTCTGTCAACTCTCGGGAACCAAATCAACTTGGGACTTGATTCAAAGATGCACTAAAAAGATCCGACCTAAAAAAGTTAGGGTGTGTGATTATCAGAGTTTGACCAGAAATTGGACTTGATATACTCTAGTTCGGAAAACCTCATATCACGGTTACGGTTTTTATGTCAAAATTAAAACCTTTACGCGCGCGCGCGCGCGCTGCGGCGCTTAGATTTTTTCAATCGTCTCACAGAGCGGGTCTTTTTCCTGCATATCCGACCCCCCTACTTAATTACCTAACTTGAGCGATAGATCCTTGAGTGGCATTTCCGACTTTCCTTTCATAGTATTGTGTGGCGTATCGTTTGGCGTGATCACCAGAGTGACCTTCCCCCAAAGCGTTCCCACCTCGATAGGGTAGGGTACCGAACAAAAGGAGCTCTAGAAGGTCAGTCGCTGACATCTCGTAAATGGTGATGGATGGGGTAAAAGGGGATAACATCCTCTGGTGTGAACGAAATTTCGGTGCTAACAATTGTCTATGCCGCCTATCAAGACTCAACAGTATTTCCAACAATTGCACGGCGCAGTAAGAAATGAAACGCGTTCACAAGATGAATGCCTAGATGATATGTTAGACGCTGCTATCGACCTATTAATGAAATAGACGGAGCATGTGGATGGAATCGCTGTTATAAAATCTATGAGGGGAAATAACAATCGACAGCCGATTGGTTATAGAATCGCAAACTAGTGCTTTTGATCACGGTGGATAATCGCTTTAATCAATCCATCCATCTAGGATTCATGCTTTTACTTTCAACCAAACCAAGGGACCGGAAGAAATAACAGACAACTGCGAGCTCCGTCTATTGCATTAGAAGGTCGCCACTCAGGCCGCAGAGATGAAACACGAGTATGTTAACAACATCTGATTTCACAGTTCGATTGTAGTTTTTCACAAGAGATTTCATTCCGTGAGATGTTCCGGTGAAGTTCAAACAAAATAGCGTTTGTTGGTTCGGCACGCGACTGTTCCGTTCACGATGTGAGCCGAACTAAACACTGCACAACCTTATTCTACACAAGAGTGATATAGCGTGCCTCGAACTACGCTCACTGTCAAAAGATGATATCGTACCATCCACTAGAAGTATGTAGGACAGGATAACGCTTTTTTCAAGATAGCAGTCGTTTGTTTACATTTTGGCGGAGGAACAAAGTGGCGTGGTTTTGTTGACACGTTGGAGGTATGTTGCCATGGTGACGAATAATTGCTTAAAGCCAAATTCTAAAGCTTAATTCGCCAAAATGTAAGCACATGGCCATCATCTTGAAAAAGGCGGTATAGTGTCCCGCATACTACTCCCACTTCGTATGCTAGGTGCATAGAATGCATTTCTGCAGTCAAGAAATGATGCATTGGTCTCGTACGAAGGAAGGGTCTAATAGGATGACGACGCAGCATGTAATGAATGTCATTTCTAAAATACCAAACTTGGAAGTGATGAAAGTCGTCATCATGTCTGCAGACATAATTTTGGTTAGTAGTCCATGATACAGTTGAGATGGGATTTCACCCACTGCATTTCAATTCTTCCATGTCGCGAACAAGGGCTCGCAATGTAGACGAGGTTGTGAAGTGTGCTTTTTCATTTAGAAAGCGGAATAGTATATCGAATCAGACTCACTGGAATAGCCGTTATTCAATTTACATGTCATTTGGTTTGATGCAAAAGTTCGTCCCTTTTTTGTCGCTTGATGGCATTGCATCGCAAAAGCGAAGTGATATCTATTTCATAGGTGTCAAGTTTGGATGTTGTTTGAAAGAAATAATATAAGCGAGTACTTGAGGCAACAAATTGTGTTATTGGGACGTGTTTTTTAAGTTTTGTTGAGCATTCAAAATGGCAAAAGGAGCATTTCGAACTATTGTGGGATTTTTTATTTTCGAAAAATCGCGAATGCTTCGCAGACGATAAAGATATATGTCGTGTACGGTGAGAGTATCATTGACGATTCCACGTGCCATAAGTGGTTCAGAAAGTTTCGTCACCTGGATCAGCTCTTTAGCCTGAAACCTTGGAACTGGTATGAGTGCTGGATGATGTTGCTACCGGAAAGACAGAAAAGTGTTTGACGTCTGAAAAAAAAAATTTCGACACCCAGATCATCATGGTCCGGCCACGAGCGGGGAGCAGACGACCCCCAAAAGCAAAGAACACGTGTGTCAATCAGTGCCGATTTCTTGCACCTGGTACCTGCTCTCGCGCATTACTTTCTAACGGTCCCAAGATCCAAAGAGAGGACACTCGCAACGTGTTAGAGCTGACATATTTACGGGTGTTGCAGGTGTCATTGTAAAACACCCGATCAACATTACAAGAGGGGAGGCAGATTCCCCCGAAAAAGGACAAAGGGATACGAGACACGGAAACCGCTGGAGCAAGTGGTGGTCGTTAGAGCTCTCGTTTAGACACCTATACGGGGAAGTCAAACACCGGGAAACCAAAAGATAAACTGTGAAAAAGAAACTCGTTGTGACTTCTTCCTGAACATTAGTTCATCGATTGTCCAGTGTAAATACTCTGTAAATATTTTCCCAATTGTTATTGAAAACCTTTTAAGTGAAATAAAAAGCTTGAAAAGGTAATCTGCTTAGTCCAACTCCATTGTATAGCTGTGGTGCCGAAAACGTCACGAGAGTCGCCGATCAGAACGGCACAAACTGTATTGATTCAATGTAACTTTTAGTTTACAAAATTATTTTTCTTCTTTTGACTTTAAGCGGGGCCACCTTTTGCATCAACGCAATAGATTGCAAAGTAGAGTTGACCGAACCCTTGTTACACTGTGGATCGAATTCCACTCATTGAAAGCGACTGAGGTAGGTAATTGGGCATCTTAACTGACGTCGTAGTGGAGCAACACAATGGGCTATCGACGGAGGTCCGGGATCAATCCCTCATGGAAAATATCCGAAGAATAGTCTGAGGATTCCCGAACGTGCACATTTCCGTTAGGTTGGATGTTTTTTCCATGGTACCTACATAGACTAGTTGGAGGTTTGGAATAACTCTTTTATGTATTACAAATTCACACTCAGTTTTTTACAAACTAGCTCAATAATTCTCGGATTGAAATGGTTTAATGTTGATTGAAAGGTGAATTAGAATAATCCCTTTTCTTGCATAGAAAAATACAATCATTTAAGCTGTACGGAAAATAATTTTTAACTTCGTTTTAACTTTCCCAGCTTCTACAATTTACTTCGGATACAAATATATACATTTAATTTTTGAATAATGTATTGCAATAAGCAAAAGACTAAGACATATTCAAACAGAAACGAAGGTCCGATAAAAAATGCAGAATTCTGAGAAATGAAAGGTGTGCAAAGTGTCGAATTTTGACTTCCAAAGCTGGAATAAGGCAATTCGAAAAAAGACAGAAACCTATTGATAAAGACGATAATGATTCATAAAATTTAGTAATGTTCAAATATGACCGTGACATTTCCCTGTGTTAACTCAGATACGCAACGCCTGTAGAACATGTTTCCTTGTCAATATTCAAATACTGCAGGAAAACAAAATTTGGATTTTTTTTAAATTGGGGCTTCAAGAGGCATAGTTGTAAGTGCTATGGAATGGTCTGAAGAATGGAAAGTAATAGCCTTTGTAATAATAGACCGGACAGCAAGATGTGATGGTATAAGGGAAATAATACATGCTTAAATAAGAGGATGGTCCCCCACGTGCAGTAATTACACTAGCAACCCTTCCTGACATACTTTTGGCAAGGCTTCGATACACAGCTATGAGTATTTTTGTCCATTCCTGCTGTAAGAATGTCGCCAGCTCAACTGTAGATTTCGGACGTGGTTCCCTGGTCCGTAAGCGTCGCTCTAACTCGTCCCACAAATGTTCTATGGGGTTTTGGTCGGTCCTCTGGACAGGCCAGGGAAGACATTTTACATCCATATCTTGATGTCACTGCTTGACAGAGGCTGCATTAGGACATGGAGCGTTGTCGTCTTGCAAGTAGCATTCGTCCATTCCATAAAATTGCGTAGGAAAAACCTGATGGTTCAAAATGTTCATGTAGGCGTCGGCTTTCAATTTACCAGGAACAACGTGAAAAGGTCCCAGGCCATACCACGAAAAACACCCCCAAACAAGTAGTCGTATTTTATGCAAATCCGCTGGTGTCCGGTCTATTATTGTAAAGTAGTATAGAGAGATAGATATTTCTTCGAAATTATATTTAATTAATCTTGTAGTGTTATTGTGTGTCGCTTGTTTAGAGGGTGGATGTCTGAACACATGAGGATGGATGCAAGCTCTTTGGATTAACACAATGGACCGTTGATTTTGTAACAAAAATTGAATTATTTTGACTCGTTGCTCTGTCGTGAATTTCTCCTTAACTATTGTTGAAGGATTACATTTAAATAATCTGAAAAAAAATTAGATTAATTTCAAATTTTTTTTTATATTTTAAGGGATCTAGCAATTTTTAGGCCAACCTGTACATATTTTGAGCTTTGTTTTTGATCCACTCTGAGCTTTCATTTTTATTGTAATTTGTGACGCTTTTGGGACAGAGTTATATTCTTAGCTATACATCGTTACTTTTCCTGTCTCAACTAATTTCTGTAGTATATTGGATTTTGTGACACTTTCAGCAGCACGCTTTTTGAGCTTATGTTTATAGACAATGGCAGTTCATTAAACTTTTAAATAAAACACCACTCGAGATTATTGTAGTCAATGCCGGTCTAGAGGGAAATCAGAAACTTAATTAAGCTGCATTAACGATCCCAAAATTGATCCCTGTGCTATTCCAGATTTAATGCCGCACCAGCGATCCCATTTTATAACACCCTACGCTTTCGATCCAGCGGCCTTCATATATATCTTAACTATATTTCGCAGGTTAAAATATCCCAACGTGTCCAATCTCCCAATCAAATCACGGGACATCACTGACGTCATCCCTGATTGACCTATCAGGCCGAAAAACCTCTCTGGTTGAAGATAACTTTTTCCAATAACTGGCTGTCCCATTTCCCCCATCTTTTTCCCCATACGAAGTCAGAAGAGGGATCGAGGGGAAAAATGATGGCATTAAGCCTTAATAACCGGGGCTCGATGCAGTTAGAGGGGGATGTGACGCATAACCCTGACTCCATCGAAGTTTAAATTAGGTTTTTCTTTTCCCTTGAAAGGAAGTGATTCCACGGGCTTTGTTCGATGGCTAGGACATCCCCCCTTCCACCCTGGAGGCATGAATTAAGGTGTGAAAGGGCTGTGTAAGTTATCTCCGTTAATCTAATTATCTCGGGAAATTTCGGGTCACTGCAATCTCTCTTAACGCGTTATCTTTTTTGGTAACGGAGTATTTTTTCCCGCTAGACGAACTTTGTTGAGATATTTCAGAGTGGATATTTATGGTGGGGGGCAGCATAAATCGATCGTTTAGAAGAGATTGAATTTATAAAGATGGTGGATGGTCCGAGTTTTTAAATATTTCATAAGCATCGAAATGGAGGACGAGGTAACATTACGATGGTTTTCGATTCAGAACGGGATGGAGTATTTATTAATGCGAATTTAAGGGTCAGCGAAATTCATATTTTGAATATAATAGGGCAGATTAAATTCTACTTTGCATAGAGTCGTATCTGGGGAGCATTACTTCTATTAAATTTTGTAGGTAGGTACTTTAATTAACCTTGAACTGGAGCAACACAATGGGCTATTGACGACGGTCCAGTATCAATCCCCCAAGGGAAAGATCCGAGAGAAAACACCACATAATTTTGAAACATGGTCAGAAGGCGATGCAACACCTGAGCTGACATTTCACTCTTCAAACTTCCCCACCACGCCAACGTGAAGACGTTTGAGGCCGTGACATATTTAACATGCACCAGCTCCCTTTCTACACGACTGTCTTGGCACGGTTGGATTCGAACTCGCAACCCTCCAATTGCTACTCTGCTGCTCTTCCATCCTGGCCACCGCTGTCCTATACTGTACTTGGAGTCGTATTTATTGTGGTAGGAGGTTAAATTCTATTGTACTTGTAGCATCTAGAAAGGGTGATTACATTCTACTGCATTTGGAGTCGTATTTAGAAGATTACATTTTTCTGTTATTGGAGTGGGGAGGGGGTCTAGAACGTCAGATCAATTTCTATTGTACTTGGAGTCGTATCTGGTAGGGAAGAGTGACCTCTATTGCACTTGGAGTCGTATGTAAAAGAGGAAACTAAATTATATTGTACTTGGAATTCTATCTCTTAAGGTGATTAAATTCGTTTGAAATTGGAGTCGTGTTTAGTAGAGCAGAGTAAATTCGCTTGTGATTGCAGTCGTATGTAGAAGGAGAGAGTAAATTCTATTGTACTTGAAGTCGTATTTAGAAGAGTAACTTTATTTCGTAAAGTAGTAAAGAGTAACTTTATTTCTACTTATGTTTTAGTGGAAATGGTTTTAAGCATAAACCAATAACCTACTGTAAAAAAATGAAATTTCAAAGTTAAAATTTTTTTTAAACTTCTAGTGTACGTACGCTTTAAATCTGAAGAAATTAAGAAAATGACATTAATTCAGTATATGACCACCCCTCATCCTCATTCAAAGTTTATAGCGTTTACCATTCTTTCCATGAAGTCCAACTAGCCCAGAATCAAGGAAACGTGCAGGCACAGCACGATCTAGGGCATCCCAAAGATATTCAATGGTATTAGGGTCAAATACAGATACAAATACAAACATTGACGACCAGCTACAGGCGCAAGCCCAACAAGGCTGGTCCTTTGTTTAAGAATTCCCCAATTCCCACTGACTATCCAATTGTGTCTTAAATTCGTACACTCCCTTTGAATTAACTATATTTTCTGGCAACGCGTTCCAACTGTCTATTACCCTTTTTAACGTAGTAGTTTTTCCTTAAATCCCGATTAAAATGTGTCTTTTTCAATTTATACCCATGGCCCCTTGTTCTGTTATCCCTATTGAAATTTAAGCCCTTTGTGTCCCCTTGTTTTACAAACTTGAAAAGCTGAATCAAATCCCCCTCCTTCTTCTTCTTTCCAGTGTATACATGTTTAGCTTACTTAAACGTTCATTATAGTCGAAATTTGCTAGCCCCTTTATTATTTTTGTAGCTCTGTGCTGAACCCTTTCAATTGATTCTATGTCCTTTCTCATATATGGAGCCCAGAATTGTACAGCATATTCTAGATGTGGTCTTACTAAACCCTTATATAACGGCAAGATTATATTCTTATCCCTTGAAGTTACAGTCTTTTTACTATACCCCAATAACCTATTAGCCTTTTTACCCGCAGCTGAACATTGGTGACCCATTTTAAAATCCCTGTGAATTATCACCCCAAGATCCTTGACTGTTTCTCCCTCCTTTACCTTTATTCCCTGCAGACAGTACTCGGCTCTACTGTTCCTGTAACCCATATGCAGAACTTGACATTTCCCTAAATTAAATGACATACCCTATTTTACAGCCCATTCGGATATCTTATCAAAATCCCCTTGTAAATTTTCTATCTGTAACTTGGTATTCACTGTCCCCCATATTTTTAAGTCATCTGCAAATATACTGATTCTATTCTTTATCCCCTGACCTATATCATCTATGAAAATTATAAATAAAATTGGTCCCAAAACTGATCCCTGAGACACCCCACTTATAACTTCTGTCCACTGTGAATAATTTCCTTTTACCTGCACTCTCTGCTTTCTACCCAATAACCAATTCTTTATCCATATTAATGTTTTTCCCTGAATCCCCAGCCTTTCCAATTTAAACAGTAATGCCTCATGAGGTACTTTATCAAAAGCCTTTTGAAAATATATGTACATGATATCCACACTACTCTTATTATCCAGCTCCTAAGTAATTTTTTCGTAGCACTTCAAAAGGTTTGTAGAGCAGGATCTGCCATTCCTAAACCCATACTGATTCTCTGATAACAGTCCTCCAAGTATAACATTATATGCTTTTTTAACAGAGATTCAAATATTTTGCAAATTACTGATGTTAGACTTACTGGTCTATAGTTGCCCGGATCACTTTGTTATCCCTTTTTGAAAATTGGAGTTATGTTGGCCAACTTCCAATCCATTGGTACCCAACCTGTGCTATATGTTGAATTAAATATCGTGTGAATTACTTCCCCCAGTTCTTCTGCGCATTCCACTAGTACTCTCGGATAAATATCGTCTGGCCCTGGTGCTTTAGATGGGTTAATTATTTTCAACTGATGTACTATTTCTTCCCTGTTGAATTTGCATTCTTTAATTATACCCCCTGCAAAGGCTCCATCCTTCGGATCCTTTTTTAAACTATAGTTACCATTGAAAACCCCCAGAAAAAAGTCATTTAACACGTTTGCCATTCCCACCTCGTCTTGAATTAATTCACCTCCCTTCCCCTCCAACGGGCCCAGTGCAGTACTAAATTTATTTTTACCACTTGCATATGCAAAAAATTCTTTTGGGTTTATATTTATTTCCCTTGCTAATTTTTCCTCCAAGGACACCTTTTGCTTCCGACTAATAGTTTTAAACTCCTTTCTGGCTTTCTGATATGCCTCCTTGTCCCTGTCGTTACCAGTGCTTTTATATACCCTGTATGTTCTTTGTTTTAATTTTAAAGCTTTGTGTGTTTCCCCTGAAAACCACATAGGGAGCAATTTTCTAGATTTTCCTTTTTTTCCTGAACGTTACGTGTTTTTTTAACACCCTGTCTAACTTATTCTTGAATTCCTCCCATTGTTCAGAATGATGCGGTGCTAATAATCCCCCTTTGAATGTTTCCTTTAACTCTTCCCTGATCTTATGAAAATTTACCTTTCTGAAATTTGGAATTATCCTACTATTGATTGTGTATGCTGACTGAAAATTTATACTTAATCTGATACTTCTATGATCACTTTCTCCTAGTGGCTCACCTATAACCAAATCCTGCACCCTATCCTCATCATTGCTGAAAATCAAATCCAATATTGCATTGTCCCTAGTATCTTCATACACCATCTGGTACAAAAAACAATCCTGTATCACTTCCAAAAATTCTGCCCCTTTCCCATTTGTAGCTAGATTGTTTGTCCAGTCAATATTTGGATAGTTATAGTCCCCCATTATAATTAATTCTCTTTTTTGACATGCTTCGTTTATCAGACTGCACATGCCCTTTTCCTGCTCTTCACTACAAACAGGATGTCTATATATACTTCCCAGAATTAGTCCTTTGCCTTTGTCTGTATTCAGTTTCACCCAGACTGATTCTATACCCTCAGTTTTACTATTTAACTTTATTTCCGTACAGTTTAAGAATTATCTCACATAAATCAAAACCCCACCCCCTTTCCTATTCACTCTGTTCTCCCTAAACATTGTGAATCCACTTAATTCTAAAATTTGTGCATCTTCACTGTTTGCCCAACTTTCAGTAATCCCAATGATATCTATATCCTCTGCTTGTGCAATTCCCTTGAGCTCATCCATTTTATTTCTCACACTGCGAGCATTACAATAAAATACTTTTAGCTTATTTTTCACCCTTATATTGCATTTTCCCCTTGTATTATTTGTCTTGGTATTGTTTTTCTCCCTTACATTGCACTTTCCCTTTGTATTGTTTGTCTCCTGCAATTTAGACCCTGTTAGTTTACCTAAGCAATTACAGTGTACTGTCAACCCTCTATGTCCTTCCCATCCCTGCTTGTATTCTAGTTTATTGGCTCCAGAATATTCAAAACCCGCTTGCCAACCTCCCTATTACCTATCAGGCTTAAATGCAAATTGTCCCTGCTTATCCAATCCCTCCTACACTCCTTACAAACATCTAAAAATCTAACCTCCTCCCTCTCACACAAATCCCTTAACAACTCGTTCATCTTATTGGCCCTTTGATTTAACCACCCATTACCTAACCCATACCTAGGTAGTAATCCTAATACTGTTACCTCTGCCCCATGAGACTTAATGCCTCTTAAAAGTGTTTCTGCTTCCCTCTTAAACTCAACATTAGTAGTCCTCTCTGCATCATTTGTTCCCAACCACACTACTGCCTTTTCCTCCCCTTTAACAACGTCTGCCTTAACTGCCTCAACTACATGTGTTACCCTGGCACCTGGCAAGCAACACCTTGCAAAATTGCGCTTTTTACGCCCTACCATTTCTCCCAAAACCCTAACCATTGAATCACCAACCTCGACCCCTCTAGTTACCTTATCCCCCTGATCAACATGCCCCAAGTCTACACATTGGACACCCTTTTCCACTCCCTCTGCAGATCTCACCTTCAAAGCCTCCAGCTCCTTCCTCAAATTACCCACCTCTAAGCAACTCTTGCATGTAAATTCAACCTTCTCTGACATTTTAACCCCACTCACACCCCCCTTTCCTGCCTCAACCATACTCCCACACAAGTCACATTCCACATAGAACTCCCCCACTGGCTCCCTCTGTCCTCATCTCCTTGAACATTCTAACTATACCCATGCTTATCCAAAGTAACAATCAATGCACAGAAAAAGCACTAAACAAAATCAAACATACAGAAAAAGCACTAAGTCAAATACACAGAAAAAGCACTGCACTTAAACAAATATACAGAAAAAGTTGGAATTAAATATCCTATAACCTTATAGTAGTCAGCTATCCGAATGAAAACAAACAAGACACAAAATATTTAGGCCCAACGAGACATACGTGAATTAGGCCTAACGAGACTTGACTTAGGACTACTTGGCAAGTCAAAAACTAAGTACAAGGACTATATAAACACTTTAAAAACAATTAGAAATGTTTGAACTGATAGAAATAGAAGTAATACACTGCTTAGTACTAAATAAATGAAGAATAACGCAAAAATAACTTGAATTTCGCGGGAGCTCCGGAAAACGCGACGCACATTGCTCGACACCTAGCGGCGAAGTGACGGTCGAGCGAGAACGCCGGCCAAACCATATGCACAATCCCGCCTTTCTCCAGGTAGTCGTCTACGGTGCCAGTTCTATGTCGACGCGCATAGTCATCCATTAAAACGAAAGAAGGACCAACTGCTGCAGCGTACGATCTCACAGTGGGTTCTAGAACTTCATCCTGATATCGGACAGCCGTCACAGATACCCGTCTATAGATGTGCAGGTCGGTGCGATATCTCAACGAAATCCCGGTCCACACCATGCTTCCACCCAGACCCTTACACGTTTGTCATCTGGCTCCAGGGAAAATATCAACTTATCCGTGAACATAACTTTAGCCCAATCAGACACAGTCCAATTCACATGTTGCCGGCACCACTTTAATCGTGCCCCTCTGGATTGGACGGATAGATGAACACAAACTCGTGGTACCCGGGCGTACAGTCTATTCATGAGTAGCCTTCGGCGCACAGCACTGGCAGATATCATCTTACTAATGGAAGCTGCAACCATAGATGTTACACGTGTTGAGGTTGCACTTCGATTCCTCTTCGCTACAACAGCAATATATCGATCTTCCGTGAGGGTCGTAACCCTTGGGCGGGTGGCCACAAGTCTTCGTACAGCTGTTTGCCTCATTTGGAATTGTTTCCATACTCGTGAAATGACGGAATGATGAACGCCGAAGAAAAGAGCAACATCAGTGATTGATTGCCCTGCTTCAATTAGTCCCACAGAACGACAGCGATCACTATCTGTCATACGTCTTCTGGAAACCATAGAAACACGTCTGTCTTGAAAACTAATCGTACGAAAGTTCTAAACACTTTTTATCAGTACTTACATGTAACTCCTCTAACTCTTCATGATGCTGGTTTCTTATACAACTGCCTTTTTTGCATACTTCTCGACACGAAACCGTGATTGGCTATTACATAACACATTTACATACTTCCATCTACCTATGCAGCAATCTGACCTATTTGTCTAATGACGAGATGCCTGATCATCTAATAATACCGATTTTTTGATGACGAGGTCACGATCTAGTCAGTTTTTTTGTAATGACCCGATTTCCCGTTCATCACAATATATATCGCCAGTTTTTCTAATGACCAGAGATACCTCGTGAAGGCAACGCCCCGGGGGGTTTGATGGATGTCTTTCGTACTGAAACTTTGAATGACCCGAAAGGACATTGTACAACTTTCAACGTGAATATCTCCAAAATTGTAACTCCCTATAGGAAAGGAGACACCTGTTCGGGTTTATTTTCCACAACGAAGAGAGATGCGTGATTATTGTGCTATCTATTCTGAACTTTCTGTATCACCCTTGACTTTCATGTTGGTATAACTACAAATGCTTTGGTATTTGGTAATTTTTAATTAACGTCGTTGTAGAGCACTACAACGGGCTATTGACGACAGTCCGAGATCTGTTCCCTATGGGAAAGAGTCGAGGACAACACCACGTCATTTTGAACCACGGTCAGATGACTAGAAAACTGTGCTGACACCCCACTCTCTAAACGTTCATACCAACCCAACGTGAGAACTTTCGGCCTCGACAGATTTAAGGTGTACCAGACGCCTCTACACCATACGCTTATAAAGATACATGCTGTGACCTGTATTCGAATTAGGAACCTTTCGATCTACATTCTAAAACTTAACCACCAGATCGGCTGGTCGGCTACAAATGCTTTGTAAATTATGGAAAGAAAAATGAAAAGTTTTGTTACCGTATTTATAATTAAATTTCCCCATTTGGGGAATGTTGTTGAATATCCCGGAATACTGAACTGTCAAATGGGAAGATCACAAAATATCTAACAATCACACGGCTGCCATTGCTATGCCATATAAGCGAGAGTGCGTTTGTTTCTATACATATATCAGAAGGGTAAGCGAGGGTAGAACTAAAAGGAGTAAAGATCACTCGGATATTCAAGATTATGCTACCTCGGTTACATCGGGGTTATGATACCTCGGTTATATCGGAGTTAGGATACCCATACGCACCTAAAGAAGAGGTGTCCTTGAAGGCTGGAAGTCAAGGGATTAAAGGAGGAGGGAGTTAAATAAATTAATTTAACAATTGACTTGAAGTTGACAGGTAGAGCCTTTGCGCCATTAAAACACAACCAAACAGAACTTTCGAAACAAAAGCCTGACTAAGCTACTAAACAGAACAAACATAGTTTCATAGGCAGATACTATAGTAGGTAGTTAAA
This sequence comes from Metellina segmentata, assembly GCA_947359465.1. Classification (NCBI taxonomy): domain Eukaryota; kingdom Metazoa; phylum Arthropoda; class Arachnida; order Araneae; family Tetragnathidae; genus Metellina; species Metellina segmentata. The sequence continues at coordinate 124,503,598 of OX375880.1, read as the reverse complement.
TAACATCGCACTGGAGCAACACAACGAGCTATCGATGAGACGGTATGGGAACAACCCCGAAAAGAAATATCCGAGAACAACAAAACGTCATTTGGAAACACGGTCAGATGACGATACAATCCCCATTAAGTAAATTAAATTAAGTCCTCTGAGTAGTTTGGACCACCGGTTTGGTCGTTAAGGTGTTAGCCTCTAGAACCGAATGTTCCTGGTTCGAATCCGGGACAGTGCATGGATGTTTGTAAGCGTATAGTGTAGTGGCGGCTGGCGCCTACTTAAATCTATCGGGGCCAAAAATTCTCAAGTTCGGTTGGTGTGGAAGTTTGAACAGTGGGGTGCCAGCTCAGGTGTTACCTCGTCATCTGACCGTGGTTCCATATGACGTGGTGTTGACCTGGGATCTTTCCCTCGGGGGATTGATCCAAGACCGCAGTCAAGAACCCGCTGTGTTGCTCTAGTACGACGTTGATTAAAATACCTACCTACCCTTTTCCTCAATAACTAATTACCTTATTCAAAGACAATTCTGGGAATTGCATCCAGAGGGAAGCAATTCCACCCTACGCAAACCCCGTCGAGCCGTCCTCGATGAATCGCCTCAAGTGGCGTCAGAGCAGTCAGCTCCTAATAACCCATCAGAAGAATGGATCGGAATATCTCTGATGGATTAGCCGCGTCACAATTCCATTGCGAGGGGTGGAAGGGAGGGACGATTCCCCGATCCTGCACGGGTCGAAAAATTGCTTTCCGTCATTTCTAGGAATGAAAGGAATTATTTTGGTAAGTCATGTTTCCGAAAGAGGGAAATGTGTTCTTTGTCAAACTCATTAGCCGAGTAGGGAGTGAGGCTTCGAAATGGAACGCGGGAAACGGAGAAAATCCTCCTGGTGGTTGTCTCGGTGTACCGTCATTAGCAAAACTGATCAGATCTTGATGGACGCGATATCTCGTCATTAGAACAAAAGTGACCAGATCTTCACGGACGAGATATCTCGTCAATAGAAGAAAAATGACCTGATCTTGATAGACGAGATATCTCGCCATTCGAAAAAAATGACCTGATCTTGGTCATGTTAAAGCAATTCAACACTATATTAATGACAAGATATCTCATGATTCGAAAATTGGGCAGATCGGGAAGGACGAGATATCTGGTCAAAACTTCTTGGATGTATTTTAATCAACATCGCACACTGGAGAAACAGAACTGGGTGTTGACGATGATTCGGGATCAAATCCGAGAATAACACCACGTGTATTTGAGCCACGGTCAGATGACGAGGTCACACCTCAGTTGGCATCCCCAAACTTTCCGACCATACCAACGTGAGTATACTTGAGACCACCTTGGAAGATAAAGAAGCGGTTATTTTATCTGAAGCTCAAACTCTGAAACAATGGGCTAAACTAAGTCCAAATATTGACAATTTGAAGTAGGTTGGTTGAGTTTTGATGGCAGAAGGGTCATATATTTGCCCCCCATGCTGCTCCAAACGCCATACAATATTACGTAATAGACATAACCACCCACAAGAAACACTTTACTGACACATAAAACATCAATATACCCAGAAAGGAATGAAATATACGCAGCCTACAACTCGCTTCTCATAGACGTGAAATAGAAGTCAACTGAACATTGGTCTTCAGAAGAGCTTCAAAGCGGGAGACGACCACGTCGACTAGAAATTACGTGAAAGTTCGGAGACATATTGATTGGTTTGGCTGATTTGGTATCTCATCGTCTCGTTTGGCGATAGGACATTGTATTACAGGATAGGTGAGTGTATGCCCGTGGAGTGGCAACAAAAATGATGAAATCGTCAAAGTCTACTTCTATAAGATGCTTAATGTGCCAATTAGATGATGAATCCGTGGATGGGCCTCTTCTTCTAACGGTTACGTTTCTACAAGTTTTTGTCACATAATCTTGGGCACACAAAAAATTACCATTGCTCACACTACTTTTATACTTCCTCTACGAGGTTGCTAACGTTGTGGGCATTCCCACAGATATAGATCCCAGTAATATGAAGTAAATTAATATTAAGAATCTTCAAGTGTCACGTTGCTTATAAATTACGATATCATTTCAGTTTCCTGACCTATTTGGAGTGCAGAAATAAGCCATATACCAAAAAAGGCAAGATATATTCGTATATTAAGGACCGAGAAAGTCTTGCTAATTAGAAATTAAAAGGTAAAAGGGACGCATTGATGAAAGGGTTTTTTCGGATGCGTTAAACTCTATATCAATACTATATGAAAAGTCAATCATTTTTTAATAGTATTTAGTATTAATATGGTATCAATATTAATAGTATTTAGTATGGAAGAATATTTTTTGCAAATGGCAGGCAGATTGTTGCAGTTATTCGGAAAAAGGAGCTGTAAAGGAAAAATATTTTCTACTGTAAAGAAAAGAACAATAGAATATTCCAAAAAGGATTCTAATCCGAGTAAAAAGAACAATAGTATATTTTTCAAGGATTCTAGTCCAGTAAATGCTGATCATTTTGCTTCGTTTCTTGGATAATTGAGTTTGGAGAGTGGGGTGCCAGCTCAGGTGTTGCTTCGTCATCTGACCGTGGTTCAAAATTACGAAGTGTTGTCCTCGGATCTTTCCTTTAAGGGACTTATCCCGGACCGTCGTCAATAGCCCGTTGTGTTGCTCTAGTACGACGTTAACTAAAAAATTACCAATTACCAATTACTTGGAGAATTGATTCTTGTTTTATGGCAAAAGTAGGTAGAGCTCATTGAGTTAACGTCGCACTGGAGCAACACAACGATCTATTGAAGGTGATACGGGCTATTGAGGAGGTTCTTAATCAATCCCGAAAGGAAAAAGATCCGAGGACACCTCTTAATTTTGAAAAAAAAACAAATATTTAACTATAGACATATTAATAATGAACACTTGCTGAAAGGAGTAAACAGCATTGGCAAGGGGGGGGAGTCCGTTTTTTCTTTCGTGTGATCCATCTCGAACGACCAGCTCTTTATTTTCCTCCAACACATTCATCATACCTGTAGTTTTTATTTCCGATCTTTTGGTCTTCATGATGCTATGGATCCAGAGTTGTTTGTTAGTGTTGTAGATTTGGAGATACGTCAATCTAATGCTAGTACACATATCTGATGGAATTCCCACTAACACATTTGGTAATTTGAAAGCGAAATAATAACACGGAAGCAACTTCATTTTGATCCAAGCTTTGATCTGAACTTAGTATTTAAAAATTCTACTTTCAATTTCAAAGCAGGATCAAGCTCCATTCCTCCCAGGGTATGCTTTTTTCTTTTCAATATCAGTGATATCTCATGGGCCCATCTCTCTCTTTATGTGGGAATGGATATCCCAACCTCGATGTACATGAATGATCTTTCTTATCTTTCATTTTTACCCCACGCTTCTACTTTTTGCTTGTGCCTCCTTAACAGTTTTGTTTGTCTTGTCTTTGGCGCTACTTGGCCAAACGGAGCCTTTGCGCCATAAGACCTTGAAACAACCAACCATCTCGGAGAGAAATCGTTCCTTATGCGTGTGTCCATTGAAGTGGAGAGGTTCAGCCTTTGTGCTAATAATCCCCAACCGAACAGGCTAAACTTTCGAAGGAAAATTCTGACTACGCTGCTAAACAGAACAAACATCAGTTTCATGGGCACGATTACATACAGGTAAGTAGGTATTTAAATAATGTCGTACCGGAGCAACACAGCGACCTGTTGACGAGAAGGTCTGGGAACAACCCCGAAGGGAAAGATCCGAGAACAACACCAAGTAATTTCGAACCGCGGTCCGATGACGAGAATTTTGATATAATCCACATCTACTTTTACTTGACATATTCCCCAAAAAGCGTGTTTAATTCCCCTCTATTTGTGTAATCCACCGATCAATAAAACCCAGTTTAAAAATATGCAACTCTGTTACTACTGAGGTAGTGTTGTCATCGAACATCGAAAGAAGGGGTTTAATTAAGATTCTTCAAAATAAACCTCCCACCTGGGGAACGGTTTTTAGTGAGGTGTTAATAAACGCGATTCTAAATCCACCATCTGTGACATTTTATGCTCTCCAGAGCTCTGATATTAGTTCATCTTATCTCAAAACAATGCATTTTTATGGCGCTGTCTTGTTTCCATTAAAGCAACATTATCTCCTTAATTAAATTTTTATTGTCGTCGTATATTGGATTTTATATCCCTTTATGGTCCTGCATAAATTAGATGCGCCTTCATTGTGCACTGGAGGTGATGTCGAACTTTTATAGAAAAAGACTTGAGCTTGTGAGCTACGCATTAAAATACCTTTTGAAAAGGCGGTCAGTAATTAACGAGCGTGATTTTCAGTTCGTTTTATTTTTGCGTCGGGAGGAAGTTATTTTCTTCGTAAATCTGATGAACAATCGTAATGAAAGGAAAGAAAATTTCATTAATATTGCTTTTATTGAGTAGGAATTAAGTTTCCGTGCTTCTGTTTTAGAAGAAACTTAGTATCAGTTTAAATGTGCAGCAGGTTTTCTCTATTGTGTGGGAGGAACAGTAATAGGGTTCATTAAATTTCATACAAACTTCGTGGATGTAGGTAGGTATTTTTATTAACATCATACTAGAACAACACAATGGGCTATTGGAGACGGTCCGGAATCAATCCCTAAAGAGAAAGATCCGATCCACGTCATAATGAATCACGGTCAGATGACAAGGCCACACCTGAGCTGGCACCCCACTCTCCCGTCTTCCACACCACGCCAGCGTGATAACATGTGAGGTCGCGACGGATTTAACGTGCACCAGCCCTCTTTGTTCACGAGTATCTTTGGTTGGATTCGAACTCGCAACCTTCCGGCTGTTAATTCGATGCTCTTCCAGCCGGCTCACAAACTCCTGGAAGCTTCATCTTTTAAATTCTTTTATTTTATCTTTCTCAGATTTTCTCTTTAATGATTCCTTCGTTAGTTGATTTTTCCTTTGCTTGTCATGAACGGTTTGATCCCACGACTATCTATCGTCATCTGAACGTGGTTCAAATTGACGTGGTGTTCTCCTCGGATGTTTCACTTCGAGTTGGATCCCGGACAGTCGCCAATAGCCCGTTGCGTTTCTCCAGTGCGAAATTAATTAAATACCTACCAACTGACCCATGCCCGTCTCTGGCCAATCGACCATCAGTTCACAATCAGCCCAAGAGATGTCTCAGGTGATTGATGTTGTTTACTTGATTGGTTGGTTTGACGGTTGTTAAATCTCTCATATATTGTAAGGGTGCTGCGTGCGCACGAGAAATGTTGTCACCCACATACTGTAGAGGGCGCTGTGGGAGTGCGTGGGTGACATTCAGGCTTCAGACACGGAGGAGAGAGGTGCATGGAAGGGTAAAACGTAAAATCCAATACCAATTCTACCAGACTGAGCTCCGATTGTTAAAACACAACGTACATTGTGCCAACCTTCCAAATAGTTTCGATGTGATTTCTCGTCCATCAAGATCTAGTCAGTTTTTTTTCTAATGACGAGCCTCCTCGTAGATACAACCACCAAGAGGGTTAAACGTAAATCCACACCAATTGCCTGACAATCCAGATTTCACTCATGCGTTTGTCTGAGCTCTGACAGTCATTCTGTTAAACTTCCAGGGTTTCTCCGACGCTATCATGCGCCATCAAGATCTGACCCATTGTGTTAATGGCAAGAAACATCGTCATCAATGACGAGATTTGTGGCCATCGATGTATCGCCGATTCTTTTGTGATGACGAGATCAAGCTCTGATCCGTTTTCTTCTAAGAACAAAATGTCCATACAGATCTACTAATGGTTTCCCTATTGATAAGTCCAGACAACCACTATAAGGGTCGAAGGACATTACTTAGAAGCAGTTGCATGTCCCCAGCAGAAGCTTCCACGTTCAAATCAATACCAACATCCAAAAACATGGTTCCATCCTGCGATAAAATTTCCCACCAACCCCTCTTCCGAAACAAAATATATTCCATAGGGACTATCGCTGTTTTATTTCGTCCTACCCGCATCCCAACGACCACTTTGGACGCCCATCAGCCCCTGCACATTTACGGTGCCCCAGCGACCGTACCTCCCCCCCCCCAAGTGCATCGGTAGAAATCTCCCACTCAAGTATTAATTGGGAAGCACTAAACCTTCATTGCCTCTTACGCAGGAAACATTAGCGTCCAACAGGTACCTGGGGAATTCACCTCACTCACTCATACCTGGAGGCCGATTGTCGAACTGTTGCCGCTGCACATCTCTTTTCATCTGCATCGCTCTCCTTTATTTTCGATCCTTTATATAATTCTGTTCTTTTAAATGCTTTCCGTTTCACGACCGTTTGGTAATTAGTCCTTGGGCGTATTTGGAATTTTTAATTACGTCACACTGGTTAGGTGATTTTAATTAACGTCGTACCAGAGCAACACAACAAGCTATTGACGACGGTCCGGGATCAAACCCCTTAAGGGAAAGATCCGAGGACAACACATCGTAATGTTTAACCACGGTCAGATCACGAGATCACACCTGGTCTGGCATCCCAACTTCCAAACTTCCACACCACGCCAATATGAGGACATTTGAGAACACAACCGACTTTAAGTGCACTAGATCCCTTTGTACTCGACGGTCTTTGGTTGGATTCGAACACGCAACCCGCGATCGTTGGGTAAATAGTCCTTAAGGGATATATGTTCTGTGTAAGGGACGTATTCACAGGGGGACACTTAATCCAAAAGATATATCGATGCCTTAAAAGTAAATACTAACGTTTGCTTAATCGAAATTTTGGTAATATGGACTTTGTTAATTTGATAAAAAGACATGCATCCTGTCCTCTAGGTTTGATTTGAGGTTGCGAATTGGAATCGAACCAAAGACATCCGTGAATTAAGTTCAAATCGATATGAACCGGAGGCGTTAATTAAGTACCTACTTCCCGAATTGTAAACTAAATTATCCAAGTCATCTGACCGTGGTTCAAAATCACGGGGTGTCGTCCTCGGATCTTTCCCTTTGGATATGAATCCCGGACCGTCGTCAATAGCCCGTTGTGTTGCTCTAGTACGACGTTAGTTAAAATTTACCATTACCATTACTTTGTTTTAAAACTACTCGATATGTTATCTATGGGTGTGTTTCCCGTTGGTGCATTTCAATCACAACCCTCCATTACTTTTATTCTCTTAACCTGCATAAGTGTATTCGAAGTTTCCCCAAGCATTCTGACTGATATCCCGATTTCCTATCCATGAAGTTTCTCTCAAAAAATACAGAAAAACTATTCCAGAGTTCCCTGACCTCGACTATGTTCATCTATACTTTATTTTGGAAAATCTGAGGTGTCATTCTTTGATACATGTTCGGCACTTTCTTTCAGGTCGATCGGTGAATACACACTATCTGGAAAGGTCAGGCCACAACTCACACCTTCGACACTTTTTTTCGGGCGAAAAATCTCTTGACATTTTTTTTCCCATCCTCTTTCGATGAAAAACCTCTTTTAATGTTTCTGCAGAACGTGGTACGACATTTATTTTGTCCAGAGTCTGTTTTCGAAATGTCACGTCTCGGGACCGTTCCTCGAGCGAGACAAGAAGGGATGGAATTGTATTCACGAATCTAGGAGAGAATGGAAAGTACTTTGTTTGGTTCTGGTAAAACGCGGAAGTGCTTTTCGGATTCAGAAGTGGGTCTTGAAAGATATTTTATGTTCTGTAGTCCACGCATTTTAACTATTTACTATGGCTAGTGCCATTACACAAACCAAGAATACAAAAATAAGGAAGGTAAAATAAAAAGGCCTTTTTTAAAAAAAGAAAGATTTTTATTGGTCCTACCCTCCTATTTGGTTCCATTTATGTAAAAAATAATTATTGTGAAGTTTGAGCTCATAATTTTAATATTTAAGGGTAGCTCCACACCCTCAAAGTTCTGTATTTTTCTATTTTATGCTATAGATGTAGAAGGAAACAAAACTCCATCTAGAAAACACATGCAATTTTAGTTTCTTGAAATTTCTAGCATTTTGTGAGTTAAAAATAATACAAGTGACATTTAAACAGCAATGGGTGTGCTTTGTGCTTGTGCAAGAGCCTGCTAAACTCTGTTTTTTGCAATCGGGATAAACTCATCAGTGTTCTTCGATAACCTGCAACAAGAATTGTAGTTGGTCTTCACTTTGTGTTATTTTCCTATTTCCTTTTATGAGGGCTATACCCCTTTCAACAAGATCATTAGCAGCTGGAATTCCTTAAATAATTTTTAGTGCTTTGTAATAATACTCCTGATGCTCCCAGATTTGTTGATCTACGTGAAGAAATGTTTTTGGTAAACTCATTCTTTTAAATAACAAAGCTGACTGCTTTGTTACAAAGTCCTCAAATCTCATATTAATAAAAGTTGTGATCTTAATGTCAGGACGTTTTGCAAAATTATTTTTTCCATTTACTTCTTTCATAGCCTTTATCATTTGACTTTTAATGCAATGAGGCACTTGATTGTCAAAAAGAGCTAGGGAAACAAGATCCTCTGATAAATACCAAAGGTGATTGGCTAGTTTTTCTGATGCAACTTTGCTTATTTCTTCATCATTCTTTTTATACTGTAATAAAGATTTCATTAAATTAAAAGCATTGTATGGTGCATTTTGAGGTAAAGAGAAGCTGTCTTCCAAGCTTTTAAATACACATGTATAGCATATATACGTATCTTTTGCAATACTTTTTCTTCCGTTGGAGTGATGGTATAAACTGGTAACTAAACATCCATATTTTAAAACGGTACAATATTTTTGACATCCATTGATCGTGGTGTGCATAGCCTCAGGTGCCATAAATTTGATTCCACAAGGGGTTTTACCGAGAAATATTAAAATCAGTTCAAGAAATTCTCGATAATCATCTCTTGAGTGGAAATCAAGCAGTAATTTTTCAGCAAGTTTAATTCTATCATTCTTTTTATCAGTCACTTGGGCCCAAATGTCCTTATTATTGATTCTTGTCTTATACTTATTCTTATCAATGAACTCCAAGTAGGCCTGGAATCTTTATAAAAGAAAAGTACATCTGGAGCAGAAGAGAATCTCTTGCATTTATTAAAAACTGCACCAATAATCAATTCCATGATGTGGTGTCGAACTGCCAAATATAGTAGGGTCTTGTTAATTTTTTGTTCCAGTAAAACACTGGTGCCATTGCTTTAGCCAGTATTCACACTCGTAGTGTCAAAGCACATAGCATACACTTTGTCAGCTATGCCCCAGTCCTACAAAGCTGCATAAACTACAACAGCTTGATTTTTTCCAGTTCTTGATGCAAGTTTGGCCACTGTAAGTAATTGATTGACACTTTTTTCAGATACTATGACAGGAAGTCTATCGACTTTTCCTTTCCCAGTTTAGTTTTGTAACAGTTTACCATCCCAATGAACTGTTAATTTAGCATTCTATTCCTGGAATTCAGTTTTCAGCTGCTGAAACATATTAGAGCGGTGTTTCATTCTTTCTCGACGAATAGAACTTCTGCTTAGGGTAGTGTCATCCACTTCACAACCCAAACTCTTGCCGTTTCAGCAACAACAAGCACAGCCTTGCGATCTGGCGTTTATATAAAAATGACGTCTTTATAATACAATTTTTTTTGTTGTTGATTACAATAGCAATTTTATTTGGTTAGTTTGATTTTTTGACAACACACTATTGAACAATGATGCAAACAGTGATGCAAACAATTTGACACCATTGAACAATGATGCAAACTTGATCTGCATTGAGCTACCTCATAATATTATCAAAATGTTTTCAAATTTTGTCTGATTTATTTTTTAATACATTGGAACAAAATAGGAGGGTAGGACCTAAAAAATTTTCACCTTCGAAATTTTGGACCACCCTAATATATATATATATATATATATATATATATATATTAAACCTTTTGCGTCTTTCTTATATAGTAAACAAATTAAAGAATAATAACTTTTAACTAGGGGGCCAGCCCCCTGCTCGCTAGCGCTCGCCAACCCCCGGAGGATTGCTTTGCAATCCTCACTGGTTCGCTGCGCGAACCTATGCTCGCTTCGCTCGCATCAATGAAGACATGTGTCCTAGCAGAAGGGATTGTTTACAAAATATAATATTTAAAAAAAAAAAAAAATTTCCCCAATCTAAATTTGCTGTTTGCAGAAAAGGGTGGATTGGTCGTTCACGGTAAGAAGGCGATTTGTCGCCAAATATAGTAACCTTCACCTTTTGCGTATTTTCTTCACATCTGCCGTTTTTGTTATTGCAACCCTATCTGCTGTTACAGAATTCGGCCGCCATCTTGATTTGGCGACAAAAATTAGTTGGCGACCAACGACTTACCGTGAACGACCACTCTACCCAGAAAAGATATATACAGTGCCTCTGAAATCAGAATTCAAATTAAAACTGTGCAAATTTTGACTCGAAATGTGATCGCTGCTTTGGAAATTGAATACCCAGCATGTTGTTTGTGTGTACATTTCCCCAGCACTCGAGCCACTCACTTTTTCATTGAGTTTGTTGTGTAAAGTTGAAGTTCAAGCGTATTGTTGTGAACTACAATTGTTGGCCCTGAAAAGATACCCCATTTTCTTTGATTTCTATTACAAACTACAACAGCTCGACTGAAATTAATTTTTTTCAATAAAATTTCATCCGATTACGTTATGAATTCAATTGAGGCGCGAGACTTCGTGATGGTAAACAAATAATCGCACAATGTTGCCAAAACGCAATAACAAATAGCGTCTTTTTTGCGTGCCACGTAAGAGAATTATATATATAGATGAGTTGATGATCATGATGGTACTATTTACAGGATGGGATGGTTAAAACAAAAGTAATAAGTTCAAGTCCGTCTTAAGGTGTACAAGATCGGCGCTCGTCGTTGCGGTTCGGTTCACGGGAACACATCTTTCTCCTCTCGTTTTCGTCTTGCGTCTGCTGTAGAGATGGGCGTTGCGTGGATGCAGCTGTTCAGTGGTCGTAGATGACTTCAGCGTGGAGGTGCCCTCTAGTGGCAGGCAGAGGCTGGGCACCACATATATATATATATAAACATAAACATATATATATTTGAAAAACTTTAGAAAGTTATTCAAAAAGATGGACTAATTTAATTAATTTGTATTTAATGAAGTATAAACTAGTCATGAGCAGTCTACATACTAATGAAAAGTGGAAGTTTTAAGGTTTTTTAACACAGGTTATAAATGTTCAATACGTCCCCCCTTTGTTGCACAGCAAACATCTAAGCGGTAGCCAAACTCGTCCCACACGCGAAAGAGCTTGTCTTGTTTTACTGAGTGCACCACAGCCTCCTTAACTTATGCCCACAAAACAAACATTTGACACGCAACGTCAAGTAATGGACATACACATGAAAAACATTTTTTACTGATCCAAAATGAGTAAAATATTGATTATGAACCGATGGATTCTCAGGATTCTTTCAACCAATTGGTTTATTGTGTTGGGTTGTATTGGCACAAGGGACATATCTACCTAAGGTGCTCCAAACACCGAACAGATAACTCAATATAATAGATTTATTCACTCTATAATAAAAAAATTGACACACCAAGAAGGAGTTGTCGGATTGCGATAAAAATGGGTGGATGTGAAGACATACATAGAAAAACAAACGATTAAAATTTCAGAACAATTGAATGATTTATTTCAGAGATTGACCGTAACAAAGTCAATAAGACGTTGGTCTACTTTTGGCCTGGATGCGTTACCCGACGTGGTATAGACAGAAAAAGTTCCCGAATGGTGTCCTGCAGATATTTCTTGCCAAATTGTCTCCAACTGTCCAGCAAAAGGGTCGACATTCCGAGATGATTGTAATCCCCTTCCCATAACGTCCTAAATGTGCTCTATGGGAGAGACATCAGGAGACCTAGTTATGCAGTTGGAAACGGGACTCGTCACTAAAGACGTTTCCAGTGAGTGTCGTTCCACTGGAATTGTGCACCTTCTTGGTGCGTTGATTTCTTCTTATATATTAGGTGTAGTAAGAAGTTTTAAAGCATGTGTCAAAGAAATGAATATGTATTTTAGAGCTGATAATATAATACTTTTATTCATTTAAATAACCTCCATCATTATCTAATACCTTCTGCCATCGATCATTTAGTTCACGGATGCCAGCAGTGTAGAAAGATTCTTCTATTGACACAATGAAGTCGTCAACCCATTTTCGTACGTCGTCCACTGTCCGGAAAATTACAGAAGACAAGGCATTCTGTATAGACCGAAACAAATAGCAGTCCGAAGGGGCTATGTAGGGGCTATACGCCGGGTGTTCCAAAACTTCTCAGCCAAGTGTTACTAACGTGTCTTTGACCACTTTTGCAACATGCGGCCGTGCATTGTCATGGAGCAATTCGACAAGCCGCAAACCTTTGCCAGTAAAGGGACGTTTTCGATCGATTTCTTGTTGTAATCGCAGTAATTGTTGTTTATAGCGTTCAGCAGTTACACTTACACCCGATTTCAGCAATTTGTAATAGAGTACTCCCTTCATACCCCACCAGATGCATAGGAGAACTTTTTTGCAGTGAATGTCTCTTTTCGGCGTTGATGTTGTTGCTTCGCCGGGATTCACCCAATATTTTTTGCGTTTCGGACTGTCATAACAGATCCATTTTTCATCTCCTGTCACGATTTTCTATAAGAAAGATTTTTTGTGTTGCCTGTTTAGCAGATTCATGCACTTCAAGACACGGTCGTCCTTAATGCATGTGGCACCCATTTTCCTGCCTTCTGAATCTTTCCCATTGCATGTAAACGATTAGATATCGTTTTTGTGATACTCCTAACTGTTCAGCAAGTTAATTTTGCGTTTGAGATGCATCTTTATAGAGAAGTGTTTGCAAATCGTCATGGATAGCCTTCAATGGAGCGCCGCTGCATTGTCGATCGCTAACCTCAAAATCGCCATCTTTAAAACGTTGAAACCAATACTCACATGTGCTTTTCGATACGATATTCACCTCTAAATCAGAACAAATTGATTGACATGCTTTTGCAGCACTTTTGTGCTGGTGAAATTCGTAACGAATGCATTGACGAATAAATGTCTTATCGTATGACATCTTATACCTTCAAAATTTCAACTTACGTTCTCCTTTTCCCTAGCTTCTGCGTCGGTTTGATATCTCTGATCCGGTTTCTATCCCATGACACAAACGTGTTGTACTGATTGGTATGCTATTTTGCAGTAGACGTCATACAAAACTCGCTTTAAAACTTCTTACTACACCTAATACTTATACACAGAAGGAACGTTTTGCTGATACTGAAGTGAGAAATTCATCCAGAAAGTTGTGCAAGCATGAAGTCTGTCTTGCCACCAACTCGCGGGTTACAAGCGCAGTGGGCGAATGAGTCACGGTGGCACCAGTTTTTAAAAGGAGGCCATTTGAATGAATGAGACTGACGCAAGATATGGACGGGTTAAAGGTGTAAGTGTCACTATAAAAGGAAAGACTAAAACACAGAAACCAGATTTAAATAAGACAATCTGTTTACAGAAAACGTAAAGTAAGTCAGAGCTTCATTTATAATATTAACTCCCCCATAATGATAACGCTACAACATTTTTGTTCCAGAATTTATTACAGTACCTTTTGCGTTATGTTAATTTCTGGGAAACAAAGAAGTAACTTACACCACTATAACTTTATCCCGCCCATACATATGAAGCTAGGTTGGGTTTGACGATAAGGTGCCATATTTCGACACGATGCACCAAACAGTTTCAAATAACTAGACATACACACACAAGTAAAACTCTAGTGGCTCATTGGAGCGAAATGCGCCCTGGGAGGAATTTAACCAGCACCGTAAACAACTCACAGGTTGTTAGCTAAGTAGACTGAGCACTAGCGTGGGCCGAAAAAACTAAAAAAAAATGTTCAAGTCATAATACCGCGGAAAAGTTGCGAATTTGGAAGATTAAAAATGGATAAAAAAAAAGAAATAAACTCGGTTTGTGTTTTCTGGTCGCGCATGTGTTCTAAAATTTGCCAAATTTTGGAAAAATTCACATTTTTACGATAATTTTTAAATTAGCCTTTTCTCGTATGTAATAGCTCAAATTCTTATGTATTAGAACCACAGCAAATATTGTTTAAATAATATTTAAATCCATCAACATCTTCCGGTCACGCATTGCCTTCAAAGTTAATGATATTTTGAAAAAAAATTACACATAAAGGTAGATCACAGTTCAAGGGGAAAAAATACTAACAACTCTCTTGGCTTTCTTTATTGAATGCAAGTTTAAATGTTTCAAAACAAATTATTTTAGATCATTAGTAATACTTATAAAGAGATTTTTTTTACTGTAAAAACTAAGTTTTCTTGTAAAGAGTTGTAATTCCAAGAAAATCATGTTGAACAATTGAACATCTCCGTTTTCATTCATTCTTAGCTGAAGGTACTTTGAAATCCGATTTATGGGCTCAGTTAGTCATGGTTGACCTTGACAGCAAAGTCGTCCTGATAAAACCATCCCTCGACTCAGCTCCGAAAGCCTTTCCTGAGGCCTCTGTCACGAGCTGCATACATCGTTCAACTGTCTGTGTGTGAACTGGGAATGTCTTGAATATTATTTCCCAATTAGGGGACTGAGTCAGTTTGAATATATGATTTAATCTCATCGTCACTGATATCTTTCAATAATGGGGGAGAAGATAAATCACAGTCCATCCAGACAATTATTTCCGAGTAGTCTTGAGCCGTGAAATTGAGTTTTGGCGGCAGGAATGTTCTGATAGTTGTTCTTTTTTTTATCTAACTGATCTCGCTATTTGAATTCGTCGAATTCCGACCTCTCATATGTGTTTTGTATTACTTTGTGTCATGGCTAACATTAAATTTTCTGTATGAGAAAGAAAGCCATTTCGTTCGATCACAGGGGCGACAAAATTACATAAATATTCAAACAGGTACCTTGAAGAATGTATTGATTGGTACACAAGTTTTGGTCCTTCTTTAAAGAATTTACTTGTTTTAATACTAAACAACACTGGCATGTATGACTTCAAAATAAATACAACTATTTCTTCAAGTTCAGGTGTTGGACTTTCTTCACTTAAGCACAATCTGAGAGTTCCATTTGCTGTTGTCAATCACCAGGAGTGTGACAAGGGACCAGGATCGCGTACACCCAATTCCTCTTCACAGTTTCACGACTTTATTGTCACGTAAATCTCGAGTGCATGTTGCTGATCCTTACTTAGTATACTTCTGTCTATTGCGGGGATCTGACAGCTAATATTCTTGAAGCCAATCACTGGACATTTTTCGCAGCCACTTAGCTTTTCACCGATGGGCCCTCTGAAAGATTTCGAACCTGTTGATTTACCATCTAGGTATTAAGACAGATGCCGGAATTGCAGTTCATTGAAATGAAGGCAAATTCTCCATTATGACGGTTTCCCCTAATGTATTTCGATTCGGCGAATCAGACCGTTTTTCCAACCTGTATTAAAGCAGTGCCATCACATACTATGACAGGTAATTCTTCAAGAGAAGTACCACGACCAGGCGGATAAGAAATAATAGAAGTGACAATATCTTCAGAACTTCCAGAAGTTAGAGTAACATGGTCGATGTAGACTGAACCAGGTTCTTGAATTAGCGAGTAAAGCTCCTCCTTTTTTGCAACTCCTATTCTTCAGTAATGCAGTAGATTTTAACTGAATTCTCATCTGTCAATTATTAGGGGAAACTTTTTTTGGCACTTTGAAATCTGGGTCGGTATCGCTGTCTTTACTAGAAGTAGGTTGTTAAATTTTTGTTTTTTGTAAATTGTAAATTTGTAATTTTTTTCAAAATTTCATAAAATTTTAAGTCAATGCGCGACCGAAAGATGTTGATGGACTGAAATAATATTTAAACATTATTTTCTGTGGTTCTAAGGGACACGAATTTGAGCTATTACATTCGGGAAGAGTCTAATTTAAAAATCTTAAAAATTGTCGTAAAAATGTGAATTTTTCCAAATTTTGGCAAAGTTTAGAGCACATGCGCGACCGGAAGATATAAACCGATATTATTTCTTTTTTTAACCCCGTTTTAGTCTCCAAAATTTGCAACTTTTCAGCGGTGATGATAATGTCGTGTCTACGACGAGTCTTGTTCAAATGATGCCATGAGCAGTTATCACAGCTCTAGCAATATCCACTATATTGTCCTCGTACAGGTTCGGTTCCGAGAAAAGGACCCCGACTTTAAATAGATCCGCAATTATTGCTGGACAATCAAAAATGTGAGCTGGTGTTAACTCCATATCTGGGTAGTTATTACACTTTCTGTAAGATCTATTACCCTCGCTGTCAATCTTCATTTCTCTGTAATGACCTGTTCTTAACCTGGCTATGGTTTTGGTAATTAGTCTATCCTCATTGATATTACAAAGCTGATGCTTAATTGGGATCGAAGGTTCTCTCAATTTGAAGTTAGCTAGGGCATTTGCGTCCAGCAGGGTGACATTCACATTGTCCTCATTCCGTGGACCAACAGGTAGAAGTCCAACCTCCTCGGAGGCTCTGGCAACCCCCCTTCTATGATGAGTCTAACTTTTCAGCGGTATTAAGAAGTTAAAAAAAAAATTTGAGTTTTTTCGGCCCACCCTACCGAGCAATCTTATAACCAGAAGGAAATGCAATTAACATCTAACTGGTGCAACACGACGAGCTATTGGTGACGGTCCAGGATCAATCCCAAAGTGAAAGAGACGAGGGCAATGCCTCGTCATGAACAACAACCAGATGAAGAAGTGAAGAGCTTAACTGACACCCCACTCACTCTCCAAACTGCATATACCTGAAAGAGGCAAGCTGAAGGTTTCTGTAATTTTCAAAGGAATGATTAAATTCATTTAAATTGAAAAGGGGAGTGTGCCGACCCACCGGTCTGCTGGTTAAGGTCTTAGCCTCAAGATCGGAAGGTTCCAATCCTGGCCAGAACATGGATGTTTGTAAGCGTATGGTGTAGAGGCGGCTGGTGCACTTTCATTCTGTCGTGGCCGAAAGTCCTCACGTTGGGTCGGTGTTAAAGTTTGGAGAGTGGGGTGCCAGCTCAGTTGTTGCATCGTCATCTGACCGTGGTTCAAAATTACGAGGTGTTGCCCTCGGTTTTTTTTCCTTAAGGGATTGATCCCGGACCGTCGTCAATAGTCAGTTGTGTTGCTCTAGTACGACGTTAACAAAAATTACCTACCTTACTCGAAAAGGGGAGCGTGAGTATAGATTACTTATAAAATTTCGTCTCTATATTAGGAGGTTAAAAGTCAACCAATCAACGAAGTTGAGTCAGTTTTAACTATTAAAGTTCGCAGATAAAAGAAAAAGTTTTTTTTCCATTTTTACAGCGCCGTTTTAAAGTTCCTCGAAGAAGAAAACTAAAGTAATCAGACTTGACAAATTGCTACTTAGAGCCTTATCGAGCATCATCTAAAACTAGCTTGATTAATGATAAGAGCAAACAAGACTTTAAGGTGTTGTTTCTTTGACAAAGTCTCGATTTCCTTCTTTCAATTTTGATGGAATCTTCTGGGTTGCAGGACAAAAAGAACGTCGCGCTTTAAAGGAAGTGATGATCAAACTTATTATTTTCTTCCGCTCAAAGACGCGGTACGACAAAACTCAAACTGGCGGGTTATCAACGAACAGGTTTTAGAATTTTCGAGCGATTAATACCATACATTTTAATTAAAAAATGTGAGTGTGACAATAGAATGATAATAAAACTTTGAATAAATGCAAGTTAATCATTGAAGTTGTGTCAGTTTTAACTGTTATATTTCACAGAACGAATAAAATGTTCCAAGTATTTACGTATTTTGTATGTTTGGTACTAAGTATTTTTATTACACTTTTACCGCCACTTTAAAGTTCCTCAAAGAAGGAAACTGAAGTAATCAGACTTAACAAATTCCTACTTAGAGCCTTATGGCGAATTCCATCAAAAATTTGCTTGATTAATGATAAGAGCAAGCAAGACTTTAAGGTGTTGTTTCTTTGACAAATTCGCATTTTCTTCTTTCACTTTTAATGGCGTCGAGGATTAGAGGACAAAAAAGACGGCTCGCATTTGGGGATGTAATACCCAAATTCATTATTTTCTTCATGCACAAAAGCAAGGACTAAGCGCAAAATGATGGGTTCCCGAAGAACAGGCTCCCGAAAGAAGCCATTTTTCGGAAAGAACATCCCCATGACCTTTAGCGCATTAAGCGGGTTAATTAATTTGAAGCAGGAAAGTCATTAGAAGCAGAAGAAAAAGTCACAGGCGAAGATGAACAGCAAAAGAAAAGATAAGTTGAAGAATAATTTGTAATTCTTAATTCTTTTTTGCCGTCTTGCTTTTCGCCATCGTGGTGACATTTGAAGACTTTTTGCTTTTTAATCAAGCCGAACACAGGTGATTAAGAGCTCCTCACCACTCGGCTTTTAATTTAAAGATGTCCTTTTTAAGCAAATAAGATGCACTTTTTTTTCCTCTGCCGTTTGGAAATGTTGTTCAGTTTAATTTAACAGCGGGTTTTTTTTCTAGATACGTGTTAGCCACTTTTGAAGTTAATTTGCAAATGAACAGTTAGAATAAAGAATGCAGTTATTAAGGAGTAACACGAAAACGTTCTGTCCACGGGATTGGAAAGTATTACATTGGCTTTTATTTATTCAAGTCATCAGGTGATCGAACATCGTATTCTAAAGAGAATAATGAATTGGATTTGAAAACTCCATCAAATTAATAAATGATATCAATATAAATACACAATCCAGTCACATTAATGTGACCACCACCTACTTTCGACGTCAACGTGAAATAACCAATCACAAAAGGAAGGTGGCAGCACATTGCAGTTGAGTGTATATAAAGGATGTCCTAGGGCATCGGAAAGCATTTCAATCGTTGGCGTATTGCAGAAACGTAACGATTTATCCGACGTCCAAAATGGCATGATTTTTGGGTTTCGGGGCAAGGGTGGAAGCATTTCGGAAACGGCTCATTTTGTGAACTGTTCGCGTGCCGACGTGGTAAAAGTATACCGTGCATGGCAAAATGGCATATCCAAAATCAGCGACGTGGCACATGTCGTGCACCACGGGCTATAGAGGACAGAGGCAGATAGACGTGCAACTGTTGAGCAACTGATCGCCCAGATGAACAAAGGGGCTACCAAGAGTGTATCCTCAACAACGGTTCAGCGAACGTTGCTGCGCATGGGCCTCCGCAGCAGACGCCTGGTTAATGCACCTATGTTGACTGCTGTTTATCGGCGACTAAGGCTGGAATTTGCACGCCAGTACCGCAACTGGACATCCACAGAGTGGCGACAGGTGGCTTTTTCCGATGAATCACGTTTTATGCGCCATCGGACAGATGGACGTTGGCGTATACGGCGTGAAACGTCTGAAAGCAAACACCCAGCAACAGTTGCCGGAAGGATCCAGGCTGGAGGAGGGAACATTATGGTTTGGGGAATGTTTTCCTGGCATTCACTGGGTGCACTCGTCATCAGAAACCTAATTGACTCTTCCGGCACATCTCGCAGTGGTCCGCTCTGCCAAAGGTGGTTATTCTGGCTTTTGACAGGTGTCACATTAATGTGACTGGACTGTGTATGTGTTCTTCCTCTTTGATTCCGTCGTCAATAGCCCGTTGTGTTGCTATAGTATGACGTTAACTCAAATTACCAAAATTACGAAATTACCTATTTGATAGCATTCTTATCCTCGCCGACCAACCGGTATAGTGGTTAAGGTGTTAGCCTCTAGATCAGAAGGTTCCTGGTTCGAATTCGTGTCCGGGCATGAATGTTTGTAAGCGTATGGTGTAGAGGCGGCTGGTACACCTTAAATCTGTCGTGGCCGAAAGTCCTCACGTTGGGTTGGTGTGGAAATTTGAAGAGTGGGGTGCCAGCTCAGGTGTTGCTTCGTCATCTGATCGAGGTTCAAAATTACGAGGTGTTGTCCTCGGATCTTTCCCTAAAGGGATTGATCCCGGACCGTCGTCAATAGCCCGTTGTGTTGCTCTAGTGCGACGTTAACTAAAATTACCATTACCATTCTTATCCCCTGTATATATATATATCCGTTGTGTTGCTCTGTTACGACGTTAACTAAAATTACCATTACCTTTACCCCTGTATATATCGTGGGTTTGCGAGGTAGGTATTTTAATTAACGTCGCATTCAATAAACACAACATGCTATTGGCGATGATCTCGGATCAAACCCGAAGTGGGCTTGCAAGGTGATGGTAATGGTAATGGTAATTTTAGTTAACGTCGTACTAGAGCAACACAACGGGCTATTGACGACGGTCCGGAATCAGTCCCTTAAGGGAAAGATTCGAGGACAACACCTCGTAATTTTGAACCACGGTCAGATGACGAAGCAACACCTGAGCTGGCACCCCACTCTCCAAACTTCCACGCCAACCCAACGTGAGGACTTTCGGCCACGACAGATTTAAGGTGCACCAGCCGCCTCTACACCATACGTTTACAAACACCCATGCCCGGACCCGGATTTGAACCAGGAACCTTCCGATCTAGAGGCTAACACCTTAACCACTATACCGGTGGGCTTGCAAGGAAATGGCTCTAAGAGTATGTCCAAAATTATTGCCAGAAGCTGAAGATGGATCTTTTGAGTTCAGGTGAACAGGAACCGATAGAAATCTCAGAGAGGAAATTACGTGTTAACTTTTTCTACTTTTAATTCTAGTCGATATGTTCCTATAAGTAAACCGCCGACCAACTGGTCTGGCGGTTCAGGTGTTAGCCTCCAGATCGGAAGGTTCCTGTTTCAAATCCGGTTCAGTGCACGGATGTTTGTAAGCGTACGGTTTAGATGCGGCATGTGCACCTTAAATCTGTCGGGGCCGAAAACCCTCCCGTTGAGTTGGTGTGGAAGTTTGGAGAGTGGGGTGCCAGCTCAGGTGTTGTCTACGTATCTGTCCCTCTGAGTTTGATCCGGTACCTTCGCTAAGGCCACGTTCACATGAGGCGTTTCAACGCGCATTTGGCGAGGCTAGCGAGGTCCCGCAATTTAATTATGTTTTTTCATTCATTTAATTCAAGTTTCTATCTTTGCGACCTTGAAGAGCGTGACCTCGTGAACCTCGCCAAACGCGCATTGAAACGCTTCAGGTTAACGGGGCCTAATAGCCCGTTGTGTTGCTCCAGTGCAATGGTTAGTAATAACTACCTACATCACATCCGCATTACATACTGGAAGTATATTACTTGGCAGAAACACTTCCTCCACCAACATTTAGCTTGACAGAAAAGGTCTCTGATTATTGGTGACTCAAATTTATGTGGTTTTGTTCTCGGATCTTTCCCGTAGAAGGAAGATCCCGGACTGCCATCCATAGCCCGTTGTGTTGCTCCAGTACGATGTTAAATAAAATACCTACCTCTCATTATTGATATGTATTTCTTATATTTCAAGTGACACAGTTCATTATTGCCATTCAAGTAGTACCTCACTATTTTAAATTTGTGTATTTAGTACTTTTTTTAATTAACGTCATACTGGAGCAACACAACTATGACGACATTTCAAAGTTGGGAATATCATAAACATAAATCTAAACCCACAGCCAAAATCAGCTAAATAACAAAATAGTAGTTCATATCGCTCGAGACTGCGGAGTGCCATGCATCTTTATTCAAATTCATACATGAAAGAACGAAAAACAATTTCCACTTCCTCTTCCATTTCAACAATTGCTTTCAGTTGTAAGCCAACCGGGCCCATAGAAATATTTTTTTAGGTCGTGCTATCATTTTTTTTCCTCAGACTCAAAGTGGAAAAAAAATGTGATTCCAAGTTCAAAATCCGCTGCGGAGAACTGTCGAGTAAAATTATGCTTGATGGCTGAGTTAACCCTAACGCGTTCCGTGGAAGAAAATGAAAAGAAAAAATGGCGCAGCAAAGAAGAATGATGAATTTCCCTGCCGTAGGGGATCTACCTATACCATCCTCCAGAAAAGGTAGGAAGACGAATGAGAAAAAATTCCAGAAAGGTAAAAGGGAAAAAAGGATAGAAAAAAAGGCTTAAGTGCCACAATCAATTCATCTTGAAAACTTCAAACTGTTCTTTTTGTTGCCTTGTTTTCCACGTTGCCTTTCCACTCTCTTTTTTGATACCTTCCCCTTGTTATTATGATTCCATTATTCCATTTCTTTGGTAGGAGAAAGAAAACTGTAAGAAATAAGCTGCGATGCTGGGGAAAATCGATGCATTTAACACTTCCGTTTGATTGGGTATGTTTTTAAATTATCAGTCGGAAGTCTGCGGGGGCGTCAGCCATTCCCGGACCTAACAAAACAGGAGCATCCATATTTAATTGGCTTCTGGCCATTTGCAAAATTGAACAGATCTTGGCGGACGAGATGTCCAAAACACTCACCAGATCGTGATCGAGTCAACTTATAAAAAAGAGTCAGAATCTTGATGACGAGATATTTCGTCATAGAAAGGTCTTGATGAACGAGATTTCTCGTCAAAACGGAGGAATAACGGATCTTGATGTGCTTCTTTTGCTGTGTTACCCTTGAGTGCTGTGGCGGGGCTTTTGTCCAGTGATCCGGGAGTTGATCTTGGACCATCACCAATAGCCCGTTGAGTTGCTCCAGTGTTGTATCTTGCTCCTTCAAACCCTAATCACTTACCTACCCTCGCGTGCTATGTACACTTATGAAATTATACGCATCATTGAAATGGATTTCGTTATTTTCTAATATTACTTAGGATACTAATTTGGTAAGAAGAATATTTGTTGTAAGTAGAGGAAAAAAGAGCTAATGTGGACAATTTTTTGTAAATTTAGCAAAAAAGTAAACTAAATAACATTTTTGACACATCAAATATTTTTTTTACAATAATGTACTCTTTTACTTTTACTTTGGTTGATATATTAAACTTTTGGGCAAACGTTTTTTAATAATATGTTGTTTAAAAAAATGTATTTGTCAGTAACACATCAGACAAGTTAGAATACTGATTATACAACGTAATATAAACCATGAAAGTGGTAAAACCATAATGAAATGAATGTTAACGTAAACAGTATAATTGCTTATGAATGTTAATCTTAATAAAACATATTTTTTTATGTTAAGCCCAATATATTTGTAATTAGGAACTGCACTGTATTATAGACCTATTCGAAAGATAAATAAACACAATAGAAAGCTATTTTTAAGTTTTATTTAGTGGGAAAATTATTTTAATGTAGAAATGGAATTATGCTTCAATTTTGCAATATAGTTAGATTAATTAACATTAAATGTCAACTGTGATGCAGTGCGTATTGTGCTATCGGCAACATCTGGTGATGGTAAGTTAGCTATAATTTCATTTCTTGAGATTTGTAATACGTCCTTTACATCTGGGAAAAAGAAATATTCACTCTACTTGAGAGCTGCTCTCTGTGTGTGAAAAAACAATACAATTCCTTGAAAATTAATTTACCATTTTACAATAAACAATTTAATTTAATACAAAAAAAACTAAAAAGTAAAAAAAAAAAATTATTTTTGAATAAATGTTTTACATAAACAATCTTATTTAATAAATAAGTAGCTTAAAAAGTAATATTTAACTCATGTTTTTACCACTGAAAGCTAAATGGGGCTGGTGTGGACATGTCCACATTAGCCCCATGGAGGCATTTATATATTTTGGCCTACTACTGGTTAATGTAAACCATGTAGAGCAAAAGTAAATATCAAAATAGCTATGAATGTATTCATTTTCAACATACGGTCACCTTTTTTTAAAATATTTAATTAAAATAGTCGAATCTTGTAATTAAAAAACAAATCAAGAACTTACTTTTCCATCACGAAAACCTAGTTTTTTAAATTGCTACTGAACTATCACGTGTGTTGTCCAGCAACTGCACATGGAAGTTTATATCAGTGTTGCTGTTCTGCAAAAATTTGCGGAGATTTTGACTGACAAATAGTAGAATAATTCAAGTTTTCCACACTAGCCCCCTTTCCCCTACTTATGATTGAAGTAATTTAATTGTAGGGTAAGGCGGGGTAATTGTAAACAAAATTCGTATGTTCACTTTCAATCGCTATTTTAGAACTCTTGATAAAGTAATTAAAAATTGTTCACGCTATTAAACTAACTAGTCACTATTATGCTTTAATATTTAATTAGTACGAAGATTACAAAAAAAAATTTAACACCGTACTCGGCTGTTTGCAATTACCCCACGTGTTTACAATTACCCCTGAAAGTAGGGGTAATTGTAAACAACGATTTTCCTCGGGATATTGAATATTGAACAAGTGACAGCATGAGCAGTAGACATGGCAGTAGAAGGAACTCCAATGGTATTTTTGCCCTTCTAATACTATGTTTACAATAACCCCGTTTTGATCTTTACATTTACCAAATACTCCCACTTCTTACTCCAGCAAAATATAGTGACACTTGAAAGTAGCATTGATCATGAGGTGAACTTCCAGGAATATATAGGAACAAACATTTACTGAACAAAGAATGTATTTAATAAAAAAGACCAAAAAATTAAAAAATTAAAGAAAAACCTAAAAATTTAAAAATATTAACTTTGGTACAAAAAAACAAAAAAACTTTACATTTCTTACACATTGACCGTGACCTCAAATTGGAAAATTTCTTTACGACCTTCTTTGCTACAGGTTGGAGTAGGTAAAATTTTTTTGACATGGTCTGTGGTAACACAAAATTAGTCCTTTTCAACCACAGCGAATTTAGTCGATGCATTTGAGTCCGGTGATCTCTAACTCCTCTTCTGAAACGACGTCCACCCTTCATGCATACGAAAAATCGGTTTTCTTTCTTTCTGCCACCCCCTCAACACCTACAAGCAGAAAAGTAGTCGTTTCAATGTCTTCCATGAATGGCTCCAAAATATTTAACTTCCCCTACAAGCCAGTCTTCTATATTTTTCATGAATGTTTGGGAGAATTTCAAACTCTTCATCGTCAATGTTAGTCAATTCTTTCAATAGTTCCTCATCCTCGCTGTCCTCGATTTTTGCTTTCCTTTCCATTTGCTTCTTCTTGGTTTCTTGCTTATTCCTGGCTCTTTCACTTTCTTCTCACACTTCTTCCTTTTGTTCTTTTACTTTTCTGCCTCCTTCAAGCGTGACAGTACTTGGTCAGTTGTAAGAACTTCATCATATGTGTGACGTTTTAGCAAATCAGTCTTCCTGCTCCCCAAGAACACGAAAAATGCAATAAAACACAATTCAAACGTACTAATACGATTAAATACAAAATTGCACGGAAAAACACATTGGTTTTCCATCCAAATTGAACGAAACTATCGGCAAAGTATTGTCTACAGTTACCCCGTCCTTTGAAATGTATGGGGTAATTGTAAACATTCAACTGTAGGTGTATTTAAGTTCCCAGAAGGAAAAGTCAATGGTTTTCTGTTTGATAGAGATATAACTGACCGTAGTAAAGAATTGAAGCAACATGTTTTTTTTTCAATAGATTATGGAGGGAAGCAGAAAATGCAACACACAGCAACTTTAAAACGCAAACTTTTCAATCACAATCTTTTTAACAAAACAGATTGCTATCAGCTGTGGTTGAAAGAAATACGGGATCACCATATAACATCCTCAGGGTTGCGAGCTTTCATATTTCACAACTTTTTAGTTTCTCGTAATCCTACGTGGGCTCTAGCATCGCTTGTTTACAATTACCCCGCCTGACCCAAAAAGCTGGAAATAATTTTACTTGTGGATGACTCGATTTACCAGTTACCTAATGTTGTACTACAGCTTGAACCATTCGAAGTGTAGCATACCTTTTTACACTATCAACTGTACAATTGCTGATTTTAAAGTGGTTGCTTTGTTGGGGTTGGGTCCTCTAATATTCTTTCCATTGCCCTCAGCTGGGGTGACTTAGTTCCTTTTTTCGATTTTGAGTCCAAGAATCGTGAACTTTCTGTGTGATTTAATTATTTTACCTAGATTCTCTCTCTCTCTCTCTCTCTCTCCGAAAAAAGAGCATTTCCTTAAAATTGCTGGACCGTTGTAGCCCGGTTGGAGAGGAACGGACTAACAACAGGAAGATTGCAAGTTTGAATCCATCCAAAGACTGTTGTGTACGAAGGGGGCTGGTACATGTTCAATCGGTCGTGGTCACAAATGTCCTCACGTTGGCATGGTGTGGAAGTTTAGAGAGTGGGGGGCCAGCTCAAGTGTTTCTTCGTCATCTGACCGTGGCTCAAAAGTACGAGTTGTTGTTCTCGGATTTTTTCCTTAAGGGACTAATCCCGGATCGTCGTCAATAGCCCGTTGTGTTGCTCTAGTACGACGTTAATTAAAATTACCATTACCTCGAAGTACCCAAATTTTTTGAGGACACTCGAAAAGTTCCCGAGAAAAACGAGTGGCAAAAAGCCATGTTAGAGGAATTAAAAATTATCAATGATAGAAAAGTGTGGGAATTAGTTGATAAACCTCCAAATGCAAAAGTAATAGGAAATAGATGGGTATACATATGCAGTAAAAATGGGGATGATAAAAGTGAAATTAAAAGATACGAAGCCTGATTAGTAACTCAAGGATATAAACAAAGTTATTTTCGTATTACTTGTTTCTATGCTTAATTGGCAGCATATACAATTACATGTAAAAGCAGTTTATCTTTATGGTAACAATAATGAGTAAATATTTATGTCCTAACTACAAGGATTTCAAAAGAACAATCCAAATAAGGTATGTATATTATAATTATTATTACTTATTATAAAATCAGTATACGGTTTTCACCCATCCGGAAGACAATGGCATAATGAATTTAACAGTATTTTAAAATGAGATATTTAATGATGTGAGCAGCAAGTTTCGGAAAACTTTATTTTAGAAATAAAATAATTCGTTGTACATTAAATTACGCTTTTAAACTCTTTTTGCTAATAATGACCTAAGGTATTTTTTAATCAACGTCACACTAAACCAACATAACAGGCTGTTGATGACGGTCCGGGATCAATCTCCGAAGGGAAGGATCCGAGGATTACACCACGTAATTCCGAACCACGGTGAGATGACGAGGCAACACCTGAGCTGCCACCCTACTCTCCATACTTCCACACCATGCCAACGTGCGGACCGTGCATCAGCAACCTTTGTAAACGACGATGTTTTGTTGGATTCGAACTCACAACCCCTCCCATTTGTAATCTGTTATTCTTCCAACCGGGCCACTGCGGCTCGCAATTGACGCAGAACAACACTGTACCCAAGATCCCAGCAGAAGTACCCCGACCCACACATCCATCGTCCTCATAAACACCGAAACAGCAGTCGCCCTAATTTATGGGCGCAATCTCGCTGGGAAGGATACCTTCAAATATCGGGAAAGAAAGGAAACGGGGTTCGTTGCGTTCACTCCTTCCCATGCAGGTGAAGAGATTCTTGAAGCAGGTCGGGTAAATGACAGCCTCTGATGGAATAGATTTCCTGACAAAAACGATACCGTAGCAAATGCCCTCCGGTTTAATCTGCTTCATAAATTCAATTCCGGATAACAACTCTCCCTTTTCGTCGAGTAGGTCGTTTCGCTATCATTTCGGAATGCAAGTTCTTTTTTGGATATCGAGAGACGAAATGGTGTCTTTTAGGGTTCGAGGGAATGAAACGGTTCTTATTTTCGAGTGGTATTATCTTCGAGCCATCTGAGCTTTGTCATTTATTGTATGAGGTGACAGTAATGAAATCTTGAAAAGGGAACCTTTTTTAGCAGATGGCTTTAGTTTATGTGCATTTTTATTGCATAAGGTTCAGGTTTCTTTTCCTTGAGCATAAAAGTAGCTTTGTAATCTATTTTTGGAAACGATGCAATCTCCTTTTGAATGCCATAGTGGTTGTCAATTTTTTCACTGCCGTTTTTCGATTATATCTGATGACCCTGATAATAAAGCGACCCGTGTTTTCTATCTTATGACAGAAACTATTTAAATTAACTCTCGGTCATTTTTCTCTGAGATTTTGAATCTTGAAATGAATAAATCTTTGGCGTGTTAACATTTTTCGTACAGCTCGCGGCAACGCCAAAAGCGAAGAATTTTTTAACAGATCGAAGAATAAATAACAAATACAACGTCGGCTTCGAACGGAAACGTATTAACGGCAAAAGGAATTTTCACTGAACAGCTGTTTAAAGAATAGCTATTACCTTTTATTTAAAAAGTGTAAATTTTAAGCCTTTTGACAGTGTTATAGTAAATCATTTGATGATAATTGGTAATTAGCGTCGTACTAAAGCAACACAACGGGCCATTGACGACGGTCCGGGATCAATCCCTTAAGGGAAAGATCCGAGTAAATCATTTGAATGGGTTGCAATATGAAAATGCATTTCACGCCATCATGAAAATAAGCATTTATTTCGGTCCCAACACGTGGCAGGTGACGAATATCTGCTCTGAGCCGGCGAGAACCCCGTTTGGAAGAGCAACAGAGTAGCGACTGGAGGGTTGTGAGTTCAAAACCAACCAAACCCTCGTATACAGAGGGGGTTGGTGCACGTTAAATCTGTCGTGGCATCAACTGTCTTCACGTTAGCGTGGTGTGGAAATTTGGAGAGCGATTTGCCATTTCAGGTGTGGCCTAGCCATCTGACTGTGGCTCTAAATTACAGGGTGTTGTCCTCGGATCTTTCCCTTCGGGGTTTATCTCTGACCGTCACCAATATCCCATTGCGCTTCAATGTGGTGTTAAAATAAAAATACCAATACCAATCTGCTCTAAACTGACGAAATAGTTCCCTAATCTTTGCTGAAGTAAAACCTTTGAGCTAGGTAGGTATTTTAATTAAAGTTGCACTAAAGTAACAAAACGGGCTATTGGGGATCAAACCCTAAGGGAAAGGTTCAAGGACAACGCTACGTAATTTTGAACCATGGTGAGACGAAGACGAAATAAGCTAATCTTGTTTCTTAACGAGAGAAATGAAATCATTTAACGTTCTTTTCAAATGAGTGTTTGAAAACTTTTGAATACTGACCTCGTGAATTTATCACATTGAAAGCTTATTAAAGGGGAAAACCAGTTTAGGAAGCAGAAATTTTCGTAAAATTTTTTTAATAGGGAAGGAATAATCAGAATTTTTTCAAACTTGGAGGATATTTTATTAATGTTTTGAAGTACACGTTTTAATTTTTTCAAGTCATTTCCGCCGGAAATAGTGGAGTTAGAACCTGTTGTCCATGGACGGTCGCCATCAGAGTTTGCTGCTCGTGGGAAATCCAGAAATCACAATGTTTATCTGAAATCATCACATTTTTTTTTTACGTTAGAAACATATTTTCTAATAATATGGACTAAACTCTGATCAAAAAGTTGAAAATTGCATGTTTTTGAGGTTGCATGTGTTTGAACAAATCGTCATGTTTTTATACCAAGTTTTTTCACCTTTTTTCCATTAAAAAAATATTTTAGGTAATAATATCATCCCAGAGTTTGGTACATATGGATTGTAATTGAATAAAGAACATTCACACAAAATTTCAGAACGATTGGTCTGTAACTTTTCGAGCTAGAATTCCCACGAGTTGAAAAAAAGTCGTTTCAAGAAAAACGCATTTGAAAACAAAAGTACCGAAAACGAGAAATTCAGGGTAGTAATAAGTGATATAAACTGCTCACCAGTTAATCAGCTATTCCAGCACCCTATAGCAACCCTTCTTCTTCAAACGCATCATTTCGGCCTTGCATCTCCTCTTGACGAGCTTGCCAAGCTTCCTTGGTCTCCAACAGGCTGCGTCTATTATGTCTTTTCACACGCCGCTCATCCATTTCCTGGGCAAAATTGAAGCTCTGCTAGCCAACTACAAGTTTTAGTCCGTACATCAGCATTAGAAGGGCTGAATTTCCTTCATTAAATAACGCTGTAGCCAAGAATGTTACAACCTCGACTACTTTCAGGCCAGAATGTAGGTGTTTTGGAGCCAAACGGTCGAATTGAAACTTCCATTAGCATTCTGCGTATGACCGCCTAAACATCTCGTCAGCAAATCATCTTTCGATAAATCTCCGTACATTGGAAGAATTCTTTCTGAGCGTCGGGATGTAATGGAGTATCTGCTTCGGCACTGAACCGATGGGCGTTCACTTTAGTGCTCATAGCATCGCAACAAATCGGAATTTTGTTTTGAAACTTTGGCTACGTATTCTTGAAGAGTTTTACTAACAATTTATGGAATAAATCGGACTATCGAATTCTCAATTTAAATACTAAAAAACATCCTATAGAATCTTTCGAACTAAGGAGCGCATTTCTGCGGAATTTAGTTGGTAGTACTTAAAGAAGTGTTCATAAGGACCGTGTTAAGAGCATCAGATGAGCAACCGCGTTCGATCCAATCACTGTTGGATTGCCGTGTACACATTGCATCTGTCTCAAATAATCGTTGGTGGTGTGCGGACGTTTGAAGAGTGGGGTGACAACTCAGATATGACTTCGTCACTTGACCGTGTTTACAATGTGTAGTACTCGGATCTTTCCTTTCATGTCTGATCCCGGACCGTCAAGAATTTGAGTCTCGACTGTTTTAACGTGCACCAGCTCCCATGTACTTGAAGGTCTAGTACACTCGGGAGTTGACTATGCAGGGTATGGTAAGGTATTTTAATTAACATCACACTGGAGCAACACAATGGGCTATTGGCTTAGGTCCGGGATCAAACCCAAAGGGAAATTTCCATGGGCCATGCCTCGTAGTATTGAACTACGGTCAGAAGACGAGACCATCTGAGCTGGCACCCCTCTCCAAAACTAGTTAAGAGTTTACCGCATTCTCTAAGCTAGAATAGTTAAAACTAAATAATCTCGCACAGTTATTACTAGAGCTCGGATCGATGTGCAAAAATTTGACTTGAAATATGCATTACAAAATCCCAAAATATGCACTAAAACCCCAAAATATGCGAAATTGCAACAAAAATATTCTTACAAAAAGGGTAGTGAGGAGCATAAAGTGGAAATGAGCCACACTTTCAATTAATTCACTATTTTATTTGTATAGCACCAGATAAAGATAGTAAAAAATATACAAAGCAACAAATATAAAAAATATACAAATATTAGATAATTGACAAAATGTAGGTTATAAAATGAAAGCACCTCAAACGTCCTCTGGGTCGTGAGTAGGAGAGGTGCAGACGTAGCATGTACCCAGGCTCCGTATTGGAAAGGGGCGCTAAAAGCAAGACGATAATTTTTTTTTCATATATTTTACGATGATAAAAAATGAAGAGGAAATCTTATTCGTTGACTGCAAAAACTATAAAAGGAGCTAAATGCAGAATGTGTGAAGTGTTGCATGAGTTGGATGTGAGTAAAGAAGGGACTGTAACGTCGTAGCGCCCGAGTGTTTAGGATAACGAGTTCGTGTCTCGTAAGTTTTCTGTCTCGCAAGTGGCTTTGATACTTAGGGTCGGCAAACGAAACTGAACTCGATTAGCTTTAAGGGTGTCGAGTTGAGATGTCAGTTTTGTAGTCCGATTATTTGTCAGTAAAATATCAAAAAATTAATTTAGTATTTTATCTTATACTAAAAATTAAAATGATGCAAATTAATCTATTAACCTTTGAAATCAAGTCCATCATCTAAGAGTTGAATTTTAAAAATTTGGAATAGTGGAATTAATGTGCGGTGGCGATAACAAGTGTTGTCAGGGAGGGTTTGCTTGGTTGGTGGGGTTGCCAAGGCGAGTTCTTGCCTCGGGTGGAAACTTGCCTAGTTACAACACTGAACGTTCTCCAACAAATTTAAATTACATTGAATAATTAAAGATTTGTTTTCAAGGTTTTTAAGATAGAACTTCGTTTTTGTCACACTTAAAACCTTCTTCAATGAGGATAAATACCTTTTCTACTTGACATGAAAAGATGGGGAGAAATGAGTATGCTAATATTTATTGGATTCTCACATTCTGGCCCAACCACGCCTGAGTGGTTGGAATGGCAGGCGACTGTATGGGAAGTATCCTGTCTCTTGGGTGACCATGACGCATCGTTACGGCAACAGTAAATGTTTTCAGATAGCTTGCGGACTCCGTCTGACTAAGCTGTTTGCGTAGCAATTCGATTATTATAAAACTAAGCACTATGTTTTGCTTTTCGATTTCGCTTTCATTATTATTAAACCTCTGTAAATAGTCGTGTGTAACAATAAATGCTAATTTAATTTCCAAAACGACTGGATTGATAGAGACTTTACTGAATTGAACGCCGAGAGAAGAAAGCAGGTGTACTTATTTTAAAAAGATGTGTGGGTAAATCTCAACTGAGCAGTCACTGACCTGTATTAAGTACCTAGCTTACGTTGCAAAAACTGGCCCTCATTTTCCTTGTGAAGAGTGAACAGTGAAAGGAATTACATGACTGCCTAATTATTTAATTAAATTGGGGCTGAGATGAAAACCACAATGATAGCAATTTTTCTGTGTTCTACAAAGAAATCTTTATCTATACATTTTTAACTAGACAAGAAAAGGTCAGACCAACCAACCCAAATGCGTTTTGCTTCTAAAAATCTTCGTTCCAAACAAAACACTGAGCATGAATTTTTTTTGTATAAATGTTTAAAAACGGAGAGAAATTGTCCAAACATGCACAACATATGCAAAATGGTCCCAAATATGCTTAAAAACATGCAAACTAAATTCGAGTATTTTTGGTTACAAATTGCTAAAAAACACTCAATACGGATTTCAATTAACATTAGGAGCTAAAAAAAAGGTAAGCAAAAAATGCAAAATCCGAGCTCTGGCTATTACTAACCCCAGTACTCTTGTCAAATAAACTGGAATAGCGGTAAAACTCAAAATATTCTCGTGGTGTTATTAATTTGTACTCATGTAAAGTGAATAGACTTACCCATCACTTCAATGTAACCTTATTGCCTCGAATAAGAGTTTTTAATTGCACTTTCACGAGTCTTGATGGAAGTTAAATAATTTGGAATAATAGAAGCGCAAAATTACTATGAATTTTTGTTAATTAGTACTTACGTAAAGTTAAGTAATCTGGAGTAGCTTTTAATCTTGATATTTAGATCCAATCATTGAAGTTATGGTACACTTTAACACAAAATATGAAACGAGTCAATAAATATAAAAGTCGCAAGTTCATCGATTTGAACGCAACAAAATACACATAAAAAGCCCCGGATTTTTAAATTTTCGAAAATAAAGAGCGAGGTTCTCACGCCTCGCTCTACGCAAACGACGTCGATTAGCGTTGTCAAACGACGAAAGCATATTTCACTCCTCGAATCTCGTCGGCTTAGTGGCGCAGAGTACGAAGTGGGGTAATCGTCAACGATTCTTCACGAGAGGCCATTTAATTCACTTCGAGGAAGCAGTGGCACCAATTATCTTCGGCACTTTAAACTCCGCGGATCAATTATGATCCGCGTCTTCGCTCTAATGCCATTAAAATCGGCACTTGATTCCATAACAAATGCCTCCACTTGATAAGCACGTTCATTACCACACAAATTAAGCGAACACTCGTTCGACGAGCTTTCTCTGCAAAGGCACGGTTTGGGAAGGGACGTAGGTATTTAATTGACGTCGCGCTAGAGCAACACAACGGGGTATTGAAAGAGATCAAACCCAAATGGAAAGATCCGAGGACAACACCTGGGGCCGCGGTAGTCCGGTTGGGTAATGTGGTAATTTTAGTAATTTTGTAATTAACGTCGAACGAGAGCAAATAGTGCGGTTGGGAGAGTAACGGATTAGCAACCAAAGGATTGAGAGTTCGAATCCTATCAAAGACCGTCGTGGACTCAAATATCCTCACGTTGGCGTGGTGTGGAAGTTTGGAGAGTTGGGTGGTGTGCCAGCTCATGTGTTGCCTCGTCATCTCAACTTGGTTCGAAATTACGTGGTGTTGTCCTCTTTCCCTTTGGGGATTGATCCCGGACCGTCGTCAATAGCCCGTCGTGTTGCTCCAGTACGACGTTAATTAAAATACCTACAGAGGAAACGGGTGAATAGAAGCAGTTTTACTGAGAAAGTTACTGTGGTTTATAACATTACCCATTGTTAAATGTAAAATTTTAAAAACATACTATTCAATCGCTCTCATGAAGATCAAAATCAGTGCACCATTGGACTAAAAAGGACGCAAACTGTGACATCAGAGGTAGTTCACATATGCACGGTTGATAAAGTGTCTTCCCGCCTTCACTGATTAGGGATGTCCACACTCGGGCGCTTTCATTTTCAACTTGCCGTTCAACGTTCAATTCAACATTCAATGTAACATCCGTCAACGCATGCCTTATTCCATGCGTTTAGAGGCATGTCCTTCACCTGTCCACACTCGCGCCCCACTTCAGTTTCAAGATGGATGAAGATGATGCTTGTCTGTTAGGAGGAATCAGTGCGGCATATTTAGTGATTAAGCAAGTAAATAAACGCAGGAAATGAAGGCGAGCTATTTGGATGAAAGAATATTTCAAAACGCGTAATGAGCATTTATTAATTTACGTTAAAATTTATTATTATTAAAATTTAATAATTGAAATCGTTCCTGTTATTCTTTCTACAAATAAATGTGGTTATTTAGTCCTTATGTGTTGTGGAACCACTAAAAATAAATTCAAAACACAGTGTATATAGTGGTTAAAAAACAGTTGTAAATAATCGTCGTTACCGATTAGCTGAATTTCAAAATTTTACTGCTGAAATCAGAAGATAAAACCTATTTGTGCATTTCGTTATACGTAAGTACTTATAAATATCTGAGTTAAATATGAATAATCATATTTGTATATAATCTATACTTATGAATGAACTTTTTTATGACTTTTAGTTTACAAATAACTATATTAATAATTAAAGGATAAATAAGTGTTTAAACGAAGTACATTTATCACATTTCTCCTTACCGGCTTAAAAATAAATTTGCTTCATATTCATCCTTATACACCTCTAGACCCATAACTAAGAAAACTTTAATGGATCCAACACTATATTAATATTACACTGCTATAATAAAAAGCTTAAAATGTCAATTTTTAAATCATTTCATTAAACATGTTTAATTAATGCCTATACACATAGTCAGATTTTCACTCTTGATATTCTTTCTTTAAGTCTTTATGAAAATAAAGCTACATCAAAAAAATATTAACACATGTAGTGTGTTAACAAACAATAATTTGATCAGAAATATTTTAAATGCAATCGCAATAAAATTAAAGGATCTTGTGTTGTTATTTCGTTAGGGAAATTTTATAAATGCTCTTTACGAGTTTTGAATAAATAATGTTTTAAACTATTTTTTAATTTTATTTAAAATTTATTATTACGTTTTATTTTTTTTATTAATCATGCAGTGTTTAATTTTTTTCGTATAAGATTTGAATTGTATGTTCCACAAACACTCATAAGACCTGCATATTCAAGAGTGTTTGTTGTTCATTATAACACCATTTAAATAACCCCAAACACAATAATTTCGGTTCACCAAAACACTGCAAATTGAAAGCTGAAGCGCACAGAAATCCAAGGCTGTTGGAACTCCTTGCGCTATGCTGTGCGCTATGAAATACAGCTACTTCTGACTCCTCTCGGGCATGCCTTGACGCTTACTTCCCTTGCGTCGAGGCATGCGCTTAGAGCAAGCAAAAGCGCACAAGTGTGGGCATGCCTATTCGGACTCCAACTACAACACGTGGTTACAAAAAAACTTTTCTGGTGTTTTGGCTCGACCTCACCCAAACCTCATACCTCTTAGAATCTGTAATCTTTTTTTACAATTTTCCGTTCATTTGTAACGAATTTTTAATTATATTTAGTCATTTTTTTAGGTAAGTGGAAGCATCGCTTCTCTTTACCCTCCGATTTTGCAAGAAGTCGTATTCTCTTCTTCAAATGTTGTTTTCGTCTCGCTACTCTGGAGAACAACTTTTGTGGAATCTCCCTACACCCATAGAAATTCGTCGAGGGTAGAAAATGTTTTCCGTAAACACATAAATTCTCTAAACTCTTTTATTTTACTTCGCTGTTTTGAACAAATTGTGCAATCAAGGCTTGACATTAATTATTTTTATTCTTACCAACTTTATGAGAAATTGAAGGCACCTACTCTTCTTGTTTTCTTTTCATATAATTTTAAAGAATAGTAAACTCTTCCTTTATCGTTTCTACAATTTGTACAAACGTGCCTTGAAACGTTTCTAGTGATTTGACAAAGCCCACTATTATTTTTCTAACTATTCTAAGGATCTGTGAAAGGAGTGTTGGTTTGCGTAGCTATCCCCGGGAGTTGGCCAGCGTAAGCGAGTAGGGGGCGGAGCCCCCTATATTTTTTATATAAATAAACCTTCTATCTATGGTGTCTTAAGGTTGTTGGTTTTTTTTGGAAACCTTAAAAAGGTTTTTTTAAAGACAATAAATGTTATTGATCACGTAAAGATTCCAGATTTTCAGCGCATTCTACCTGATTTGTTTCTAATATTTTTTATTTGCGCTTTTAGTAGCGAGTTATGGAGGATTAAGGTAACCCATCTGGAAACGTTTATATTTTATGGCAACTTCGGAGTTTTTGGTAATTTAATTTGGTAATTTTTTAGTTAACGTCGTACTAGAGCAACACAACGGGCTATTGACGACGGTCCGGGATCAGTCCCTTAAGGGAAAGATCCGAGGACAACACTTCGTAATTTTGAACCACGGTGAGATGACGAAGAAAACACCTGAGCAGGCACCCCACTCTCCAAACTTCCACGCCAACCCAAGTGAGGACTTTTGGCCACGACAGATTTAAGGTGTACCAGCCGCCTCTACACCATACGTTTACAAACATCCATGCCCGGGCCCGGATTCGAACCAGGAACCTTCCGATTTAGAGGCTAACACCTTAACCACTATACCGGTTAGTGAAATAATTTCTTTGGCGAGCCAAAAAATTGCCACCAAATTAAGCGCATAATGCAGCTGTTCCTAATCATATATCTCATTCTTTTGTTAAGGTGCTTAAAGACACTTTCTTAAACTTCCCTGTTCAATTCTGAAATATGTTATTATTGAGGTTATGAGAGCAAAAGTGGCCTAAACCACAAAAACACGAAAATTTTATCACCTTTGAAGATCTTTCATTTCTTTTGAAATGTGCAGGTTCAAGTCTTCTAGAATCACAAAATAACTTATTGTTGATCACTGAAAAAATAATTTTTAGAATCTTCAATCATAGTTTAGATTAATAAAAATGTATGCAGAATGTTTCCAAGAAAATTATATTTTGCTCCATGGGAAAGATGGTGGATTAGGCCATTCTTGCTATGACAGCCTCAATCGTGATGGGGAGGCAAGCTAGTTTCAGTTAAATACTCCGTAATTGTTACGTCCGATCCAACGTATGCTAAGAAAAGAATAGGTTACTCCATCAGTGTAAAGGAGGTTAATTTACGTTTGTTTATGCTGGAAGTTGCTTTCTGACTTGACAGGACAACAGTCACTTCAATTTAGGTGAAGGCGTTGTTTAAGTAGGAAGGCCGATTACGGTATTAAAGTGTGATAAGTTTATTAACAAGGGGATTTTGGGGTTGTGGAAAATACGATGAAACCATTTAAAATAGATGGCGCTTTACAGCTTGCTTCGTGTACTCTAAATGCAAAATTTGAAAAATCGACTATTGGATGTTTAATATCTGAAAATTGACTGCGGATATTTCTCAAAACTACAGCTTTCCTCAGGAACAAATTATCGAGTGACGAAAACCCAAGTTAAAATGTACTTTCTTCACCTTGACTTTCCCTGCCACAAGTGAAAGCAGAAAAACAATGATTAAGTACCGTGTTACATTAAATGCTCTTTGAAAATAGAAATCATTTAGCATAGAATCCCATTTTGTTTGTTTCCTCAAAGTTTTACCTATTTATGTTTGGATGATATATTTTACGTTAGGTTTCCTAATTGCTTGTCCAAAGTATACACATGTTTTACAGTTCCAGTTATCGGTGGAATTTTCTGAAGACATGCACCTTGTGTATGGTACAGTTGACAGCAAAGGGAGGGCACGGTTCATCTATGCGTTTTCTGCTATGTTTCATTATGAGTAGTTATAACATTAAGGATTCCCTCTCTGGCTAATCTCGCGGCATTTAGTTTATTTTTCATCACCTTCATTCGAGTATTTTGTATTCTTTGGTTTATAATTTTGCAACATTTTATCATGTCATTTCTTTTGCATTTTGTTCTAAACTTGATTTTTATAATATTGCGTTTTGTATTTCCTGATCTGCCATATATTTTGTTGTTCGCGAACCCCTTCCTAACAAATCCTTCAATTTAATTTTTATCCTTCATATAAGATTTAAAATTTCTCATTGTTTTTGATAATATAATTGTTTTCTTCAAATTAAATTAAAGCAATTCATAATTCGATCTAATTTCGTAAGACTTGTATAAATTAAAAATAGTTTGACAGTTAATTTTTGCCGAGCTAACAATCTGATAATTAATTGGGTTATGAAGTATAATTAATAATATATTTTTCAACTAAGCTTTGATTTGAAAGTATTGCTTGATATAAATTAAGGGAGTCCTGGGTGAATTGATTTTTAATTTGTAAGCAGTCACTCCTTTTGTTGCCATGTAAGCAGCATGATTTAAATAAATCTCCTATGTGCCAAGCATGATAAAGCATTCTTAACCCTACCAATAAACAGAAAGCTTCATGTCAGATTTGTGTGGCTCAGTTGTAAAATGTAAAATGCGATTGTTCCTCAGTGACATTTCAATCCAAATATTCTTTGGAGGGACACATATCTGAAAATAATTTTACTCGATAAAGTGAAGAACTTTATTCCTAATCAAAATTATTAATGGCTTAGAAAAATGACTGAAAAAGAAATCTTTTTAAAGTTTATCAAGAGCAGAGCAACAAACAAAGTCAATAATGAGATCTGAACCACTTAATTTTTAGTGTTTTCATTTTGGTTTATTTTCTAGATCAGCGGTTAACAAACTTTTATTCTCTCCCGTACCTCTTGATTAGACTTTTCTTTTACGAGTACCCACTCTCTTCATTACACACACCCAGTGCCGTCCCGTGGGCTAGAAGCGACCTGGTGCAATAACGTCCCCACCACCACCACCTGTTGATGTTAGATAAGCTTAAAATATCAAAATAAAATTATAATTGTTTTATTATTTGAGGGAAAATGAAATTTTTAAGTAGCGTGCCCCAATTTTTTTGTAACATGGAAGATCAGAACCTATAATAAAAAAAGAATTAATAATATATATATATATATATCCACGTTTTTTAAAATCATGTTCAACTGAAGATAGATATAGCCTCAAATCAGAAGCTGTGTCAAGATTATTGCGATATTTATTCTTAATGTATGCATAAGATCAGGATGCTCTTTTAACGAGTTCTGTATTAGTAAAAGGTAATAAATATTTTATTGCTTTGTCACTTAGTTCTTGATACTTTTCTTTCACAGCAGA
Organism: Metellina segmentata; assembly: GCA_947359465.1. NCBI lineage: Eukaryota > Metazoa > Arthropoda > Arachnida > Araneae > Tetragnathidae > Metellina > Metellina segmentata. The sequence goes on along the minus strand of OX375880.1, from coordinate 124,464,017 downwards.
GAAGTCAATGAGATTTCTGGGTTTTTTTTTTTAATCAAATTCTAAAAAAAGGGGAATTGGTTGAAAGTTCTATCAATTTTCTTTATCAGAAACTGATAGTTTTTCGGCCTGTTGAAAAATCAATTCGTCAAATGAATTTAAAATCCAGTTCTTTTCACTATTTCGCCTCGGAAAATACTGTCTAAACGACATCTTAAGTCCTTTTAAGTGAGTTGACAATTTCAGCTTGTTCTCAATTAAGAAACTGTGCAGTATCTCAAAAATCTGACTCTGGTCTTTTTAGATACATTATTCTCAAATATCTAATTTCTCGATCATAGACTCGATTTTGTCAGATATTGCAAAGATTTTTACGGAACTATTCTGTAATCATAAGTTTAATTTGTTTGTTTTAGAAAATCTATCAGGCAAGTACTCAAACTACTGAAATCATTCCCCTTCATGAAACTTACACAGCTTAACTCAAACGGATGGTCTTTTAAAAAAAACTTGAAAATCCCGTCTCAATTCAAACAATCTTGTGCGAGTTCTTTTCCTCGTGAGCGCCACTTTACTTCCGTGTGTAAACGGAATGTATTGAGTTGGCAAATAAGTCCGTCCGTTTTTCTTTTTAGTTATTTGACGCACAGTTTCTCCAATACATAAAATACCTACTTATCAATTATGTACTGTCCATCCTTTTCTATGACTTCTTGCCATATTTCTACCAACTAAATAATGTCAACTTATCCTCAGTAAGATTTTACGTTGCAAAATATATTTGTTTCCTGCATACTGTCGGTGGATCCATAGCAGCACCACAAGACTTACGAAATTTGATTGAGTTTTTTTTTTTTTTTTTTGGAATAAGAAAGCAACAGTTGAAATTTCCACCAATAGATGTCGATATTAATATCACTTAGCCAAAACATAAATCGGCACTTGAGATTATGTAGAACTTAAGTAAGTCACGGAAAAAAAACATAACCACCTCCTTTATTTCGAGCACTATTTATACTCGAGTAAATTCAAAGGCGGCATTCAATAGGGAACAACGACTTCTACCAATTCAAATCCAAAACAGTTGCATAAGTAGCCGTCTTCATATCAAATTTTGCTAAGAAAACTAAGTTTCAAATGGATTCACCGTGTTTTGATGCCATAAACAGATTCTGCATCGTTAAATTAGTCTAAATATGAAATTTCATGATTTTACTACCTTTATATCCTGAGATATTCAATCCTAAATTTCGTGTCAATTTCTGGCATTAATTCAACATAGAGAAGGAACTGAAAGTCGCTATTCGTAGATCGAGATTAATTGTAGTTATCGCTATTCACAAATTTGAACATTATTTAAAATGTGTTTTCCAGCTATCCTAGAATTATTATATTTATTACGCCAGGGCTCGAAATACCCGGGTGCACAGGTGCACTGTGCACAGGAAAATAAAATTGTGCACTTAATTTTTTCCCGCTTGGTGCACGCAGTGCACCTAACGTTTAAAAAAGGGAGGATGAAACGTGTTTTATGTTATTTTGATGTTTGAACAAAATATTAGTATCGACCTCTCTCGCTCTAAAGTAATGTAATTAAAATTCCTAAATACACACTATGCGAAAACAAAATTGCTGGGCTCGAACGTCGGCTGGTTTATACAGAAGGAATTTTTACTTGTGCCACTGCCAGCAGAACTTTCCGATGATCGAGACATTTTCCAGATGGCTTTGTTGAAGCGACTGTCGCGTCATTTTTTATGTCATCAATTTAAATCACGTGATCACTCGCGAACGATATTCATCCTGCATTTCTGTAAACACCTCGTGTTGCAATAAAGTATAAAGCCTTTGAAATTCCAAATAATTGTTTGGCCACTGCGTATCGTAAACAAATATTTTCATTATTTATCTTTAAATTAATATTTTATCTGCTTAAAATATAGCGTACTCGTTTATTTTGTATGTGTTTTTTATTTTTATGTTGTCTTTGGAACTTGGTTTGTACCTAGTCTTATGTTTTAATTAATCCATTAGATGGATTATAAAAAAGTTCTTTAAAATGCCACCGAAAAAACGTCCTGTATCATCTATCTTGAAAAATAATACGTTGCAGAAATATTTTCGTAAAATCAGAAATGCATGCGAAATCGTAATGACGACGGTTGCGGACCAAAGTGATTCGAAGCTTCTTGACAAACAAGAGGTATTAATGGGAATTATTTAAATAAAATAGTAGCAGGACGGGATGATAACGAAGAAATACGTGCAGAGAAAGAAAAGACTAAAGATATAGTTGAGAAAGAAAAGACTAAAGAAATATTTAATTCGGCTGAACTTCGAATCAAAGATGTTATGCGACGTTCAAAATATTCTACGCAAATGGAATCTGCGTTGAATGACTTATTTGTAATATATATATATATATATATATATATATATATATATATATATGTATTCTTCTAAGAACTAGAGATGTCAACTCTCAGGGGGGGGGGATTTTTTTTTTTCGTCCGGTTACAACTACCCCGGTTTAACCAAGTCAAATAAAACGATTTTTAAAATAACCGTAACAAAAATCAATGTTTAAAAGCTCTACGGTGTTTCTATTTAGTCTCTCTATATTAAAAAAATGTTACCGCCGCCGCAGGATTGAAAACTCGCGTTTTTCGTTCTATTCTTAGACGGTTTTCCGAGAAAGTACGGATCAGATAAAAAAAATATTAATTGTTGTTAACTGTTTTTATTTAACACATCATAACTGTTACAAAAATTCACATTAATTCTAAAATAAACCAAAACTTAATTGTTTCAAAATGTAGGTACACAAACTAATAAAATAATCGAAACATTAGTTACCTTTTATCTCTATACAACCCAATCTATATATTATATATATATAATTCTCTTACGTGCACGCAATAAAGACGTTATTTGTTTTTGCGTTTTGGCAACATAGTACGATTGTTTGTTTACCACGAAGCCTCGCGTCTCAATTGAATTTATAGCGTAATCGGATGAAATTATATTGAAAAAAATTTTTTAATCGAGCTGTTGCAGTTTATAATTAGAAATAAAAGAAAACGGAGTTTATTTTCAGGGCCATTTTAAAAACGGTCCTTTTTAGGGCCAACAATTAAAGTTCAACATAACGCTTGGGCTACAACTTTCGACAACAAACTCAATGAAAAAGTGTGGGTGGCTCGAATGCTGGGGCAATGAACATGCAAACAACATGATGGGTATTCAATTGCCAAAACTGCTCTCACATTTCGAGTCAAAGTTTGCTCAAAGTTTTCATTTGAATTCTGATTCCAGAGATATTGTATATAACTTTTCTGCAATACAGCAAATTTATGTTTGAAAATATTTTTTTGGAATATTCATATTTTGTAAACAATACCTTCTGCTAGGACACATGTCTTCATTGATGCGAGTGAAGCGAGCATAGGTTCGCACAGCGAACCAATGAGGATTGCAAGGCAATCCTCCGGGGGTTGGTCCCCTAGTACTTTTTATTTACTATGCTCATAAATATTCGCTCAGTTATATGGTGGTTAGTTAATCGATTTCTGTCATACGAAACCACAGAAATCAGAGCAGATACTCACCTTTCAGATGTCACTTAACTTTCAACAACTGCCAAATATTTAAAAGCTAGCAATGCTAATGCAGGCGAATTTCTTTAACCCCAAAATTCAAGTGGACTGCTATCCCTTTACAGCAGAGGCTGCTGCAAAAAATATTTGAGCTCATTGGGAAAGTAAGCATATGCACCCTACGATTTTGTAAAAATGGATTTGGTCAAACTTTTATTTGTTGCCAGAGAAGGCTTGGGTTTGTTGCATCGGAACTCGCTGGTATTGCTGAAGGAGGCGAATTTTTTACTAATTGATTCAGGCAGTGCGTTAACTCTTTGCTGACTTGAGAAACTGCTTGACTAGCAACTGTGGAAGACATATAAAGTCGTAATTAAACGTTGTTTGGTAGATAATTTGTTGATACCTCAACCCGAATAGACTAACCAATGTAAAGTCAGAGAATGAGAACAAACTATGTCTATAGCAGTGGTTGAAAAGAGATATAAACTATGTAGATCTTAAAAAATCAGTTATGAAAAAAGAACCATTTGCATTCCATAGATACAGGCCACGAATATAATTTTCATGAATTTTTGTGGCAGGTTTTTTTTTTTCGGTTATTAGTTTTTAAAATAACAACCACGGTTATAACCGTGTCAAAAAACACCGAAAAAAACTAGGTTAACCGAAACGAAAAAACCGACTTATCGGTTTAACCGGACGGTTATTGATATCCCTATTAAGAACTTGGCAGAGCTGCAAAAAGTTGGTGAATCATTGGAAGCAAAAATTCTAAAATCTGTCCAGGTAGGAGATGTTTGTTGGTTACTTCATCATGATCGTGCCATTGATATCTTGCTGAAGTGCTATGAGCCCTATATTATCCATTTGGAAGATCTTTCGTTAACTGGCTCAGCAAAAAACAAAACTCTTGCTACAAGTATTATAGAAAAAAATGCAATCTGTACAATTTACACTTATCTTGAACATGTTTTCAAAACTAGTACAATTGCTTTCCATTTAAAGCAAAATACTTCAAGAAAATGACACCAGTGTAGAACATGCTCGAACAAAAATTGCAGCTATTCTTCAAAATCTTAATGATATTAGATATTAATAATCTTGTAAAATTTTCAGAGTGGAACACAAAAAATGGTGTTCTAATAAGTTCCGAAAAGATTATGTTTCACAAGGCAAATTTTTCAAAAAGTAGAGGTTAACACTTACGATTATCCCATTCGTCTTAAGTTATTCAAGTTAAGGCGATGATCCAGTGGAAAATGTTAAAAAAACATATGACGGACATGTGGGAAAATCGAAAGAGTGTTCACAAAAACGAAAAGAATGTTCACAAAAACCAAATACAAGATTTGTGGTAGAAAGTAATATCAGATGACGATGATGAGAGTTTTAAATATATTCTGGGTCTCATACAAATTGGACTTCCCATCAATACTGCTGAATGTGAGCGGGGGTTCTCGTTAATGAGACGTGTGAAAAGTGATTGGAGATCCTCCATTCAAACTAAGACATTAGATAATCTAAAGCGTATTCATCTAAGCGAAGGGACCTTATATACTTTTAATCCCGAAAACGATGTGTTGCAACGAAGGAAAAATACAAAAAGAAGGATGGATACTAAACCTTAATAGGAAAAGATCTGCCAAAAACGTAGACGTTTCTGATTGCCCACCAATGTCTGATGATGACTGAATATTTGTAATAATTTCGCAGATAAAAATATTGTAAAAATATTTTTATTTACTATATACTAATAACCGCTATCAAAACATACACAACTAATAAAGTAGTTTACAATACATTAATGCTCTTATATTACGTTTTTTAAAATGTGCACCTAAAATATAATCTGTGCACCTAATTTAAAAACCTTGTGCACCTGTATTAAAATAATTTAATTCGAGGCCTGTATTACGCAAGTGCAAACGATTTGAGAATTTTTATCAGAGGTTTGTCAGATGTTTTAACTTTGGGCTTACCCCTAAAATCGCAATAATGAGGACAATTTAATGTAGCTCAAACACTAATTATCGGAATGAGTTAAAATTTTTCATGGCAATACTAGAAGTCCCTTTGAATCGATTCTCATCAAAATATAAGGTTCCAGTTCATAATTTTTCAAACAAACATTAATTTAATAACTGTCATTTCATACTAAAAACTACTTTAAAAATAAAATAGTAGGTTGATTTCGTTTGGGTTGTTTAACAGTAATATGTTACAAAATATCAGCGCTATAGAATTATTATTTAAGAAGATATGCATAAAGTGTAAGAAACTGATTTAACATTAGGATCTGCAATCTTTCTGTACTTATAACTATTGAAACAGTAAGATCTATCGACATGAAATTTGGTATCTGAAGTTAAATTTTGATGAAGATTTGAAATTGTGTGTCGAAATAGGGGTTTCCTATTAGGAAATTATGAAGTTGGTACTCAATTTAATATAAATACGGCCCCTTATGCAAAATTTATGAATTTAAATTTATAAACTTTAGGTTCGTATCATACATCTTTGAATTTAGTCTACTGTTAAAATTGCTCGAATGAAGCGAAGTACATTGGCAAGAGTGGCATTACGCCACTCACGTATCAAATGCGTACAGCTTATCGGGCAGACTTCACCGCGAATGGCAATGACAGGTTCCATGGAGCTCCTGGTCCGAAGGTTCCCCCCCCCCCCTTCGTCTCCATATAACTAAGTCCCGAGTTCAGAATACGACAGGGTTAACAGAGACGACCTTTAGCTGTTAAACAAAGTGCTAGGTGTCGGGTTTTCAAGTTATCGGGCAGTTGCAGGCGATGCTGTAAAAGAAGGCGCTGTAATGGTGATAGGCAAACCTATCCTTTCATTGAGATCTTCGAAAATACAAGATCAGAATACCAGTGGCTACGGAGTTTAAAAAGGATTAAGGAAAATTAGAAGAGGTTCTTCTTAATTGCATGATTTTCAAAAGAGGAATAATAAAGGAAATTTAAATACATAATTGATTTTAAATCACAGGTATAAATTTATATTATTACTTACATATTTCACATGGTTCATAATAGCTCTTTATCTGGTTTTGTTAATTGATAGACGATGAGTTAGCTACAAATGGGAAAGGGGCAGAATTTTTGGAAGTGATACAGGATTGTTTTTTGTACCAGATGGTGTATGAAGATACTAGGGACAATGCAAAATTGGATTTGATTTTCAGCAATGATGAGGATAGGGTGCAGGATTTGGTTATAGGTGAGCCACTGGGAGAAAGTGATCGTAGAAGCATCAGATTAAGTATAAATTTTCAGTCAGCATACACAATCAATAGTAGGATAATTCCAAATTTCAGAAAGGTAAATTTTCATAGGATAATGGAAGAGTTAAAAGAAACATTCAAAGGGGGATTATTAGCACCGCATCATTCTGAACAATGGGAGGAATTCAAGAATAAGTTAGACAGGGTGTTAAAAAAACATGTAAAGTTCAGGAAAAAAGGAAAATCTAGAAAATTGCTCCCTATGTGGTTTTCAGGGGAATACACAAAGCTTTAAAATTAAAACAAAGAACATACAGGGTATATAAAAGCACTGGTATCGACAGGGACAAGGAGGCATATCAGAAAACCAGAAAGGAGTTTAAAACTATTAGTCGGAAGCAAAAGGTGTCCTTGGAGGAAAAACTAGCAAGGGAAATAAATATAAACCCAAAAGAATTTTTTGCATATGCAAGTGGTAAAAATAAATTTAGTACTACACTGGGCCCGTTGGAGGGGAAGGGAGGTGAGTTCATTCAAGACGAGGTAGGAATGTCAAACGTGTTAAATGACTTTTTTCTGGGGGTTTTCAATGGTAACTATAATTTAAAAAACAATCCCAAGGATGGAGCCTTTGCAGGGGGTATAATTAAAGAATGCAAATTTAACAGGGAAGAAATAGTACATCAGTTGAAAAGAATTAAGCCATCTAAAGCACCAGGGCCAGACGATATTTATCCGAGAGTACTAGTGGAATGCGCGGAGGAATTGGGGGAAGTAATTCACACGATATTTAATTCAACATATAGCGCGGGTTGGGTACCAATGGATTGGAAGTTGGCCAACATAACTCCAATTTTCAAAAAGGGAATACAAAGTGATCCGGGCAACTATAGACCAGTAATTTGCAAAATATTTGAATCTCTGTTAAAAAAGCATATAATGTTATACTTGGAGGAAGGGAGACTGTTATCAGAGAATCAGTATGGGTTTAGGAATGGCAGATCCTGCTCTACAAACCTTTTGAAGTTCTACGAAAAAATTATTGAGGAGCTGGATAATAAGAGCAGTGTGGATATCATGTACATAGATTTTCAAAAGGCTTTTGATAAAGTACCTCATGAGGCATTACTGTTTAAATTGGAAAGGCTGGGGATTCAGGGAAAAACATTAATATGGATAAAGAATTGGTTATTGGGTAGAAAGCAGAGAGTACAGGTAAAAGGAAATTATTCACAGTGGACAGAAGTTATAAGTGGGGTGCCTCAGGGATCAGTTTTGGGACCAATTTTATTTATAATTTTCATAGATGATATAGGTCAGGGGATCAAGAATAGAATTAGTATATTTGCAGATGACTTAAAAATATGGGGGACAGTGGATACCAAGTTACAGATAGAAAATTTACAAGGGGATTTTGATAAGATATCCGAATGGGCTGTAAAATGGGGTATGTCATTTAATGTAGGGAAATGTCAAGTTCTGCATATGGGTTACAGGAACAGTGGAGCCGAGTACTGTCTGCAGGGAGTAAAGGTAAAGGAGGGAGAAACAGTCAAGGATCTTGGGGTGATAATTCACAGGGATTTTAAAATGGGTCACCAATGTTCAGCTGCGGTTAAAAAGGCTAATAGGTTATTGGGGTATATTAAAAAGACTGTAACTTCAAGGGATAAGAATATAATCTTGCCGTTATATAAGGGTTTAGTAAGATCACATCTAGAATATGCTGTACAATTCTGGGCTCCATATATGAGAAAGGACATAGAATCAATTGAAAGTATCAGCACAGAGCTAAAAAAATATTAAAGGGGCTAGCAAATTTCGACTATAATGAACGTTTAAGTAAGCTAAACATGTATACACTGGAAAGAAGAAGAAGGAGGGGGGGATTTGATTCAGCTTTTCAAGTTTGTAGAACAAGGGGACACAGAGGACTTAATTTTCAATAGGGATAACAGAACAAGGGGTCATGGGTATAAATTGAATAAGACACATTTTAATCGGGATTTAAGGAAAAACTACTATTTTAATAGGGTAATGTAACATATATGTTTTAAGCACCAAACTGTTGGTTTCGAAAGAGACCAATAGATGGCGCCTGGGAGGTTCCTCCTCCAATGCGCAGTTAAGTTGCGCAGATGTATTTTTTCAAGGGAGCCCCGGATGTACGAAAAGTAAAGTGTGATGTGACGCTTTGATGTGAAAAAGACGCGATCCGACTCAGTCGCGGCCTTCATGTATATAGAGTCAATGATTGCTGTTAATAAATCGCAGTAATTACGACCAGGCAGTCCTGTCGATTTATTTTAATCCACCACCCACACACATATTCGTAAGCTGCCCGGCGCTCGAGTTGAATAATGCTGCAAAAGGTTCCTTCAGCCCAGCCGAGCACTTACATTGGCGCCCAACCAGTGGCCGGATTGATGAATTGACGGAAATGGTGCCTGGAAATCGCTGGTAGTGTTCCGCAGAAGCAACACTTTACAGTCTGGAGATCGCGGCAAATCGGGAAAAGCGTTCGCTTGGATTTGCCTACACGTGGAATTGACGGGAAGCGGTCGCTTGGAGTCGTCGCACGTGGAAAGAGAGCCATTCTACAGGAAAGTGATAATCCGGAACATCGTCTTTCTTGGACCCAGATAAGAAATTTGATTGATTTTTCAAGTTGTCTAACTTTGTGAATTTAGTGTGATTCAAGTTTCGATTTAACTTCAGCTTGAAAATTTATCGATTTAGTGTGATTCAAGTTTCGATTTAACTTCAACTTGCATAAATTGGTAGTTAGAAATGCTGCATCGCATATGAATCGGAATTCGTTTTGAATTATTTGAGTTAAAATTGCTTCATGATATATGAGAGACTAGGGAGTAAGATTTATAGTGTTAATATTTTTGTGTTCTCTCTTTAATTAGAAATGCTGCATCGCATATGAATCTCAATTATTTTGAATTATATGAGTTATAATGGTTACATGATATATGAGGCTAAGGTATAAGATTTAGTGCATATGTATTGTGTGTTCTATCTTTTTAGGGTATAAGATTTAGTGCTAGTATTGTGTGTTCTCTTTTAGAGTATAGGATTTATTGCATATATTTTTGTCGTTCATATATATTGTATGAAATCTAGTACTTTCATTTAGTCATTTAAAAATCTATTTTCAAAATTCATTGTAAGAGGAACCTCTAATTGGTTAAAAGCTGGTTTTGAAAACAAAAATGACATTTTTGGCAAAAGGTAGACGGGAGGATCTTAGGATCCTAGCAGAGGAACTAGGGGATGTCTTAAGAGAAAATCTAAAAATCTTTGAGCTAAAGGATATTATTGTCAATTCAGAGCATTATGAAGAAACATTCGCAAAAGAACTCCTGAAAACAATCATAGAGAACAGAGAATCTGAAAGGGATAGAACTTTTGAACTGGAGAAAGCCGAAAAGAAAAGAGCTTTTGAACTGGAGAAAGCCGAAAAGGAAAGAGTTTTTGAACTCGAAAAGCTAAAGATGCAACTTGAAGCTCAGTCTATGAATTTGACCACAGAAACTGGGCTCAAAGGGGACTGGTTTTTCGGCGATAGTCCTCGCCACAAATACCCATTTGCAGAACAAATGAAATCTGTGTCATTTAAGAAATTCGGAAACGAGATTAAAATTAATTCGTGCTCACTTCGAGAGGTGGAAGGCCTTGCCCTTACGTCAACTCAGCGTGAAACGATGAACTGTCTCCTTAACGAGTATGAAAGGTCTTTTCATCCAGGGGGAGAGGCTACCCCTTTCATTGAACACCGGATAGACACTATGGACCATCCACCTGTTGCAGTACCTCCGTACAGAGTTTCCCCAGTAAAGAAAAGTATAATGAAAAACGAGATAGAGAGAACGTTGGAAGAAGGCATAATTGAGGACTGCGAGTCACCATATGCGGCTCCTGTGGTTCTGATCCCAAAACCAAATGGAACCTACAGATTTTGCGTTGATTATCGCAAACTGAATGCCATTACGAAGACTGATACCTATCCTCTTCCACTCATTGACGACTTGCTCCACGAAGCCAAGCATACATCCTACATGTCAACGATTGACTTGCGAGCGGGTTACCATCAAGTTAACGTGGCAGTTACAGACCGTGACAAGACTGCTTTCACCTGTCCATTTGGCTCTTACCGTTTTATCAGGATGCCTTTCGGGCTGAAAAACGCACCAGCAACCTTCCAAAGACAAGACCAGAGAAAAGCCTGTGCGGATAAGGGAAGAAGTTCAGGACCGAGCTTTTCTCCGGGCGATTCTGTTTGGGTGACACTCCACCCTGTTAGTAATGCCAAAAAGAAACGAACAAGCAAGTTCATGCCTCGGAGGGACGGTCCCTATGTCATTCTCACTCAGCGATCACCTACTACTTATCAAATTGCCAATCCAGACTCTCCTGAAGTCTCAATGGGAGTTTATCACTCATCGGCTTTAAGACCTTGCCTTGATTCCGATGCTCGGCCTTTGACGCCCTTACGTAAGCGTGGGCGTCTAAAGCGAAAGCATGCTGGTTCCTTGCCGGGACGTCGGCGAAACCAGAGGGGGAGTATGTAACATATATGTTTTAAGCACCAAACTGTTGGTTTCGAAAGAGACCAATAGATGGCGCCTGGGAGGTTCCTCCTCCAATGCGCAGTTAAGTTGCGCAGATGTATTTTTTCAAGGGAGCCCCGGATGTACGAAAAGTAAAGTGTGATGTGACGCTTTGATGTGAAAAAGACGCGATCCGACTCAGTCGCGGCCTTCATGTATATAGAGTCAATGATTGCTGTTAATAAATCGCAGTAATTACGACCAGGCAGTCCTGTCGATTTATTTTAATCCACCACCCACACACATATTCGTAAGTTGCCCGGCGCTCGAGTTGAATAATGCTGCAAAAGGTTCCTTCAGCCCAGCCGAGAACTTACAGTAATAGACAGTTGTAACGCGTTGCCAGAAACTATAGTTAATTCAAAGGGAGTGTACGAATTTAAGATACAATTGGATAGTCAGTGGGAATTGGGCAATTCATAAACAAAGGACCAGCCTTGATGGGCTCGAGACTGTAGCTGGTCGTCAATATTTGTATTATATTTGTATTTTAGTATATCTGGAGGAGTTTTCATTGGAACGAAAGGAGCAGGGATAAAGTGTTACTCATCTTGTATTTTTAACTAATTAATTGCTACTGACTTTTTTAATGTTATTAAATTCAAGAATTCCTAGCTTATCTCTTATTCTGTAATGGTAACACCATGGTAACACCATATTCCATAATGAAGCGGAGGGTAGAATTTTGGAGAGTGCTTCAAGTTTTTTTTATGTGGGTCTTAGCTGCATACCCCCAGACAAGACTGGCTTAACTAAACGGTGGAGCATAGTTTTATGTATATGTCCGATTTCGATGTTTTCATAACCTCTTGCAAACATGTCGGCACTTTCAGAAGGTGTGTACTGTGCTTTGGTGGTTTTTGAATGCATTTGTACGCTATACACGAAAGTTATGTCGATTTATACTGTTCAATACGAGTAATTTCCAAACTTTTGAGTTCGGTGTTCTCGCGTCTAACTGATACAGTCTATCTATATTCATTCCCTCTTAATCTTGTCCTGCGTGTAATTTGTCACACCTCCACTTTTCGCGTAGGGTGAGAGTGCAGTTCGCGTTGTCTTCTGGAGATGGCCGCTCTTTTTATAGGCGTATTTATATACATTTATTGTACATTTCTTGGTTATGCATATTTAGTACAAAACAGTCGAGACGACAGCAGAGAGCCACTCCGTCCTCTACGGTTTCCACTGATCCCTCTCTTTTCTTCCTTGTGGCCCAGGTGACCTAGACACCCCAACCATTCTCATGGGACGACACCACTCTACTTCCTACCATGTAAAAACTATGTCTAACTAATTTTTGCTCAGTTCCAGTCCAATTTCAGAAGGAGATAGAAGGCCTTCGGCCTAAGCTCACCAGCCCACACATTATTTCGTTTATGCCAACCATTCCTCCCTGTGCTCGCAACAGAACCTCACACAATTCAACCTTCGCTGTTGCTTGGTTGCGATCAGATCAGAGAGTTGTTGCTCCTGATTCTTTCATGGCAGAAAGTGCTTAGAACTGCGACCGTAAGTCGCAGAATAAAGTCTTCATAGAACAATTTTTCCTTCATTTTATCAAAATTTTGGCCGATTTTTTTAAAATCGTAAGTAACAATGTTCTGTTGTGCAAAGAGAATTCCTTGCCACACCTTTTTAGATACGGAACAGCCTCTCTACACCGCCCAAATTATCACAAACACTTTATAAATAACGCATCTTCTAAGTCAATGACACAATATTTAACTTGAAAAATAAGTAAAGTAAGCTAATTAATTTGTATGTTTTATTTTAATATGTAATACACATTGAGCCGATAATTGTGTTTTACGTCTGTTTTTGATTTGATTGTAGTTTTAAAAATTCAGACAAAATGACTGTAAAACAATTGCAATTGCTTGGAGTTGTGTTGCAGAACACTGAATACAATTCTGCACCTGGGCTATCATGTAGTTCATTTCTTTTGAGAATGTGAGGCTGAAGCTCATCAATTATTTCATGGAAGATAATAAACTTTTCCTGAATCCAAATTTTAATGATTTCAGAATTATGCTACGCTACGTTACGTCATTAGCTTTAGTTAACTACCTACATTACTTTATACATAACTTTGCAGATTGAACGTCTGTAAGTCTTTATAGACTTATAAAAGTATCTCTATGTCACGTATGGCTAAAGGGTATCTATGTTGGTTCAACTGCGTTTAGCCAATTGATCCAATTTTTCATTACCAAATATATCAGTGACTTTGAATCCATTGCAAGGAAGCTCTTTTTGTTAACATTACCAAAAAGGCTTTGTTTTTCTCTAGATCGATTCTTCCGCTCTTTCATTGGACGGAAAATACCTCTCTCGATTTCGAAAAGGGTTTTGTAAAACCTATTAAAGAGTTTGAACTCACTGAATTTCAAGAATAAAAAATATATCGATTCTCTTTTCATACAAAATTCTTTTCACGTAACGTTGACATTGTATCGAAAGCACGTCAGATGCTAGCTCTGGAAAAAGAACCTTTCAGAATCAGCTTTTTATTGCCCTGATCGCTGTAAAACAGTCCGTTTCACTCGACCTGTGTCGCTGTAACATATTTTCACTCTGCCTATCTCGGTTTATTTTGCTCTTTTTGCTCGTGAAACAACATCACGTTTCCCAATTTTCCCCATCTCTGACAGCGCAGGGAAAAATTCCGTGACTGATACTGTCAGTCACGGACTCGTCTTTACTTTAAGGCACAGATTTGACTCCATTCCGAAATTTTTTGGCTGTTAGAATTTTTTTCTACGTTTTATATACTTTATCTTACTTTTACCCATGGTAAAAGGATAAACTTGTAGTAATGACTTGCCGGTCAAAACGATAAGACTGTAACCGCACGTTATATCGAACCTAGCTCCAAGTATATCGCTCTTTGTTCTTTATTTCATGTGAGTAGTGATCGGAAGGTTCCTGGTTCGAATTCGGGTCAAGACATGGATGTTTGTAATCATATGGTGTAGAGGCGGCCGTTGCACATTAAATCTGTCGTGACTGAAAGTCCTCATGTTTGGTTGGTTTGGAAGTTTGGAGAGTAGGGTGCCAGCTCGGGTTTTGCCTCGTCATCTGACCGTGGTTCAGAATTACGTGGCGATACACCGAATGGCTTAAGCTGGGACGATGGTAAGTAGTTGAATTTCATGTGAGTAGCATGTGGGGGGCTTTTGACCGGCTTTTCAAGATGGCTGCCGTTTGTGGACATTAGGATACGCGGACTTGAAGATAAGAGAAGGTGAGATAGTGAAGAGTTTTTTTTTCCCATTTTTGTTGGAGAAACAAGATAGTTTCGTTGTCTTACTCTTCTCTTATCTACTTCAAGTCCACGTATCCTAATCACCTGGATGGTTAAACACCTGTTATAACCTTGAATCCAGGCTCGTAAAAAGGATTGATTTAAACGTCGTGAAAAAATTACAGCCATTCTGTTCAACAGCAGAAACACTGACTAGCTCACCCTTTAAAACTTTGTGGACCAAACATCCCTTTGTTCTTATTGACTAAATACCTAGGAGTAATATTCGATTCTCAATTAGCCTGGAAGACTCATACATTACACATTGAAACAACAAATTTAACGTGTCATTTCCTCCCGTTCATTCAATTCAACACTTTCTCTAAACAAAACTTGTACTTCATTCAGCCATAAATCTATGAATGCCCAATCTGGGGAACAGAATGCAAAGTCAACAAAATCGAAATGTTTCATACCATTTCCTCCGCCAAATGAACAGAGCAGGGTGGAATTAGAGGAACAGTGACACTAGAAAAGAGCCCTAACTATCGCCATCCATCCACACCTTCGTTTGAAAGATCTCCCGTTCGCTAATCCGTTGCTCTTCCTCTACCGGTGATAAAGAGAGGAATTGCATCTCCCAGTTGTTATCGAAACAATGGAAGAGAAAGCCCCCGAACCATTCACTAATGCCCAAACAACGGCTCTCCCAAACTCCGATGAATTTCACATCAAGCTCCCATCCAAAGTCACATCTTTCTCTCTCCTGTATCCCCGACAAAGGTACCGAATTTTGGAACACAGCCCGGCCGACCCCATCCGCGGGGGTGTTCGTTAGGGGTTCGATCGATCCAACTCCCACCTTGCGTGACGGCCGTCCTCTCCCCGAGCCACGGGAGTTTTGATAAGAAAAGGACCGAAGTGGATTGTCGGGGTTCCAAACTTTTCCTTTTCTTGGGGTTTTGTTCGAAGGCGTGTGGTGGTGGCAGGCGCCATCCTCCTGTGTTTCACAACCACCCACGAATCGTTCGGTGTGGAATGGATGGTACAATGTACGTTCCGATTGTGTGTGAGGAAGTTTCTGTTGAAGGGGAGGTTCGTTAACTACACCCTGGATGGGTTGGGCTTCGCAAGGGAAGAGTTGACTTTGGTATGTACGATTATCGATTTGACGATACACATAAACATTTGATTATCCCGACCAACCTCAAGGAAACTATACTTAATTTAACTTATTTCATAGGTTCAAATTATTTATGAGTTGTATTGGAGTCAATTTATTTATTGTATTCTTGTAAAAAAATACCGACCCATTTTTAAAGCAAATATACTTAATTGAATTTATTCATTTATTGTAATGGGGTCAATTTTATTTATTTAATATATCTGTGGTCAATTTATTTATTGTATTGTTAACAAAAAATAACGACTCACATTTGAAGCAGATATACTTTCTTGCATTTATTTCACTCTGTTAAATTATTTATTTATTGTATCGTGGTCAATTTATTTATTGTTGTCAAAAAGTACCAACCAACCTTTAAAACAAATATACTTAACTGAATTAATTTCATTAGGGTCAAGTTATTTATTTATTGCTTAGTTGTTCCTCTAAAGAAAGATATCTAGATGCAGAGAACACAAAAAATGAATCATCCAAAAAAATGCAAGCCATCTCACCGTAATTCAAAGCTACGAAGTTTTGTCCTTGGATCTTTCCTTTCGGGTTTGATCCAGAACCATCGCCAACAGTCCGCGTTATGTTGCACCAGTAATTCAACTACCCTTAATTGGTCACCAAAATTTAAGAACCTCTGGTCACAGACACTACTTGGGTAAGGTAATTTTAATTAACGTCGTACTAGAGCAACACAATGGGCTATTGACGACAGTCCGACATCAATCCCCTAAGGGAAAGATTCGAGGACAACACCACGTAATTTTGAACCATGGTCAGATGATGAGGCAACACCTGAGCTGGCACCCCACTCTCCAAACTTCCACACCAACCCAATTTGAGGACTTTTGGCCACGACAGATTTAAGGTTCACCAGTCGCCTCTAGACCATGCGATTAAGCATCCATGCAGATTTTCCGAATTCGAACCAGGAACCTTCCTGTCTAGAGGTTAACACCTTAACCTCCAGACCGTTTGGTCTGCATGTGAGCGCATGGGACTTATTTACAAAAAAACCGAAGTACTTTTATAAGCACTCTACCGCGTTAATCCCAAAGGTTATATCTTCGAGTTTGGTATTAACAGTTGTTCGTATGCAACTACACTATAACAAAAAAAATCGACGCACCAAGAAGGAATCATCCGATTGCTTTGAAATTTCGTATACAAAAATGTTTTGACCAAATATGCAAATGATTAAAATTTGGTGTCCAATGAATGAATAGTGCGATCTCCAGCGCATCGGAACTGCGCATCCAGCAGATGTATATAAGGAGTTGTTCTTGAACGTTTGTTCAAAATTTCTGTTTCTCTCATTACGAGCAACTTTCAGAGTTTGAAAGATGTCGTATCATTGGATTGAAAGAGGCAGTTTGGGCAAATCGGAGAATCGCTCGACATGTGAGTCGAAGCGATGCGGCGATTAGAAGATGCTGGCAAGAGTGGGTGGACAATGGTAGATTTCAGCGTCATGATGGTAGCGGTCGACGTAGGGCACAACAGATCGCGAAGACAGAGTGTTTGTCAGATCAGCTGTCACAGCGCCTAATTCGTCGATATCAACCATCAGTCGTGCTACCCACACACGAGTGTCCACCATGACCATTCACAGACGGCTGAGAGAGCGAAATATACGCTCGTACCGACCGTTACGCCACCTGCCACTCAAGCATGCCCACTGTCGAGCCAGATTACAGTGGTGCTTGGCTCGATAAGGCTGGAATGATGCTGACTGGGGACTTATAGTCTTTAGCGACGAATCCCGCTTTCAACTGTGTCCTGACGATCATCGAAGACCCGTCTGGAGACGCCCAGGGCAGCGTGCCGATCCTGCATTCACTATTGCACGCCACACGGGCCCTCAAGAAGGAGTTATGGTCTGGGGTGCCATTTCCCTTGATAGCCGGACCCCTTTGGTCGTCATTATAGGTACACTTACTGCACAGCGGTACGTTGACGACCTTCTGAGACCTGTTTTGCTACCGTTCCTTTCGCAGTACCCTGGGCTTTTTTTTCGGCAAGACAATGCCAGACCACATACGGCACGTGTTGCTATGAACTGTCTTCAAGCTTGTCAAACACTTCCTTGGCCAGCCAGATCACCAGATCTCTCTCCCATCGAGCATGTCTGGGATATGATGGGAACGCGACTGCATCCGGTAGAGAATGTTGATGACGTAGTCCAACAATTGGAGCAAATTTGGCAAGAAATACCGCGGGAGACCATCCGGGAGCTTTGTCGGTCTATGCCACGCCGGGTCAACACCTTATTGAGCTCGTTACTGTAACTCTGAAATAAATCACTCAATTGATCTGAAATTTTAATCATTTTCTATTCTGTACATAATTTTCCTATCCACCAATTTTTGTCTCCATCGGACAACTCCTTCTTGGTGCGTCGATTTTTTTATTACAGAGTGTATTTGAAGCACTTACACTTCAAAATAGTTGATATTTCAATCAAAGTCGCACTAGAGGAACACAACGAGTCATTGACAACGGCTTTTATAGGGATCAACCCCCTAAGAGAAAGATACGAGGACAGCACCACGGTCAGATGTCGAGGCAACACCTGAGTTGGCACCACACTCAACAAACTTCCACGCCAACCCAACGTGATGACTTTCAGCCACGACAGTATGAAGGTGCACCAGCCGCCTCTACACCATATGCTTACAAACATCCATGCACTGACCCGGATTCGAACCAGGAACATTCCGATCTTGAGGTTAAACCCTTTAACCACTCTTCCAACCGGATCGCTGATGGGTGAATCACGTGAGCTTACGAATTGCCTTAGAGTCCATCAAAGCCCAGACGAGTGACTTTGCTCAGTGGGGTTGGGTTAATAACTTTAACCAATCAATAATGTAGAATTCATATCTACCCCCACAACCTTGAGGCAGGTCTTCAGACCGAACTATCGGAAGAAATAACAGAAAGCTCCGTCTATTTCGTCGCGTTGGCGTGTTGTAGAAGTTTGGGGAGTGGGATGCCAGTTCACGTGTAACTTCGTCAGCTGACCGAGGTTCAAAATGATGAGGTCTTGTCATTGGATCGGCGTTTATATGTATATTAATAACTCAATTATTATGTTACTGTTTTGACATGGCCAAACAATTTGTTTTAGTACATTTCAAATGAAATTAATACGTTTTTATGTTATTTTAATTTCAAATTGGATTATTACATTTTATTTTCTGATTTAAATTCTATATTGGATTGAATCGTTTTTACTCATCATTACGCATGGTGCTAGTCAAATACTTGTGTCTAAGTGCATTTTTTTTCTTTACAGGTAAGTTCCTGAAACTTCCATTAAAAATAATGCTGTGAAGTAAGGTAAGAGCTTTTTTTGAACATTTAGACCTCCAAAGTGCATTGCTGCGGAGCATAAATTACTTTAATTTATTGATTTGAAACAGTACAAGCGTACTAAACTTTCTACTTCAACCTACAGAGTTGCCCAAGCAGAAAAATGAAAGATAAAAAGATCGAGTGTATTTCTGTAAATATTGGAATCGATCCCCGAATATTTCTTTTCGTAATGCATGAAATGCTTCTCGAGTAATTTGAAGTTTATGAGTATTATTAGAAGTTATTTTATTTCATGCTGCACTCAAATAGAATTCCACCAATACATCGATGGCTTACAAGAAAAAAGGACGATTCTGTAACAGCGAAAAATGAATTTTTGCATACCAATATCACACAGTTTGGTTAATTTAGTCATTGGGACATCTCTGGTCATATAGGTGTCCCATACGGCCTTATGTGGCAACTCTTTCTAAATGGGACACAATGACACGTTATTCAAAACCTTATAATAAGCTTACTTGTATGGAAGATATTTTAAGTTCAAGAAAAGTTTTCGATTCATAAAGAATGATTGACGATGCAATCATTTTGATGACTGAAATCTCTTATTGTTTTCTACTTGCCCCTATTCTGTACTTGTCTGTCGTTGCCAGACAGTACTCGAATTAATAGATCGCAGGACTCCCTATAAGTGTAATCTTCAACCGCCTGTAATGACATTGATTATGTAACAAAAGCAGTAGAAAAAAGCTAAATCGAGTTTACAAGTTTCCTGCCTCTTTTGATAAAAATGCCTGAATGCAAAATATTGCTCCGAATTCATGGCCACCAACTATTGGCCTTTAAGTAGTCAATTACTAAGAACACACTAGATTCATTACAAATAAGAAATTAATCGAATAAATAATAATAATGGATATAAATAAACGCACATTTCAATGTAGCTATGTGCATAATAGCGTTAGGCTATGTGATACAAAGCAATTTTTTTTTATAAATGAGCATCCTCTTGGATTATGTGGTATCCATATCTGGTCAGATCGCTTGGTAAACCAATTAGGACAGTCATATCTGGCTGGCGGCTCGGGTAATCCTACTCAGCGCAACGTATCTCGTCTGTAAGCCCGATGAAAACATTTCACGAGCCGTAATTTGCCGTAGGAACGCGTAAACCTTTTCTAATAGCTGTTAAACCTACATGGAGTACCTTGTTTGCGAGTCTGTTGAAATTATTTGGAAGACCGTATATGGCCTGTGAGTCGGGTAAACTTATCTGGATGGAATTATCTTGTCTGCGAGCAGGGTAAACTCATTTGGATCGCTCTATATAGTCTGCGAGCAAGGTCAACCTATTTGGTGGGCACTGTCTTTTCTTCTTGATCCATCTATTCTTTTCAACTGATCCATCTTACGCTTCCGATCCCTCCCTTTCGTGACGGACTATTTAAACGACGATATCAACAGCTATTTCTCAAATAGCTAATAACTACAGTAAATAGACATCGAGAAAACCTTTTAGGCTTCGTGCTCTTCCTCTAATTTCATCTTAAAACTATTCACTACGAATCACTGCGCTCTTTGCAAACCCACAACAATAAATAATACATTTGCTTGGGCACGTACAAGAAGTTTTCCAATTTTAAAAATGTCAACATTTTATGCTTTACTTATTTTTGAAAAATGCTCTCAGAAATGTGTTTCTGAGCATCGCTTCTTTAGTAGGTAGGTAGGTAGGCATATTAATTAATCTCGTACTAGAGCAACACAACGGGTTGTTGAAGACAGTCCTATGGCAGTAGACAAAGCTCAGATCAATCCCCAAGGGAAAGATCCGAGGACAGCACCACGTCATTTTGAACAGTTATCATATGACGAGATCGTACCTGAGCTGGCATCCCACTCTCCAAACGTCCATACCACCGCAGCACGAGCACATTTGAGGCCTTGACAGATTTAACGTGCACCCCCCCCCCCTTTGTACACGACGGTCTTTGGTTGGATTCAAACTCGCAACCTTCCTCGTCCGTTACCTTTCCAGCAGGGCTCCATCGCTCCTTTGGAATTATTTCATACAAACCTCATCCGTGCGTCCCATTTCTTTTCTTAAGTACCTTGATAACCAATAATCCATGGCCAGTCGATTGAATTACGCGACGCTATTATTTCCAGTTAATCTTTCTTCTATGCGGATTATTTTTTTACCCAGACCTCTCCTTTACTTTCCTCCCAAACCGAAACCCTCTTTCTGGAGAATGGAGAACAGGAAAAATTCCAAAATGTCCTCGAAATGCCCGTCCTCTCCAATTGGATTTTTCACGAGGACTAAGAGGATTAAGGGTGCTTAACATCAATAATGAGTCGACATGGCGTTCCAATTTCTTAATGCCTCCTCTGCTTCTCCAACTTAAAAAGATTAAACTTTTCTTCGCTCCTGAAAAGCTGCGAGCGTGGGTTGAGGAATAACCGAATAACCATGCCCTTGGCAGTGCACAAAAAAAAATTCAGCTGCACTGCGAGATAAGAGCGGTTTTCATTTTAAGAGGACACAGTACTCTTTGAAAAGTGTCTTTTGTTTTCATATTCACAGCAAAATGTTTCCGTGCACCTTATTCCAATGCATAATAAATATACATTACAAAAGTAAAAATAATTTGGTCATTCCCAGTAACTAAAGAGTTCAATTTTTTTTTAAACTATTTCAATGCATTCAATTCAATTTCCTACTCTATCTTCAAATTTGAATTTTCTATAAATATTTTTGGTAGTTACTTTCTATGAAGTGTTCCTCATAATTTGTGCATGGGATTACATGTACAACAGTTATTTATTTTTTTTACGAAACTTTTTTGTAACAAATACTGTGAAAAACAGTCATATATGATTTTAGCCATTTTTGAAAAATAACTATCTTTCGAAATCTTTGTTCCATGCACAAAGTTATCAAATCTAATCTAACAGAAAAGTTCCAAATCTATATATATATATATATATACATCAATGAAAATCAAAGTCTTAGCAATAAAAACTGTAATTATGAAAAGTAAAAAGCGCTTTGAAGTTTTGAATAATTTCGGTTTTGGTCCTTATATTCGATCGAAAAACTGGAATTACCTCACTAAATAATGCAGCTACAGATATAAATTATGCGCACATTTTCTTTAAAGTTAGATACTGTAGTTAATAAATGATGATAAAACACACACATTTTGATCCATTTTCGGGTCCTGTGTCTCCTTAAAAAGATTCCACTTTTCTTCGTCCGCGAAAGGCCGCGAGCGCTGGTTAAAGAATAACCGAATAGCCACGTTCGTGCACAAAAAAAAAGGCAGCTGCACTGCGAGATAACGGTGGTTTTCATTCCGAGAGTATCTGCTGCAGTTCTGTTTGCTCAGTGGCTGAATGGAGCTCGTTCCACCTGTTTGTTGGGTCTAACGGGCGGGACGTTTGCTGTTCAGTGTTTGATTACGATTTGCATAACTGGATCGTCCTATTTTGGTTTTATCACTGCGCTGTACCAAATAAAAAAGAGACCCCTTTCTAATTTTAAATTTATATATTTGTATAACAACTATTCACACGTTGTGCACACGCTACTGTTTTCAATTTTACATCCGAAATCCATCACCGATTCCATACAGGAGCTACACGTCATCTCAAGTTAGGTCGCAACCTACAGCAGACGCCCTCTCTGACGTCATGTACATAGCCAGACCGGGAGGCTTTCGCGGAAACCCTCACGCTTTGAGCACTCCTTGGCGAGTTGGCGATATAAAGCACTTTGAGAACCGAAAGCTTGGGAAATTTCCATCCTTCTCAATTTCTCGAGCAACCCCACTAAGTTATGTCGAAGATCGTCATTTTTTTCTCGCTGAGTGCTAAGATTTTCTGTCTGATTTTTTTTCGATATTCTATACATTTTATGTTGATATTCAAGATATAACATGATTATTTTTGTTTTACTTTATCTATCTCTATAGTAACTACTTCGGAATATTGGTTGATATAAGAAGCAGGCGGTATAAGAAGTACCCCATGTAAACAAATTGTATATATTTACATTTATTTGAAATTTAGTCAATCAATTGCGTTTCGTTAGGATTTTTACATTATAAAATGATCACTTACTCTAAAACTCGTCAAATAGAAAGAGTTGATTAGAATGTATTTGTTTAAGATGCGAGGGGGGAGGCGAATCAATCAATTACGTTGTTTATTATGGAAATTATTCGCCTTTATAACCCAGTGTTTTTATTTTCATAATATACTTTCTTACGAATCAAATCTCTTGTTTGATCGCCTACTTAATATAATGCCGCCACTGTTTGGGGAGACAACTAGTAGTAGATACTTTTTTATATTAGTAAAAGCAGTTATCAGTAATTAGTATTAAGATTTAATTAAAATAATTTTTTGTAAACTAATACACTTCTTGATTAGTTTCACTCATTTGAGCTTAAGATTACAAAATTTAAATTGAAAAAATATTCTGTTTTGACTGTTTTCAATAACTTTCATCGAAACAAAGTTTGTTCTAACTCATTTCCTATAATTATAGCATTTGCATTTGGGCTGTTAAGGAGACAGAAATTTTTTATACATGTATTCTCAAAGGAAAACAAATATTTAAAGTTGTTTTATTTCATATTTATTGTTTAAGATATTAGGGTGTGTCACAAAAACATATATTATTTTATGTATTTAATATATATTTGTAGCTGAGGTAAAACATTTAAAATAGAAAACATTTAAAACAGAATAAAACTTGTAATAAAAAGATTCTTTTCTGAGTCAACAGATGGCAGCAAGAGGGTATATGAAACTGTCGTCTTGTCTCTCGTGGACCGATATAGTTCTCGCAGTTGGCGATACAGCCGGCTTTCGCCAACTCGCCAAGGGGTGCTGAAAGCGTGAGGGATTCCGCGAAAGCGACCGGGAGAGAGCGCCGTCTATTAAGTGTTCAGGATGACGGGAGGTCACAGCGCTTTCGGTCCGCCTGCGTAATGTGTCGACTAGGGGCGAGGCACCTCTAAATGTCGAGCCATTTCTGAAGAGGAAAAACTAAAGAAGACAGCACACCTCTATTTAACCATCTAAGTGGTTACGACGAAGTAACTCGTACATCAAGGTCTGCTGAAAAGATCATGATCTCACAGGTTTTCTTCTAATGGCGAGATATCTCGTCCATCAAGATCTGGCCTCTTTTGCAGATAACGAGATACCTCGTCCAGACAACCACCAGGAAGGTTAACTCCCTTATAAGTCACGTGACAGGTATTTTGATTAACGTCGCACTGGAGCAACACAACGGGCGATTTTCGACGGCCAGGGATTAAACTCGGAAGGAAACATCCGAGGACAATGTCACGTGATTTTGAACCACGTTCAGATGACGAGGAGAGATGGGTCGACCAAGACGAATCAGATCACCTGAGCTGGCACCCCACTCACCAAACTTCCCAATCTCGCCAACGTGAGTACATTTGACGCCACGACAGATTGAACATGCATCAGCCCCCTTTGTACAGGAAGGTATTGGGTTGGATTCAAACTCGAAACCCTCCGGCTGCTAATCCGTTACTCTTCCAACCGGACTACCGCGTCCCCGATAAGTCACTAGATTTGTCGATTACACAAGACGAAATTCAATAACCATAACCCTTAACATGGTCTATAGTTGAAGTAAGAGGACGTTGCCGTTGTACATATCAGTTTTTCTTTCGACAGCCAGTCACGTTGGCGTGGTGTGGAAGTTTGGAGTGTGGGAAGTCATCTCAGGTGTTATCCCGTCATGCGATCGTGACTCAGGATGACGTGGTTTTATCCCCAGACTCTTCCTTTCTAGTTTGATCCCTGACCATAGCCAATAGCCGCTGTGTTTCTTCAGTTTGGAAGTTACTTAAATTCCTACTTACCCAGTAAGCTCTTCGTGATCACAATTAGCCTATGGTCTCTGTACATACGGATGTTGGAAGAGAAATTGTAATGCAAAACTTTGAACAATTCGGAAAGCTGATGCTAAATACTTCTGGCCGTATTCACAAGTCCGAGTTATCTCGAGTATCAACAATATTCCCCGGGTAATTTAAAAAACCGTATTCACAATGCCTGATCCGTGGTTTAAACCGCCGTTTCGGTGTTACATTTTGATCCTCCGAAATCGGCGAGTTAACTCGCGAGTAAGAGTTAACGCATGCGCAGTACTACCTTTTTGAGAAGGAACCGAGCTAAACAAATGAGATGACACATTTCATTCTGTGCTAAATTACAGTATTCTTGCAACGACGCCCATTCAACTGATCTTATATGAACCGCAACAAGTACGTGATTACATTTTCTATAAAATAGATTTGCCCAGATGTGTTCTGGTTTGAACTATATTCTGAGTCGCCAGAGTAGAACCCAATGAGAGAGGTAACGGTAGAATATGATCATGGCAGATGCAAATTCTTCGTAAAATAAAAATTATTCTGTTGATTGATTACGAATGGAAGAAAATTGACAGCGCAAGTTGCTTTTCACACCACCAGCACACACCCATACTGACAAGTACAGAGATAATCGGATTACATTCATTTGTCAAGACATCGTGTAGAATTTTTTCTTGCAAAATTTAAGTTTCCATAAAAGTCCAATCTGAAATTAAATACTTATGCATTTCTCTTCCCTAACCCAAATTAAAATGCCGCTCTATTTAATCTCAATTTGGAATCAATTCTACGGCGAAGTACGTGTTTGATCAGTAGGAATGCAGATTCGGGTGTCGTAACCAAAATAAACAATATCACGTGATCGTGAGGAGACTGTAGTAGCTAATCACAGCGAGCGTCTCATTTTAATCACTGGATCACTTCACACACCGTTTGAGAATACGGTTCTAAATAATCCGCGAGTTAACTCTTACCCGCGGATCAACTGATTCTCAAGTTAATTCGAGACTTGTAAATATGGCCGTTAGTGTTTGAAAAGGAATTGGGAGTTTAGAGGTATTAGGGAAGCTAGATGGAAAATGGGGATACCAAATAACTGACATTTTATTGAACGAAAGAATAGGCCCAGTACCGTCATTTAAGTAAATGAAATATTCATTTGCAAATGAGAAAGAGTCCTTGATGACTTTGTTAATTGGTATAGACGAGGAAAAGGTGTTGGTAAGTGTCTCGCTTTGATGATAAACATAATTTATGGAAGATAATAGAAACGCTGCAAACAGTCGAATTAGGGAGATATTAGTAGCTTAACAAAACTGAGTTTGCTTGAGTACTAAATAAAATTCCATATCACCCTATTGCTCCGTAGAGAGATTCATTAAAAATTAAAAACAATTATACCAAGTAAACATAAAACAGATTATTTACTGTAATTTATGTTTACTTTTTCCTAAGCTAGACGACCCTACGTATAAATCGAAGTAAATATACTTTATAGAAACCAAACCTGACATTAATCCACAAACAACACAATCCCATCTGATACTCATAAGCAAACCAGAAACATGCTACCCAAACATCCAATAAGCAAATTGTAGAACCCAAACATGTTATAAAATCAAACGCACCTATAAAGCAAATACCAATTTCGGCTGCTAAACAACCATAAGTAACATATTTCGAAGAAAGCAAAATCCACCCTCAGCATCAAACAACAATGCGTACCCGCCTGATAGTCATCATCCCAAAAGCAGCACGCAAAAGCTCACTGTTCAAACAAATACTTCATAGCAAACTAAAGGCGCTTACAAACTGAATTCACATTTCCGAAGTTAAAAAACCATGTACATATGAACCAAAGTAAATATATAATTTAGGGAAAAAAATCACACCAATCCACAACCAAACAAACCGTCTGTGACCAACCACTGAAAAACTCATCAATATCTAACTCCCTCTATCCAATCCAAACCAAATAGACGAACATAAAGAGAGAGAGTAACAAACAAAAACATACAAACCAAATACCTATTTCAAAACTAAACATGCATATCTTCTAAGATCTAAACACTTTAAGGAATCCTAAACTTATACTCATCTACAAACAAATGAAACCGTCGTATTCGCTTTCAATAAATCAAAAATAATTTTTTGTCAAATGCAATCGATCCCAATCAAATGTAGCCGCGTTAAATCTGTTGTGGTCTGAACTGTCCAAAAGTTAGTGTTGAAGTTTGGAGTGAGTCGCCCATCCAAATTGGGTCAGCTTTGCTAATGACTAGATGCATCATCAAAACAATCATCGGGAACAAACCTCCTAACACATAAACCAAATGCCTTCTTCCAAACATGTCTGGACACACTTTTAAGCGCATCCACAAACAGCAAAAATCCGATGTCTTCATCCTAGCAAAGCAGTGTAACGGACATAACACGACCGGCCAATCAAACTTCCATCAGGGCGCGTTACTCCTGACCCAATTACAGCCCCCCGTTTGTCCGGCCGCTCTTAATCCGGGTAATCCGATACCCGAGTGAAAAATTGATCTATCGATCGTGTGTCCGGCAAGGAACGCGGAGTCCTATTTTCTGGAATCGGATCCCTTCCGGCGATTGCAGATTAACTGTCCGGCCTTTGATCGGATGTCCGGCAGCCCTGAGTTGTTGGGGAATTTTAAATCTGCTTTCGTGAGTGGTGACATAATGAGGAAATGTTTATTTTCGCAGCATCTTTGGTAGTTATTTTAAGTAACGTGGTACTGGAACAGCAAAACGGGCTATGGGTGACGTTCCGGGATCAATCCCCAAAGGGAAAGATTCGAGGAAAACACCACGTCATTTTAAACAACGGTCAGATGACGAAGCAACATTTGAGCTGGCACCCCACTCTCCATTCTCCGTACTTCCACTCCACTCCAACGTGAGGACATTGGAAGCCCCGACGGTTTTAACGTGCACCAGCTCCTTGTCTATAGTGTGTTTTATGGATTAGAACTCGCAACCCTCCGGTTGCTACTCCGAAACTCTACCAACCGGGCTATCACGGCGACTCCTTTTCATTTAAGACTCAATGATGATGCGTAGTGAGTGGGTAAATGTTTTAAAGGACAATTTTTAAACTTGTTATTGACCACTACAGGACGCATCCTACTGGATAATTGACCCCCAAACTCTTCAGCGCGTTGTTTTATGTGGTATAGTTGCAATATAATGTTTAACGATGGTAAGGAACACTTGTTTTACAATGATTAACAATTACTGTTTAATTGATACAGTTAGCATCAGTGTTTCGTTATCGCAATCCATATACTAGTCAACAATAGGGGTAACGAGCGATTATTTAATAAATATAAAAAAATCGTAACACTTTTTTGACTGATGTAGTCAGTACTCGCTCTAGTGCCTCGTCAGTCAAGCAGACTCGCGATGGGTCGTTGAGATTGAAGCTGTTACAAGCTGCAAATGTAAGTAAAACTGCTTGAAATCGAACCATTCAATCAAGCAATCCCACTGCTATTCAAAATTATTATCGCATATTTAATATTTATTTATAATTATTTATTATATTATTTATTATAATATTTATCACTTTCTATTATTGAATTGTTTTAACTTAAGAAATAAGTTATTGGGAATTGCAATTAAAATTAACAAATCGAAAATTTCGATAATCGATAAATAATCTCTGCTTAAAAATAACGAGAATTTCATTATAGAAATGTATTGAATTTAAAGATATAAGGCAGAAGTTTAAATTAAAACGTGAAATATATATAAATTAAATAATTCGTTTACTACACTCATTAAAAGTTTTGAAAAATCATGTTAAGGAAGATTTATAAACACAAATAAAGAAATTGCAGACGAAATAAAAATTAATTAATACTTTCTTTTTTAGTATTCATCCCATATATATATATATATATATATATATATATATATATATATATATATATATATATATATATATATATACATTCGTAATTTCATTACGTTTCGCTTAGAATATTAATTTTAATATATATATATATATATATATATATATATATATATATATATATATATATATATATATATATATATATATATATAAATTAATATTCTAAGCGAAACGTAATGAAATTACGAATGTAATATAGTTATATGGAATGCCTTTCTGTTTTGAATTATAAGATTTAATTAAAAGCTATGATTATGTAAAAAGAATGTCGAAATCATTGCTAAATCAATGAAGAATTTCTTAATTAAATAAAGTGAAGTAATATAATAAGAACTGCTTCTGGATTAGTCTTAGTAAAACAATTTTCTTCGTTTAGAAGAAGGTGGAGTTTCACGTCTAGTTAAAAGGACCTGACTTTCAAAATCAAAAACAATCATCGGATTAGCAACCGGAATGTTTCCAGTTCGAATCCAATAAAAAAACCATGTACAAAGGGGGGGCTGGTGCACGTAAAACCGGTTGGATCTCAGATGTCCTCACGTTGGAGTGGTGTGGAAGTTTTAGAGAGTGGGATGCCAGCTCAGGTGTTGCCTCGTCATCTGATCGTGGTTCAAAATGACGTGGAATTGTCCTCGGACATTTCTCTTGGGGTGTGATCCCGGACCGTCGTCAATAGCCTGTTCTGTTTCTTCAGTACGATATTAATTGAAATACCTACCTATCTAATTGTTCCCCGTGCATCTGGTTTCAATTGATTTACTTAAAAAAAGTTTTGGGTAATTTTGGATGTCTTATGATTATAGCTATGTGTAAATTATAAAATTTATCATGTTTCCAGTTTTTAAAGTTTTGATTATACCATGCTTTTTTGCAAAATTTCATATTTTAATAAAAAGTTCTTTTTACTTTACGATTGTGAGCGACACTCGTCAAATGGCGGCCCTTCGATGGATAAGCAGACTGGTAAAAACTAAATATACTGTGCAAATGTCTCGACAATCGGACAACTACAAAACATCGTTTTGGAAATGCAGTCACCATAAGAGTAGTCGAATGGCTATCTCTCGTTATCTCAATGGTATCTTCTTAAAGTAATTTTGAACAGAGAGGGATCTGTAGCTAGAGTAAATACTCGGTCATTTTCCCGTAAATTTACTCTCGACCTTTACAAATGGGTCGACCCATTCTCAGCCAATCTTAGAAGGAAAACTTATTGCAACTAATTGAGAGACACAAGCGTTCGGATAAGCTATTTGAGAACACGCAAGGTCCCCGGAAAAAAATGGCCCCCGCAGAAAGTTTGTGTCTTGCATTGATGGAAAAAAATCTCTTTCTCTGTTTGCGGATGTACAGATTTGATTACATGTTTGGGATCACTACTTTTGGTGGATTCGACTCTGACCTCCGGAAGGATCCCAACTCTTACGCTGGCTGTGAGCAACTGGTTCTTCTCTGACATTCCAGGGTCGACTTAATAAAGAATATACTTCGAGAACAGGAAACCGTAATTTATTTAAGCTTAACTTACAATAACAGATATCTACAAAAGGAAATTATATATACTTATCTCACAAGAAATTATGTGTCGAATGAGCGAGTTAGCACGCGCTCGTGCGACTTCAAAACTGAGTTTCGCGCAGAGCTGTTAGAAGATGACAGCGTGCGGACGTGCTTGAAATTTGCATGGAGATTGTTGCAACACATGCATCTACAAATTGCTTGAATCCTCCCGGTGGTTGCTTCGGCGTGGTTTCTGGTCATTAAGAAAGCTGACCATACGTTGATGTCACGTCATTACAAGAAAACTGACCCGCTCTTGATCTCATCATTATCGAAATTCCTGTTGACGAGATATCTCGAAAAAAATTAATCAGAACTTGATGGATGAGATAAAGAAGAATACTGACCAGGACTTTATCTGGTCACCATCAAAAAATCGGCACAATCTTGGTGGCGAGATATCGCGTCCACACCACTTGAAAGGTCAATGGAACTATGAGTTTAAATGCCGCTAAGTCAGTTTCCTTCAAAAATTTGAATTGAATGGCAGCCCTGAAGTATACCAGGTCTTTGTGTAAACATTCCGTATATGTTGGAATGGCCGAGTTAGATTGACTATAGACGTCAGATATGCAGGTTTTTGAGAGATCAGATGGATACAATTGAACCCGTTTCTATTGTTTGAAATTCAGGGTCCTATTCAGTCATTCAAACTTAGTCTTTCATGGACACTACAGTTCTTTTCCACTTTAACATTCTTTTTAGCCATAGAAAAATAAAATATTTTGTTAGTCATGGAATGTGATTATGATACCATAACTTAGTCTTTCGTGAACAGTAAAGTTTCTTTTCACTTTAGAATTTTGTATAAGGGGACATCTTCATATCAAGTGTTTGCACAAACAACGAAATTTGTAATAGAAACACCGTGTTTGAATTACTGAAGATGACCATGAATATCAAACAACAGAAAAAGGTTCTGTTGTATCATCAAATCTCTCAAACAATTATTTTCTATGTGAGGATGATCCCTAAAATGGATGCTAACTTAAGGATTGAATATCTCCGGACAACAAAATCATAATTTTTTTATTTAGACTAATTTAACGTTACAGAATCTGATTATGATATCAAAAATTAGTCTTTCGTGTACAATACAGTTCCTTTCCACTTTAGAACTTTGTTAACTACCGAAAAGTAAAATATTTAATGAATTTGCTCAAAACACACAAATGTACATTCGCGGAAAAACAACACCTCCTTTATTTCGAACACTGTTCATACTAGTGCATATTCAACGCATCATTCCATAGGAAATTAACCTCATCAACAAATTCAAATTCAAAACAGTTATATAAAGGGACGTCTTCATATCAAATGTTTGCACAAACAGTGAAATTTCTAATGGAAACTCTCTGTTATGATATCATAATCAGATTCTGTATCATAAAATAAGTCTAAATGAAAAAAAATGTCATGACTTTACTGTCTCAAGTCATCGAATCCTTAAGTTAGCATCTCAATTTCAGGGATCATTTTCATATAGAAAGTCGCTATTCGTAGATCGAGAATAATTGTAGTGATTGCAACACAAATTTTTCAAATTTGAAAACTATTTCAAAAGTATATTTTACCGATCCGGGAATTGTTATATTTAATATACTACAAGTGCAGACGATCTGAGAATTATGACATGATTATGGTATTCGAGACCTAATGATATGAAATGTATTATATGAAGCTAAATTTTGATATACGAGGGCTGTTCAATAAAGAATGATCATAATTTTTTAAAGGTGATTTAAAAATCAAGAAAAATAAAATTCATACTGAATGTGTAGTGGTATAAGTGGAGAATAGATAGGGCAAGTTTCACGGTCATGATATCATTGCTGAGGCCTTGGCAGCCGGCCAAGAACGCCTAGTTTTATTTTCGCCAACGGCAAAAATGGATGTGACACGAGAAATGCAATACAATGCATTGAAATTTTGTTTTCGCCTTAAAAATCGTCAGATCTTTCAAAAAGCTATGTCCTGTGTGTTCCCCATCTTCCATATAGTCCTGATGATACGATTTTTCTTTTCCCGAAATTGGAGAAACACCTCCGGGAAAAGCAGTTTTCATCAACACAGGCATTGGTAAAAGTTGCGTTGGCGATTTTGAAGGACCTGTCAAAAAATGGCTTCCAGCATGTGTTTGAAGACTGAAAAAGAGGTGGCATAAGTGCATTGCATGTTATGGAGAGTATTTTGAGAAAGACCATAAACATTTAGATGATTAGTACAGGAAATTATTTTTTATTAATTTATGATCATTCTTTATTGAACAGCCCCCGTACATTCGAAATTGTGTTAGTTGAAACAGGGTTTCCTATTGGAAATTCTGAAGTTGTTGCTCACTTTAATATAAAGATGACCCTTTATGCATTTGAATTTATAGGTCTCAGTTCCTGTCAAACGTCATCTTTACATTTTCTCTTCTGTTAAAATTGCTCGAATGAAGGTGTTTCGTTTCCCCCCCTCCCGCGACAGTACTTTCTACGAATGGTTCTACTGCAAGTGGAATAGAGAAACAAGTCTACTCACGCCCGACGCATCTTCGATCATCGCTGTTCGGATAACCCAGTCGATCAATTAGCCGGCATCGGATAATCGATGGTTCATTATGTATACAGCTTGCTTACTTGATTTCTTCTACAAGCGATCGATTAGAGTATGATGAAACCTTATAAAACACACGGAATTAAATTAAATCGATTAAGACGTGTGCTATCCAGCCCATAATACGCTTATTCTTCGGGCAGCCATCCCAAGGGGTACGCAAGTAGATCTGTGAAGCTTTTACCCCAAAACACACTATCCTCTAATGACTTCATAACCATAACAATTGTTTGAAATAATTACTGGATTTTTCACAATTTGGAAAAATTATATTTCTACACTTTTCCTGGAATAGAATCCTTTGCAAAAATTACATTCCTAATTTCCCTGGAATAGAATTATTTGAAAAAAAAATTGTATTTCTACATTCCTTGGAATAGACTGGGTAGGTATTGAAACAAGGCTAGTGTAACACAGACACAGACACGCACACACACACACACACACACACACACACACACACACACACATATATATATATATATATATATATATATATATATATTTAGATAGATAGATATACAGGGTGACCTGTAAAGTCCTTTTAAGCCCTTTAATTTTGAAAACGCGTCTCGTCGAGTCAAGGTAGTAGCATGTACAAACCGTAAAGTGACCATGCTGAATTTATTGAGACAGCTTACAGCGCCCCTAGCGGTGAAATAAGGAAATTTAAAAAATAACTCGAAAACTAAATGGAATAGGCCAAAAAGTTCAATTAGAAAAATGTACGCAATAAAATAATAAAGACACAGAAAAAAAGTTTCATGGAGTTATCTGTAGAACTGGCGGATATATTCGAGATTGAAATTTGAACTTTTCCAAACCTTGAAAAATGGGCCGTCCTGAAATTGAAAAACGTGTTTTCCGGTGTTATCATTCAGTTTTTCTGAGTTAAGCAACGACAAATTTAAATTCAAACAAAGAAAATTTGGAGATTGTGGTGCCATCTCAGGCGTTACTGCGCCACCTGACCGTGGTTACAACATGATGGCGCCCCCCCCCCGTACAAACCTCACCATCCCCACGCAGTGCGCAAGTTTCTTAAGAACAGATTTGGCCAACAGCAACAAGTAATCGGCTAAGGTAGATGTGTTGAATGGTCTCTACGATCACCAGATCTTACAACCCCACTCGATTTCTTCCTCTGGGGTTACATCAACGATCGAGTGTATGAAACTCCGTTGACAAGTTTGCTGGATCTGTGGCAGCGTATCATCGATAGCTGCGCTACTGTGACACCACTGAGGATTAGGAATGTGCATGTCGGCGTGCTTGATCGAATAAAAATGTGTATTGTAACTGATGGTGACCTTTTTGAACACACTCGCCATGGTTTGTTTAGCAATAAATTTCTTGCTGTTGCTCATCTATGTCTTTTACTTTTCTAATGTGCCACACTGAATAATTTGTTTAATAATACATTTGTTTATGACATATTCGCATCTCACTCAAAGTTCATTAGGATAAAATGATTAAATAGTAAATCTTCGTTCGTGGTTGTAGAGCAGAGAGGTTTTTAATCGTCTATTTTAGTTGTTGCGCTAAAATTATGATTTCGGATCGTCAGGTTTTTTTTTTTTTTTCCGGAGTACATTTTTCAG
Organism: Metellina segmentata; assembly: GCA_947359465.1. Lineage (NCBI taxonomy): Eukaryota > Metazoa > Arthropoda > Arachnida > Araneae > Tetragnathidae > Metellina > Metellina segmentata. The sequence goes on along the minus strand of OX375880.1, from coordinate 124,429,208 downwards.
ATGTTTTTTTCTTTTACTTTCTTTGCAGTTTGAATTTAAATTAGTCGTTGTTTAACTCGGAAAAACTGAATGATAACACCTGAGAACACGTTTTTTAATTTCAGGACTCCCCTTTTTTCAAGGCATGGAAAAATTCAAATTTCAATCGCGAATATCTCCATCAGTTTTACAGATAACTCCATGAAATGTTTTTTCTGTGTCTTTATTATTGTATTGCGTAAATTTTTCTAATTGAACTTTTTGGCCTATCTCCGTTAGTTTTCGAGTTATATTTTTTAATTTCCGTATTTCACCGCCAGAGGCGCTGTAAGCTGTCTCAATAAATTCAGCATGGTCACCTTACTGTAGGTACACGTTACTACCTTGACTCTACGAGACGCGGTCTCAAAATTAAAGGGTTTAAAAGGACTTTACAGCAGGTCCTCCTGTGTGTGTATATATATATATATATATATATATATATATATATATATATATGTAGCTCGCTGTTGTAGGCTATTTTATTTAGAACTTCGACTTAGTTGTGGAATTTGCACTTTTTATGGAAAACAGAAATATTGAAATGCGGGCTGAAAGCTGAGGACTGCTGTAATCATATTAAGAGTAAGAAAGGTTTGTTTCGTTCAAGGTGGAATTTAAAGCTTTGAAAAAGCAAGCCCGGCCGTCTAAATAAAAGACTATTTCTTATGTTTAATATCGTCATGATTCGTAAAGAGCATCCACGTTGCCTTTTTCCAATTGATGTCTATTTATTATATTTCAAATGTTGTATGATAATCTACATGGTATCAGTATTAAATTAGTCTTGTTTGTGTGTATGCAATTAATGAATTGTGAAAGTAATGGGGTTATAAATTTAAGAAATTGTGCATTACAGAGTGCGCGAGAAAAAGCTGTTCAACAGTGCCTTCACAAATACGTCAATACACGTATACTTTTGCAAACGAAAATCGTATCTTGAAAGCATTTTATATCCGTTCAACCAAATGAAAGCGGAAAGAGACTCACAACCACCCACGTACAACAGTTCGAAAATTTCTGCCCTTACTGTCGCTTTCCCAGGGTTGCCATTTTGAGGCAAGGATTAGAGCTTAGTTGTTTGACATTTTGCGGCGGGTGTTCTGACAAAAGGAAAAATCTTCAGCGAGACACCCACGCAGGCTTATCCGTCTTCGAGTTTCTGATCGTTTATTTACACTTTGGGAAATGTTAACGTGTGTTTAGATCGTTCTCTCATTCACCAAAATGGGAAAATTTGAATGCAAAATGATCATTTTTAAAATTTATTAGAGAATTAGCAATTTTTTTTTATTTCTAAATGGTGCAGAAATTATTTGTTTCGTTCATAGATCAGTCTTGCAAAGATATTAAACGTGATTTCCCCTTGAAATGTTGAAGAATCTAATCTTTAATGCGTCATTTAAAAAAGTCAGAATTTTGAGTGTTCGGTATTTTAATTTACAATGACTGTACATCGATTCCCATTATGATCTGAGCGAAACATCTGTAATGGTAATGGTAATTTTATAGTTAGCGTCGTACTAGAGCAACACAACGGGCTCCACCCACTCTCCAAACTTCCAGACCAACCCAACATGAGGACTTTCGGCCACGACAGAATTAAGGTGCACCAGCCGCCTCTACACCATACGATTACAAACATCCATGCCCGGACCCGGATTCGAATCAGGAACCTTCCGATCTAGAGGCTAACACCTTAACCACTATACCGGTTGGTCGGCGAAACAGCTGTAACCTTCTCGGTAAACATACCTTCATAGAGCTTACCTGTGTAATTTGACAATCTGAGTGTTACCGGGTAGAGGTAAGTATTTTGCTTATCGTCATACTTGAGCAGCACAACGGGCTTGTTCACGGCGGTCCGAGATCAATCCCGAAGAGATAAAATCGAGGAGAACACCGTGTAATTTTGAACCATGGTCAGATGACAAGGCAACACTTGAGCTGGCGCCCCACTCTCTAAACTTCCACACCACGCCAACGTGAGGACCTTTGAGGAAACGAGGGGTTTAATGTGCCCCATTCGTATACGACCGTCTTTGGTTGGATTCGAACTCGCAACCCTCCGGTTGCTAATCTTATACCGCTACAAGATTTCCGTGTACTACAGTGTTTTCTTTCTCCCACGACCCACATAATGACTCAACAGTATCGTTTACATGACCAAACCATGAAAGGGATTTTCAAAGAATATCCGCTTCGCCAAATAAGAATCCGTTTATATGCAAGCAGGACTCCTTTAAAGCGAGTGCTACTCAGCTCTTAGGCAGTTATTTTATAAATATCACAGTCTCTTACGGTGCCATCAAATTTTTATTGGATTACATACGATTCCAGAAGATTTAACAGCGCAACTACCTCGGCATTGGTCCACCGATCGGAATACATCTTAATTTTTTCTGTTGCGCTATTGCTTTCCATTTGTTCGAGCGAATATAAACAAAGCTCAAGGGATTGTGGGATACGAAATGCATTATTAGAAAGGAGGGTAACCTCAAAACCACGGGATTTGATTAGGGTTGAAATCAACCCGCGTATTTCCTCGCTTTTTCCCAACGTAGGGAAAGCGGAAAAAAACGGTTTAACTCTCTTTTTATCCGGGTATTTGGTTCATATAAACGATACTCATGACGATCAATTGAAAGAATCGTATCGCTATTGGTGAAGGAGGTCCAAACGTGTTTGAAGTCATGCAGGGAAGACTGTTGTTTGCGGCAGATGCATGTGAACCCCTCGAAGGGTTAAACACAACAGATAGCAATATAGGGTCCCTACACAATGGTAGAGGTGGGTTGGTTTATTTGACCAAGCTCAGCCAGACACAGGACAAAGTTAAGTAAAGTTGATAAGTGTTTGAATTTAGCTCGCACTGAAGCAACACAACTGTTTATGGGTGACTGTCTGTTATCGTGAAGGGAAAGATCCGAGGGAAACACCACATAATTTGGAAGCACGGTCGGATGACGACGCAACAACTGAGCTGGCACTCCATACTTCCACTCCACGCCAGTGTGATGATATTTGAGGCCACGACCGATTAAACGTGTATCAGCCCACTTTCAACATGACGTTTAGGTTTGGAATCGAACTCGTAACCGTCCGGTTACTAATCCGTTTTTCTTCCAACTAGGCTACTGCGGTCCTTCAACGTCAAGTAAAGGACATACACAAGGAATGTTTTACTGGCACGTGAGATTGACACTATTCACTTTCTTGGTGGTTAACATTCGCATCGAAAACTCACTCCTATGTAAAAATCTATTCCAAATCAGTTTAAAAAATAGACCGTTTGTTTCTCTTGATCCCTCATTGGTGTCGTATGGCAGTTTTGTCTCGACCCAATTGCTTCTCATTTGCATAGGTAAATAATGTACGAAATAACATTATGAATTTGACAGTTCCAATATTCAATTATGTATCTTGTTTACTAAGTACTGTAAGAAAGTAAGAAACACATTATTGTAATTTTCGATACCTTAAACATGCATTGTTAGGTCCAAATGTTTCGTCAATAATACCTCGTTGTGTTGCTCTTTTACGACGTTAGGTAAAATACCTACGTAACTTTGACAACAGTTCAATGTCTACAAAACTGTTACAGATATATTCGTCATTAACTATATTTCAAAGTTTATTCAGTTTTTTTCAGTTTGAGACGTAAGTTAATAGTCTCCACGTTGAAATTTAAACTTTCCATCAATGTATATTAAATGTCATTGTTCAACCAATTATAAACGTCTCGTCCACAAATGTTCAACCTTTAAAAACTGTTCAACGTTGAAGATTCAGCTATCTTCAAATAATTTATTCAACATTTGAACATCAACTAATTATTTACGTTTAAGATTCAATGTTCCATCAATGGTTATGATTTCATAAAAGAACTCTATCAATTTTAACCATCCAATTGCTTTGGACGAGATATCTTGTCCATCAATATCAGGCCAATATTGCTCATGACGAGAGGACTCGTACAAGATATAGTCAGTTTTTTTTCGGATGAGGTTTCCTGTACATCACAATACCTAATCAGTTTTTTCGGACGAGGTATCCTGTACATCAAATCAGTTTTTTTCTGACGATATAACCTGTACATAAAGAACTACTCAGTATTTTTTTCGGATGAGGTGTCCTGTACATCAAGATCTAATTAGTTTTTTCGGTCGAGGTTTCTTGTACCTCAAGATCTAATAGTTTTGCTAATGACAAAAACTCGTCGTGGTAAGAACCAGGAGGAAGTTTTGCGGCCCTTCCTCAATAAATGTTCAAATTTTAAAAACGATTCAACGGTGATAATTCAAATATCCTTAACACTTCATTCAATGTTTGGCATGGTCGCAGCATACCCGGTTGCAAAAGTTACGGATTAACAACTGGAGGGTTATGAGTTCGAATCCAGCCAAAGACCGTAGTGTACAAGGGATGCTGATGCACGTTAAATCTGCCGTGACCTTAAATGTTATCACGCTGGCGTGGTGTGGAAGTTGGGAGAGTGGGGTGCCAGCTCAGGTGTGGAATTGTCATCTGACCGTGATTCATTATGACGTGGTGTTGTCCTCGGGATTGATTCCGGACCGTCTCCAATAGCCCATTGTGTTGTTCCAGTATGAGCGATATGCCAGCTCAAATGTGACCTCACTGTCTGACTGCGGTTCAAAATTACGTGATGTTGTCCTCTGACCTTTTCCTTTGGTTTTGATCGTGAACCGTCGCCAAAAATCTACCTATCAACGTCTAGGCAAGTAGTAATTCTCCACATTGATGATTCAATTATTTATCAGTGTTTATTAAAGGTGAACCAATTTTAAACGTATAAACAAATCCTTAATTTTGAAGATTCCATGATATCTTAATAACATTCAACGCGTGGCAGCATCCAACGCATTATGTTCTTTTTCAACTTCAGTCTTTCAATTATTAAGTAAACACTAAACATTCAATTAACCTAATATTCTTTTTAACGTAGAAAATCTGTTTCTTGGTTTTTCGATAAAAATGAAGGATTTATTTTGTGATCGTTTTTTCTACAAAATCCAAATTTTGTACAAGTAATTTGCAGAAACCACATAGGATGTTATATTTGTTAGTAATTAATTTCATGTTATGCAAAATTTCGTACTGCCCTCTCTCGGTTAAAATCGTTACAATTAGAAATGTCTATTAAAAACGAATTTAGGAATGAATTCTACGATATGAATTTTCAAGAGAGATAGTAAAATGTTTGGGAAAATTATTACTTCTTTGCTTCTAAGTTGACGAACTAAAATGCATTTAGTTTAAACGATTTTTTTCATTAGAAGTATTTCTCTCTCTCAATTTTACATTATACCTAAAAACTATACATTCTGCAAGGTTTTTTTTTTGTTCCACTTTTAATTTTCTCTGAAAACTTTTTTAAAAATAGTGACATAAACTCACATGGATGAATAAGATCGGTAATCCATTTGTAAAATATATTTTTTTTATGAAATTTGTCCAAATTCTGAAATAATTAGAAATATATTGTGGTACGTGCTGCCATCTATGAGACTTCAAACATACTATAGATTTATGTCAATTTATCATTTATTAATTCGATAAGAATTCTCTTCTTCGCAATCATTTGAAACAAATTTTGGAAATTCAAACCATGAACATGACTGTGTTCATATTCCTACCTTTTACATTTTTGAATTGTGAGGCTATGAAGTATTAGTTTCTATGTTTCACATGGCTCCAATATTATAATTCCTCTATCTCAACATTACACTGAAATCTGTAACAAATTATTCGAAAACATTTATCATAATTTTCTATGATATAAACCTGTTTTAATAAAAAATAATTTTGTTCCTGAAGTTTTATGAGGAAACTTTAAAACTGGTTTTTGAAATGCTCAATGGAATAATAAAAGATAGAAACATTTTTATTTCTCTGTGTCAGGGCCATACACACATATATATATATATATATATATATATATATATATATTTACGCAATATTTTTTTGACTTACCTCATCGGATGTAGAGATGCTATTTTACTTATCCTGCACACCGTTCCACATTTTTTTTCATTGAATGAATTGAACAGGTATTTAGTTTCCGAAATCAACTTACCGGGGCAGAAATTTCGCTAAAATCTGCATTAGAGATTTTAGTACTCTTTGGTTATGAAAGTGACCCCTATAGCGTGTTCGGGATGAAACATTATAATTTTGCACTTTAGTTATGCTACAGTATCTTATTTTTAAATGATTTTAAAGTAATATTTTTAGAATTTGCTTGAAAAATGTTGTATTGATACAGTATATACAACTTTTAGGGCTTTACTCTTTCCTTACTTTTACTCCTTTCCTTACAATTCAGTTAATTTCTTAAACAATTATTTTACCAGTCTTTGTTTGCAACAACAACAAAAAACCTATCTTATGGCATTCTTAGCCATGATATCGCTTAGCTTATTCTGGCCTTATACTACGAGAACGCAAGAATGTCATTGTTATTAATGGGTATATGTTACCAAATATCCTTGTTGGTCTATTTCGCTTCAAATTTGAAAAATTATTAATTTGATAAAAAAGAATGTACGAACGTGATTCTTATTTTACGACACAGGGGTTGTCATCGCACAACGTTGTACCATTTTATTTACAAATACCTTAAAAAAAATTTGTTTCAAAATTTATTCAAAGTTTTGAGAGGTAGACTAGTTAACAAATGTGAACTATGATATGAGTCTTTGGAAATTTCAATAGATAGTTTGAAGATGTAAAAATATCACCACAAAATAAGGTAAATGTATTGAAAGCAGGTGGAAATTAAAGGTTTCCTGTTCGAATTACTTAAACGTTTATAGTGAATGTGAAATAATACATATAACTTCGTATTTTAGAGTAAATACCGAATACTAAAGTTTCAAGAACTGTGAACTACAAAAGTTTTAAAAAAATAGTGTTATCCTTTGGGAATATTTTTTATATTCCTTACGAAACTGACAACAGGAGTGCAATTCTATATCTAAGTAAGTGCAGTACGAAATTCCCCTCCGCGTAAAAGCGTACGTAATCTTTACGAAAGACGGAAAAGAGGGGAAAAAATCAATATTTGTCAGGTGGGGAACTTTTACTTCAAACTTTCCAATTCAACATCTGCACGTTGCCATGGAAACCTGTCGGACGAATCGGAATATTTCTTTTTTTTTAAGTAAAAAGTGTATTATAAAAGTAAAGTGGAGAAAAAAAATAATAATAAATTTACTCCACGGAAGTGATTTTTGTAGTTTTTCGTTCTCTTAAGTTTACTCTATTTTCAACAAAAATATGCGTACAAATCGGATTTTGGTATTATTTTTTCTCTTGGTGCCACGTGAAAATCAAATTTTTGTCAGGTCTCGACGGCTGAGAAGACTTTGCTTTTCTAGTTTGTTCCTTTTTTGAATTATTATTCCTTTTGCTTTTAGCGTTCCTTATGTAAATACCGAGGAGCGTTCGAAATGCGTCTCAGCGGAAGTGTGCAGCAATGTTCCTTTGACGGATGCCAAGAGAGGAAGTGGAAATATCGTTTGCGGAATTTTCTTTGCAGTATATATTTAGAAGGCTTTCAGAATAAAAATATACTTCACTTATAAATTTTTATCCAGTCCAAAGCACTTAAGAACGACTCTAAATATCATTATTTTAGCTCGCACAACGTTATCAACTTCATAGTATTTTAAATGCTATTAAGCTTTAACCCTGAATGAGGTTCAAGTGTATATTTCCGTTCGCAATCTGTAGTCTTCCCTGCATTACTTTTAACAAGCTTTGACCTTCCTGGACAACAGAATCTTCCCTAGGACTCTTTCAACCCCTCAATGTGGTTTTTTAGTCATTATATGGGGTGTGTCATTGCGGAGGTGAAAGCACTACTAGACCTATCGGAAATCTCATAGACAGTTTCGAGGAACCTAACATTTCAATAAATGACGATTTCCAATTTTAGATTTGGATAGCTTTTGTCACTCTTTCAAATGTTACAAATGTAAATTGGGTAGACTGTGTTGGAGTACAACCGCTTGGTATACCTCATTAGCACATAGAATTTACTGGCAAGTATTAAATGAAAAGCAAATTCAGTACTCAGCGTTCATCGAGAGCTCACGAGTTGCTCTTCTTCATAGAATTACGTTCGGCGCATTTCTGATCAGCTGATTCGAGAATCTACGCTACCATTGCAATTAAAAAAAGTTTTCAATTGTGATACAAATTTACACACAGTTATCCCTGAATTCGATAACACTTCTACTGTCTTCAATTGACAGATCTTGACGTTAGCATACGTTTGAGACCTACTTCGACGTCGTGGCACATCGTAGTCCTGCGTTATGCTCATTTGATATTTGCGCGACTCAGCTGAAAGTCCCGAAAGCGCCTTCCCTCCCTCCCCGCTTACAGCGGCGCGCGAACTCAAGGTCACAAACGTCTTCGTTCCCTCATCTATCGAATGACAATAGGTTGGTTCGATTCCCGTCGATGCTACAGATGTCATTAAACCGAACTCGATGCCCATTTTTCGTGAAGCTCCCCTCTCCGTACTGGCCACCTGAAACTGGCCTGATCTTGAAGAAGTATTTGCGTAAAAAGGGAGACTTTTCTGTTGTTAGTTTTCGTCTAGGAATCGTATGCTGCGTTATCGAGGGGTTGAAACTGACCGACTTACACATCAGTTCAATGGTCCGAAATCTGTTAAAAATAAAGCACGTGGTTCACACCTCCTTACCGAAAGCGCATAACTGTGACGGGTTTGTTATTTCAAGTTTCAGTTTGTGATAATGAATGAGCACTGTAAAAGGAAATATGTACGTAGTGCAAGACTCACTAAATTATAGGTATTTAAATGAACGTCGCACTGGAGTACCACAACAGGTTTGGGTCAAATATCTGAAAGATCTGAGGACAACACCATGTCATTTCGAACTACTGTCACACCTGAGCAAGGCACATCACTCTCCAAACTTCAACACAGTGCCAACGTGAGGATATTTGAGACCACTGCAGTCTTGACGTGCACCATCCCCCTTTGTACTAGGGATGCGGCATCGACAGCAAAACATCGATGTTCAAAATTAAAACATCGATGTTGATAATACATCGCCCAAAAACATCGATGTTTTTAAACATCGATGTTCTTAAAATTCGGTGTATGTAAACTTTTTTCCTCATTTCTTAAAACTGGTTGAGCAACTAGTGATGCTACATTGACAGCAAAACATCGATGTTTTGAAACTTTGATGTTCAAAATTAAAACATCGACGTTGATAATACATCGCACCGAAACCATCGATATTTTTAAAATTCAGTGTATTTAAACTTTTTCCTCCATTTCTTAAAACTTGTTTAGCAACTAGTGATACGACATCGGCTCCAATACATCTATGTTTTTTATAGAACATCAATGTTTTGAAAACATTGACATCGATGCCGCATCCTTACTTTTTAGACCCTTCACTCTTGGACACTTTGGTCTAAAAATATGTTCAATTTGCCGATTATAAAAATGATGCTACTTGGTTATTTAAAAAAATTTTTAAACCGTAGCTTTTTCATTTAAAAATGAAACATTGACAACGTAAAAACATCGACACGTATAAACATCGATGTTACAAAAACATCGACTCCAATACATCTATGTTAAATACATCGATGTTTTTTAAAAAACAACGACATCGATGTCGCATCCTTACTTTGTACACGACGGCCTTTGGTTGAATGCGAACTCACAACCCTGGGGTTCGAATTCAACTTCGGTTGAATTCGTTACTACCGGACCTCCTCGGGCAGACTCACTCAATGGTTCCACCGCGGAACCAATCAGCGTTAGAATTCTGTAAAACTGGTTTTTCCTTCAGTAGAGTCTATGGAACAAGAAACCAACTTCGTATCGGGTCTCAATTTCTGTTCTCGGCGTATTGATATCTTAATCCTCCTAGTGGTTGCCTCGACACTTGTCATTATATAGATTGACCAGATCTTGATGGACATCTCACAATCAACAAAATAGGTCAGATCTTGATGGACGAGATATTTCGCCTTTAGCAAAATAGGTCATATCTCGACGGACGAGTTATCTCGTCGAAACTACATGGAAGGTTGAGTTTCATGTTAACGAAATTAAATGTTTATTTTTTAAAGCAAGTCAGAACATTTGTGTGTGTTCATGTCTTTAATCATGATATTTTCTGCACCACAAGGGTTTGGTTTGTCCCTCCACAAATAATTTATGTAACACAAGGGCTACTGGACCGGACCTACGTCTTAAAGAGGATTGCGAATCATTATAAACATCCATGCCGATGCAGGAACCTGAATCCACCACTACCAGACGAATCCTCAAACTAAAATCAATTCAACGTCCATTCTTATTGAGATAACCAGGGCCTAGAGGACCACCCTTACTGACGCCCCTCAAGGTCATTTCCAGCATTCACCAAGTGACGCACCTAAATCTTCACAATAATTTCATAAATTTGGAAAAGGCGGCTGAACGAAACCGGCTGTCTAGTGACTATCGACTTACAAACTCGACTCAAAACCCTCGTGATTCCACCAGCCATCTCATCATCCACTTTCCAAACAGACTCCCCAATGTTGACTACGATGTGTACACGGACGGGTCCAGTATCGATGGCAATATCGGCTCCTCCGTGTGCGTCTTCGACACTAATAATCGAATCAAAACCCTTAAATTTAAACTTATTAATCACAATACTGTTTTCCAATACAAGATTTTCGCTATCCTGAAGGCTATTGAATGGTCCTCCTCGAATAACAAATCTGTAAACATTCCCAGTAGCAGCTCAATTCAAGTCCTCCCCTCTTCCACTAACAAATCAAACTTCCTAAATAACACTTAAGAACAATAGCTAACAACACAAAATATTTGGGTTGAGCAGGGTCGAAGCCCCTCTATTGGTGCCCATGGGAATGAGCGAGTCGATCATTGTGCCAAGCTTGCTTCTGTCGATGGTGGTTCCTGCCAACGCTCTTTCCACTCCTTTTGAAGAAACAAAATCTAAAATACTAGCAAGACCACTGCATGTCATCAAATAAGGGCCTCATTGGAAAGGAGTTCATTAATGGGGTCAAACTCGAGCATCAATTATTGACAAAAAACCCTCATCATCCGGGAATTGGAACGTCCGTTGCCAATTTGCACTAGATTAGGATTAAAACTAATGATTTTTGTTCGGTGCAGTAGGCGACGAGGATCAGTACTTCCTAAGCTGCACATTATCCAAAACCCATGGTATTACAAAACCGTCAGACCACCTTCAGGGGGTATGGTCTGAAAACGTCAACTCTAACTTGGGTTCCCTCCATAACATCAGGAGGTGGCGGCAGACGTGTCTGACCACGTCTAGCATTGTCTCGCAGGATTCCACAGTCTCCTACTCTATCTATTTTGTCCACTTTGCATTCAAAACATAATATTTTTAACGTCTTGCATTTTAAAATTATCTCACTTGGCTGTACATTTTAACATTTCACACATTTTAAGTGAGCTGTTTGTTTTTTGCTTTACAGTTCTCGCTTTCGTATTTTATCCCTCTAACTTAATATTTTACCGTTATGTCCTTGACTGCCTTCTATTTCTGCTCTCCGCTCCTCCTCCGTTCTGGAGGTCCAAAAATCTCCTCTCTCCACCTTTCTATAAGACTCGAAACCTTACGGCGAGTCGGGGGAGACGTGGAACTTTAAGAAAACGTCTTATCAGACGGGGAACCCTTAATACAAGAAATATGAGGAATAAAACAACAACATGTTTTGTAGTATTTATCACACCTTAAAGGTTACAAGGGAAAGGAATTCAGAGGTGCTGGTTAAAATATTTATTTTATAACTTTATGAATGGCTATATGAGAGAAATATGGGAGGTTGCGAGTTCAATACTCGATCCAAGCAAAGACCGTTGGGTACGAGGAGTGAGGCGAGTTAAATCAGCTGTGGCCTCAAATGTCCTCACGTTAGCGTGATGTGAAAAAATTTGGATAGTGGAGTGCCAGCTCAGGTATGAACCTCTTCGTCTGACCGCGGTTCAAAATGACAAGGTATTGACCTCTTCATCTGACCGGGGATCAAAATATGGCATAGTTAATTCAAGTCCATCCCCTTAAATAGAAAATTTAATGTATTAATTATCGGGCCGTTTGGCGTTTACTCCAATTGGCGTCGAGCAATCAACTACTCTACATCCATTCGAAGTTCAATCTTTGGATCATTCATTTGTAGGTAAGCACTTAAATACCCCCCCCACTAGAGCAACGCACCGGGCTATTAGTGACGGTCTGGGATCAACCCCTTAAGGGAAAGATCCGAGGACAACACAACGTAATTTCGAATCACTTACGTCACGTGAAATCGTCAACAGCCACCATTATTCTACACAGTACATATCTTCTTTTGCGTCTGCGAAGCATTCTTGCCTTTTCGGAAGGACAAAAACACACCATAGGCCAAAAATGATCCGTGTTTTTTGCTAATCTAAATGCCTAACACAATTTTAAAAACACAACCCAATAACACATTTTTCCCCAAGTACTCGCTCAATATTCCTTTCTTGAAATAACATCCAAACGTGTCCCGTGCGAAGTAGGTAACACTTTATTTTTGCGGTGCAATGCCATCTAGTGTCTAATCGCATTGCCAATTTTTGCGTCAACCCCATACTGTACAACAGCAAACCCAATCAAAAAGTGACACAGCCCATTGATTTTGCAGGTGCAGGTGCGAATTCATTGGATCGACGTCGTTCATCGGTTGTAATTATCGTCTGTTTTCTCATATTTCACTGGAATCATCTGAACAGCTCTGTTATTGTCCTTCAAGAAGATACATGAATCGGAGGGGTGGGGTTGCATTTTCAAATTGCCCACCCCAGCAAAGGAACCGTGGTCCGACCGAACGGGTCGCTTATTCGGAAATACGACAGGAAACATCCACAAATCGTGCTGCCAAACAAATCCACTTAGTCCAAAGAGTTGCGCCTCAAAGTCTTAAGCCGCTGTCACTCCCACGATATCCACGCACCCACAACCTTCCAATCCCTCCTACACGAGCAGGATGTTAGGTAAAGGAATCGAAACGGGCATCATCCTCTCCTGGAAGCCCGCGATGCCCTAAATCAAGTCGACACTTCCGAGGGAACGCCAGAGCAAAAAAGCATCCCATAAATGTTGGGAACCTTGGGGACCCGGCGAAATGAAACGACGCGCGTGTTCGTGATATACATCTGTCCTCACTCGGCTGTATTTCATTTGGGTCGTTTAGGCGTCGCTGCTGTCGGGTGGGGGTGATGTACGGATTTTACGTGTTGATCTCCTCCTCTTAAGTAAATGAATTGATACGAATGGATATCAGGCAGTGAGTACGACAGCAATGATGATTCAGTGCTGTTTCTTGTTATCGCAGGGATTTTTTCTCCATCGATTCCATTCAGATGAATCAATACATTGAAGGTTTGCGTGTGTATTACAGCTTAAAATGAAGAGGAAAATGATGTGGAGCATCTCAAAGAATCGTATTTTTCTAGAGGAAGACATCCCCTGCTCACTCTAGTTTGTCGCTGTACCTCTATTTCATTGACCACAATGACAAGGCTTTGCCCTCGCATCTTTCCCTGAGGGATTGATACCGAAGGGTTGCCAATAGCCCGTGTGTGGCTCCTGTGAGATGGTTGTCAACTACCTACCTATAACATTTTATTTTCGCCAAACTATTTATGTAGCTGTCAGTGTAATTGTACAATTTAAAAAGTAGTTTGAAACTAACACAACTCTTGAAACTGAAATTATAAAACTGTTTATTAAATAAAATCAACAAAAACTAAACTGTTCATAAACACAGTAGATTGATATCTAGTATTAGTAATAATTACCAATCGAATTAGTAATATTAAAAATTACCATTGGTGAGAGGGATGAAAGCATAGGAAAGTAAAGAAGGATATAGTTCTACCAATTTATAGAGCTCTACAACAGACTTAATATGTTTGTTTTTAGACCGAATAGAATTTACGACGTATAATTCTTCATAACTACCATATATTCATTTCGTAGGTAGGTAGTATTCTAATTAACATCGTACCGGAGCATCACAACAAGATATTGTCGACGATTCGGTATCATTCCCTCAAGGGAAAGATCCGAGGACAACGCCACGTCATTTTGAACCACGGTCAAATGACGAGGCAACATCTGACTTTCTACCCCACTCTCCAAACATCTACACCGAACCAACGTGGGGACATTTGAGGCCACGACAGATTTAACGTGCACCAGCCCCTTTTGTACATGACGGTTTTTGTTGGATTCGAACTCGCAACCTTCCTGTTGTTAATACGAGGTAACCTAACCTGTTTTGCACTTACTGCAAGTTTAGTTTAATTTGTACGATTCGTTCATAGTGTCACAAACAGTAGTGTAGTGTTGTGCTAGATAAATGTAATTTGGAGGCGTGTTTGCACACCTGAAAGATGACACTTAATCAAATATCGTGCAAGACGAATGCGAGATGTGTTAGTAGCGCCTCTATGAAAATGCAAACCACGTTCGCTTAAAATACGCTATGTAAACTTCGTGAGCATTATTTATGGTCCAAATCGGGCATTGTGAGTTAGATTTGGGTCAAGAATGCCTTTAAGAATAAGAAGGCATTATCAGCAGCTTACTGAGTTCGAACGAGGCCGTGTAATAGGGCTACGAGAAGGTGGATTTTCTTTTCGCGATATTACAGAGACTTAGCAGTAATGTATCCACTGTGCATGAATGTTGTCAGCAGTGGTCGAGGGAAGTTACTGCCTCAAGAAGACCGTGGTCCTGGGTACAGATCAGGCACACAGGCTACCACTGAGAGGGAAGTCAAGCCTCTGTTGGCACCATAGTGACACAGCGAACTGAAACAAATCGATTACTTGAGGGACAGCTTCGAGCCAAACGCCCTGTAGCGTCCAAATCATTGTCATCTGCGAGAGGTGTCAAATTTGAGCTCATTGGAGGGTGGAGCGGGGATCTGTTGTGTGCCGTTTCTGTCTTAGTGCCAGTGATGTCCTATATTGGTTAGAAGGAGGCCTGGTTAGAGCTCGGAACAAAGCTGTATGCGGTGTAGACATTTTGGACCTACAATAGGAGTTATGGTCTGGGGAGCAGTTTCCTATGACAGCAGGAGAACTCTCGTCGATTACCTAAGCACTTTTAAAGCAACTTTGTACGTCAGGCTGGTAATTGAACCGGTTGTGCTGCCATTCATGAGCATTATTCAAGGGGGATTTTTTACAACAGTATAACACTCGTCCTCATACCGCTGCTTTCACCCAACGTGCCCTACAGAGTGTCGACGTTTTGCCGTGGACTGCGAGATCACCAGATCTTTTTCGCATCGAGCATGTATGGGACATTATTGGACGACAAATCCAGCGTCATCCACAACCAACACTGACCGTTGCTGACTTGACTGACCAAGTGCAACAGGCATGAAA
Source organism: Metellina segmentata (assembly GCA_947359465.1). NCBI lineage: Eukaryota > Metazoa > Arthropoda > Arachnida > Araneae > Tetragnathidae > Metellina > Metellina segmentata. The sequence goes on along the minus strand of OX375880.1, from coordinate 124,413,697 downwards.
ATTCATCCCACAAAATGACATACGCCACCTGTACGACACAATGCACAAATTAAACACATGCATTGCGAAATGCACAAAAAATACATCAAATGCACACATGCATTCAAAGTCGTGATGACTACAGCGGTTATTCATGTATCACCATTTCACACTTAAAATGTCTTCTTGGTGTTAGTATTTTATTTTCCGCCAGTATATATATATATATATATATATATATATATATATCCCTTTTCAAGCCCTTATTTAAATAGCATGTGATATTCCGCATCATTTATACCTACTTAAGTACATTAACAAAGAAAAGTGCCTCGTGAATCCCCATGAAAGTAACTATCACTCGTATACCGTGAAGTCTAAAGAGAAGAAGCCTCCCCCCCCCCTTTTTTTTTATGTACACCAATCACACCGTTCAGAAACGGTCTGGATCAATTATCACTTTAAAATGTGAAGAAAGATAAATGTTTGCATGTTCCGAGCGCACTTCGAAATCGTGCATGACTAAGAGAACGAACAGGAACAAAGGCCCCACTTTCGTGACGTTGAACGTCCACAGCGCCGCAGGTTTCAGCCCCTTTCTTTATGATGGCCCAGGATTGATCCCGAATCGTCACCAATAACCCGTTGTGTTTGTCCAGCACGACGTTATTTAAATACCTACCTATATTTCTTTAAGTTTGTACACGAAGCTTGAAAGACCCTGTATATGTTCACTCCAAAACTATTTTTTCTTTTGAATAAAAAAATATAAATAAATTACTTAGGCTCTTCCACGATGGATTCAGTTTCAGAGAGACGATTCAAGAGCCGTTTCTCTCGGACGAAAGAGAAAATTTCATGGCACAAAAACCGCAGTCAATCCGTTCTTGGGAAAGCTTTTAAATCCAGTGACTCCGAAGCATAAAAACTTTAATCACGGACGCTCAGAAAAAAATGAATTGAACCCTCAATTATTCATAAAACGGCACCGAGATATATTTAACAGCGACAAGGACAGAAGAAAAAAGCTTTAGTCCCGAAATATTCATGTCGTTCGACAGAATAAGCAACTACAAAAAAATGGCTATTATGCCGACCATTTAATCGTTCCAGGCACTTGTTGGGGGTGGTTGCAGGAGGGTGGAGGATTCCCAGAATGGCATCCCAAAAATCATTGGACTTCTATGATGTCCCCATTAACTGAAGACCACTTAACTGGCAGGGTAATTTGGGATGGGAATCGGCGGGCATTATTTGGCGGCTTATCGTTTTTGGGGGTTTTCTCTTTTTCGATAATAATAACTTTTGGAGAGGGATAGTTTTTTCAGCCACCAAGCTGAAATCGTTATGGGTCTCTGGGAACTAACTAGTCCGATGACTATTTGGCCCATCGTGTGTGTTTAAACGGTAATGGTCTGGTTTCGCAAACTGCAGTTTTCGGCGTCCGTGTGGTATTAACTCTCAGCGAGTTGGAGACGTATTATTTCTGCGCTATAAGGGGGGATTTCTCTGCATGACTTCTTGCCAGTTTCATCCTTCCTGACCAATCAAGTATTTTCTATGGTTCTTTAAACGAGATGCAGTGTCCATAAATTAATTCTCATTGTCTATGAATTAATGCTTTCCCAGTTCTATATGGAAGTCCCACCTATGGCGGATTTATTTTCTGTCAAACTGAATGTATGTACCGGTAGTATTTCTGTGGTGTTACGCGTTTCCCATCATATTCCGAACGTCACTTTTGTCTTTGAAAACGATTTCACAACTTCTCCGGTAAAAATTCCAAAGAATGAATTGCGAATTTATATATGTATTCAGGGCGGGTTTCCACGTCCTTTGGTTAATCTGATGAGGCATTTCTCTAAATACCAACATTTCAATGAATTATTAACAATGAGTATTTGCTACAATGATACAGTAAAAATAATTTTAGTTCTTGCACAATACACCCACATCGACATCTTTTCAGGTTCTCCTCCTTCTTTCGCATAAAGTTTCTCGCCTCGTGCGCTTGCTGGCTGCTGATGGGTGAGTTTGCTCCAATCGCTGGCCTGCTGTGACACGGCCTTTCCCAGGTTCATGCAATCCGGTGAAATCCTTGCATCATCTGACTAACGCAATCGTGAGAGCTTCTTGCATCATTTGACTGACGCAATATTTCTCGTTGTTACTTAATCGTAATGTCGCGTGTATTGTTTTGGAGTGACGCAAAGTTCATCCCGTTTTGGGCACTCGATGGCATGACCCTTTATCTACTTCTCAGGAGTCATGTTTCTATGTTATTTGAAGGAAGGAATTTCAGTCTGTACTTGGTGGGAAATGTGTGTCATTGGGTTGGCTTTTTTACATTTTGCTTAGCATTCAAAATGGCATCATTTTCAACACAGTATGCCTTTTTTATTTCCTAAACGAGAAGAATGCTACGCAGATGTAAAAGAAGATCTGTGTTGTGTAGGGTAAGATTTAGGGTTGCCAACCTTTTCCGAGACAATTCCGGTATATATATATATATATATATATATACCGGAATTGTATATATATATATATGAGCGTGGAACGATGCAGCTACTGGAGATATGGGGAAAGGTCGTTGTTATAAACGACGCATACTGTGTGGATTCGATATAATTTTTGGTAAATAAAATATATAAGTTTTCTTCAATTTTTCTCAAAAAAAACCGGGAAGAACTTTTGCCTCATCTCAATAGTTGATTAGTCAGCGCTAGTTACATTAAAAGTTAAAAGTTGCCGAACTGTGTTGTTTAGCTCGATTGTTAGACGGTTTCCCTAGAAAGTTCGTATCAGAAAAATATGAAATTAACATGGTTTGTTCTTCATCGTGTTCCCTGGACAATTGTAAAGATATTTTCCCGGTGCGGTTATTAGTTTAGGGTTTATTGAGTGTCAAAGTTGAAAAAGCGAAATTTCTTCCGCGAGTGAGCAAAACACCTAAAAATTAAGCCGTGAAATTTTTTTAAAGAGTATATCTCAACGTAAATTTTTGTATCTGTGTAATTTCTTCCACGAGTGAGCAAAACAACTAAAAATTCAGCTTTGAATATTTTTTAAAGAGTATCTCTCAAAGTAAATTTTTGAAGCTCGTCGAGTTTTTTAGAAATTTCAATTTGGTTCTTGATAATATTTTTTTGCAATTCGGGATAAATCGGGACATTTTCGTTACTTTTTTTTAAAACTATCATATGTATATCTTATTACAATTAGTTTTTAATTTTGACAATATAGCAATATACCTGAGAATGTACTCTTTCTTACGGTACAATTATTTTTGTAATTGGTTAATAAATAAATTCGATGCGATCAAAAGTTGTTACACAAAATTCGGAATCTTTGGATATTTTCGTTACTTTTTGTTAAAACCGTTATATCTACAGCTTAATACTATTATTTTTTAAATTTGAGAACATCACTGAATACCTTATATTATATTCTTTCTTATGGTACAATTATTTTTTAAGCGTAAGTTAGTAGGGGTAGGATCCCCCTAGTAGAATAATAAAAAGTAGATTTAATTTAACAAGTCAATGTAACTCACAGTAACATTTTTTTAGCGGAACTCACAAGACAGTTATAAATCCAATTGTCAGACTTGATTTGTCTCCAGTTTTGCTCGAAGTTCGAAACAAATAAAACCTTTCCTCAATATAAGAATTAAATTCGTAGGTAAAGCAATAGGATGAGAATACACACTCAAATAAACTTTTTACGCCACGCCTTTTCAATACCTAATGCCTATAATTGTTGGTCCTTACCCAATTATGGAAGAATAATCTGAGCCTATTAAATTCACCTAATGACTCTAATTACAATTTTGCTACTTGAATTGATTAACTCGCGACCTAAGGCAATAATTCGTTTCCATTTTGAGCTTAAGAAATCCAATTAGTCAATTTGCTTGAAGTATACGACTGAATTGATGATTCCATGTAAAAATAAAAATAAGGCTACAAGGTGTGTAATCATCTCAACGTTTCTAAGCAAATTAGTAAGATCACTCAGAGCGTGTTTGATTAGAGTCGACTAATTAATAGAGATCAACTGATTTTGACGAAGTAAATTGTGTTTTATTATTCAAGTTCTTTATTAAACAAATTAAAAGGTAATCCGGAGTTCTGCCTCATCCCTATTGTTTCGCGTGTTAAAATGATGTTTAATGTGTCTTTTGAAGAACATAATTAACATTGTCATTATGTTTTTACAATATATTCATTGGATAGTTATGAATATTTTAAGCATTCACTTTGTTTGTTTTTTACTCTTCTGCTGATGTAGTTCAAATATGTTAAGTTAATTCCGGGTGAGACGCCTCACCAGAAGAGATGCTCCACATGATGTAATTTTGAATTTTTACGCTAGGTAGATCTACTAGTTCCATGAATGTTTCAGCTAGATGCTGTTTGGTGTGCTGTGAAATTTTTGTTACATCATCTTTTGTTTTCTGTTATCACAACAACACTTCAAGAAAGTACCATGTTTTTTTCTACTCCGTTATAATATTGATGTTATAGTGTAAGGGTGGCACTAGATAATTTTAATGGAATTTTTTTTTAATGCAAGCATAAAAACTTGTAGTCAGGATGTTGATCAATCGACTCTAGGCAGTGTACCGCCATCTTTGTGTCTTGTACTTCGGACAGTTGCCGAGGCATCTCTGCTATTCCATACGCCCCACATATATTCGGGTTCGATGCCTTTTAGTTGTTTAAATTTCAATTTAATACTTTTATAATCATATTGTTCTTACAAAATATTATAATATTTGAAAATCGTCAACATTTTTAAAGTAAAATTAAATTTATTGAAATTATAAATTTAGATTATATTTCATCAAATGAAATTCAAGATTTAGTTTGAGGTTTGGTTAACGAAGTAATAAATTTTGTGATAAATTCCTTTCCAAGGGCAGAATTATATTCAGTGTTCTGCAACACAACAACAAGCAATTGCAATTGTTCTGCAGGCATTTTGTCCGAATTTTGAAAACTGCAGTCAAATCAAAACAGGCGTATAACACAATCATCGGCTCAATATGTATTGCATATTTATAATAAAATATAAAAATTAATTCACTTACTGTATTTAAAACCAAGGCATACTTTCAGAATTTCTAATTCTGCCGATCACTTTTGAAGTTCAATATTGTGTCATTGCCATAGAAGATGTGTTAGTTATAAAGTGTTTGTGGTCCTTTGGTGTAGGGAGGTTGCTCCGTAGCTAGAGAAGTATAAAAAGGTGACAAGGAGCGTGCGCGTATTGTACAGCAGAACATCGTAACTTATGATTGAAAAAAAATAGGACACAATTTTTATAAAATTAAGGAAATATTGTTCTGCAAAGACTTTATTTGTTCTGCAACGTACATCGCAGTTTTAAGAACTTTCTACTCCCGGGCATTCCTATTTATATATTATTGAATATTTTGTTCATTTTATAATTAATTATAAGTCTTCAAATTATGGTTTTGTTATTGTATAGTTAAATTGTTTTAATAATAAAAAAAAATTTCACTGAGTTACATTAAAATGAAATTAAATTTAACTTAACAATCGGAAATAGTTTTTTATATAATATCCATCGTAAATTACCTATTAGATAGTTTAAACTTTTGGTTTGAAGTTAATTAAATTTAGAATTTCTTGATACAATGCTTCTTGTTTGTTCCAAGAACAGATCCAAGAAAAACAGTTCAAATCCGCCAACAAACGTAACAAGGTATCAAAAAAGAGCTGATGGACAATAAGTGCTCCTACATGCCTCGAATGTGAGGAAAACTATTATTCTACAAAAGAGTTGGTAGATGGGATAAAATGTATTCAGTGTACTAAATGCTTAAATGAATCATGAACAATGTACGGAGATCTGTGCAATATTTGCGCGTAAGCCAAACTTCGAGAGGACAAAAAGAAAACTCATAATTCAATATTTTCGAAATATTTTGTAATACTTTAATAACGTAATAATCTTATAATACTTTTTAAACTAAAAATTTTGTAACTTTCTAACAAACTGAATAATTCTTAATAGTTTTAATGTGTTTTACCATAAATTTTGTTCGTTTTATTTTTAATGTGTTTTATTAAAAACTTGTTACATCTTCTCTATGGTTGTTAAATATTTCAGTACTTTATAAATTAATGCTAAGGCAGTATTTTCGTAAAATCGCTTACTTTTATTATGTTGTATACATTTAAAAACTTTTATGTTTAAAAATAACTGTAATTTTTACATGGAGGGCATTTCTCCCATGTAAGTGAGGAATCTCACCCTGAACTTGTCGAGAGATGGCCAAATGCAGTACTATCACAATTTTATTATTTTTTCGATAGAAAGTTTACAATAAAGAAAAAGACAACTATTCAGCATTGATAAACACTAGCTTTACGTATTGCCTCAAATTTTCGTTTTTATTGTCAATACCCAATTTATTTTATAACGTCTTTATCTTAAGTGGGGCATCTGTCCCGGAATTACCTTATACGATGCCAATGTTTTCAAACAAAAATATGTTTTGAAGTTTTAATTTACTTGAAATATTCATTAAAATACTAACTAACGCTCTGATTAAAACTTGTTTGAGCATCACTATTACTTCATAAAAACTGAAGTTTAGTTTCTATAGGTTTTTTAAACATACATTATATATATATATATATATATATATCTGTCAAAAATTCACTTTTGAGGAATCAGTCATTATATAAAGTGCATTTGAGGGGGTCAAATGGAAAATAGTATTTACACATGTGAAATATGTTTAGATATATTTTCCGAACAGCAACAAAAAAAGTAACTTTTTATTTCAAAACTTGAACACTACTGATAATTTAAAAAAATAATAATAATAATAATTTTTAATCTCATTATTAACTTAAGGGGGGGGGGGTCCAGGACTTATTTTCTCAAGAGGGTCCGGAAATTCTAAAATCTTCAATTTAAAAATTTTTTCTTCTGAACTTTTTCTGTTAGCATACATTGTATTTTGCAAGTATAATAACTATTTCATAATTTAAAAACTTTAAAAACTTTTGACGTTGGGAAAAATTGATATGTTTCAAAATATCTTATAACAAATCCCTTTATTTTTGCATTAATTAACTTCTAAAAGTTCATACTATAAACTGCAAATTTTTGGTTAAAACAAGGAAAATTTTTTGTTTTAATACTTTGTTCAAAAACTACATGAAACACATTGTATACAAAGAAAAAACTATAGAAAATATATATATACGTACACACAACTGCTGAAGAAGACAAATTAAAGAAGTATATTTGAAAAAGTAAATGTAGAAAATTTCATTCATTTATGACGAGTAGTTTTTAAGTTATATCCATTTTTCACTGTTGAAATCCCATTTAGCACAGGAGAAAAAGAATGTTTAAAATTATTAAGGCTCGTTTGATTTGCTGCTGTCATGTTACAAAAATTTGAATAGATACGTTTCTACTGATGGTAGTAACAAAACTTGAGTGTCATTTTATTCAGAAATATATAGATATTATGTTTTAAGATAATAAAAAAATATTGGACTTATATTCACATTTAGAATTTCGTGCCCTCTTAAGGATACTAATACAGAGGCTGTTCACACATCTTTTAGACAATGTATATTGTATTCACAAAACTAAATTACATAAAATTCTTGTGTTTTAAATGTTCTATTTGATAGCCTTATTGTTAACTATCTTTCGACACCGTAATTTCCAGGATAATAATGCTTTTTGAAGTGTCAGAAGAGGTATTCTATCCCATTCCTCCTGAACAGCTTTCCAGAGTCCTGTAAGGGTTGTGGGACGACGTTTAGATAATGCAGATTTTAAAAGTCCGAAAGCACAAAAATCCATAGGTGATCCACCGGGAGATTTATTAAGGATATCAGTGAAGGGTATGGCCTTCACACCGGTTTTTTGTTCAATTTCTTTTAGGAAATTTACAGTGGATTTTGATGTGTGACTGCTAGCTTTGTCTTGAAGGAGTTCCACAGATTGATGGCACTGTGGGTAAAGCGATGGTATTTTATTCTAAAAAATTGGCGATAAAATATGTTCCTGATAGTATTTGGAGTTAATTTTGACATTTTTTTCCCACTCTCTTTATTTTTAACTTGCTATAATATGAAAAACCAGCAACAATCATCAATCCCTTAGAAAAACTTTCTTTCGATTCAGTGAACCATGTTCTTAAATTTTTTTCTCCCGTTTTATGATAATAAATGGCTCTTTTTTTTTGCTGCAATCGTTTAAATACACCCATTATTCATCTATTGTAACAATTTTTTTTCCATTTTTCTTTTGATAAGTGTTTCTCATATAGAATTCGGCAGCGTGTCCTGCGTTCAGCGATATGCTTTGGAGAAAGACGATGCACATTGCGTTTTTTCGCTTTCTTAAGATTTAAATCAACGTTTATCATTTTGTTTACAGTAGACACCGAGCATTTTAATGATTTTGCAACTGTCCTTTGACTAGGGGGATTTTCTTTTAACATTAAACAACTTACCTTTGCAATAGTCGAAGATGTTCTTTTTTTCCTTGGATACTTGTTTGGAATTTTTGTCCCACTTGAGGCTCCAATTTAATGTTTTTTTCCTTTCTTGTTGACGATATTACCTATCGACGCTTTAGATATCACAAAACCATGACTCTCACATCGTTTTTGGGTAACGGAATATGAATATTTCTCTTCGGGAAAGAGCATAAATATAGCCTTCGAACCACTGTTTCGTTAAAAACAAACCTCTCAAGCCGCAGACGATAATTTTGACTTTTAAAAACATAGTACAACTGCAATTATTTCTTTTGTAGCAAACAATTTTTTATTACCGCTAGAAAAAATCGTCTAATGAATGTGCGAACAGCCTCTGTACTTTCCAGTCTGTATCCATAGGATTACAGAATAATACTGACTGCTTCTTTAAGATGTTAGAAGCGCTTCGAGCGACACGATTATATTGATACTATCTTTTTTTGGAGCAGAAATTCTTCAAGTACACAATAAAAGCAGATTTTAAAGTTCAGACGTTTAAAGACTATCAGTTTTTAGATTAAAATTGAAAATTCAAAACATTTTTGGAAGTGGTGCAGTTGCATTCAAACAGATTAGAATGCGACAGCGTATTCATCATCATGAAAACAAGCACTCAGTGTCAGAAAACGCACTTACGAACAATTGCAGTTAGTGGGTTTCTGCTTTAAGTCGACGGAAAAATAATGTACATCAATTGTATAAAATATATTCAATGGAGAAGGGGCTGTGGTATTCCGGTTGAAAGAGTAACGAACTACCAATCGGAAGCTTGCGAGTTCGAATCCAACACAAGACATTCGTGCACTCAGGGAGTTGGTGCATGTTAAATCTGCTGTGACCTCAAATGTACTCACGTTAGCGTAATGTGGAAATTTGGAGAGTAGGGTGCCAGCTCAGGTTGACCCATCATCTGACCGTGGTGCAAAATTACGTGGCATTGTCCTCAAATCTTTCCCTTCGTGTTTGGATCCCGGACCGTCACCAATAGCCCACTGTGTTGCTCCAGAGCGACGATAATTAAAAAAACCTACCAACGTACCCATTCAGTCGAAGATATTTGTGTTTTACTTTAGTTTTTGTGCTTAATTTCTGAACCCTGGTGGTTGTCTCAGTAAGGTAACTCGTCATTATTAAATAAACTGATTCATAAAAAAATGCGGAATAGCTTAGTGACAAGATATCTCGGCATTAGCAAAATGGGTCAGATCTTGATGGACGGGATATTGCGTGAAAAACTCTTAGAGGGTTTGACAGAGTGACCGAGCGATGTCTAATTCGATTGACAGTGTGTAGTAGTGGCCAAGAACAGAGGGACACCTAAATTGGACAGTAACATTTATTTACAATACTAGGGGGCTCCGCCCCCTGCTCGCTTACGCTCGCCAACCCCCGGGGATTGCTGCGCAATCCCATTTGGTTTGCTTCGCAAACCAACACTCCTGTCACAGAGTGAAACTATCTGAATAATTCGTATTATGCTGATTTCACTTTCCGGTTCATGACGTCACAGCGAGGGCTTCGCTGCGTCTCGCTTACGCTCGCCGACACCGGGGATTGCTACGCAATCCGTTTGGTTTGCTTACTCAAACCAATACTTCTTTCGCAAGTGATTTAACTTTTTTTTGCTTTAACACTTAATGCACCCTAAACTAATAGCCGTATCAGTAAAAAATCTTCTGCATCTTGTTCCCTGTACAACTTTAAGTAAACATTGTTAATATCCAAACTTTACTCTGTACTTTGTCGGTAAACTGTCTTGAGAACAGAGGGGAAAAAGCGAGCCTTTTTCCTCGCCAAATAAAAAGAAATCGTTTTTATGGCAATTGTTGCTACGATAAATTTGATATCTGGCAAACCCGATAGTCAAAAGTGTAACCCACTACTGCTTTCGGAAGCAGCTATGCGAACTGAAAAATACGAAATTTGTGTCACCAACTTTTGATTGCATCGAATTTATTTATGAACCAATTTTAAAAATAATTGTACCGTAAGAAAGAGTATATTCTGAGGTATACTGCAATATTTTTAAAATTAAAAACTAACAGTAATACTATACAGATATGACCATTTTAGTTTTGTATCGGAAGTTACGATCTGAAAGTTCCGAAAATTGTATGACCAACTTTTAATTGCATCGATTTTATTTATTAACCAATTTGAAAAATAACTGTACCATAAGAAAGAGTGTAATTTAATGTATTCAGTGATGTTTTCAAATTTAAAAAATAATGGCTTTTGCCGTAGACAAAACGGTTTTAACAATAAGTAGCGAAAATATCCAAAGATTCCGAATTTTGTATGACGAACTTTTGATCGCATCCAATTTAATTATTAACCGATTTCAAAAATAATAGTACGGTAAGAAAGAGTATATTCTGAGGTATACTGCTATATTTTAAAAATTAAAAACTAATAGTAATGAGATATAGATATGGCAGTTTAAAAAAAAGTAACAAAAATGTCCCGATTTTTCCTGAATTTCAAAAAAATATTATCAAGAACCAAATTTAAATTTCCAAAAAAACTCGACGAGCTGCAAAAATTTACGTTGAGAGGTACTCTTAAAAAAAAACTCACGACTGAAGACTGAAATTTTGAATGTGTTTTGCTCACTCGCGGAAGAAATTTCACTTCTTCAACTTTAACACTTAATAAAACCTAAACTAATAGCCGCATCGGAAAAAAATCTTAATAATTATCCAGGGAATACGATGAAGAACAAAGCATGTTAATTTCATATTTTTCCGATCAGTACTTTCTCGTGAAACCGTCTAAGAATGGAGCTAAACAACAAAAATTTCAATTCTTCGGCGGCGGCGGCGGCGGCGGCGGCGGCGGTAACTTTTTTTTAATATAGAGAGATAATATATACTTTCAACTATACACGCCGCACCGTCCGGTGCAAAAACACGTCTCTCACTCCTCTCAAGTGTACAACAAATTTGTTCTTATTCGTGGTTTTTTTTTTCAGAATAGCACCCAATATTTCATGTTCTTGATCGTATCAGAAATCAGGCACTGTCCTTCATCAATGTTCGTCCACTAGAACAAGTAGCAACTAGAATACAAGAACAACTGTTCTTGTAACCTACCTGTGTTCGTAACCAACGTGGTGAAAGAGACAGGGTACATATTCGTAAGAGCCAACGTATATTAGTATTATGGCATATCTTTGTCCGGAGAACGCTTGAAAACAGAGCACAGTATAGTATTGCGAATATGAAGTATACATCAGGATCCCTTAGCAAGGACCGATTTCGTAACTTACTCAGAACAAAAATAACAAACGTGTCAAACAAATAATTACACGCGAGTATGTTGTTTTTTAAAATGGTGGATAGTTCTTTAAATTTAGTCTTTCTCTTTTTATTTGTATCTATCGATTTATATGAATCAATGACAAAACCTGTGTTTTGTTTGAAAAGTCTTTTAAATCTTTATATGGGGCTCAGCATTGACCATTTCGAAAAGGTTAGATGTCATCGCCCTTGAAAAAAAAACAAAATAACTTCGAATTCAGCGTTTGAGGTATTTGGCAGCCGATCGAAAACTCTTGAATTCTTTTCCCCCTTTGTGAATTATCTTGAAACCAGGAATACAAAGCAAACGATTCGTATTTAATATTTTAACCATCCAAGGCACAACTCGACTCGAAAGTAAGTAATCACATAATTAAGTGGTACTTGGTTTCCGAGAGAAAGCTCTGGGAGTCGCCTGAGTGGCGATATGTCGCCAAATGTGACAGCCCGTGCCATAAAGGTAAACGGCAGGGAGTCAATAAATTGTTCCATTCTCCGGTGAGAGTGAGGCTCTTGGAGGAAGGAGCAGAGGGATGTGCGATAGCGAACCCCTCTGCTGCGAATCGGAAGAGCCGGAGCACAGGTGGGGGGATCCTCCTCCCATCCGCGCCGATCTTATTCGTAGGTCGCGATCCACAACTCTTCGTTTCCATGACTTGTTGGAGGAGTCTTAGAAATGTCTCTGATTCCTCGTTTCGAATTTTGTGCGTTGTTAAGTAAGTACCTCCGTGGGGCATCGGCTCTATTCCCATTGAGCACAGCCCAGCTACTTTCTCTAGACGACCACATGTTTCAAAAATTTTCTTGCGCTTCGTTGATGTTATGAATCGTCCAATAAGGTGTACGGAGGTTCAGGGTACTCTTTATGTCAAGAAAGTCGGCCTTTTCACTGCCATGTAAATCACAGTTTGCGAATATCCACTGAAAGGAAATCCGTATGGTGCAAACATTAAGAAAGTGGCTATGAAATGATTTTCCTGTCAAGCTTAAATGTATTTGGTGGTTGTGTTTCTAGGGTAGAATGTGCTTCCTGTTCGAATTAATGACGGGACGTCACTTCTTTTGTTTTGCAAATACGATTTCAGCAGTTTGTCTTTAAAAGTTACGAAGAATGAATTCCGAATGGATGAACACGATAGTTGATTGGTCAATGTCAATTAGATCAATCGACGAAACGACGATAGAATATACACTGGCTCAGATGGGTGCAACATCCTGTTTTCGGACGAGTTCAAATTTGCCTTGGAATCGGATGATAAGCGTGTAAAGGTTTGGCATTGCATTCAGAGATGAAAGCGTCATGGTGTGGGCTGGAACTGCAATGGGATAACGCATCAAGTTGTACATTTTTAAAAGGGGTTCTATGACAGCTGTGTGGTGGGAGGAAGTTCTAGACCCTTCCCCCCATTGTGATATTCAACGCTGCAACTTTGTGTAAATCAGGGCTTTATATCTGCATTTTTGTTGATTTTACCGTCGAATGCTTAACTTTTGGAGACCAGTGTACTTTAAGGTCACCTCTCTCTTTATCGTGCGAGAACACTAGGTACACGAGTACACTAGTACCCCAAGTAAAATCGCTTTCCGTCTGGTGTATTTGTTATACACTAAAAATCCCTATCATAGCTCATCTCGAAAACATAGCCTATAATATGCGGTGTTTTTGGAATCTTTTTTAACTCCTATTGTATAGTATTATGTATTGGGCAGTGGATTGAATATCACTCACAAGGATGTCGCCATAAATGTAACACTGAAAGGGAACTGAAACGAAATCCATGTTTTAGTGCTCATACAACATGGATTTCATATACGCTGCATTCAACCTAGCTAAAAAAATTGTCATTTTGGTACCTAATACCATAGTTTGTAAGGTAAAACAAGTGGTTTTTTTTTGTAATCTTGTCTAACTCTCAGTAAGTCATAGATACGTCGTAAGGGTTTTCAGAGAAAAAGTGAAATACTCAAGGAATGGAAAGAGAATATACAGAAAGCAATGTTGCAGACCAACATGTAGTCATCAGTTGACATATAAATACTGCTCTAACAATTACTGATTCCTCGAAACGTCTCCTCCTTTCATTATACTAATATCCAAAAATGTTAATAATAATAATTATAATATAAAATAATGTTCAGAGTAATCTGTATGACAGTACAGTTAAATATAAAAGTGAGCATTAAGAGAAAAGCTAGAAAGAAGTATAACGCAAAACAAAATAGAAATGCAAACTTATATTTGGTATATTTGGTTCGTAGCCAGAAACGCATTTTTCTTCCTTAACAAGATGCAATTGTCATTCTCTTCAAACTTGCCATAATGAGAAGGGCATGAAGAAAAGTAATTTACGTAGACATGTCGCACTTTTTCTATTTTTGAATTTTTATTTCTTGAATATAGTTAGTGTCGTTTAAAAGAGCAAAATGCGTGACTAATTAAGTTACAAAATCTTCCCAAGAAAGTTTGGAAAGTTTTCTGGCCTCCTAGGAGCTTAACTTTGGGTAATTTGTTTTCTGAAAAGTTTGAGAAATGATTAAATTGCATACTTTGGAGAATTCTCATTTCATGGAAATGTGGTTGTTCTTATTCTATAAATGTTGCGACCGGATTGGAATTTGCTTATGAATACATTTACTTTATAGGAAATTACATTTATATAGGAAAGTTGTTTATAAATTAAAATTACATAGGAAAGTTGTTTAAAAATTATATATTTTCTTAATGTGGAAATTAAAGTTTAATTAACGTCATACTAGAGCAACACGCAGGTGTGACCTCGTCTTATGACCGTGGTTCGTAGTGTTGTTCTTTGATCTTTCCCTTAGTGTTTCATCCCGAACCGTTGCAAATAGCTCGTTGTGTTGCTCAAGTGTGACGTTAATTAAAATAACTACCTACCTACCCTGCGTGTTTTCGGTGAGGTTCTCCAGTCAACACACTGAGGAATGTTGGTCGGAAGGAACCATTGGATGTAGGCGGGTTTTCCTTGGACGGTCATCCGGGCTAAGAGAAAAAAAAATAGAACGATAAAGGGTAAGAGGGAGTGAACCAGAGGGGACAGACGGACGAGCGGGGTCCATTCGGAAAAGTCACAGAAATCGAACCACTGTCACCAAAAGCTCGAAAAGTGCTAGTGAATTGGGCAAGCCCATTGAACCGCGATACTCAGAGGAATAGGGTTAAATAAAAAAATAATAATAACCAGAGGGAAATACTAATTGCGAAAATAAATTAACAGAGGGAGGATTTTGCTTGCGACGCTTCATTCAACGTCATATATTATTAGTTGATAGTCCAATTCCCTCGAAGCAAATAATTTTAATATTTCTGCGGTATTTATATGTCAACACAGAACGCGCAAAGTCAAGATACTGTTTTAAATTTCAACTCTACAAGTGGGGGTGCCTCTCAGGTGTCGACCTTGTCATCTGACCTTGATTCGAAATTACGAAGTGCTGTTCTCGGATCATTTGCTAATGGACTGATCACTGAATGTCTCCATTGGCTCCTTCTGTTGTTCCACAGTGCGACGTAAATTCACCTACCTATCTGAACTCAGAAGAAAATCAGTTATTAAAGAAGAAATTATGAAAATTAAGAGTTATAAATAATAAATAATTAAAAATTGAACTATTTTACGTCAATTTAAGGGTTCTTCCTGGCCAATTAAAATTCACAAAATGTCGATTTTGGGAATTTTACATTTTATTAATATTTGAACTCTATTGAATAAAATTATGTATTACATGAAAAATTCTGAGCATTAGAAGTATTTATATTTAATATTTTAACGTAGCCCACTCCTGTTAACGGTACTCAACCAGTCAACTTTAACGCTCATTTTCTCAGAATCCCATATTTTTGACTTTGGGAACACTTTACTAAATATCTACTTGAGATAAACCTTTGAAAAGTTTTACACAAAGAGTTTGAGTGCATTCACAAAGTTATAAAATCTACAAGCAATATTTTTTTTTTAATTTTTTTAACTGAAAAAATTTGAAATTTTTTGAACACATTAAAAAAATCATCTTTTTTTTTTTTAATTTTTGTGAAACAAAAAAAACTTTGTTAAAATGTTTATAAATGTATTCATAATAAGGTGGATTTATTATACAATTTTGATTGAGTAGTTCCTGAGAAAAGTGTTACCGAAGTTGCTCAATTTAACATGGACTCCTATGGGATGGCCGGGACACCTTAATAGCCACTTTTTTTTATGACTGCAAAAACCTTTATTAGCAACTTTTGTACAGTTGCTACAATGGCGTAGAGCTACACAACAAATTTTCTCAGAAGTGCTGCAAATCACTGATTTTTTATGATAGTTTTTTCCTGTAAAGTTAAATATAGATGTCACTAGTGGATATTTAAGAGAGAGAGAGAGAGAGTCCTCTTTCATTTCGGAAGTGACGTAATATGTAATTTTACTTCAATTTGCTTATAAAATTAATCAGACATTTATGTATCATGAGTTTCCTTTTTTATTAACTCAATAAAATTGGCAAATGACTGTGTTGAATAAAGTTTGTTTCTAATTGCTCTTCGCGGGCCGCGATAACCCGGTGGGATGCGAGTTCAAATCCAACCAAAGACCGTCGTTTAAAAAGGGGGCTGGGACAGGTTGAATCTACAATGGCCTCCAATGTGGTGTGGAAGTTTGGAGAGTGGAGTTTCGGTTCAGGTGTTGCCCCGTCATCTGACCGTGGTTCAAAATGGCGTGATGTTTTTCCTCAGATCCTTCTGATCCTCCCGGATCGTTGCCAATAGTTCGTTGTGTTACTCAAGTGCGGGGTGAATTAAAATACCTAACCTATTTGCTTTTCACGAATAGCTTTGTATTGGATTAAACTAACTACAAGAGTCACCGAAAATATCGATGCATCTAATTTTAAGGTAAATCAATATGTCAAAGAGTTCTAAAATGGAAGAATATTTTTGTTTTCTCTACAGTGTGTCTGTGGTTACACTGAAAATCTCTCCAATGGATCCCCCACTGCTAGTTAAAGATTGAGGTTTGAAGCACTTCGAAATGTTGCCCAAACAACAGTTGTGATCGGTTAAGTAAATTTACACAGCCAATTACCACCATCCTATTTCTTTTCAGTGCGAGATTCCGACTCCGTGATTTCATTAAAAGGTTAAAAGGAAAGTAATTTGCAGAAGCCCGAAAAACTCACACCAAAGAGTTTTCTGCCAGATCGATGTTTGGGATAGCATAAGCGAAGGGGCTTGGATGAGAGGGTTCTTTTGTGAAGCCAAATACTCAGGGTCCTAGTGTTTTGGCAACCTCTTAACAAGCTACTCGGATGAAATTTTATCCCACTTCATTGTTTATCAAAGTAACCTCTTAAACTAAACACTGTCAAGACGGCGAGAAACTAAATTATTTTTTAACCGCAATTATTTTGAGTCTTCCTATAGTTTGTTTCTCTATAAAACCCTGAGCAATTAGGGAATTGGGATGTATATATTTCAATAGCCTGGTTGTAAGTTGGTAATTGATAGTTTTTAATTAACGTCGTACTAGAGCAACACAACGGGCTATTGATGGCAGTCAGATGACGAGACTACACCTGAGCTGGCACTCCACTCTCCAAATTTCCACTCGTCATCTGACCGTGGTTCAAAGTTACAAGTTGTTGTCCTCGGATTTTTTCCTTAGGGATTTGATCCCAGACCGTCGTCAATAGGCCATTGTGTTTCTCAAGTACGACGTCAGTTAAAAAATTACCAATTACCAAATTTCCACACCAACCCAACGTGAGGACTTTCGGCCACGACAGATTTAAGGAGCACTAGCCACCTCTACACCATACGCTTACAAACATCCATGCACTGACCCGGATTCGAACCAGGAACCTTCCTTCCGATCTAGAGGTTAACACCTTAACCACCAGACCGGTTGGTCGGCAGCCCAGTTGTAAGAACAATGGATTAGCAATCGGATGGTTACGAATACAATCCAACCAATGACCGTCACGTACAAAGGGGGCTGGTGTACATTCAATCCGTTGTGACCTCTGATGTCCTCACGTTGTTGGGGCGTCGAATTTGGGAGAGTGAGACTCCAGCTCTGTAGTTGACCTCGTCATCTGACCGTGCTTCAAATTGATGTGGTGTTATTCTCGGATCTCAACTTTCACTATGGATCCCGGAATGTCGCCAATAGCCCTCTTTGTTACTCCAGTGCAACGTAAATTCAACTGCCTCCCCACCTAAAAACTATTCAGTAACCCCTTCGTTATATCTCACTTATTGAGGGTATAACGGATGTACAGAGGGATGCGATAGAAAGCAGACAAAACTTACTTAAAGTGGAAAGCTCAAATTATTTACTCCCATTAACAGAATTTTATTTAAATTTTTTAAGTTACAATTCTATAGAATTTTTATATACCCTACAATAATGGACCGGACAGCAAGATGTAATGGTATAAGGGAAATAATACATGCTTTAATAAGGGGCTGGTCCTCCGCGTGTTGAAATGACACCAGTAACCCTTCTGGGCATACCTTCAACAAGGTTTAGATACACAGCTATAGTTATTTGTGTCCTTTACCGCTGCAAGAATGTCGCCACCTCAGCTGTAGTTTCCGGACGTGGTTTCCAGGTCCGTAAGTGTCGTTCAAAATTGTCCCACAAGTGTTCTATGGTGTTCAGGTCAGGCCAGAAAAGACGTTTTACATCCATATCTTGACACCACTGCTCGACTCAGGTTGCAACATGACATGGAGCGTTGTCGTCCTGGAAGTAACAGTCGTCCATTCCATAAAATTTCCAGAGCGTAAGAAGAACCTGACTGTCCAAAATTTTAATGTAGGCGTCGGCATTCAATTGACCAGGAACAACATGCAAAGGTCCCAGGCCCTACCACGAAAAACACCCCCAAACAAGCAGTCGGATTTTATGCAAATCCGCTGGCGTCCGGTCCATAATTGTAGGGTAGTGTATGTACACAGGGCAGATTATTTCAGTTTTCCTACCAACTATCGGGATGCAACTGAAAAATAACTTCAACACCCCAAACTGACACGTTCTGTAGATGACCCTGCAAAATTTCAGATCGTCGCAGAAGAGCCCTTGGGTGAGTAGGTAAGTATTTTAATTAGCGTCTCACTGAAGAAACATAACGGGCTATGTCGACGATACAAGATTAAACCCGAAGGAAAAATCTGAGGACCACACGACGTAATTTTGAACCATGGTCAGATGACGGAGTCAACACTTGAGCTGGTACACCGCTATCCAAACCTTCACGCCATGCCAACGTGAGGACATTTGATGCTACACGACATATTTAATGTGTACCAGCTCCCTTCGTACACGTCGGTCTTTGGTTGGATATGAACTCTCAATCCTCTAATTGCAAGTCCGTTACTTCTTACTTCCGCGGTCCTAACTTTCTCAGGAGTCAAACAGCTCGCGTAGCACGATCAACTTCGTAAAATCTACAGAAATGCGCTGAAATCTAAGGCCACGTTATTCTATATAATATATACCACAAGATTTAACTAACGTTATATCTGTCATGTACCGTATTGTACTACTTTTAATCCCGGCTACACTCAATGAGTAATGTTATTTTAAAAACAAATATTTATTATTTTTAAATGTAACTACTTATTGCATTGTTGTACTCATCCGTCACATGCCTGGTGCGACAGAAAATCTCCTGGTGGTGCCCTTACTGTCAAAGGCGACAGAGTGAAGCAGACCACCATTTGCAGATTTGTTAGTGCACACTTAAAGTGTCTAACTTTTATCCAGGGGCAAAAATCATATCCGATCTGCTCCAAATGCTTCTCTCTCTCCAGACCATCTTTTAAATTGCCTGGGGCTAGCCAAGGAACATATCTATAGCAACCCTTTGCTTTTTTTTTACTTTTTTACTTCATCGTTATTTTTGGACTCTTGGACTTAGTCTAGCCTCCGGCAATACCAGGTGGAATAAGTCACATTTCTAAATGTGCTAATTTTGTACCCGATGTAAAAGGAAACATGTTTTTATCAATCCATTTCCGGGAAAGTCTGATGTATTGATAAAAATTCAGTCATACCGACTGAAAAGCTTATAAAGTATGTATCTTTTGAAATTCTGTTTCGAGAAAGTTCAACTGTTATACCCCGAAAGACATGCACATAAATAATGGATAAATCCAGCTGTTGGAATTCCGAGATCAATAAAATATTAGAGAAGTATATCGTATTATGAACATCAAAAATATGCTTTCCTCGATGTCGCAAAGCAATACTAAAAGCCACTTCCTATGTTTGGTGTTAAGATGTCCACCTTACCACGTCTGTCTTTTTTTGTAACCCAGGCTGCCAACAAGTGGCTTATGGCCTATCAAGGGGTGGTTGGGGTGCAGCATTTATTAAAACATACCGTCAACCGGGTTGACTAAGTACTATTTTCTGAGGTTTTCATGTGATAGCTCCTTTAATATTTAATGCATTGAGCTGAATGTTTAATGCAACATAGATACACATATCAGCTTTCAGTTCACGTTTAAAAAAATTAAATTGCAATGGAAGTGATCGGGGGAACTTCTTTCTGTGGCAACAACTCACTCCGTTGGTCGGGGTGACTACGTGCCACGCCTGTTTTCCCTTAGAAAACATATCAGAAACGCATCAACGTGGCAACTTGTCACCCTACAGAATTGAATTCTGCACGTTTTGCATGCTTGAAACCATTAAAAGCATTTTTTTTTTGGTGAATGGGGTAAAAATGAAATAGATTTTCTAAAATTTTATAAAAAGTTCTAAGAAAAGAAGAGAAACATGCGTCTTTTTCAAACGATTTATTACAAACTTGGTAAAATGAACATAATTAAACTTTATACTAAGAAAACGACGGCCGAAGGTGCCTATAAACTATAAAAAACAAAGTGTTGAGTTGTCAGGAAAAATCTTTTTTTGAAAAAATCTGTCTTAAGCATTGCACCAAACTCCATTTTAAAGGAAAATAAAAATAAAATAATTTTATAGGAACATAGATTACTTTTTGAAACACCACACAGTTGAGTTTAGAAAGTTTTCATAGAAACTTTAATGAGGAAAATAGAGTGAAGTGTCGTCACCAGTCTATTTGAAGCTTGTTCCTTCTGATTTTAGGCGGAGGCACAATCTGGCCACTCCCAGAATTTTCCTTTCTTTCTAATGCAGGATACAAAGGCTTATCTGCTATCATCAAACGAGGTTAGCATTAAACCTGAGTAATATTTTCCAAGACATTCCGCAACAACGTGGTCATATTTCACGTGCCCTCTCAGTGTCTGCAAGAGTATCACTCGTTGAAGACTGTGCTGATTCATCGATATGCTCTTCATCACTCTTAGTCCGGGAGGCAGCGACATTTGGACGATGATTATTTTACACCGGCTGACTTTCTTACCACTTATTGGTCTTGGATAGATAATTTATGAAACGCAATTCAGCTGGTCCAATTCGGGTGGGTGTAGGAGGGGGAGCATTTTTAACATGTAAAAAAAGTGGGGTTTTTTTCTAAATATTTTACACCGGCTGAAAATTTACTTTCATATTATTTTGACTGTTTTATGAAGTTTTTAGGTATTCAGCTGATATTCTGAGGGTGGGTTACACTTCAGCATCTCGTTTGTTTATGTTAAAAAACACGTTTAGTAGAAATATTTTACACAGTATGAAAATTGAACACGAGATAGTTATTTAGGTAATAATCAAGAAAATAATCTTCAGCTGGCTCGATAGTGGTGGAAAGACCTTCATTTTAGTCTATCAAGTTGTTGCATGCTAAATTATATTCGAGCCTGAAGGTTTTTTTCCACCACTACCAAGCCAGCGGAATGGGATATTTTAAACCTTACCTTTCATACTACAACATACTCGAGTTTCGTGTGGTGTAAAATTGATTTGATTGAGAAAGCTTTAACAAACATCGGGAAAACATTCAAAATTTAACGATTCTGTTTTGTTTTATTTCGTTACATCTCAAAAGCGGAAAATATGGTTTAGTATGACGTATATGAATATTAATAATATTAATAATTTGAAGAAAACTTAAATATTTTCATAATCGTAAATATCAAAATCATCGGCAATATCGGGATTATTGTCTTCTAGTGCACTTATTCAGAATATTCATCAATATCGATTTCCTGGGATATGTCTGCATCATGTTCTGCTTCAGGACCATCTGATAAAATGAAAAATGATTTTAGTTTTTCTTAAATAAAATAATTGTATAAATTGAAAATAAACCGTCAGTTATATATATATATATATATATATATATATATATATATATATATATATATATATATATATATATACCTGCAGTATTCTCATACTTAGAGTTGCTCTCTATCGATGGACATAACTGGTCACCTTCAAACCATTTTAGAAACTGTATCTATAATCTATTATCTCCTAACCATAGTAAACTGGATCTAAAGTAATTAGCTCCTTTATATGAGCATGTCTTCATAACTGAGCAATGTAAATTGTTCATAGAAACTGTTGATACAGCTCTGATTGGCACGGTGCCAGTATCGAGTAGTCAAAGTTTTTACATAATCTCAGGATGTCATTCTCATTATTGGTATCATATTTTTTCATGAATGTTTCTACAAGTGTGTGCTTCATTTATAGTATTTAAAGTCTTGTATCCGTACACTCGACACATAAATTCTTCGATGTTTCTGAAGAGCTCATTTATATTGCACTCTGACTCCCCGAGGTCTGAAAATAATTTAATATAATTTTTGGAATTACTTAAAATACTGAATGAATTTTTCTTCCCTTTCTTGACGAAAACGGAATTAAAATCACACCCTGTCAAAGCACGGAAGGTTGGTACAGCTGCACATAATTCTGGACCCAAGACTGATCAAGAACCCTTTGATTATTTTCACTGTCAACGTGCATAGATGTATTCAGATTTTGATGAATGAAGCTGATTCTTCCCAACAGTAAGTATTATAAGAATGTCTCCATCGGAGTATATGATCGTAACACGCGAATATAATTGAAATCGACATTGTACACGTCAATTTCCATAATTTGAAAGTGCATTACTCGAGTTGGATTGAAAATCGATAAAAACAATTGCTTAACATAGTTTTTGTCAAAATGCCTGACGCGTTAAAGTATTTTCTAATTTTCGAAATAACTATCTATAGTAAAATTGTGCTGTACGAATTTTCATAATTACGATCCATACTTAAAAATCAGTGCCATGCACAGTTTCGATAGCTTGTTCATTTACAACAGAGTGGAAATATTTCGACACAGGTAACAAGTACCTGAGTCTTCAGGCACAGTTTTGGCCATTTGCTCAAACAGCAGAGTGGAATCGTTCCGACGCAAATAGAAACTAGCAGATGAAACTAGTTGCTCCAGTGCGATGGTTATTAAAATACCTAACCTAATTCCCATAATCCTGTTTGCCAGAGGAAGAGTATGAAAGAAGGCCGTAAGGGGGTGGCCGTAGGTGGGTGCGTTTACACGGGAGAGTTGAAAATATTACTCTCCCCCCATTTTGTGTCGAGGACGTTTTACGACTCCTTTTGGTGACCCCTTTTCGACCCACTGCGGTGTTCACCCCTTTCTAGAGAAGGAGGATCATCCCTTTGTGTTGGAGGCAAAATACTAGCGATGAGGGCAAAATGACACAGAGAGCGAACAAAAGACGGGGTGATCCACGGATCGCCGAACGGCAGATGGGAGCGGGTGATTATCTGTAACACCGAAAGGGGACGAAATAGGGGAGCCTATTCACCCCAAATTTCGTCACGGAAAAATGTCCCTAAAAATTATTGCAGTTCTTCTATCTTTACCGACTCCTGGTGGAAAACAAAACTGGTGTTGCAAACACGCCAAATCGCCCCTCTAACACATATATCTTGACGATAAAATGAGTGCCGTTTCTCGGAATGTCCTCGATGTTTGGAAGGGGGACGCGTGTTTGCAATTCCGGTGTGAACGGGGCTTAAGCTTTCGGCATGGGTGGGTGGCAAAGTAACGCGCATATTCTAGGAAAGTAAATCATCGCGCGGGAAAGTAAATCAGTTTTAACGAACAGAAAAAAAGTATTTAATTTTCACTAGTTTAATATGTAGTGAATTTACTTACTTAAAAGCTGCAGATGATGTTCGATATTTAAGCGATAACGCTGTAAATCGCTGTTTACACCTGAAGTGATATCGTTGAAAATCGTTCACTTGTGTTGGTAGTATCGCATCTTTTACTGTTATCCTTGATGATTTTCAATATTTCCAAACATTTTTGCCAAACTTTCTTCTGTAAAAAAATTAAAGGCTTTTTTCTTTCCCACAGAATGCACAGTATGGTTTGACTGG
Source organism: Metellina segmentata (assembly GCA_947359465.1). Taxonomy (NCBI): domain Eukaryota; kingdom Metazoa; phylum Arthropoda; class Arachnida; order Araneae; family Tetragnathidae; genus Metellina; species Metellina segmentata. The sequence continues at coordinate 124,389,531 of OX375880.1, read as the reverse complement.
CGACAATTTCGATGCGAGACGCTCCGATCATTTCGCTTAGCACAGCGTACTGGGACGCTATCTGACATCTGACACTTGACCGTGGTTCAAAATGACGTGGTGTGGTCCTCGGTCTTCCCCTTGTGGGATTAATCTCGAACCGTCCTCAATAGCCCGTTATATTGCTCCAGTACAACGTTAATTAAAATATCTACCCTCGATCTCCAGCTTTATTCGGATTCATTGCTAGTATCAGATATCGATATGCTCAGTAGATTTCCATGTGCATTTTGCAAAGCCCGTTCTGCTATTCCAGGGAGACTTTAATTAACTACCTAACATGTGCATTTTGTTCATTCTTTCTCGACATCGATTTGAATAAATTCGTAAATTTAATTCATCATTAAGCCATACAAAACTTGTTCCCACTCATGGTCATTTTTTTTACATCTGAAACCATTTATTTGTGGTATCGAAATTTGATACGTAAAATACAATTTATAAACCGTAGGTACGCATTCATTTAATATCGTACTGGAGTAACACAACGGGCTATTGGCGATGGTCCGCGATCAATCCCAAATTTAAAAAAAAGGACAACTCATCGCTATTTTAAACACGGTCAGATGACGACGCAATTCCAGATCTGGCACCCCACTCTCCAAGCGTCCACACCAAGTCAACTAAATTATAAACGAAATAAAGTAATATTAATACCTTAATTAACCATCTGAAGGGTTTTCAAATCCCGTTTGACGTTAATTAGAAATACATGCATACATCCTGAGCGTTTGACACGCATATCTACGTTCTACAATCTGCAGTCATCGCTGTATGACTTCTAATCAGTTTTAACCTTCTTGAACACTGGAATCTCTTGAATGGTTCTCTCGAAATGATCATTCTAAAGGTTGAAAGTAAAGGTACGTATTTAACATCGCACAAGAGCAACACAGCGGGCTATTGGTTACGGTATAGGATCAATCTCCGAAGGGAAAGATACGAGAAAAACACCACGTCATTTTTAACCACGGTCAGGTGACGAGTCAACATTAGAGCTGGTATCCCACTCTCCATACTTCCCCATTACACCAACATGAAGAAATTTGAGGCTATGACATGTTTAACGTGCACCAGCCCCTTTGTACACGATGATCTTTGGATGAATTTGAACTCGCAACCCTTCGGTTTGTAATCCGTTACCCTTAGAACCGCACACTGTCTAGTACAGATGTTAAGCCCTATATTGACCATCGCATTTATTTCTATATTTCAACTTCTTTATCCATAAAAAAAGACAAAAAAGCGCCTTGGCCATCCTCAAAGATTTCTCAGACTTCGAGGAGGTGAAGCTTAAAGTACTCCACATCGCTGACGTCATAAAGTCAAGGATTCAATTGAGTGGCGTCAATAAACGCAGAAAAAGTTCCCTTGTCAATATATATCTTTCGCAGAGGAACGTGGAAAAAAACCTTGGCGAACATCCTTGCTCAAAAAACGTTCCTCTCCTTTTAAACGACACAGAGAAATCTCTCCCGGCCCGAGAGGAAGGTGGGCCGCCTTAATACATCCAATGAGACAGGCCGAGTAGAAAAAGACATCGGGCAGAGTGAAATTCCTCATTCAATGAAACTCACGTATTCTTCCGAAAAGTAAATAATCTCCGAGGTCCCTTGCCAATGGAAACGGAGAATTTCTTTTTTCGGGTCCGTTTTTTCCCTCTGGTATTGAATTTCCGTTTGATGAAGCCGGCTTTTGGAGTGTTTATTTCGATTCTTCTTCTCTTCTCCCCGTGTTCTTTATTTTTCTCTTTCGTGTTCGGGTCGCTATGATCCGAGGTTTGGAAGTAAATGTTGTGTGGGCGGTATTAGGTTTCGGAATATGCGCCATTTGCTCCCAATCATTTGTTAAGGGCCGTGGACAGACTTGCAACGGGAGGTTTGGGAGTTCGTATCCAACCAAAGACCGTCGCGTTCAAAGGGGGCACATTAAATCTGCCGTGACCTCAAGTTTCCTCACATTGGCGTGGATGTTTGGAGAGTGGGGTGCCAGCTCAGATGGGGCCTCGTCATCTGCGTGATTCAAAATGACATGGTGTCGTCCTAGGGCCTTTCCCTTCGGGGCTTGATACTGGACCGTCAACGATAGCATGTTGTGTTGCTCCAGTGCGATGGTTATTAAAATACCTAACCTAATTCCCATAATCCTGTTTGCCAGAAGAAGAGTATGAAAGAAGGCCGTAAGGGGGTGGCCGTAGGTGGGTCGATAATTCAATTTGCGCCACTCTGAAGTGAGATAAAGATTTGTTTGGGACGGTCCATTGAAAAATACGAGGACAGAGCATCTCGTCATTTTATCCATGGTCAGATGACGAAATCAGCACCTGTCACGTCACTATCCTTACTTCTACAACATGAGGACACTTGAGGCCATGACCGATTTAACGAGCATCAGCTCAATAAATGGTCTTTGGTTGGATCGAGTTTCGTACTCGCAACCCTGAGGTTGCTAATCCTTGACAATCGAGTGGGCAACCAAGGTTGCGCAGACAGAATAATACTAGTTATGTATTTATTTATATACATATTATAAGTGTTATGCAACATGTGCACAATGGGCTGGCTGTCTTGCGTTTGGGACAGTTTGGGGGCCAAATATGGCCCTGGTGCCATAAAATAACCAAAACACTAACCAATCTTAATTCCATTGTTTTAAAGGATTCTGTTCTACAGAATTGAATCTTTCCAAACTATTCTAATTAGTAATATGAAAACTGAGAGCTCTAGTGTTTTGTCAGTCCTCTTGTGACTTCACTTTCCATATGAGTCGAATTCAATTTCAAACGGTAGGTAGTTGGATTCAAGTCCCACTGGAGCAAGACAATGTGCTCGTGGTAACGGTTTGGTATCAATCCCGAAGTGAAAGTGTCGAGGACAACAGAACGTTATTGTCAACCACGGTCAGATGAAGAGGTCAGTACCTGATTTGGCGCCCCACTCCACAGATAATACATAAGAGTTAAGTGAGGAAGGGTCATCTTTTTATGTCCCCAAAACTAGTAGTGACTAGCCAAGGGCATTCATCATGTGATTGGTCCAGGATGCGTGAGGAGGAAGTCTCCTCATCCATTGATTCATTATCTGATTGGTCCATGCAACCCCCATTTTTGTCGCCACTTTACCGAGATGCGCATTCACATATCTACCTTGTCATGAGATAAATTAATAAACAAGGCGATACAAAGGTAAATCAACCGAATGAATTTTTCACAGAACAATCACGTGAATATTAGTCGACATGCTGGTGACACTTTTTGAAGCTCTTTTCACAAACAATACTACATATATTTATATTTTAAAGCATCCTTAAGTGCATCTTGTCTTTACATCGTATATCTCTTATTTCTGATCGAACAATGACTTATCTGTAGTTATTAACTTCTAATGTAGTTCCTATAATCACATTCTCTTACGTCCCTAATTTTTATGCTCATGCTCATCCCTTCTTTTCGAGCTCTCGCTTATCAATTGGTCTACCACATCAGTTCACTTCTATTCACCCGACATTCCTCTATCTCAGTCTATTTAGTGCTCCCCAACGGTCTTTACTCAATCCAGATATTTTCGCCCGCGTTTCTTCTCTTTCCTTATCTCTCTGTTTTCCTTTCCTATTTATTCTTCTGCTTCTGCGGGTTGGACGTCTCAACTGTCTATTCATTGGCTCGTAAAGATACCATTCTTCTATTCGTTTTGCCTCTATTGCTTTCTTTCGTCGCTTATTAGTTTGACGTTTCCTTCCGCACATATCGAACTTGGGATTAGAAGAGCGTATGTCAAAAAAAAAACTCGGTATGTCAGTGGACGTTCCCTTTGAGTATTTTTCGTTTATTTCAGATGATGATGCGCTTTCTTTCTAACTGTTGCATATTTCTTTTGAGTGTTTATATTATGAGTGCTGTTAATCACCAATGTTTATTGTTTATATTATCCTTTCCCGCATTTAGATTTATGATTTCATGTGTTTACATTACTGTTTCCAGTATACATATTCTTATCAGGCTGTTACAATCCTTTTATAATACTATGTTAATGAGCAATTGCCTTTGAATCCTTACGCTGATCGAATCGTTCTTGTGCTTGTTTACAGCAATTTCTCTTTGTAGTTATTAAATGTCTTGTTGGTATTTGGTAATTTTTAATTAACGTCACACTCGAATAACACAACTGGCTATTGGTGACGATCCGGGTAATGGTAATTTTAGATAACGTCATACTAGAGCAACACAACGAGCTATTGACGACGGTCCGGGATCAGTCCCTTAAGGGAAAGATCCGAGGACAACACCTCGTAATTTTGAACCACGGTCAGATGACGAAGCAACACCTGAGCTGGCACCCCACTCTCCAAACTTCCACGCCAACCCAACGTGAGGACTTTCGGCCACGACAGATTTAAGGTGCACCAGCCGCCTCTACACCATACGCTTACAAACATCCATGCCCGGACCCGGATTCAAACCAGGAACCTTGTGATCTAGAGGCTAACACCTTAGCCACTATACCGGTTGGTTGGCGGTGACGCTCCGGGATCAACCTCAAAGTGAAAGACCCGAATTCAACGCCACGTAATTTAGAACCATGGTCAGATAACGAGGTTAGAATCATGGTCAGATGACCTGAGCTGACACCCCACTCTTCAAACTTCTACACCTTGCCAACCTGAAGATATTTGAGGACAGAATTAACGCGCACCAGCCCCCTTTATAGACGACGACCTTTGGTTGGATTCGAACTCACAACCCTCCGGTTACCAGTTCGCTCCTCTTCAATCCGGGCTACCGCGGCCCAAATGTCTTGTTGGACTTGGAGTACACCCTTATTTCTAAATTACAAGACATAACACCACCAGAGGTGAATTTTAAGAGAATAATCTAATTCTATTTAGGGATTATTTCACCAGAGGTGAAACTAGAGATTTTTTGTACCGGAGGCAAGAGACAGATGTTAATGCGCACCATCAAATACCTAGACCATGGTCTTTGACTCGATTGAGTCTCGAACTCTTAACCCTTCGGTTGCAAATCCGTGACTCAACCAGTTTGCACAAAGAGATGGAAATAAAAAGTTTTAAGTGGAACTCAAAAGATTTATTTTTAGGGTTAATATATGTTATAACATGGTCAAATATTTTATAAGACAGTTTTTGTCATTTAATATAATTTCAGAAATACAATTAATGTTACGCGGAAGCAGATTTTTATATCTCAGTTTTTCTTTCTCGATTAGTACAATTCTGGCCGACCAACCGGTATAGTGATTAAGATGTTAGCCTCTAGATCAGAAGGTTCCTGGATCGAATCCGGGCCCGGGCATGGATGTTTGTAAATGTATGGTGTAGAGGCGGTTGGTGCACCTTAAATCTGTCGTGGCCGAAAGTCCTCACGTTCTGTTGGCGTGGAAGTTTGGAGAGTGGGGTGCCATATCTTCTAAACCAATTTCACAATCAAATATATATTTTTACAACACTTAGAACATTTGAAATCTTTCACTAAATCAACCAGTAGAGCTTATATTCAATAAAAATATATGCTTAATGAGTATTCAACGTGTTTATCTTTCTTAGCAGCTATATTTAATATATCTAAGCGTTGATTGCACTACACAGGTTCTACATTTAAAGCCGCCCATCGTTCTTTTTTTTTTCAACCATACTTTTATAACCATAGCTCTGTCGTTTACGTTTAGGCATAATGAATAATGACATATAAACCGAGAAAAGAAAAACAAATATCAAACAGAAAATCAAAACTAAAGCCTTCTCAAATTATCGCTATAATTTACTCGTACAGCGCTAATACTGATGTAAATAAAAAAAAAAGCCATGCTGTCAGTACACTTACAAAGAAACGTTTCATCTTCTAAGCTATTTCATTTAATTAATCGAAAATAAATATCGTGGTTTTGAAGACGCACAAATGCGGTTAGTTCAGTCTCAGATCGGTTTTTTAGTCAGTTTTTTTTTTTTTTTTGGTTTTGTAACATTGTGATCACACAGAGGTACACTCACAAAAATCCTTTTACATTAAAAAAATACAAGAATCAGTCTGATTTTCTAGGACAACATTTTAAACAGCATTAGGCAACTTTTATAGCAACAAAAAAAAAATCTATATTTTTGTCAGTTTTAAGGTGCTATGCCCTCTTAAGCGATTCCTTTGCTGATAATTCTTTCGAGCATCAATTATGTGTCCAAGTTTTAAGGACTTTCTGAATATGTTGTGTAGCTGAAAGTATCCCTTTATTATACTCGCAAACTGCTTCTGATGTGGACATTTCGACACTTTTTTTGACACAAAATTCTCCTTTAGACACTTGGACCAAATTTGCTGCGTAGACTTTCATTTGCATTTTGTGACATGCGCATGATAAAAGTTCATCATAAGCAAGCTAAATATTCCTCTTTAATTCGCGTCCTAACTTTCAATTTATGAGAACCTGGTGGCGAATGTATGGCCTTCGCAAACTGGTAAAAGCAACAGGAATTGAAACCCTTGTGACCCTTGAAGTGCTGTGGTTGATATGTTATGTTATGGTATCTGTTGATATGATATGATAAAGAGTAGCATATGTGGCAGCTATCAGCTTTATTTGCCAATATTGCATTTTGATTACCAACGAGTTGATTTTTTATCGTTTTTTTAGATAAACTGCCATGAATCTTTTCACCCAATGTGATACCACGAGCCTTTTCGTTGTTTCTACTGCTTCTCTCAATTGTGTCCCCCAAAACGTTTACTCATGTGGTTTACACACATTACTCTTTCTTTGTAGTGATATCACTACCATACACACCAGACAAAAAATTAAATGTTTTGGCATCCCCATCCGGAAAGTAAAATTTTAAAAATTTAAGTATTCCGTATAACTTCTGATAAACAAATTAAAATTTAAATATCAATTCTGGAAAGCTTATTGGACAAATTTAAGTACCACTCACTCTAATGGAAGAACATGGTTCTTATTGGGTAACACATTATCTCTTATATTAAACTACCGGCAATAAAAAGATTTCTTTCATTATCTTAATCATGTTTTATGATGGTTTTATTAATGTACATAGTTGTGATAATCAGTTAAAGCAATCTGTTCCATTCGATATTCAAAGCTTCTATCCAGCAATTATTTCTTTTTCGTAAGGTATTATGAAAAAAGTAATGGTTCTAATGGCACCATTAAATGAGAGTAATCAAGCTTAATTCCCATCAAGAGCCTTTTATAACAGCTGCTACAAAGTTCAATCATAACGATCCAAAAAACTACAGGCTAAGCACATTTCTCTTTTATAAAGTAGTTATTACATTGTTGTTAATTTATCGGTTCCTGGAAAGTCGTTCTAACTTCTCATTTACTTGTAAGCTCATGTCAATACCAATTTCGTTTTTCTTACATGAAATTTCAGTTGTACAACATTAAAGAGAGCGCCTTAATTTTATTTGTTGCATTCTTTTATAACAGAATGTTATCACATTTTCTGAGAGAATGTACTTTTTTTAGAGTTATCCAAATATAAAACATTCTTTACCACTTTTTATACTAAAATGCTGACTTTATTCAATTAAGGTATATACATGTGAAAAAATTTGCAATAAGCCACTGGGTATGGGCGCAATGCATTTGTTTGCAAAAAGTCATATTTGATGGCATATGACTTTCATGGAGTATTTTAAATTCTTTTAGCTCATTTCCACTTCCTGGAATACAGATCCCCTATTGGAAGAGTGACGATTAGCAATCGGAGGATTGCTAGTTCGAATCCAACTAAAGACCTGCTGTGTACAAAGGGGGTTGATGCATGTTAAATCTTCTGTGGCCTCAAACTTACTCACGTTGGCGTGGTTGGACGTTTGGAGAGTGGGATGCCAGCTCAGGTATCGCCTCGTCATCTGACCGTGGTTCTCAATTACGTGATGTTGTCCTCGATACCTCCCCTTCGGGGGTTGATCCCGGACTATCGCCAATAGCCCGTTGTATTGCTCTAGTACGACGTTAATTAAAATCATCTTACCTTACCATTGAAACTTATATGTGAAGCTAGCTTTTTATCGTTAATGTTATCGGATCATAGTTTGGATTCTTCTTTCACCATTTGGACTTAGATTGGTAGTCTTGCAACACATGCTAAATTAAACGATTCAGGAAGACCATTTTTTGTGCTGTTTAATTTGCGTATTGTATATATGCGTCTCGACCGCTCAGATGGCCGGTAGTTAATCAACGTTACGCTGGATCATTACAATTGGCTATTTTCGACAGTCCGGGATCCATCGAAAAGGGAAAGATTCCAGGACAGCGTCTCCAAACTTTCACAACACACTAATGTGAAGACATTTCAGGATATGGTATGTAAAACATGCCCCGATCTCCACGTACACTATGGTCTTTGGTTTTTATCAAGTTTTGAACTCGCAATCCTCAGGTTGCTAACCTGCTACTCTTCCAACCTGGCAGAAGGTTAAAGTGCAGGTTTCAATTTCAATAGATAGGTAGGTATTTTAATTAACGTCGCACCGGAACAACCCGACGGACTACGGTCCGAGATCAATTGCAACGGGAAAGAATCCAGTAAAACATCACTTCATTTCGAACCAGGGTCAGATGAGACGAGTTTCGATTTTGGATAATTTTGTTTGTGTTTTTGCTTACTACAGGGTGCTTCAAACTTCGAGCGCGTTAAGAGAAGGCAGGGAACAGAAAATTGAACTGTACAGATAGGGATGCGTATCCAAAAGCGCCACCTGGATTTCCAAGAAAGAACAACACTAAGGCGCACAAATGAATAATAGAAAATATGCGAGAACTTTCATGAGCCCTAATTTTAATTTCAGTGTACTTCTATAACATTTACGTACGTGGTAGGCCTCCCATGGAAGCGTAGAACTGTAGAAATACGACGGGCTATGGACTCCAACTTACGGAAGTATTCTGAAGGCATTGAACACCCTATTTCAAGCAGAGCGGTCCACAATTCTGTTGTATTTCGAGGTGCAGAAATCTTCTGTATTCCAGATATCCCAGATATGTTCGATAGCGTTCACATCTGGAAATTTAGATGGAAATGGCAGGATATCGAACTATTGCTTTATATGTGCACTGAAAGGCACAACCCATGACGTACATAGGTGGTGGTATATATCCATTTTGCATAAGTAGAGCGGTGCTATACATGCATTTTGCATAAGTAGAGGTGCTGTACATTTTGCATAAGTAGCGGTGCTATGTACTTTGCATAGATAGCGTTGCTATGCATTCTGCATAGCCTCGTCTGTACCACTTTTTCTGTCACTTCAACATATGTATAATTTTTTAATTGTTTTTAAAAATGACGTCATTATTTATAAACTTTTCAACCTCAGTGGCGTATTGGCTCATTTTAAGGTCATCAGATATTTCTTCATAATTATTCTCGAGTTTTGTTCATCAAAATACGATGTTTAGATAATTTTACCAAAATATTGGTATTATGTTTAATTATTTTACATGAACTAAAATATGTATTCATTTTTTAAGTATTAAAGTGCCATAATATGGATTTCCATAGAAGTTTTCTAAAAAAATGCTTATTTTGGCAACAATATATTTTTCCCTTCTATATGAAAACTGTCGAGGAGCGTCTACTGGGCATAGTATGCAAGACAATTACTCGTGGAAAAGCCTCGACTGACGTGTATTGGCATATAAGAAAAGATTATGTTACCTGTTTCATTAGAACAGAAATTTCCATTGCCACTTTCCTTAGAATAGAACCCTTAGGAGAGATGGTATTGGTGCTCCTCTCTCCTTAGAATAAAATCATTTGGAAAGAGAGAGAGATTCTATTGATCCTTTACTTTGAATAAAATGTTTTGAAAAGATTTTATTGGTTCTTTCCTTAGAATGGGAACCTTTGAAAGGGTTATATTAGTTCTCTTTTTAAAATATAATCCTTTTTTAAATTTTATTGGTCCTTTATTTAGAATAAAATCTTTTTTAGTCATTCTATTTCTCGTTCGCTTAGAATAAAATTCTTCAAAAAGATGCTATTGCTTCGTTTCTTAAAATATAATTGTTTAAAAATTCTATTCATTCACTCTTCAGGTAGGTAGGTAGGTATTTTAATCAACGTTGCACTGGGGAGCAACATATCGGACTATTGAGGACGATCCGGGATCTAACTCGAAGATAATCATCCGAGGATAATCATCTTCTCGGAATAGAATCCTTTGAAAATATTCTATTGGTCCTTTCCTTAGGAAAAGTTCTTTGAAAAGAATATACTGATCCTTTTCTTTGGATTAGAATCCTTTGGAAAGATTCCTTTGGTTCTTTCCTTAGAATGTAATTCATTGAAAAGATTATATATTCCAAGAAAATCAGAACTGGTTAGAAGTCGGATAGAGAAGATTGAAGGTTGAAATGTGGAATTATGCTCGTGAATCTCTCAGGTTAATCAAACATTTATGAAAGAATTTCGCTTTCGATGGAACCATAGAATTCTTAACTGCCTATCTAAAGTGATTTGTCAAAAGTGTAATAACTTTTCACGTACACTCTTGTATTGTTCTATTCTTGTACGGATTCTTGTTTGTGTTCTATATCAACATAAGTGTTAAACTTCAATCCACTGGTTGGGTCAAATATAAATCAACTCCAGCAATCGGATTCGATTTTTTTTATTTAACTGAATAAAAAACGGATTCGGATGATTCTATTTTCATATAAATCGAGATAAGGATTTTCAGATATTTTATACGAAAAATGCGAAACGTTGGTCTGTCTGACACCACATAATTCTTCACCATCTATCTAAAAGCACTTCGCTCAAAAGTGAAAAAAATTTTCACTCTCACAATGCATGATTGCCTGTTTCTATTTTTAAATCAACATCAATTCTAAATTCCAATCCAATTATTGGATCAAACAGCAATAAACAGATTCAGTTGTTTTGTTAATTAAAAAAGAGAGATATCGATTTTCTGGTTATTAAATTTTCGTATAAATGGAGACGTGCAAATTTGCAGGTATTTATGTTCCAAACCCCAAATGCTCGTCCGATGTGAATCCGGCCATAAAACACCTGCCGCACCGACGGCGCTGGCAATTTTCAGTTTCCAAATAACCCCTTTTTGACAAGAGCGATGCAACGCACAGTGCTCCTGCAGCTAGCGCAAGGATCGGGTCTCCGCGATTTCAACTCTTCCACTCACAATTCTTATCGGCCCGGAATCCCAGTCATTAGAGAGAGCCCTTACTCGGCACGTTCTTTGTCCAATCGCAACCACCACCTTCATAATAGGAGCGAATCGGATCCACGATCGCCGCCGCTCGCACTGCAAAGGGAGATTTCGTTCCACGGTCGCGATAAATGGTGAGACGCGAGATATTTTTGTGTTTGTTCTCTCCCACCTGCAAGGTAGTGGGCGGATGGAATTTTGGCGGTAAGTGGTTCGGAACGTTTTGTTTTTGGTGAGAGGTTGAATCGTTTTAATTGAGATCTTCCGTTTTTTGAATCTCCGTATTTCTTTGTGGAATGTTGTATCTTATGTCTACGCACATTAATATTGATGTTCTCTGACATTTGTTTGAGGAAATTGTCTTCACGTTATGCGAGCTTAATGCTGTGTATATTTTTTGAATCGTTTGTGTTTCTAGTGAAATGATTTAAATGTTCGATGTCAGATGCTTAAAAGTGTTGCCTATTAAAAGTGTTATTATATGGAGACTGCAATTTTACGGTACAATAGGAAAGGAAGTAATACAAGTACTATAAAGAAGAATTTCTGAAGAAAATAATATTTTTTAAAAGAAAATGTATTAACAAAATGTGAAGTATGTCTTTCAAAACGAGAGAAAGAAATGCGAGTTGTGACAATCAAGAGAAACTGGTTTAACTAAAAGTTCAAAGCATTCGAAAGAAACGTTAATATTCCTTTTTGACGCATAAACTCTAACACTAATCATTAAATATTCAAAAGAAAATGAGACATTGGACTTTCTACAAGCTTAAAATGTATTCTTAAACTCACGTATGAATACTCTGTTACTAGAACACTCTATTCGATATAGAACCCGTTTCTATTGCTCTCACTTCAACGAATTATTTAAGTTCTTTAACAAACTACAGAGCCAAAATGATCAAACGCTTTACAAATAAACTAGCAAGTTATTTACATCATAAGGATTTAACCTCTACTTAAGTTGAGACCTCAAATAAGACTTATAAAAATTACATATATATATATACTAGGACTATTTTCTTAAAACGATGATTTGTGGAAAAGTAAAACTAGATATTTAATCAGAACATATTCAGGATTCGTATAAAAGATAAGTTGCATTTTAATGTTGATATTAAGTCTGGTCGAAGTCAAACACAATAACTAGTAGATTAAAACTATATAGAATATTTATAAAGTAAAAATTTGTTACGACAGACGGCAGAATAGTATTAGTTCGTAAGGAGCTTATTTGTTACCAATATTTATTATCAGTCATCGTGTTTTGAAGATCTAAATCAATATCTTCTAACAAACAGGGATGTCGGTAGTGACTTTTATTGATGCTACATAAATTATATATTGATTACATCATACATTATGATGCTTAAGAGTAGGTTGCATGGTAGAAGGTAGCGTACATTCAAGTTTGTGAATTTTGTAACACCTTTTTGTCAGCTGTATGTACAATAGCTTCCTGTAAACAAAGATATTAAGAATCTTAATATATAGAATTTGTACCAGACAATCACTCGTGATTGATGAAAATGCACAATAAGATCCGAGGCACGTTTTTGAAACATTAAAGTGAACATAAAATCTAAATAATGCATTGGCAGAATTTTAAAAACCATTGTTTCTGAGAACTTGAGGAAATTGAAACGTATAAATTCATTTCATACCACTACAACATTACAGCATTTGAGTTTTTAACTCAAATGTGCGAATTATTCTATCAATAATCTCACCATTGTTCGCTTGATATATCTGCGTTCTTCATCACCTGAAATTCATATGATTGTTCATTTGAAATTTACTTTATCCTTCACCTGGAATATTCATCTGACATGACGTTTAACTTAGTCTTTACCTGAAATTAAACTGATTGTTCACGTGAAATGTATCTAAATATTCTGCATATACATTAGAGATTCAGAAAGGTTATCTCCTCAGTTTTTATAAAACATTGTCACTTCATGGTACTACAACCTCCTAGATCTGGAACCACGATTATTTCCAGAAAGAATTTTGTTCAAAACTAACTATTCTGCAATTCATCGAACGCTCGAAAGAAGGAAACCTGTGCATATTTGCTCAGTACTTAGCTCGTTCTGGTACTACTTTGCTTTCCACCAATGCTCACCACTACTTGCAAGAACTTAAACTGAGTCAGATATCTTTGCAAATAATCCAATACCACAAGACTTATTTTTTGCCTCAGCTCAGTACTTAAAAAAAACCAATCACTCATAACATCCTCCACTTGGTGCTCGAAAACTCTCCTCCAACCCATCCTTGACTTCACCCATGACAATCAGGACAATGGAGACAATCCACAAGGACAAGTGCGACGAGCCTGTCCTCCGGTCTTCCAGCCTGACGGTGACCCGGTCCTCCATCAAGAGCCGGAGCTCGAACTGTCTGGCGGACATGGCCTCCGTCACCCCCTGGCTTCCGGGCCTCCACCTGACCTCGACAACGAACCACGAGTGGACCAACGTAAGGCCCTCCCGGGAGGACGGGTCCTCGCAGTCCAACAGCAATTTCGGGGCCACCGAGGGAAGGGCCCCTTCCGACAAACAACGACTCCGGGGGTCGTCCAGGCGGAAGAAGAAGCGGGGCAAGCGAGGAGACAAGACACTGTCCAACCTCGAGAACGGAAAGGACGATGACCAGTTGTCCCCACTGGGCAGGAAGGTGATTGTCTTCGTGGCCGTGTTCCTCTTCCTGCTCTGCATTCTGCTGGTGGGCGTCACCTTGAGGTTGGGACCTGTGATAGACGAAATGGGTAAGGTCATTCATTGCATTGCATGCCTTAGCTCTTAATGCAAAGTCGTTCTTCAACGATACTCGGTCTCCATGCCGCCAATTGGGATAAGACCAAAAATGGTAAGACCTCTTGGGTTGGGATCTCTGATAGGTGGTATATGTGTGGTTTCATTTTATTACAAGTAATAGCTTGAAGCAATCGTATAGGGGATTTGGCTGCATTGAGACTTCCGTTTTTAATTCCAACAATATCAACTGTATATGAGGCGTTCAGAATTAGAGTGGATCAAGTCCATTTTATGACATTTTAAGATACATCGAGATAAAGTTTCTTCTCGATTTCACTTTTCCTTTTCGACTGCTTTTCTACTGCCATCTCTCAGGAACCAAAGTTACGAAGGACTTGATTCAAAAATGCACTAAAAAGATTCAACTTATAGGGGTTCGGTTGTGTGATTATCAGAGTTTGACCAGAAAACGGACTTGATCCACTCTAGTTCTGAACGCATCATGTTTATATACCACGAATTGAGTAATTAAAGACCATAGGTTGTAACCTCTGGTAGACGAAATTACCTGTTTTTATTTTTCTCATGCCATATAGCTTACTGCAACGTTATGGGGATCGTGTACGATTAATGTACGATTTCATGTCCAAAAATATTCATTTTACAAACACGTACCACTAATTAGGCAATGATAAACCTCCGGTTGGGACCTATCAAAGGTCCCATCCGAAATTAGTAAGGTTTTATTTCCATCCATTACATAGTTGTATGCAACAGTAGACATGATATTATGCAATTGAAGCACAATTTAACGTCCAAGAACTTTAATTTTACATGCAGGTACCTTTAATTCCTAAATCGGGTAGCTAAATTATAATTAGGGATCTGTGATTGACAAAATGGGCAAGGGTTTGTTTATTTCATACTGTATTATAACTTTATGTATCGTTATAGGGGTTCTTACAGGGTTGATATACAATTTGAAGTCAAACAATGTCCTCTTGTTAGGACCTCTAATTGAAGAAGGGTAAAGTTTTATTTCAATCCATGTGTTAACTTAATGTTATAAATGATTTTATGGAAGTAAAATTTGATGTCCAGCAATATCCATTTTACATCCATGTATTCTTTACTCTGGGTAATCGTAAGTTTGGTATCTGTGATGGAAAAAAAAGGATAAGATTTCAAACCTCTCGTCCCTAGCTTAATACAACGTTATAAACGGAGGATTGGAATACATTTTTAGATTTACGTTCCTTTACATCACCATATATGTAATTGTAAGGTGGGATCTTTGAACAAAATGCATAATATTTCCTTTCTCTAAGACATAACTTGGTTCAACTTTAGGGGCGTGAGAAGAGGTGTCGGATTGGAGTACAATTTGAAGTCCAACAATTTTCGTTTTAAATGAACCATGTACTTCTACTTTGCAGTGTTTTACTTGTGACTTTCTATTACTTATTTCTGCTTGCAATTTTCCATTGAAAAACTAGAAATACAATACTATTGGGATTTTAAAATTGTTCGGATTAAAGTACAATTTGATGTCCAAGCAATATCATTTACATGTATTGTCATCATACCTTTTGAGCGTTAAGCATTTACCACAGAGCGCTGTAGACGGGATTTTGACGAAATGGGTTAAAATTTAATTTCATTCCTTATGATAGTGACACAGCTTAATGGATTCTTGTGAGGGATCTGATAAGATTGAGGTACAATTTTAAGTTTAATGACTTTCGTTCCGCAGTTCCTTTTATCTAATAACTGTAATGTTATTCTTTAAAATCTAATACTTCAATGGATCATTTTATCAGAATATATTCAACATTGGATGGTTTCAGTGTGCTTCATTGTATACAGAGATTTCATTCAAAAAAACATACACATTTATTTAATTTTCAAAATTTTGTCTTGTATTTTCACGTATCAGAGTTTAAAATATAAATGTATCATAATATGTGTATACTAAAGAAACTTAAAAACCCTTTTAGTTTGAGTTCTTCGGGTTAAAAGTCTTAACTCAAAACAGACAAATACAGATGTATATCAAATGCAGAAAACGCAATTATATTTCCAAATACTGGTATAGTAAATAAGAATACTAATTTATCTCGACCCAATGCAACAAGGTTTCCTTTACACACATGATTCTGACAGCATATGACCATTTTATATGAATTCATATGGCTTTGTAGAGAGTGAGGATTTGTCTGCACTCGATTCAAATATGACTGGATTAGTTTCTATTTGTCGAAGCATGGCTGAAGTAGCTTACTGTAATAAAAGAAAAATTTAATAAATGAAACTTAACCGTATATGAAATGGAAACATACATATACTCTGATTAAAGAACAAATGTAGTGTCAGTAGTATTCTTGAACAGAGAAACTTCATTGTCTTTCAGCTCACACTGTTTATAATTCATGGGAGAAGAGACTTCATATTGAAACTCCCGTTTCATCAGTGTGGTTCAAAACTACGTGGGGTTGTCCTCGGATACGACCCTTAGGGGATTGATCCCGGACCGTCGTCAATAGCCCGTTGTGTTGCTCCAATACGACGTTAATTTAAAAAATTACCAAATTATCCTTTTGATCAGTAGTGCTGTGAGACTGACTCGAAAACATTTCATTCTGAGATACGTATTTGATATTTCTTTAAGTAACGTCCCACTGGAGTAACAGAACGGGTCATTGATGACCGGCCCAGGATCAGCCTCCGAGGGGATAAATCTGAGGACAATACCACGTCATTTCGAAACAAGATCAGATGACGAGACAACACCTGAGCTGGCACCCCACCTTCCAAACTTCCACATCACGCCAATGTGAAGACATTTGACTCCACGACAAATTTAACATACATCAGATTCCCTCGTATACGACGGTTTCTTTAGTTGGATTCGAACTCGCAACCCTCAGGCTGCTAATCCATTACCCTCCCAACGCCTAAGCCACATGTACGAGACAAAAGATATATGGGACCAAAGATATAGCATGTGTGACGGCTTGATATTGGATCTTTTTTTTTATAGAAAAAAATGACAGATATACCCGAAAGTTTGGGATAAGCTTTATTAAAGGGAAGATCGAGTTACAGATAGATTAAGAAACTGAATTTCATATCTTTGTCACACATTTTATTATTTATTATTTATAATTATTTAATTTAAAGACGAATAGATGGTGCTTAATTCATTCAATTTTTATACCTTGGTCTCGATATTTGTATCAGCATATATATTGTATAAATAATTGAAATCCTAGCATTAACTTCGTCATTAAGTTTGTCAAATAAGAGAATTTATATCTAAGGTGCATATTTCCTTTTTTTTAAAATTAATTATCACTTAAAAAGGAGTAAGTATGATGTTCTTGGTTAGCAATTTCTATCTGAACAGCTTTATTTCTGTGTACTCGAAAAGTGGATAAATTTCATATTACATTTAATATTATGTAATTTAACTTAATATTATAGTATAATTTCAATATTAATGTACGAGATTCTAAGAATGGGATCAGTTGTGAATTTCTGTAAAAAATAATATAATGCCGTAAATAAAATTTTGGCAGTTTTAATAAAATAAAAGTTTAAAATTATCTCAAAATATCATATTGGTTAATTAGTCTCAATGTTACGCCATCACAATTATATTTTTCTGTTAGTTTGAATTGGTTTATCGATCTATCGTCCTGTTGTGATACACGAGGACTGATTAAATACCTTATTGTTATTCAAGAGTTCAAACTGTTACTAATAGTAGATTCTTGAAATCCCCCCAAAAAACAACCATCTTCTTCATGTATTTTTTCTATTGAATCACGAATGAATTGTTTTAAATTTGTTTGGGAATGTTTACCTTTATAAAAAATATCACCGTTTAATGCCTTTTTTAATGTTGCCCGAGTGTTGGATTTTAAATATTATTATTGAAAGAAGTAATGAAACTACTATTAATTTTCCGTCCAAGAAGTATTTTTATACTTAAATTAAAAACCGTCTCAAAACTTTAAATTCTGTATTCCATGTTTTCCAACATCATTAATATTCTGCAGCATTTATAAATGATAATCACTAAAGCATTTTAAAATTGCCTAAATATTTCATTATTTGTCTGAAAACCGCCACCTACCAAATTACTCGGATGTTTCAAATACCATACAGCATTTTCTCAATTAATATTCCTTCAAGCACACATCGTTAAACTAGACAAGTATCATTACAAGACCATCATCATTACCTGTACCATTACATCAAAGAACTTGGTCAGTCAAAGCTATCCATTCACTACGAAAAACAAAATGCGTTAATTCGTTTGAAGCGTCGCTACAAAACAATGGGTACTGAAATTTTAATTTCACCCTTCGCAAGTTTGTTTGTGCATCACCAAACGCTGCCAGACGAACAATGAAACTCCGGTTCTCAAATGTTCAATTCTTCAATTGTTTTAATTTTTTCCACTCACTGGTTGAAAAGAAAAACAGATGCCAAACAATGGGAAGACTTGTTCCGCTGGTGATAAAACTCTGTTCAACTCGTCACTTTGCAGTCATCTTGGCTGTAACAACTGTAAACAAGGAATGTAAAAATACAGCGTAACTGAGCTCCCTTTTTAGTTTGTTTTTTATGTCTTTATTCCCTGAGCTTGTCAGTTGAATTGGCGTCCGTGTCAGTTGGCTTGTTGCCCCGTTTATGCATTTGACGCGTGAAGGTAGTTTGTACAATCCAAGAGCTGTCGAAGGAGATTTTGACTGTTTGTTTTACTTTCGAATGCTACCTTTAAAGATATTAAAGCGATTTTAATTGCTTGCTTGAGTTTGATTGGCTTCTAGTAACCAAGGGAATTTTTTTCACTATTTTAATAGCTATTGAAAAGGGTATTATTGATTTTTCTTTCGATTGATGCCCAATTAACGATTGAAACGAAATGTCATTTGTTTGCTTTACTTCTTGTTTGACTTCGTAAAGAACAAATGAAATATTCAGTACCTTTAAAGTGTTGATGGAGATATTGACGGTTTTAAAATTTAACTGGTTTTTAAAGTGATATTAATTGTTTACTTCATTTTGTTTCCCATCAGTGTCTTAAGAGTTGCTGAAACATATATATTGATTGTTCCTCACTTTCTTTCATTTTACTCGCATTATCTAAAGTGTTCTCGCTATGGTTACCAGAGGGAGTCTTTGAACCCACCCACCTCTGAAAGTACTGAGTCCTAATTTTTAAATATCTCTACAAATTAAATTCTGCAAATAAATTAAATAATTTCATATTCATCACAAAAATTTCTTTTTTGTCACTAAAATAATTATTATTTCATAAATTAGTATTCGTTATATAATTCATTGCATTCATTAACAGTTTTTTCTAGTGTGAAATCGATGACTAAGTACATTATTTTTTCCGTAGACTTAATAACCTTCTCTAATATACAATGGATCACAAAGGCACATATCTGACTATTTTCATGTGTTCATATATATGTTATTAAAATTATGATTTAAAAGTTCACCGCATACAAAATTTGTCTTTCTACTTTAGTATCCCATTAAAATAATCAATTAAATAATTATCAATACACAATGCTTTTCTAAACGTATTTCAACGGTAAAATAACAGATGAAATCAGACAAGCAAAAGTATTTCAGTCATCTTCTGTAAGAAGCCTGGATGCAATTTCATTCTACTCTGCTTGATTGGAGATTTTCAACGGATTACAATATTTTACGATATAAAAGTGCGTCTCTTTCTTGAATTCTCTCATTTAGATAATTGTTAGGATACAAATCTTTAAACTAGATCAGATTTTAAACAGTTTTGTTCTTTTATCAACCAACCATCTTTTATGTCCGAAATATTACGTTTCAGATTTATGATTTGGACTGTCAAACATTTTCTAATTTATTTCTAAGAAATCAATGTATGCCATTTGAACCTCAGTTTCAGTAATAAATTCAAGTGTATCCGTTCCAGACAGCTACCAACATCCCACTCCGTTTATAACTGTATTTGAAAATGGATGGTTGTTACGTTCACCGAACTCTGATTTGAGCTTCCTTCTCATACAATTTTCTTTATAAAAAATACTATACCAAGAACTTTACTTGCGCATTAAAAATTGATTCGTCAAGACTTAATTTCAGTATCGAAAATTAAATTCCAAAGTGACTTAAAAATTTAGTCTCGTGAATGCAATATCCCCGACATTTCAAATGTAAAGCATACTTTGTAATGACTGTGTCTCTCTATCGGCCGCGAGTGTACACTATATGGGCAAAAGTATTTGTACACTCCATATTTTTGCTTGTATTACAGCTGCAACACGTCAAGGCATAATTTCCACATGTTCTCTGTATGTCTGGGCATAAATAGCTCACCATCCCTCTTGCAAAGCTGTGAGAAGAGACGGGCGTGTGTGACTGTGTCGTACTCGTCGCTCCAGTTCGTTACTGTTCATATACTGTTGTTCATATAGTGAAAAATACTACTAAAACTTAATAAACGAGTATACATTTTATAAAAAGACGTTTGAAGTGTTCTCTTGGAAATGCACGCAATACCTACAGTAAGCTGTGAAAACATTAACGCTGTCTGCGATTTGGTTTAATAAAAGAGCTTTTCATAAGTTCACGTCATAATGCATGAAAATATTCTGATTTTCCAAGTTTTCTCTGTCCTATGAAAAATTTTCTATGGTAATTAAATTTGAGATACAACCTTTTTATCAAGGCTAACGAAATTATCTTTTCTTCATTTCTCCTTTTATCCTTCATAGCTCTACTCTAAGGATTTATTTGTCATTTCCTCACTTGTTAGGAATGTCGGACTTGACCGAGTATCTTAATTTGCTTTTTAAATAGGAATTTGAAATCACATAAACTTTTGTTTACATATATATATATATATATATATATATAATTCAAATACCACTCACTGACTGACTGACTCATCACTGTATCTCAAGAACTAAAAGTCCTAGGAAGCTGAAATTTTGCAGGGTGTTTCTTCTTATACAGTAGGGGTGCACTATGAAAGGATTTTGAAAAATTCGAATCCTAAGCGGCTAAAATTGACCTAAAAGCAATTTGAAAACGCCATAGAAATAACATTGAGTGTAAAACGATTGCTATACGCATCTCAGATTGCTTTACCAGTGTTGATCGAAAAACAATTTTCTTAAAACAAATTAAATTATAATGTTCATGTTTGAACTGAATTTTTACGTCTTCCATGATGAAAATTAATATTTATAAATATTTGATTGATGAAGAAAGAATATTTAGAACATTTAATTTCATATTTACTTAAATTTTATAATGGAGAACGAAAAGCCCAACGATAAACTCATTGTTCATAAAAGCGTA
The DNA here is from genome assembly GCA_947359465.1 of Metellina segmentata. NCBI lineage: Eukaryota > Metazoa > Arthropoda > Arachnida > Araneae > Tetragnathidae > Metellina > Metellina segmentata. Next base: position 124,368,153 of record OX375880.1, on the reverse strand, counting down.
ATTTTGCTACTCGGTATCTGGAAACCTCAGAATTAATGTTTAATTTTTAATTCGATTATAATTCTTTTTTTGGGGTATTTGAATAGAAAACGAGATAGTTGCGATCATATTTGAGGATTCCAAGTATTATAAATATGTGTTATTTTTAGCTTATAAATCATTGTCTTCATCAATATTGTTCAAGCTTTTTGTCGAATTGTTTTACTTCAGAATATATTCAGGAATTCGAAATACAACACGCTAGAACAGATATTTTTTCAAAATTCTGCCTTTTTTTAAGTATTGGAATTTTGTTTCTGTTTGCATTATGTGTTCCGGTTATTACCTAAATGAAAACATATTCATAGGAAAAGTAAGTGCAAGACTATCCACCGAAAATTGGCCAGTTTTAATGAAATGGAATGCACGGAAATATTCGTAGTCACTCGAAAACTTAAAATCAACTTCAACAGAAGTGTGACGAATATGAAATGGATTATATGGTTGTATACAACATATATGCATATTTGCGTCCGAAGTAAATTGTAGAAGCAATGGAGAAGTTAAATTGGTATTAAATTTTTTTCCCCGTACATTCAAATGATGATAAGATTCTTTTATGAAAAAGGATTGATGATGACTTTTCAATCAACATATTATTAATTCAACCCGAGCAAAGCCGGGTCTTTCTGCTAGTATATATATATATATATATATATATATATATATATATATAA